>JARHVA010000373.1:2262500-2877500 GCA_037957365.1 Torreya grandis | reverse complement strand
TGGTTCTAAAAACAAAAAAAATCATGCCCAAATTGTTTCAAGTATTTTTGGATAAGAAGACTTTTACCAATACCAAACTCTACTTCCCATCCTTCTCTTATATGAACATATTTTACCCTACATTGATTGGTAACAATTGGTGAAATAAAACTATCTATTTCACTCCAATTAATCAAACCAGATATAAAAATACCATCTATATTAACTTTTTTTTTATTAGGGTATCATGAAAATCATCTTTCCTATTATCTACAACTACATGCACCCAACAGTTTGCTTACTATCTAGTTTCAACTTGGGGTAATCCTTGTATTAGTGATTATCACCACATTCCCAGCATACAATAGTCCTTTGGAGATATATATTAATAATATATTTACTTATGGATGGTCCACATTGACTATTATTATTCTAATCCTTATTGTAGGAACTCATTTTTAGGAGCTTTAGGACTTGAAATTTCAATTTTGACCCTAAAAGTTTTTATTATTATTTTATTTCCTTAAAACTTGTGACTCTGGTCTAATTTTCTAAAATTTATAAGTATAGGAGAGATAGTTTTGGCCCTAGATTATTGGTTATTCATTTTAAAATATTTTCTTTCCCTCTATCAAACCTTTTCTTTCTCTTTGCCCTATTAGAAGATTCAATTATAACTGTCAAGGTTATTGGGTTTGTCATATTGACATCATGCATTAAGACCTCTTCCATCCCTTGTTTTAATTTAGTCACTTTTGTCTCTTTATCATGCATATAGTTCACATGAAATAATAAGTTCATAATCTTATTTTCATATTCAGTAATAGTCAAGTTTTACTATTTAACAACTAGAAATTAGCTATTTTATACTCCTTGAAATTGGTACTTAAGTATCTTTTTAAAAAATAAATTTCAAAGGTTGTCCAAGTATGAGTAATAGGTTGATATCCATCTAAAGCACATAGGTGATTCCACCATAAACCAATAGGTCCAACTAGTTGGTAGGTTACCACCCTAGATTTTACATTAGATCACATATTGTGTAAATTAAAATACTTATATACATTTACAATCCATGCATCAGCTACATCTCCAAATTATTCACCTAAAAAGGTGGGTGGTGGAAGATTTTTAAGATCCTTAATTATTAGGTCAACCATAATCAAAATTACCTCTTAGATCACCTACTCTTTCGCTTGTACATTCCTTGATTGGGTTAATTCTTCATGAGGAACAATTTATTGATTATTTAATATGCATTCATGATTTTCCATCTTTCCTTGGAGGACATTTAATGTTTTTATGATCCCATTAAGGAAATATTACTACTTATCAGTAGTTTTATTTCTAGATGCATTAATATTAGGTTCTTCATTAATGTTGTTAGCATTATCGAGAAGAGGTTCAACCCTATTCTGATTGAAATTTTGGGTGCCACAACCCCTACCTCTTCTTCTACTCATTCCTCTTAATGATATATCATTTAATTTATCATTTCCAACATTATCACCACCATATATGATTATTACCATCTTCTTGAAAAGGCATAGAACTATGGTTTAAGTGGAATACAGATTTAAGAAACCATAACCCAAAGTTCCCTTATATTAGCAACCCCACTTTGATACCAAGTGAAACAACCCCAAATAATGAATACAAAAATTATTATTATTGGAATTATTTATTTTTAGAGTACAAATAGAACTATGTTTAGGGCCTAATACATACTTACTAATGTATGAATGCATCTTTTTTGTTTTACAAACCAATGTGCAAGTGACCAATAACTGGATTAGGTTACTATAGATTCTTAACTAGGGGTAAACATCATTAGACTTGGGTTATATAAGGAAGAAAAAATTACCATTACAAGCATATATTTTAGGTTACATCAGTGTGTAGTTCCACACCTGTACACTTATAACTCTACCCTTCTAGGTAATGTTCCTAATAGGATCATCAAAGGGTCTTTAACCCTAATTAAGCATCTTATTTTCCCTAGTTAGTTTAATTAATGGTTAGAGGAATGGTTAGCTTATTCATGATTATGGGATTGATCATATGACAAGAAATATCCCTAGATAGTCCACATAATCAATATTATAAATATTAAAGAGTAGTTAACAATCTCTAATATTAACTAGCTAATCACACAGTTAAATACACAAATCTAAAAACTAGAAACAAAGTAACAGTTTGAGTACAAGGTTTTGAAATTTCAATAGAATCATCTTCATAATATGTTATGCTTATACAAAGATTTTAAATATTCAAAAATCATTAAGCAAGAGTTATAATACTATTTCTAGAATTAATACACTAAAAGATTTTGAACTCTATGCAAGCAAAAGCCATGTGTCTATGTTATCCCTTGTGACAATTTGAACATTATAATTAATTTAATTCACTATACCATGGTTTATTTTATTTATATATGATAAACATTAAGAGGTGTTTTCATTTAATTTAGCATCCAAATGTTACACAAGTCCTAATAGTTAACATTGATGATGGATAATGCCCCATAAAAGGGAAATCACCTCAACTTATCAATAAGTAAAAGATTAATTTCAATCACAAATTCAATATTCTCAACCATAATGCATGTCACTAATAAATTTCTTACCTCTATTTTATTCCTACTTATCCATTGGCTTTCTAAGTACTTGCATGTTTATTAAATATGAGAATATTAGGGTTAATTTAAACTTACAATCAAATGTCTCCAAAACCATGATTATATTCTACATTAAAATCTTTATAATGATAAAATTACTTTTTATCTTAACTTAGTTTAAGTTTAATAATCATTTTGGTTATATAAATAACACATTAAAATCTTATATATGCTTCACCACACACATAGAAAAAATTGATATACTATATGCATACTTTCATGTTTCTAAATGATGTATTATATCTTTATTGCATTAAAGTATTATTATTTTTAATGAATTCATAAGAATATAATTAAACAATAAGCCTCTTAGTCAAAGAATACAATAAAATAGGAATTTAAACATTCATTTATTTTTTAGATTGTCTTAATGTCCAACATGTGTCATAGTAATAATATAAGTTTAGAATAAGACCTACATTTAAAAATTACATTTAGTGTACAATATTCCATTCTTCACACTAGCTACAACTTAACATAAATTAGAAATAACCTCATTATATTCATAAACAACATAACTTTGATGCTAACATTTCCATTTAATATCCATTTTCACAAATTACTAATCATATAATTGATATAGCATCCTCACATATAAATGTAGTTATCCATCTAAGTGGAATCGACAACCAAATCAACATTAAACACAATCATATATTATAATGTCTCAAGACAACTTTAATCCCTATATAACCAATTTAATATAATAAATCAATAACTAATTAGCAATTGGACTTGTATCTTACTTATTAATACATTTCATAGTTTATGAAGACATACACAATCTCAATCTCATTCTTATACAAGATACAAGAATGACAACAACATTAGAACCAACACAACCATATAAGGGTTAGTAATTTGAACAAACACCAAGATCCATACCATTATGATTAATACATATTGTATAAATAATAAGGTGTAAACTATACTAATGGATTTAAAATTAACCAAGTCAAGTTATAATCTCCCAAATTAAAGGCAAATCAACTTTTATACGAATTATTTTAAGAAATAAGCACTCAAACTACCATTAAATTATTCATGTTAACTATTCAAAACAACTCAGGTTACTATCATCAAACTAAATATGATTTTCCCATATAAATTAAGAAATAGATAGTCCTTGAATTATTCATTTATCAACTTATTTTTACATACTTATTAGGGTAAATTAAACATAAGTCTTAATTCCTAAATCATTTGAACTAATCAATTTCGATTGTAACATGGATAAATAATACACCCCATTTTAGATTTCAATGATAAATCAAGACATAGTTATATTGTTCATACACCAAGATAAACTTCTATTTTAAAGTGGAATTATAATTATTATTCAATAATTAATCATATTAAATAATCAAAACATTAATGTTCCTATACTGATCATTGTAATTTGACACTATCTCCAATTAATGATAAATTAACTCATAATGTAACATTAAATTAAATAATAATTTCATATAGGCAAGCAAGAATAACTGAATACAACTCCTAACTTGTTCAAATAGTTTTCATAAAATTAATTGAGACATAATCACATTTGCATCAAAATTGGAAACATGTCACCAACTTGAATCCAACAAAGAATAATTCTAGTAGAGAAATTCTTAACCACCCCAGTCATCAGCTTGATGGTGTAAATAAACATTTCATCTTGGATAAATATCATGATCATGTGCCTTGAGATTAGAGCCATGAATCAAAAATAAAAAAATATCCACAAATCAAAGGAATAAAATCAAGAAACAAATCCGTAATGAATCATTTCAACAAAAGGGTTACTATTAATAATAGTCAAAACCATTTCATTGGAGTATGCATGAAGTAATAAATACTCACCTTTTACAAACCTAGCTATCACCCAATCACACCAATTCATTTAAAAAATTATATGATGCCTCTATCAAATATTTCAGTAGCATATAATTTTAATAGTAAACCTATAAATGGAAGAAGTTAACAGCTAAGCAAAAACAAGTCAATCTTTCAACTTGCCTACAAATACCCAAGTACCTTGACCAAATCTAAACATCCCAAAAAGAGTTAAGAATAATTAAGTTTATAACATCTTCCATGATACCTATTAAATAATGGATTCATTCCTTGATAAAATGTATCTAAGGACACTAAATTTCATGTACAACCATATAGGTTATAAACTATGAGTGTAAAAGAATACAATAATCATATTTAAACTAAATAATGATTTATAGTTGAAAACATATTCAAAGACCTCATTATCCTACTCATTCTCTATTGATTTTGTATTCTTCTTCCAAACCTCTCTAGGCTTCTTTCTCTTATTATCAAGTTCCTTATCTTATCATCCTTGCTATTTACTTACATCATGATTTGCCTATTAATGCTTGGATTTGTACCATTGAGAAGATACTCATCTCTCCTCATCCAAGTAGCAAAATGGAATCATCTCTCTTTTTGTGGGTGAAAATTTCATTGAGATGAATCTCTAGATTAGGGGATAGCTCCCCTTAATGTACCTTTAAATATCATATTCCTATTATTAACAACTCAGGGGGATGAAACAGGTTAAAATATCTAGAATTTAAACCTATTCTACTAGGGGCGATGCACCAAAATATTTTCCTTACTCATACCTTTAAAATACACTTGAAATAAGGACAAGTTACATATACACTTTACTCAATATCAACTCTCTCTCTTTCACATTAGTGTTTCAACATGGGGTCTAGGAGATGGCATAGATTTAGGAAGACTTAAGAAATATGCATTCCAAAACTCTATTGAATTAGTTATTCACTATATCTATAATCTCTTTCAACACTTATTTATAACCTACAAGAAGGAAATCACAATAAACCAAGTACTAATGGAATTAACATGTGTAGGTAAACAAAAATTACACTTGTATAAGACTAATACCAAGCATCTACTCTTAATGCACTCTATGAATGAGGTAAATCACTTGTAGGGATTCACCATACCAGGTAGAGAGATGCTCAAATAAACCAAGAGAATCCATATTTACAGCCTTTGGGAGGGAGGTCGAGCAAAGGGAGTCCAGAGTCTCTTGGACATGTCTCATCTTGAAATAATAAGTTACATTTGCATGTGGGAGAGAAGCGGGTGATCTAGCCCATGTCACCAAATGGGTCAGTTATAATGAGTTATAACCAAACCAAAAGCATTAGTTACATTTATTACAACTGAACCAAAGCCTCAGTTATATTTTCCACTAGCTACCTTTATCCTCACCTTCTGGTTCCCATCGAGACATTCTTTTAAACTCCAATGGCTAGTTTCTACATTTTGAAATTGATGTATTGTAGGCCGTCACTCTTCAATCATTTCTTTTAGAAATTTATTTCCTCAGACTTATTATCATGGTGCTTTTCTTGAAAGAATTTATTTAGGTCTTTTGTTTCCTGTATTCTTTTCCTTTGGCTTTTCACTTGGTCCTTTATACCTTAAACAATTTTTGCAAAAAAAATATGAAGGAAATAATGTTTTCTTTGTATCAGACAAAACGTCTGAAAGAATTAGACTTTGGCACCTTTTCAAGTTTTCTAAAAGAATTCTTTAAATAATTTCTCCAAAATAATTCCTTCAGACCTATTTGGCCCTTTTTGGTTCTTTAAAATGACCCTTTAGGAAAGTGAAAAAGACCTTTTTTGAAAGGAAACATACCCTTCAGCTTCTTGTAAGTGACCCTTTGGAAAAGCTATAAGTGTCTCTTCTAAAAAGAAAATACCCTTTAGATTTTGTGAAATGGTCCACTCTCTCATGAAAACAATCTTTTAGGATTTTTGAAAATGTCCCTTCGGGAAAATGAAATGCCCTTTGGGAAAGTTGAAAGTGTCCACTTATCCTAAAAAGGTCCTTTAAAAAAGTTGAAATGGATAATTTTATGACAAAAGATACCCTTTGGAAAATTGTAACATAGCGTTCAGAAAAGTTACAAATGATCCTTTAGCTTGAAAAAGTCCTTTGGAAAATTGAAAATGTCCTTTCAAAAAAACTACAAAGTACCTTTCAGAAAAACTAAAGTGGACCTTTTGTCAAAAAAAGATACCCTTAAAAAAAATAGAACATACCCTTCAGAAAATTTGCCTCAGACAATTTTCCTGAAAGAATTCTGCCGAATGATAAGTCTAAAAAATAACCCTTTGGGAAAATTATTTTAGACAATTTGTCAAAAATAATTATGACACTTAAACAAAAACCCAAAAATAAGATTTCTAAAAGAATTAACACTTACCAAAAGACCAAAATAAACATTCCAAAAGAACTAGACTTGTAAATTTGTTGGGGCTTGTCAAAGAACACTTCTTCCAAAGAAAAGCTAAGTACTAGACCTAGACAAAGATATAGACTTAGATGATTTTTTTCAAATAGGGGTGCTCAATTTTGGCTTGAAGGACCAAAATTTTGTCAACAAATTGGTAACTCACAAGGGTAGTATGCCTACTATACTAGCTAGATCGGTGGCCTAAATAGTCCATTGGGCATGGAGTCAATTGAGGACTAAAATAAACTAGAAACCTTGACCATGATTTATAACTTGATCAACAAGACAACTATTGACTACCTCCAACACACAAAGGAAATAGACACACAACAAAGACCAAAGCAAAAACACATATGATACTTAATGCTTAGGAAAAGATAAGACACAATAGAAAGAAAACTAATTATGTACAACTAACCAAATATGCTCTTCCCCCTTCTAAATCAAAGGGAAAACTTCTTATGTCTCTTCCATGGAAAGAAACCTCATGATGTCAAACAAGTGGTTGGTTGGATTAGGATATTGGTCACTCATCCTTCTTTCTTAAAACCTTTATTAGCATGTATCCAAGTGGATCAAGTTCAAACACGTCTCCAACATACATGTACTCATCTTTCTCTTTGAATCATGTCTCATACTAGTCCTTCATGCTAGTGTAGTCCATTAATGGATCAATGGCTGCTATCTCATCATCATAGGGTTCATTTGGCTCATGGCCTTCTTGGTATGCATCATGGACCAACTCATTCCTTTTTATCTCTTTGAGAAGCTTGTCAAATTTATCTCTTGCTTCATCATAGCTCTCTTGAAGAAGGGTGGCTAGTGTGATGTTTGAGCTAAGACAAATTTTTTTTAGCTCACTCTATAAATCATCATTTTCTCACTCAAGAACTCCTCCGAATCCCCTATCAAAACCATCAGACCTCTCTCCTTCTTTCTAAAAAAAAAAGTCTCAACTACTCAAAAACAAGGGTCTCTAGCTACTCAACAACATGCTATTGAACCTCATTCAACTCAAGTTCCATGGCTTGGTCTTTATCTTCATCAAAACAACAAAAAGGTTCATCAAACAAATGGGAAGAGAGCTCACCATGCTTACATTCTCCATCCAACATTGACAAGTGAATTTTTTCAATCTCATCTTCATATTCCTAGAACATTTTCATGTATGTGTGACCTATATCTCCTCTTTGAATCATGTCACCTTCAAAATTCACTTCTTCAACCTTATTTTCATGAAAACCTCTCGAACAACCACCTCTTAAGATATGATGTGACCATGTTCTTCATCTTTGATAATGATTTCCACTTCATGCTCAATATGGTAATCACCATGATGATGTTCATATGGAGTAATTATGATGATCTCATCTTCATTATCACTCATGATAGTCTCTTCATCAGCTAATAATTACATTTTATCTTGCTCACTTGCCTCCCTTAAAATAGGTTCCTCTTTAGGATAAAATGAAATGAAGGGTGAATGGATAGGTTCATGATTCTAAAATGTAGGAGTTAGAGTATGGAAGGTAATGGAATGTGAAGGGAGTGAAAATTGAGTATGGGATGGAGGAGAGGACTTAGGAATGGACTTTAAAAAGAGGCAAGCACTAGTGAGCTCAAAATCAAATTGTGAATGAGAAGTGGGGTTTTCTTTGAGAAGATCATGAGGAAGAGGAGGTAAACCTTGGGCTAAAATCAATTGATTATCTTCCTTCCACTTGATCAACACTTTATCCACATCAGATGTAGCTTGATAACTCTCTTGAAGGGGTGTAGATGGGGTGTGTTTAGACATGAGACATTATATTGGGTATAAACCATCCATTATACCTTGACTAAGGAACTTTATTCATGACTCTAACTCTTCAATATATTTATCTATATTATCTTAGAAGAGTCTTTCTTGGAGATCATGCACATCATCATGATGAGGAGGAGTAGCTTCATTTTTTTCTTTATAATATTGAACAATACTCTTCTATTCTTTCTTACCCCATGATTCCACTTCTTCATTTTAACTCATGATCTTAGGATTGGAAATCTCTTCTTTAGGATAGGAAACAACTTCATCTTTCTCAAGGTCTTGAGCTGGTTCATGATAGACATTTATCCAACCTGGAATCTTGACATCATGTTGAGGGGCTTGAGAAGATTAAGGGGGACTAGGAAGAGATTTCACATGCATAGAAAGAGTTGCTTGAGGATGGACATGTTATTTTCCATAATAAGTAGAATGATTTTCTTCAAAGGAGGGATCACAATCTAAGGAATTGAAATAATTAGTTTCCATAGAAGGCCATTCTAATGTCCTTTGGTGTTGGATTGTTAGGTGTAAAGGATTAACAATAAGAGTAGTTAATACATTAGATGGGTTACAAGATTGCTCATTTTATTTTAGTGAGAAAGTGATATTTGATAAAAAAGTATTTGGTGTACAGGGGGAGGATTTATTTTGTATAGGAGAAGGCTATTTGGGGATGGAATAAGGGGTACAAGGCTAACTTCCTTGAGTGGATTGACTTCTCCACCTTATTAGTTTCTCCTCCATAGATTGCATGACTTGAGCTTGTTTAAACAAGCATTCCTCCTTGTATATAAACTCTTGTTGATATATTTTTCACTCATTCAACCTATCTATTTCCAACATTTGCTTCTCAAAATCCAATATTATCTCCCTAGCACTCTCAAATTCACTAAGAGAAGGATAGTTAGGAGGGCTGCTTGAGGTGATTCCATGAACAACATGAGCTTGATCAAAACTATATGAAGGAACACAATATCCATACTACTCAACAATGGGAATATACATACCAAATATGATTTCTTGATGCACTAAGGCTGCTTGATGAGTTGATTCAACTTAGAGTCATGATTGGTGTTGATTGAAATGCCTCCAAAAGGTTGATTAATTAAATAACACACCAAGAATTCTTTAACTCTTTAGACAAATACTCCCACCACGCAAGCCAAAAAATTTTGATGCTTAGATTTTCACCCTTGAGAAGATGCTCAACTCTCCTCATCTAATCAATAAAATGGAATCATCTCTCTTATTATGGGTGATAATTTCATTGAGATGAATTTATAGATTAGGGGCTAGCTCCCCTTGATGCACCTTTAAAGCTTATATTCCTACTATTAACCACTTAAGAGGATGAAAAGGGTTAAAATAATTGGAATTTCAACCTATTCTATTAGGGGTGATGCACCAAAATATTTTCTCTACTCATACCGTAGACATACACTTGAAATAAGGACAAGTTACATATACACTTCACTCAATATTGACTCTCTCTCTCACATCAGTGTTTCAACATGGGGTCCAGGAAATGGCATAGATTTAGGAAGACTTAATAAATAGGCATTCCAAGACACTTTATTGAATTATCTATTCATTGTATCTATAATCTCTTTAGACACTTATTGTTGACCTTCAAGAAGGAAATCACAATACACCAAGCACTACTAGAATTAATATGTGAAGGTAAATGGAAATTACACTTGCACAACACTAATACCAAGCATGTAGACTTAATGCACTCTTTGAATTAGGTACATCACTTATCTTTATTGATTCAAATTAAAATTTAGGTAGGGCTCACCATACTAGGTAGAGAGATGTTCAAATGAGCCAAGAGAATCCATATTTACACCCTTTGGTAGGGAGGTCGAGCAAAGGGAGTCCAAGAGTCACTCAGACATGTGTCATCTTGAAAGAATCAGTTACATTTGCATGTGGGAGAGAAGTGGGTGAGCTATGCCATGTCACCAAATGGGTAAGTTACAACAAGTTATAACTAAACCAAAAACATTCATTAAATTTGTTACAACTGAACCAAAGCCTCAATTATATTTGCCATTTGTTACCTTTACCCTTACCTTTTGTTTCTCATCGAACCTTTCTTTTAAACTCTAATGGTTAGTTTCTATAGTTTGAAATTGATATGTTGCAAGCCATCAATCCTCAGGCATTTCTTTCAAATATTTATTTCCTTAGACTTCTAGTCTTGGAACTTTTCCTGAAAGAATTTATTCGAGTCTTTTGTTTCCTTTGTTCTTTTTCTTCATATTTTTGCTTGGTACTTTATGCCTTGAACAATTTCCACAAACAAAAAATCTAAAATGAAATAATCTTTTCTTTATATCAAGAAAAATGTCTGAAAGAATTGGACTTTGGCACCTTTTCAAGTTTTTTGAAAGAATTCCTTGGACAAGTTATCTGAAAGAATTCCTTCAGACTTTCTATTTGGCCCTTTTTGGTTCTTTGAAATGACCCTTTAGGAAAGTGAAAAAGATCTTGTTTGAAAGGAAACATACCCTTCAACTTCTTGCAAGTGACCCTTCAAAAAATTTGTGTATCTTCTAGAAGGAAAATACATTTCAGATTTTTTGAAATGGTCCACTCTCTCATGAAAACAATCTTTCAAGATTTTTGAAAACATCCCTTTAGGAAGATTGAAATTCCCTTTAGGAAATTTGAAAGTGTCCATTTACCCTAAAAAGATCCTTCAGAAAAGTTGAAATGGATAATTTTTTGAAAAAAGATACCCTTCAAAAAATTATAACATACCCTTCGGAAAAGTTTCAAGTGATCCTTTAGCTTGAAAAAGTCCTTAAAAACATTGAGTGTCCTTTCAAAAAAACTACAAAGTACCTTTTAGAAAAAATGAAGTAGACCTTTTCCTGACAAAAGATACTCTTTGTAAAAATGGAACATAACCTTCAAAAAAGTTACCTTGAATAATGTTTTTGAAAGAATTTTTCCAAATAAAAAGTCCAAAAAATAACCCTTCAGGAAAATTAATTTAGTTAATTCTTCCAAAAGAATTATGACACTTAAACAAAAACCTAAAAACAAAACTTCTAAAATAATTAACACTTAGAAAAATACCAAAAAAAAACCTTCCAAAATAACTAGACTTGTAAATTTATTGTGGCTTGTCAAAGAACACTTCTTTCGAAGAAAAGCTAAGTATTGGACCTAGCTAAAGATATAAACTTAGATGGTTTTTTTTTAAATATGGGTACCCAATATTATCCTAAAGGGCTAAAATTTGGTCAACACTACCAAAAAAAATTCCTTGATTGACTCACATGCTTCTATGCTTTGATTACCTTGTCTTGTAAATTTTTTTATTCACCTTATGTTAATGCTTGTCCACCTTATTTCCTAAAACTCATTACTTATTTTTGATGTTTTTCCCTTGTATGACCTGTAAGTTCATCTTATTAAATGGGAAACATCTTCATTGACTTTGAAATTTTATTTTCTTCATCTTGAAATTCTACCTCTAGCTCTTTTAGGACAACTCCTTCCTTTTCTTCACTTTGATTAAGGAAATCTAATAGATCCCCTTCAGCCTCTTGTATCAATGATCTCTATATCAACTATTTTTCTCATGGTTATCTTACATATCTTATGTCACAACTTGTACTTGGGATCCTTCTCATTTTTATGTCAAACTAGACATTCCCTCATTCTAAAAATTAGCTTGCATACCTTATTGCTCCATGATATGTGTTGCCTTAACCGTAAATATTCCTCTCTCTTGAGTCTCCATTAACTCATGACCATTGACCATCTACTCAATTGATATTATAGGATAGAATTTATCCTTATCTTCATTATTTATTGCATGCTCTAAAGCTTCCATTTTTCTTACAATTTATCCCAACTTTCATATATAAATGGTTGATCTTGTTTCTAACCTAGGAACTCTCCATCACCTAAAAATTGTTTTTCAATCTACTATTTGATTATTTCATACAATGAATATTAAAATTTATTATTTTCAAACCTTTTTACTTCATCCTCTTGATTCAATTTTGCTTCTTTTATGCCTTCGATGGGGCATCCTTATCCTTGAAGATCTCTTTCCCTAAGCATCTCTCCCCTTTTAGGGTAACACACCATTGTGTCTCCATACATTATTACCCAATATTTTTCTTCTTCAACATAATCATGTTGTTCATGATTTATTTCCTTCATGCTTTCAACTTTTATATCTTAAAAATGGACTTATTATTTCTTCACTCTTGTACCTATATGCATGCATGACAATAAATCATAAGATTTAAAAACTTTAGAATTATTTTCCTTTACCTTCTCCTTCTTAAGTTACTTTATCTCCATGACTATCTCATCCTTCACAAAGTTATTCTCACCTCCCTCTTGTCTATCAACTTGTTCATATCTAATGAACTTATTCATATCCTCCCTGAGTTACCTACATACAAACTTATTTTTCTTCTCATTGTCTCTCATGATAAGCTTTATTCTTCTCTCCATGAGTAACCTTATAGGCAACTTAAATCTATTCTTATTCATTACCCAACCATAACATTACCTTTATTCTTAATACATGAGCTCCATTAAAATATATATTCTCTCTAACCTTTGATATATCTCACTCATCTCCTCTTCAACAACCAACCCTTTTATCTTTGGGTCTTCCTTCTTATTTCTCTCATTTTGGTATTATAATTCAGCCAATCCCTTCCTATCCTTTTCCTTCTATATCTTCATCTTCTCACAAGAATGTCTTTTTCACCTTGTTTTGATGTCTCAACCTAATCTATATCCTTTGTTTAGTTTATTAACAATATTATCCAAGTCTTTTTCACCTTTGAATCTTGGAGTCTCTCTCTCTTTTCTGTTCTTCTCTTGATCTTCTGGTAGATTTCTTATTAGAGTTGATCTACCACAAATTCTTACCTTTTTCTTCCTTTAAAATTTTCCTCATATATAACTTAGCTTCATGTAATCTCAAAGTGTAACCTATCATATTAAAATCATAAATTATACCAAGAGATGACCTAATCTGATACCATTTGATGTAGAGATGATTCCTACAACTCCATATTCATTACCCTAGATCTAATTTTTTATTAATTTCCTTCAATGAACTTTGATTTACTTATCTAAAATAGGTACATTAATCATATTTTAACACCTTAATCAATATTTCCTTCATTAAGGTTCATAAGCCTCATTATTAACTAGTCATTCTTCCCTCTCTTCCTAAGATAGACCACCCTTCATCTACCTTTTCACTCTCTTCATATTATCACCATCATAATCATCTCATACACAATCATTCTCTTTTCCTTGGTTCAAATTTGTCATTTTACCATATAGGTTCATAGGCTTGAAATATTATTACATGATCCCTTGGTTCTTGTTTCCACATTAGGGATCCTAAAACCATTCATCTACTCCTTTATATCTCTTTAACACATCTAATCATCATGCATAATCTCTAAGGTAGAAATCTCAAACAAACCTCTCTCTCTCTCTCTCCTTAAGGCCTAGTCATTGTAACCCTTTTTAAATAAAAATATATTAGGTGTATATAATATATAAATTTTAAAAACCAATAAAACACATTTATAGATACACTTTATCCCTTTCCTACTTGACACAAAGTTTCAAGTCTCAACTCTCAATGGAAGTATCTTTTCTCTTACACCCTTCTAGGAAATTAGGTCTATTTAGGTCTAGTTCATTTGCACAGTCATGTATACCATAATATATGGTCATGTATGGATTTAAAACCTAATTAATCCTCTATATCATGGAAAATTATATTTTATTCCAAATATTCAAGATTTTTGGCTAGTGGAAATGCAAGTTATTCAAGATTCCATTTCTAAACCCTAGTCTCATTATTGATAGGTTTGTGTAAGGATGAGAGCAATCAAAAGGGGATATAATGCATCTTTAAATACTTAAAATACCTATATAATATATATCATACCTTTTTTCAACTTTTCCCATAGTTATTTTTATCATGAATAATCACTAAATGGCTCAAATAAACACTATTACAGAGTTCTATATTCTCATGATTGGATTGTGTGAGGGTTGAGTCATATCTATCAATTTTAAATGATGTTTATGAATAAAAATGGATTTTTATTATCACATAAAACTCTCTAATATTTCATTGATCCCAAAAAATTCAAATATTACTCGACAACCATCAAACATACATCACTTTCTTGACCTTCTAAACTATATATACACAAAATTCTTGCATGATTGTAACACACTATGATTTATATGGGTCTTAGTAATGAGAATAAATAAATATGAAATAAAATATAGGATAAAAATATAATTTAAGCTTACTCTCATTCACCAATATTACTCATATTTCAAAATATATTGGATAAGAAGTCATTTTTATTCCTTTCTTTCCTTAACAATATACAAACTTCCTCCTTTAATAGAACATAGCTATTTTCCTATGTTTTATTCTTGTTTTATCATTTATCAACCAATGTTATACTTATATAATACCTAATAATCTCTCATAACACTATAGTTACCCATATAAAAGCATTTTTCCTTTCTTAATATGCCAAAAAATAAGAAAGCTCCTTCATACAAGGCCAGCCCATGTAGGGTAGAAACTACAAGCTAAATTTCTTGTTATATATTACTCATGACAATGGTTTGTACATTTAAACACATATAAACACCTTATTAGGTCCTAATAGGACCCACACAATCATTTTAAAACCTTTATATTTCACATAACACCCCTAAACACCACTCAAATCCTTAACACAAATTCAAAATTTTAAATTATGAATTTTGGTAGGAAACTCCAAAATGAATATAATCACATGCTTATAACACCCATAATAATTAAAAAAACCTAAGGGACCCTAAAATACCTATAAAACCCATCACAAACTAAAAATGATCATCATTAAGTTTTCAAACATGTTATCACCTCATATTGTATTAGGATGTTCTGCATCAATCATTTCAATAATATAATCTTACATCTTACCAATGACTGCGATGAAAAACTCAAACATAATGCCAAAAAAACAATTTGAATACTAACATAAAGTCACAAATGGTCTTCAAAAACCATGATATTTTAGATGAAACAATACCCAATACTACTCAGATATTCAAGCATCAAGAAAAGAAAACTTATTATTCAAAAACCTTACTCAACTTGAGTATTTACCAAAAGAATTCATAGTGATGCCTTAAGTGGAGCCTAAAAATGTAATAAAATAAAAATAATAGGTCTCAAATAAGAAACATAGTATTCATTTTCAACACAAGAAACATTAATATTACTTATAAATAATTAAAAAATGAACATGGGTTCTATTATCATTTGAAATGTGCACTCATCAATGATCTATGGTACATGAGGTTTTACAGTATGGCGTAGAGCATGAATTCCTTATACAGGGCATGAAAGTGTTTAGTATTGGGTGTATAAGTTTTATTTCTCACTTGCACACAAAAATCATTAGTTTTCTCATCATAATGATAATAACATCCCTAAGGTGTGGGACCCTTACGCTCCTTGAGACAAGCCTCTAGAGTAGTCTAGTTTCCTTCTATTCTAAGTGCACATAGTTTAGGACTAGTACATAGACCTAAATTTTAGAAAGGTAAATCTACCTCTAATCTAAAACTAATATTTTTGATGGAAAAGGGAGGGATAAGGTAAGAATTTGATAAAAAATAAAAGGGTAATATATTAAGAATAGAGTGAGCACTCCTACTACTGTGCACACACTACAAATATTTGAGAACAAGATGTTATCACATAGACTCCATAAATGACACTCAAAATGCATAATTATTTTGTATATAGATGTGGGAACATAATGTAACACTGAGAGGGATGACAAATGATCCATAAAAAATGTCTACATAGACCCATATGCACATAAAACATGACCTACTAGTGAGTTATGAGTTTCACATAGAGGTGATAGGAATGGACAATGATGAGAGGGGAAAACATTAACTACAAAAAAATATCAACAACAACAAATAACAGACATAGTATAAGAATAATACAGGGATGTGAACTTAATTCTCATTAACATATAAGGTTCAGCTAATAAAATTTTTCCTAGAGGGAAAACTTTTACAATGTGAGGTTGCCAGCAATGTGTCTAGCTTTTTTATAATGAAGAACAAGGATTTTATAATGGATCAATCCCCTTATAATCAATGTACTCCTTAGGATGGTAGATACAATATTTTAATTTTATTACAACATCATGTCCATGCTTCTTCAATTCTAACTGATGATATAGAATTTGGGAGTTAGTGGTAGGATTGTTCTGGATCCACGTGCATGTCTAAGAGTAGAAGATATTTGGAATAGTTATATGGGTAGTGTGTGATCATGTTCTAATGTCTAATAGTCAATTCTAAATTTACTTATATTTATAAGGTCTGAAAATATACTCAACTAATTTTCCAACTACCTCTTTACACTTTACTACCACTTTTCAATCATTGCATGGGTCTCCCTTGAACTCACATGTCATATTTGTGTATTTGATGTAAATAATTAACTTATTTATTTTATAGACACTTTCACATTAAGGTATGAATATTTATATTATGTAGTGAGACCTAAATAGGTGATGGGCATAGATGTAGTAGCTTTCTATAGGGGTTTATGAATTTTAACCCTTTTGTGTCAATTTCCCTTTAAATAGTCTTCTAAAGTCTTTACTTTATATTGGGGTACACATCAATCTATGAAGTAGCATGTGCATAACATAGATTATATTATACAATTTATTAGAGTGTAAAAGTGGGATTATGTGAATTGGTGTGGGAATTTATCATAGAAGCATAAGTAATCTTCTGAATAGGAGCGCATAATCTAAAGATTGATAGCTTTATGACTTTGAACCTACATGTCATTTTAGCTTGTGTGATGGAGGGTTCCTACATGGGGTGTGCATTAGAAACTCTTTATGAATTCAAGTCAACACTTAGTCGATTCAAGGATATTCACTATATTATTTATGCATGGGTGTGGATTGGGGAATCTATGCATGAATTTATTTAAATAACTTTATACTTGTGGACATGCAAACCTTGTGCAATATTTTTGTGAGTTATAAACAAGCTAGGAGTGAGTTAAAAATTCAAAAATTTTGGTGACCTCTATGGGCTACTTGCCTGCTAAGTAGGAATCTAATAGCCTTTGAAGTAATAAATTAGGCATAAAGTTATTAAAATTTTTGGTATTCTCATTCAAAAATGCATTGGCTATATATTCCTAGATTTGGAATGAACTAAGATTATCCTAGAAAAATCAAAGAACTATGCCAAAGGCACTTAGAGGAAATAGATATAAGATAAGAGAAACATTATGAACAAAATCTTAGAGTAAATAAAACTATCCTAAAACAATGTACACAAGTCTTATGGAAATGAAAAACATGTAATCTACTTATTTACAAACTATAAAAGAATCAGTGAAGATAGTACTTTATATGGATCCTAATGATTGGGATAGGTAGTTCTTCTCCATTAATTTTAGTGAGTTGGAAAGCATTATCTTGCTTTAAGTTTGTGATAATATATGGGACCCTCTATATCACATCAAATTTAGTATGCCTTCCATATTTTTCTCTATCTACATCTCATTTTAGCACTAAATCTCCTTCTTGGAAACTTCTATCAATGGCCCTTCTATCAAAGGTCCTATTTTTTTGAGCTTATTGGAGTTATATAGTGTGTGTATCCTATACTCTAGTATCTTCAAGCTCCATTACCTCTACTAATATTACTATGATGGGATCACTTTCAAGAAACTTCAACTAATGAGAAAGTTCTAATGAAGATAACTTGAGAGATGTGGGCAATATGGCCTCCCTTCCATAAACTAACATGAAGGGTGAATTTCACAACACTCTTTTGGGTATGACTCAATTAGCCTAAAAGGTAGTCTTGAGATTAGTGTGACATGATAATTGATTATCTTCCATGGTCCTCTTTATAATATGAATCAAATTCTTATTCACAGACTCATCGGGTAATAATTTCATGAGGTGCTTAGATGGATGTTATGTTTAACATCCCATTCACTAATATTGGTTACAAGGAAAACCAATACATTATCATAAATAATGTTGGCTAGAATACCAAATCTTGTTATAATGCCTTCATAAAATCTCAAGATAGATGTCTCATTAGCCTCCTTGAGTGCTATTGGTTCCATCCATCTCATGAAATAGTATTTGTCCATGAGGATATATTTATGTCCATCACTTGATGGTGTATTAATAATGCCTATGAAATATAGACCCCATTGCACAAATGGCTAACTAACTTGTAATTTCCATAATGGTAAGGTTGTCATCCTTTATTTGTCTATGAATAAGGAATATCTCTTATAAATTTGAACATATCTATGTGCATCTTTGAACAAAGTTAGCCAATAATATCCATCTCACATGACGTTTAATTCTATTCACATTTTATGATGGCAAGGGTGATCCTAAATATCATCATCCATATTTCTATGTAGCATTCCTTAATTATTAAAATTTTAAAATTTTAAGGTTATTTTCAAGGAGTCTCAAAGATTATACTCTAAGGTTATTTTATAATTTACCAATCAAATCTATGAATGCATTCAAACCTCTTGTAGATAAATTTTTAACACACTTCTTTATAAATATTACCAAAACATGTTTCTTATGCCAAAATTTTAAAAAATAAAACAAGGAACCATTGAACCTATCAATCAATATATCTTAAGGTATAAGATATGTTAGATAAAATTACTAGTTTAATTGTAGATAAAGATATTTAATATATATTCAAGTAAAGTTTGATTTCCCTATTACATAATTCCATTGTTTTAAAAAATGTCAAATCATTTTATAACTTATGCCATATTTTTTGCAATAATGAAATGAAACTTATCTCATTGAACAAGATTAAGTATGTATCATAATGTAGATGATATTTATGAATTATATAGTACCTCAGTCTTGTACACTTGGCAAACCCAAACCTTGTTTTTTTTTTCTTAGTTATAGACTTTCCCACTTTCAAAATTCTTTCATCTAATCTATTGAGTTCCCCTTGGCCTATTTCTTGGTCAAACCAGTCTAATGATGATAATACATACATTATATCTTGCCCAGAATGTTTAAAATATGTTCATTTTATACCCATATAATTTTTAATCTTGTGCCTATTTTCTAACTACCATGACACAAACATCAGTCCTAAACCCCTACATCGATGCTAGTATCTATTTTACTCAACATACCCCCATTCCTTTCTTTAAATAGGGACCCATTAGGTATATTAGGTCTATGCATGGCATCGATGCTAGTATCTATTTTACTCAACATTAGCACCATGGGGTGACTATTACTTATATCTAGACTACATATTGATTATGGTCAATGGTAACAAGGTTAACCCCTTAAATCTTCCCAAGTATGTGTTAGAAAGGCTAGAAAAACAAGAAATAACATTTTAACTATGGTGGAGTGTAGATGAGGATTTAACAAAAAATAAGAAGAGTATATTTTATGGCTTTCATGTGATGATAGGTCAAATATGCCACACAATCTAGAGGAGCTTTGGAGAAGTGGGAAAAAAGAGGGGGCACTATTCATTTCCCACCTTTCCTCACAATGATTGGGATCCTCATGGAAGAATTCAAAATTATATTAAGAGATTTAGTATTCCATGCCAACATGATCCCTATGATCATGAATTTCTATTTTTAAATGCTAAGGATGATGCCCAAGACTTAGAAAGGGTAGATATTATAGGATTGAGGGAAGAACATCTAAAAATCATTCAAGGAGAGCCCTTGATCTTAATTAAAAATATATGTCTTTGGATCTTACTCTTAGTAATAGGAAGTTGCTTTAGATTTATGGATCAACAAGCCTCTACAACCATCAACAAAATAAGGAGAGCCTTCTCAAGAAGCTCCCCAAACATTAAAATCCATCAAGAAGGATCTTGGTATAATTAAAGCTAAACTTGGAGGAGCTCAAAAAGATTAAATTTTCCTTGAATCCTCACATTCATAAGTCTTAGACTATCTATCTAATTTACCCATGAAATAACCTATAATTGTGGAGGTTTCATCTATGCTAACTGAAGAAGCCTCCCCTACTGCTAAATTTTTTATGATTTATTATAGAAGGAAACTAAGGGCTCATTTTCTTCCAAATAACCTAGCCATTGAGAAATAACCATCAAGAGAACATTTTTTTTAATATCAAGCTACTAAAGTTAGGTTTCTATATGAATAAATGGATTCAGATGAAGAGGAGTTGAAAAGAGTATAAACCTCTAGCCTTCAAGACAATAAAATAAAGACACCTATGGATGGATATTAATAAGGTGAGGAGTTGACTAGTTTTATCTTTTTTACTCTAGTTTTCTCTTTTGTTTCCATTTATAAATTTTGCTCATGTGATTCAGTTCCTCTTGATCCTAGTGCCTAACCATCCCTAGTTACTCCCAAGGTAGAGGATGTCTCCTCTATCCATGTTGTCTCCACTTTCTCAACTATTTCCACTCCACCAGTTATATCCATAGCCTCAATTTCCTCCACTACTTCTATAGTTACTTATTCTACTACATGAGCACCCATAAAACCAAAATAAAGGCTTAAAATAAAGTCAAGTGAGCATTGGAAAGTTCCCAAATTATTTTGTCATCAACTCATATAGACTTGATATTGCTTTCCTCCAACTCTTCTCAATGCACCACTATGACATCTTCAGAGAAAGATAGAAAGAATAAAGTAGTATACACTATCCACCCATTGCCTCAATATGGGGGTGTGGTTTGGTCTAAGATCATATGGCCTTCCCTTCCTGACCCATTATGTGAAGAGGCTTTAAAATAATCATTAGAATATACATTGGTTAAGACTATAACTGAGGACACTCAACTAATGAACCTAGCCTAATTTTTAATCACACAATGTAGAACTGATATAGGGTCAAAGGCGTTTTATAATCCAAATATCATAATTAAAAAGATGCCCAAAATAATTTATATATTTGATAAAACTACAAGGAGTGTCCAAAGGGTAAGGAAGAAAAAATTAGAAGATGATACTAGAAGAGGGATCATTTTGGAAAAGAGACATGATGTTTTTACTTTGTCCAAGAGAAGGAATAGGAAATTGGGATAGTCCCCATACATAGAGGACTATAAGTCCTATTTTGAGACATGGAAGGATGCCTTATTAGAACTACATGAATTAACATAAATGGCAAGGTAAGAAATTGAGAAAGAATTGGAACAAATAAAGAAATAACAACAAATGGTTCATGTTCCTCTATAAATTGAGACTAAGGTCTAGAGCATTACATCCAAGTTGTATAATATTCTTGAGGCCATTTATATAATGAGGTTAGTTTTTATCCCTCATTTGGTTTAGATTCATATATTATTTAATTAGTTGATACAAGATGAGAATAAATTGAAATTACTTATTCTTTATATAACTAATAAGGCATACAACCACCTTCATCTAATGACACCATTAGAGGCTTCAAATACTATCAACTTGGTAATCATCAGGACTTAAAAGGCTAGGAAATGGATCATAACATCTAAGGCATTAATGTATAAGTATGCATAACATGAAACTCTCATTTTGTAGATCCTAAAATAAATAAAGCTCTCACAAGAAAGAGACTTGGTAGGTAGGCTCATAAGTAGAGTCAATTTTGATCATATTATTTAGAAAACTTATGCCAAATTGAATCAAATACTTCAATGAATTTCAATGGAATAGATTGAGGATGATCTAAATTTTATAAGGAAAAAGGTGATAGAGGTGGATATTTTTAGAATAAACTTTATAAATATAAAATTGAGCATGCAAGGTTCTTAGAATAAGTGAACAGGGTACATAAACCTCTATTCTTGAATATAGATATTATCAGACACTAGTATGACATCAAGAACAAGAATTTTCAAGTTTTTTAAGTGAAGAATAAACTTGGTGCTTCAACTTCTAGTTCAATCCGAACATCCACTTTGAAGCCTCAAATAGTTAGCAATGTCATGCAAACACTTAGT
The DNA here is from genome assembly GCA_037957365.1 of Torreya grandis. Lineage (NCBI taxonomy): Eukaryota > Viridiplantae > Streptophyta > Pinopsida > Cupressales > Taxaceae > Torreya > Torreya grandis. The sequence continues at coordinate 2,854,700 of JARHVA010000373.1, read as the reverse complement.
CATCCTTGAGTTAAAGGCTAATTTTGTATGTATATATGCAAAAAATATTAATTATTGTACTCATAGTCTATTTATATTTATCACTTTAATTTAAATTTTCTTGGACTATCTATGAGTATGCACGTATTTCATCACATTGTACATGCTAGCTTATTTTTATACATAGTGGTAGTTAACTATAAGCATGCATACATGCAATTTTGAGACTAAAATTAGAATTGTGATTCTAATTGTGTAATGTAACTATGAGTTTTTATGAACTTGGAGGATGATTTGAACCCTCCCCAAGTCAATTTATACATGCAAAACCCTCATTCTAAAGGGTGGGGAAGTTTTTTTATCAATATAGGAAGAAATCAATTTTGATTGTCATGTAGTTTTGTGTTAGTGTTCTTTCCTTCCATCTATGTGTTATTAACATTTTGCTTTCTATAGGCTATTACTCAATAATTTTATGTGTGAAAAAGCTATAGATAATTATGATTGTTATCATTGATATATGTTAATTATAGATGTGCAAAATCTATTAAATGTTAGTAGTTTTCATCAATCTAAATAGTTGGTTAAAATTTTGTTAACATTCTGAAGTATGTAGGAGTGTTTTATTTCTAGTATAGTCATTTAGGTGTGTGATATAGCTACCCTAGATACCTTCTTGGTCTAATGTGTAATCTCTTAAATAAAGGTGTGTAATATAAACTCTAAAAGGATAAACCTTCAGTTGAGATCATTAAGTTTACTATGGTTTATTCCCAAACTCTTTAACTATGTTTTCCTTTATGTGTGTAATAGCTACAAGAAGCAAACATCTATTTTTGAAACACATGTCCATAATGGAAACCAAACTAGAAGGTGAACCTTGAGACCATATAAACATATTTTATGCTCTACCCTTCCTTCTTTTGGAGTTTATTTATAGATATACCCACTTTATATTAGTATCCACCCATCCATCCACCCACTTACATTTGATTTATTTTAGGATAAGAACCACCTAGTTAACAACCCACATGCTCAACCCAATATTCTTCCACCTAGTTGTTTAAACCATATCTTTAACTCATGACTTGAAGTTGAGTTTACCTACATTTAGATCCTAAAATATTAGAGGTAACCTCAATAAATTATAGTGTGTGTATAAAACCCCCATCAATATTGGTCTATCCTGATGTAAGTGCTAAGTGCCCTAAATTCATCTAATTTATAAATGAAATGCATCCTAAGGGTTAGCCTAAGTGATTTAATGAAATATATTTATCGATAAAATTGGTATATATTAATATTATTCCTCATTCATTCCTCACCTATCATATATACCAAAGATCATTCAATTGAGAAAAGCTTTCTTATTTATTCTTGTTTCCATATTAGTCATAGGGACTGCACATCTACAAGTATGAAGTACTAAAAAAGTAGTCCTAGAGCTTGATTTTACAAGTCACAAGATAGGTCATTAGTTTATTTTATTTATATATATTTCCCCCTTGTGCACATATAATTCAACACATTAGGGGATAATTACATCAGTTTAAGGCCCTCTTCAAACTAATGTCTATGTAAGTAACACCCATTGATATAAATGGATTTGGGTTAGCTCAATGACATGATACCACTGAAACATTTTCCTAAGGTAACTATAAAGATGAAGAACTAGGGTTTTACCATTTAATGAGGAGTGATAGTTTATGACCCAGCACTAAATGCATGAGAGTGAAGACAAAGATAAACCCAAAAGCATCTAGGTGGTCACATAATTTTTCAATAGTTATTATATATAAGACACCTACATCTATTTTAGATATTAGTTTCAACACTAATGTCTAAAGCTAACACTAGTGTCTACATATCTAGAGGTACTCAATCCATAATTTGGTGATTATTAAAAAACCCTCTCCCTGTCTACTTCCTTTTTGGTCCAAATCTAAAACTATGTTAGCAGCAAAACCAACTAAGTACATTGTTTCTTTATCATTTACATATCTATCATAGTTATACTTTTTATTTTTATCCTATCTAAGTTTAATAAATCAATCATATGTTGTATCTGAGTTTACTATTTAATTGGCATGTTGTACATATGATTAAAACCCTTATGCATTATCATTTATATATTATTAACCCTATCTACCCAAGTAGGACCCACATCCATATTAAGGTTAAACATTGAATGAACCTAAACTTTGAACACCAAATACTAGGTGGTTTAGTGTTTTATGTTTATTGTTTTCCTGATTAATGTACTTTGCTATAAATTCTAAATTTTTCATTTATGAAGCAATGGAAAATGTTAATGAAAAAAATAATTTTAAAATGGAAGATAAGGAAGCCCTGATCACTCATATCAATAATAAAAAAGGCTTAATGGATGCATTTTTTTTTATGTTATGCAAGATAAATTCATTAAAAATGATAAGGCTAAGACCTCCTCACCTATTAATGGCTAATCCTTAGAAGGTACTGCAATTGATTTCATACATATCAACCTTCCTACATATAGTAGAGACATGGGTTATGTTTTCAAACCTTTGTTTCCTAAAAAAAAAAATATTATTATTACATCTACCATGTAATTACTAATATATTCGATTCAAATACCAATTTAGATGCCTAATAAAACCATGTTTACATCCCCTTTTATTACTACTCATCTTGATAATATTAATCCCAATGGGTCTATAGTTCAAAGTACCCTTCAACTTATAACTACCTTGGAGAGTAAGGTTACAAACATTAAAAAAAAGTCTTTAAATTATACTTATACTATTGATTAAAAAAATGTGTTAAACAATCAAATTACACCCAAAATATCTTTCCACCACTTGATAATTATTTTTATTGCACTTAGGTCCACATTTTATGATGGCAAGGGTGATCTTGAACAACATATTTGATCCTTTTATGAGACATCCCTTTAATATGCCTTAAATAATAAAATTTTGACAAAATTATTCCCAATAAGACTCAAGGACTATGTTTTGAGATGGTTCAATGATTTACCTCTCCAATATATAAAAGCAATGAAACCTCTTGTGGATCAATTTTTGGCACTCTTTTTCATTAATATTTCCAAAAAGGTTTCCTATGCTCAAATTGCCAAGATCAAACAAGGAAAAAATGAACCTATTAATGAATATGTCCTGAGGTAAAATAAAATGTTGGCTAAAATGACTAATCCTATGTTAGATAAAGAGTTACAAAACATTCAAAAAAAGTTTTCTTGCTCCCTTGTATGATTCCATTGTTTTCAATAAGTTCAAATATTTTGATGACTTATGACATGTTGTATGGGACCGTGAAATGAAAATTACTTTTTCAATAAGTTCAATTATGTAGAAAAACACTAGTTACATCTATATTTAGTACCAATTTTACAATTAGACCAAGTTATAAGGTACAAACTCCTACACTTTAAAATGAAGAAACCACCATGATTAACATAGTGTCAAAATAATCTAATCAACTTATTTTTTCAATGCACTAAGAAAATAGTTCTCATGTTTACATGAGTTTTCAGCTTTATTATTCCCATGGCTAATATAATGTAAGCTTATATCTCTCCCTCATCCTATAAAGGTTAATATGAATCAACCTCCACCCAAAGGATATGATAATAATGTTTATTGTGATCATTATCAAGGACCACCATTCTACAAATAAATGATTTACCTTGAAGCATAAGATCCAAAACCTCATTGATGACCAACATATTGCGTTTAATGATCTTCCAAAGGAATCAAGGTCACAACTTGGTGATCATTAGAATTAAAAAACATTTAATAATCATTCACAAGATAATTCTAAGAAGGAGCCAAGAGTATGAATTGCATATAATGTGCATCCTCCTCCATCACATTATGAGCACTAATTAGATTTGATTAATGGAACCTATACATGTCATACACATCCTATGTTTCAAAGACCTATTAATTTTTATGATATTTAGGTCAAGGATGATGACTATGATCCTCATCCTTTACTCATTTGACCATTACTTGATCACCATCCTATACACATTTTTATGATTGATAATGGTGCAAGCAAAAATGTTTGCACCATGATATTACTTGAACATCTAGGTTATACTCATCATGATTTACATCTTTTACTATATCAACTAAAGCATTCGATGGGACATCCTAGAAGGTTATTTACGAGATCGACCTACCTTTATAGGTTAGCCCTACACATGTATAAGGTTATTAACTTTTTAATTATACCTTCAACAAGAATCTTTAATATGTTATTGGGAAGACCTTGGATTCATACACTTCAATCAGTACCTTCTATAGTGCATGGTTGTGTTAAATACGTTCATGCCAATGAGTTATTATAGTTTCAATAATTCTATATGAGAATGTTATTAAACAAGAAAAAATTATACCTAGGTAGATAATTATCAAACCCATTGAGTTTAATCCATCGTAAAAGGGTAATCAATAGGCAATCATTTTTACTAGGTGGCTAATACTTGAGAAACCATTACATTAGAAACATAAAGTGGATTATATGAAATCCTCATTTTATATTATGCACCAATATACCCAACATACCCTAATTATTTCTTTTAGAATAGGGTCCCACTATCTTTCTAAAAAGGTCTAAGACTATATTGATAGTATTATAAAGAGAAAGTTTTATGTGTTGAACTAACCTTTCTATTTAGAAAAACTATGTACATGCTTTGTTTATTATTCGAGACCCAATTTTTCAAAATTTATACACTTTGGTTAAATTTGGCCTTTAGATAATTTGTTTAACATAACTCTTCATTGAAATTAATTGGCATGAAACTGGTCTTCGATGAAAATGTTTAGAACATTTTTTTGGTGAAATTATTCAAAGGAAAGTGCTTAGATTTTTAGTTTTCAAAATTTATGTTTTTGGCATCTTGGGTCTTAAAAGAATTTGTTCAATGAAATTATTCATAGGAAATGTTTGACAGATTAATATTCAATTTTTTTCGAAAGTGTTTTGATAATTTTTGTCTTTAGGTAAATTGTTTAGGAGTTTTTTTTGGCTAATTTTGGTCTTCACTAAGAGTTCATAAATCTTGTTTGCAGATTTATTTGCCTCATAAACACTATTTTAATGTTATATCCTAACTCGCAACTACTAATATCCCCCATGGCATGGTAAACTAAATTTGAAGAAGTGATGAAATGAAACTTGGCAAAAAGAAATGATGTGGCACTCTTATTAACCATCAATAGCACCTACATGGAACACTTGCCAAATAAAGTGGTGAAGTTCAAATTAAACAAAAAATCAAAGTTACAGATTTTAACCCCAAGTATGGATGGCCAACCATGAGTCATGAACACCTATAATATTTATAAATTATTACCCAAACTAAACTATGATTATGGTCACAAGCCATAAGGTAAGAACCCTACACCTCCAAAAATATGTGCCGAAAAAATTGATAGAGTAATAAATCACCTATAAAATATGGTGGTTAATATATGAGGATATGCACAAGAGGAATAAGATTTAATTTTAAGGCTCCCTCCTCATGATTGGGTGAATGTGCTACTTAAATCATAAACATTTTTATGAAGTTGGCAAGTATAGGGAGTATTACTCATTGGCCACACTACCACATATGGACTAGGATCCACATGGCCAACTATAAAAAAACATCAATGGACTTGGTATTCCATACCATAATGAGACATACGATCATGAATTATTATTTATCAATGTCAAGGATGATTATTAGGTCAAGTAATGGGCACAAATAGTCAAGCTAGTTGAAGACATCTTGAAATTCATTCAAAGGTAGCCTTTTATCTCAACTATAGATGAAAAAACTAGACTCCCATAGTTTTAGGATGGAATACATTATAATTTTGGGTCAACATGACCTGTCAACCATTAAAATATTAAGGGAAACCCTCACAGACACTCCCTATAGTAGTAAAATCTATAAAGAGGGAGCCAAGAGTGCTTGATACTTTATTTGGGGGAACACATTATGACCCCATTTATCTTTATTATTTATATTCTAAGGGACCTACCCAACCAAATGTTTCATCATCCTAGATTCTAATTTTGTGGTTACATTAACCATAACCACATCGGAGTCACCTTCCATAGATGGAAAAATAACTATATGTTACAAGAGGAAGTCAAGGGCTCACCCCCTCCATAGAGTCATTTTATTAAGGAACCATCAATAAAAGGGCCATTAGGATAGGTAGATGTAGGTGAATCCATGGATGAGGATGAGGAACTCAAATATATAAGATTATGATCCTCTAATATACCAAGGGAAAAACACCATTACATGAAGAACCATCAAATGAGAAAGGATCCCCTTTAGTTTCCACTACTCATGTTGTGTATTGTGTTTACCATTTTACTATTAGTTAATCTAATTTTGTCCCTAAATCCTAGTGGTCCCCCTCACATTTTGGTACTGAAGATCAAGTTTATTTCTTATTAGTCGAGTACCTAACCAACTCTACTTATTTCAAAGGTAGGATATATAATCTTGACCCTTATCATTTCTACTCCCCTAGCTATTCCACCTCCTCCAATTATATATTATATATCCATTCATATTGTTTCTACTATGGTTGATTCCACCACTATCCTATCTCCTTCAAAGATTAAGAAAAAGGTAACCAAACAAGCTAGGGGATTAGTAACAAGCCTTCATCTTCATCTTTCATCTGCTCAGTCAGGGTTTACCAGTGCCCCTAGTTCTTATTAGGACACTACTATGGTAACAAAAAATAAGGCTTAAAAAAAGAAGCCAATCTATATAGTCTACCCATTACCTCAATATGGTGAAATGGACTAATCTAAAATAATTTGAATTTCACTTCCTAATCCACTACTTGAAGAAGCTTTGAATCAATCCTCAGGAGAGTTATTGGGTGAGACTACAATTCAAGACACTCAACCCAAATATATAACCCAATTAGTCCTCCCACATTGGGAAATAGATATGTAATTAGAGGCTTATCAAAGGCCCAATCTTATAGTTATGAAGTTGCACATGGTAAGCTCTATATTTGAAAAATCTACATGGATTTTATAAAGGATAAATAAGAGGAAACTAGAAGATGAGACCAAAATAAGGGTCATTTTTGAAGAAATACAAGAGGTATTTACCTTATTTAAATGAAAGAATAGAAAAATGGGGTGGTCCCCATACATTGAGAATTTTAAATCCTAGTTTGAAACCCACAAGGATGCTCTAATTGAGATTCATGAAGGAGCTAAAATGGTTATAAAGGAGCAAGAATTAAAACAAATAAGGGAATAATGAAAAATTGTACATGTTTTCATACCAATAGAGACATATGTAAGAAATACAACATCTAAATTGTATAATATCCTAGAGGCTATTTCTATAATGAGGGTTAAGTTAGCACCTCATGTAGTTGAAACTACTAAATTATTTAATTATTTGAAATAGGATGCAAACAAGTTGAAATTTCTTATTTTTTATATAACTAGTAAAGCATATTCCCACCTTAATTTAATGGAAAAATTAGAGGCTACCAATACCCTCAACTTGGTAGTCATCAAGACATAGGAAGCTATAGAATGGATTACAAAAAATAAATAAGTAATGCCTAAATATGCAAAGTATGAAACCCTCATTTTATAGATTCTAGAGGAATGATCTTGTAGGCAAGGGACTCCATGGGCAGGCTCATTAGCAAGGCCAATTTTGATCAACTCTTTCAATAGGATTAAACCATCTTTAAGCATAACTTAAAAGGGATGACATTGGAATAAATAGAATATAGGATAAATTTTGTAAGGATAAAGATCACAGGGGGTAGAAATATTTAGAATTGACTTTATAAATACTAAGACTGAGCATGCAAGGTTTATTGAGCAAGTTAACAAGGTGCACATACCTCCATTACTAAATATGGACACTATTAAGTACCATCATGACATTGGAGATAAACACTTTCAAGTGCTGAAAGTAAAGAATAAAGTTAACACTTCAACTACTAGTTTAGCATAATCTACAACCTCAATGCCTCCAACAACTAGCAATGTGATGCAATCACCTCGTAAGCCTTAGTTGAAGGCTAATTTTATATGTAGCCATGTAGATAGTACTAATCCTTATACTTATAATTTACTTGTACTTAGTACATAAATGTAAAAGTTTCCTAAGATGTATGTGTTGATGCTTAGAATTGTGCTATTTCCAACAACAACAATGGGAAGTTTTAGGAATGTTGGACTTGCGACCTGAAATGACCTCCAAATTTTAAAGAAGCTGGCTCTTCTTTATCTCAAAAGTATTGTGAGAAAAGGGATAGAAATTAAATAAAATCACCAATGTAATGAAAGAAAATTTAACTATGGTGATGTGCATGATTTTAATTCGATCCTTAATACTAAGCACAATGAAGCTATCTTTAGGATTCAATTACATTAAAGAGAAAACAATGCATGATCAATGTAAAAGATGAAAACAAATAGAATCAAAGGCTCAAAACTTAGACAATTTTTGTAGTAACACAAATTAATATCAGCAAAGGCACAAAATTTAGTCCTCTTATTAATTTTCTAGTCACATAAAAGGCACAGATACATGCACAGTTATACAAACTTTCTAAATCAAGAAAATATAACAAAGGCAAATGATATTACTAGCCACAGCAAGAAATTCTAAAAAAAATTCTTGATAACAATCTCTTATAGAAAATTCTCTCTCTTTTGATGATTATTTTTTTCCTTGAGATCTGTACCCATATTTATAACATAGGACTAGCTCTAGATTGCCTATAAGATCTAATCCTAATGGTCTAACTAAACTCTAACTTAACTGAAAGTGTTTAACAGAAGATGTTTTTTGGATCTAAAACATTTAGTCTCCTATAAGTTCATTGGTTGAATTAGATACACATGATACTTCCCACTATGAATTAGATACACATGATACTTCCCACTATGAAATAGGTGAGGACACTTAGCAGCTTTCACTTTCCTCACTTGAAAACCATGTCATTATTTAGGAGGCACCAGAAAATGACACTTGGTAGCTTCTATAGCACTTACAAAAGACACATGACACTTTCTACATAACTTATACTATTTACTGTGTCTTTATATCAAGAGTGCTCCATCTTTGACATCTATCACAGTTCACTACTTTGAAACTTTATCAACTTACAAAAAATGGGACCCACAACACTCCTTGCCCAAGTATCTTCAAAAGGGGAATGGGGATAGGTGGCACTTAAGTGACACGTGGTGGCTTCCACTTGTCTATAGAAGCTTTAGATACTTTTTGAGAGTCCTGTAGAAGATGACATGTGGAGGTCTCCGCTAAACTTTAGCTATACTATAGAAACATTTGAGACTCATTTTAGATTCACACGGATGATGACACTTGGTGGCTTTTGCTTACTTTAGAAACAAAACCCAAGGCCCACCATAGTCTTTACTCAACAATGAAATAAAATGAAGAAACTACGGATGTTGACACTTGGTAGCTTTTGATGAGCTATAACAAGGGACATGTAACACTTTCCACTACATTTAGAGAAACATATCAAAATATTCCATAGTTGCCACTTGGTTCCCTCCATGTGCACTGAGAAAAGCTTATTGAAAGAAGCTTTTGAAACTCATAATTTTTTTGAAATGTGGATGTCGACACTTGCCGAGCTCTGCTGAGTTATAACTAGACACATGGCACGTTTCACTACTTTTAGAAACAAATTATAATGTGTTTGACAGATGACACTTGGCAGCTTTCGCTCAACTTTGAGACTTAGATAAAACTTTAGGAAAAATGAAAAACCTACACAAAATGAAAAACCCACACCTTGTGTCATAACCCTCACTACCTTGAAACTAAAATGCACAGGGACAAAACTTGGAGTGCATAACTGAAACTCAAAATAAAATGTAGAGTATTTTACTCTACAGTTCTTGGTGACCCTAAGGAATTTTGAGCCTACTCAAAAAAGAATCCACAGAATATATAAAAACGTGGAAAAAATTATAACTTTTGTAAGGCCATTTGATAAATAGACCATTTAGCATCAGATAGTCCCTGCTTATTTTTCAATTCTTGGAAGGCTAAATCAAGGTTGATGATGTCCTTGTGTAAAAAACTCTACAAAACATGAACTATAGCCTTTAATTATAAATCAAGCTAGGCCATGGGGATAAAGACAGCTTCCACTTCTAGCACTGATGAATCATCTCTTAAACCCTAGAAAATTAACTGATCATTTTGTCTAGCTAACAATAAAGGTTTAATCTCATCAACCATTAACACAGTGTTGCTATCAGGAAAAGGGGAGGGAAGACCCAATTGCAATATATCTTCAATATGCTACTTCATGTCTTTTATTCCCTCTTTTACCACATCTAAGATCTCTTTGCAATTAATTACTATAGAGTTACAATTGAGAACTTCACTCACCCTTTTTGTAGCAATCATTTTGTCACTAATCCCTACTGCTAATAATGTTCCATCAATTATGTCATATAGCTTTTACAATAACATTTGAGAATCAAACACTCTCAAAGAGATAGTGGATAGAGTGGCCTGACTGAAGTCTCCACCTACATAATTTTTGTGCATTTAGCAAGAAAGTTAGAGAGGTTCTGAGCTAAGTAATCTCCTCAGAGATTCTTTTCCATACTGATACATATAGCTCCCTGATCAGATTCGGAACTCCTACATTTTTTGGCTTATTAGCCAACTCAAGTGTCAATTCTTTTGTTATTTGTTGCTTAGCTTGAAGTTGGGCCTATATGGTAGTGGTATTGTTTTGCTCATTCAACATCTTCTATTGGAACTTAGTGACTTATTACAAGTTTTCATCACATTTTTTCTATAGTGTTGCCTTTTCCTACCTTAGGGCTGTCACTATAGCTTTCTCGGGCTGTCACTATAGCTTTCTCCTATGTTAGCTCTTCTTTTAAAGAAGCATTTAGGGCCTAGATAGCCTGGTGAATGACAAGAAATAGTATCTTGCAACTATTTATTAAGACTCTCTATTTCATCATTCTTTTATTTGATTTCTATAGCCAAATGACTACCATTTGCTTTCTCTTGAGCTAGATAAACCTCCATCTTCTGCAGCTTCTTTAATACTTTCAAATAATCAGTAGATATAGAAGAAGTGGTTTAATTTAGTAGCTCAACCCTATCTTGTGGTCTAAAAAGTGGCATATCCATAGTGACTACATTCATTGTATAATCTTGAGGCTGCATCTATTCATTTGGCCTGACTACATTAGGTGACAAATGAGTCATAGTTAGCTGCTACTAGATTGGGTCAAATAATGACCTCATGTGTGGTGCAGCCAAAGCTTTATTATCCTTCTTCCTCTTTTTATCCATCTGGGCTTCCCTAGCCTTCTTAGCAGTGTCTGCTTGAGTTCATAAGGTAGAGGGAGAGGCAATATACCCACCTAAAAAAGGATAACCCTATGGTAAGCCATAAGGAATAACCAAGTGTTGGCTAGGGGGAATCTGGGAAGGTATTCTCTTTGGAATAAAAGGGGAAAATGGAGGAAATGATGTCACTTATGATGACATGGCTTGAGAAGCAATAAGTGGGGCAAATTGGGAAATTGGCATAACAGAGGTGGCAAGGGATATTATTTGGCCAATTGGGATTGCCACCCCTATAAAAAAAGAAAAAGACTAAGAAGAAGGAGAAATAACATGTACCTAAGGAGCAACTGATGTACTTAGTGGTTAATGTTTTGAGGGCTCTACCTCCTCTGAATCAGGCTAAAGTTTCAGATTTTTATGTTTCCTTGGCCATTCTTCCTTTTGCTATGCTTCCTTCTCTTTAACATTTACCACTACTGCTAGTGGCGATTATACAAAATTGGGAACCCCAAAGACTGACACTGATGGAGAAGCTCTAGGTGGTGAGGATACCACATTATTTTGTTTTTCTATAGTACTCAGAGATTGGGGCTAGATAGCTATAGCGACTATAGATGAAGTTTGTCTTGGGGCTTGCACTATATGAGTGATTTATGCTTCCCCTTCTGACTCTCCACCTTGTGTCTATAGTTTGCTTGTATTAGGGCTAGAGATAGGAGATGGATGACATTCATCCTAGATTTCCTCCCATTTATCATCTAAATCTACATTACCAAAAAAGTGAGTTGTCTCACAAATCTCTTGCCTATACTTCTAATAGGCTTCTATTTTCTCAAGTTTCTAGTATTTGTTCTTCAACTCCCTTCTTAAACTAAAAGTCATTTTGATTTTAAGGTCAAAATACTTTTCTTTAACATAAAAGGTATCCCATTGCTTGGCCTCCTGAAAGGACAAATATGTCAATTCTACATACAAATTAGGAATATCTTCCTTAAGGTTTCTTCTATTTTCCCAAAAGGGACAGCCCTCATGCACAATTTTAGTGGTGACCTTGTTATTCTTGACCCATAAGGTTATAAAATTTCTTGGGTCATATTTCCATTTATCTTTTATAAAAAAGAAACTCAAGATAGCTAGCTTCCTCATCAACTAGTGCTTAGCATCTCTAACCTCTAGGGCCATGTTTTTTATTACCCATGGAATATCATACATTTTATTTTTATTCTTCCCAGTGCCATAGTCATTATCAACAATAGACACTTGCTGAGTGACCTCTAAGAATTCTAACCTAGGAGTCAAAATCTTGGGTAGCAACATTGGTTCTCCATTAAAACCATGGGCCCTAATGATAGTATGATGGGATCCAAAAAAGTAGTCACAAGGAATAGTGCAATTTGTCATGAGGCCTTTGACACTTAGAGTTAATCTGTTTTCAATAGGCTTTGGGCTTAGGTGACAAAAGCCAAAGGTAACAAAAAGTTCCCAAAATTAATATGGGTCAGATGTAATGGATAAGATATGTGTCCATGCTGACATAGGAATGGTCCTATTATGACCAAAACTTGGGTCATACATATTTAGATGCATATATTGTGAAAAGATGCCAGAGTTTTGATATAACATGAGGTGAAATAGATAAGAAGAATACCTGAAAACCCCTTTAGAATTGAAATGGGTGAGTTGGTCAACCATTGAATAGGTAATCTACTCAAAGAAATCTAGATGATACTCCTGAGACTTGTCTACAATTTTTAATCTAAAGAGAATGGCCATTTGCCAATCATAGACAGTTATGTCCTCTTTCATTCCAAAAATGAATGCCATCATGGATGGTGCCTGTAGAGTAAAATACTCTACATTTTATTTTATTTTTAGTTTTAGTTGTGTGCTCCATGTTTTGTCCCTGTGTATTTTGGTTTTGAGGCAGTAAGGTTTTGACATAGAGCACGGGTGCGAGTTTCATTTTTGCCTAAAATTTGTTTAAGTATCAAAGTCAAGTGGAAGCTACCAAGTGTCATCAGTCGGGACACATTTTATAATTTATATAAGTTGTATAGAATGTGCCACATGTCTCATTCTAATTTAGTGGAATGTGATAAGTGTTGGCATCTACATGTCAAGTTTCTTATGAGTTTCAAAATCTTCTTTCGATAAGATTTTCTTAGTGTGCATGGAGGGTGCCAAGTGGCAACTATATAAGCTTTCAATATGTTTTTATAAAAATAGTAGAAGCTTCCACATGTTCCTATCTAAAGCTTAGTCGAAGCTACCACGTGTCCTTAGCTAAAGTTTAATAGAAGCTACCAAGTGTCAAGATCCACAGCTTCTTCATTTTGTTTTATTGTTAAGTGAAGAGTATGGTGGGCCCTAGGTTTTGTTTCTAAAGTCAGTGGAAGCTGCCAAGTCTCACCATCTATATAAATCTAAAATGAGTCCCAAATGTTTCTATAATGTATCCAAAGCTCAGCAAAGACCACCATGTGTCATCTTCCATAGGACTCTCAAAAAGTATCTAAAAGCTTCTATAGACAAACAGAGGCCACCACGTGTCCCTTGTTAAAGATACGCAAAAAGTGACACCTATCCTCATTTCCATTTTGATGTTGCTTAGGCAAGAAGTGTTGTGGGTCCCATTTTCTCTAAGTTGATAAAGTTTTAGAGCATCAGACTGTGATAGATTTCAAAGATGGAGCACTCCTGATACAAAGACACAATAAAGAGTATAATGCAGCAAACTGTGTCTTGTATTTTCTATAAGTGCCACAAAAGCGGCAAAGTGTCATTTTTTGTTGCCTCCTAAATAATGAGACAATTTTTAAGTGAGTAAGTAGAACATGCCAAGTTTCCTCACCTATTTCATAGTAAAAAGTGTCACGTGTATCTAATTCAGCCAATGAACTTGCAGGGAGACTAAATGTTTCAGATCCAAAGAGTATCTTTTGTTAGACACTTCCATTCTAGTTAGAGTTCAGTTAGGCCATTAGGATTTGATCATATAGGAGAGTAAACATTTTAGATCCAAAGAATATCTTTTGTTAAATACTTCTAGTTTAGTTAGAGATCAGTTAGAACATTGGGTTGGGAACATGCAGGAAATCTAGAGCTAGTCTGATGCTATAAATATGGGTGCAGAGATCATCAAAAGGGATCATCAGAAGATAGAGAGAATTTTTTGTGAGAGATTGTTATCAAGAAGATTTAGAATTTATTGTTGTGGCCAAGAATATCATTTTCCTTTGTTCTGTTTTCTTGAGTTAGAAAGTCTGTATAATTGTGCATATCTCTATGCCTTTTATGTGACTAAAAAATTAATAAGAAGACTGAGTTATGTGCCTTTGTTGATTCTATTATTTTCATCTTTTACATTGATCAAGCATTGAATTCTATTTAATGTGATTGAATCCTAAATATAGTTTCACTATGCTTAGTATTAAGGATCAAATTAAATTCAGGTGCATCACCATAGTTAGATTTTCTTTCATTGCATTTGTGTTTCTATTTAATTTCTATCCTTTTTCCTACAATACTTTTGAGATAAAGAAGAGCTAGGTTCTTCAAAATCTAGAGGTCATTTCAGGTTGCAAGTCCCACATTCCTAAAACTTCCCATTGTTGGTGTTGGAAGTAGCACAATGCTAATCATCAATAGTTTTTGGCATGCTCGGTGGGACACCATCTTGAAGTTTCTTTCAATACCATATGAACCAGAGAGCTACAAGGATTTAGAGCTATAGACCAATAAAAATATCTCAATCTTCTATAAATCTAGGTGTTATTTTACCACCATTGATAAATAATCCAAAAAGAAGGGTCAATCAGTTTATAGCAACACCAAGAGTAAACATGGGAGCACCTATACCCCCAAGGAATTATGCAAGTTGGAACACTGGCAGTCCTCTGATTCTCCCAATACCACCAGCCACTTGGGATCCTATTCTAATAAATGCCCTAAAAGCTCTGCCCAAATTTAGTGGGTAAGATTTCAAAACACCTGAAGAACATCTACAGGATGTATCTGATGTCTGTGCAATACATGTGGTCACACAGTAGAATGTGGCTATAAGATTGTTAGCAGCTTCTTTTAAAGGGAAGGATCTGGAATGGTATAGATCTTTAATCCCAAATACAATATCTATATGGGATCAACTTGGAGATATTTTCTTTGAAAGATTTGAAGAAAAGGGTGATAAATCTTCTTTGTTGCAACAATTGATTACTATCAAAAGGGCACCACAAGAAGAAATGATTGATTTTAATTCAAGATTTCAAAAGACTTGGGAAAGAATTCCTGCTATAGCAAGACCATTACTAGGTATGGCTATAGTATTTTATCTTAAAGCCTTAAATTTAGATATATCATTAATGATTCAATCACTTGGAGGTTAGACTCTGCCAAAAGCCTATGAATATGTAGTTAGAGCTAAAAATAATTTAATAGATGCTAGAAAGTAACCCCCAAGGCCTCCCATGCCCATGTTTCTAGAGATTACCTTACCTTTGCCTTAAGAAACCCCTAATTCCATAGCCCCACCTATGTCTATGTACATATTTCCTCAATAACCTACTAAAAAACTTGCCCCTATCTAGTCATCTAAGATGGATGATATCAATAACATCTTAAGGACATTTTCCAATGAGATAATTAACCTTAAAAGATAGAAAAATCCTTATCCTAGACCAGAATATCAAGGCTATCAAGGAAATAGATTTCCACCATAGCCAAATCAGTATCAGGGTTCTCAAAGGCAAACTAACCCTCAACCTCTGAACCAATTAGTTGCAGTCCCTACACCCTCATAGACTGTTCCCCCTAATCTAAATAGGGAGATTGTTCAAGGGTAGAATAATTATGTAAATGGAACCAATGCCTGGTGTTTTCCTTGTAATAATGCTCATATGCCCAGAGATTGTCCCATGGGTAATCTATAGCAAAAGATAGCAAAGCAAAGAAGAATCGATGGACAATTTGCAAGTACTTTTGACACTCAAGCCTACCAATCAACTAGTATGCAAAATTTAGTCCTGATAGCTTAGATGCAAGGGATGTCCTTACAACAAGAAGAATAAATAGCCCTTGAACATGCTTGTTTTCATGGGTTGAAGATGAAGAGGCAGTGTTCTTAAATGAAGCTTCTACTTCTAAGAATTTAGTAGTACAATCAAATTACTACACTAGAGCCAAGAGAAGGATGATGTAATAGCTTAAAGTCACAAATAATGAAGTTATGGGGAATCCCCCATTTAAAGGTCATCAAAACACAACTACTAGACAAGAAATACCTCAGCCAGTGTAGAACCAAGTGATTTCTGGACAAGTTAAAGAAAAAGCAAGGTACCCTTATTATCTAAGAACCCAAACTCTGAGACCGATGATTGTGGTGGATCAACTAAAGAGGACCCTAGCACATGTGTCAATATGGGACATGTTAGCTATTCCTAAGCAAATGACACTATTGCAAGAAGCTTTGCAAGGCTAAATAGTGCCTAAACATACTGGTACCAAAGAAGGACCTGCTAATAAAGAAAAGCTCAAAGAAATAATTCCTCTATAGACAACAACCCTTTTGAACAATGTAGTAGAGGTAAGTAAATCCAAACTAGAGCCCTTCTATTTGACTTTGATAATTAGAAAGAAATTTTTACATAATGCAATGATAGACTCAAGGGCCAGTACTACAATAATGCCTAAGCAAATAGCAGATGCTTTAAAAATAAAGTATGAGCCACTTACTAAAGGAGTTATGCAGTTGGATGAGAAATTGGTGCAAACAATAGGTAAAATTAAACAACTCCCATCAAAATTATATACTTGCCCTAATATAATTGTAAATCAAGATGTGGTAGTCATAGATATACCCCCTGTATTTGGCCTATGTTTATCTAGATATATGTCACTTGATTGGTCTCACCTCATCCTAAAAACCAAATATGGTTCAAAAATGACAATACCATCTTAGCCACTATCTAAAGATCACATCACCAATGAACCAACCCCAAAATTAGAGGCAACTCATGCTATTTTGAATAAGGAAGAAAGGGTCTTTGTTGAAGAGTTAGGTGACTGGATTGAACATGACCAAGAAGAGGAAAATAACCATTTGTTAGCTATGATGTAAAGTGACCCATATGGAAATTATGACTCTACTAGTCTGGGCACTTATGTCATATTTGATGAAGATCATGAAATCCCAAATGTTTTAAGGGAAGAAATGACAAAGACTCAAGAATATGAAAAGGACTCAAAAATTTGGACCTTAAATTTTGATTGGGCGAGAATTAAAAATGGTGTTGGAGCGTCTTGTATCTCCAAATGGTGAGAAAATTTTAAGAGCTATCCATTTCCAATTTGCCTATACTAATAATGATGCCAAATATGAATCCTTAGTACATAGGCTTATGTTATCCAAGAAGAAGGGAGTAAAGAACCTGATAGTAAAAGGATATTCAAAACTAGTGGTGAAACAAATCAGAGAAAAGATAATAGCCAAAAAAGTAAGGATGAGATCCTATAGAAATAGAATTTGGGACTTAATAGAAGATTTTGAAGATTTTAATATTGAAGTAGTCCCTAGAAGCCAAAATTTTGAAGCTAATAAGATGGCACAGATTGGCTCATAGTTTGATCCAACAAATGGTTTATTAGTCAACAATGAGTCAGTCAAAGTTATAGTAAGGCCAACTATCCCAGATAATGATGAAATTGGCAAGTCTTTGAAAATGATTCTGAGGTTCTTTCATTCTTGCAACAATCAGGGGAATTTGATGATCAATTTCAACCCAAATTGAAGAAGCATATGGAGACCAAGTTATTCAATTAAAGACCAATAAACTTCCTAAAGGCTTGATTACTTTAGAAAACCTATTTGATCCATAAGATGTAAGCCTAGAAAAGAAAAGGTTTCAAGTAAATAAAGTAAATTATTCTGAGATAGAAGTGAGTGAGGGGAGAAAATTAAAGTTTGGAAATTTTGCAACCCAAGAGGAAAGGGAAAGACTAATTGACTTGTGTAAAAGGTATGATATAATAATAGCCTGGACCTATGAAGACCTTCATGGATATAACAAAGACATCATTCAGCACACAATAGAACTGACTAAAGGATCTAAGCTAGTCGAACAGAAGCAAAGGCCATTGAATCCAAGGATTGAACCTCTAATCGTGGATGAGTTGCAAAAACTCTTAGATTCTAAAATAATTTTTCCAATCAAACACTCAACCTGGGTATCCAATCTAGTACCAGTCAGGAAAAAGAATGGTGACATAAGACTCTGTGTGGATTTCAGAGACCTAAATAAAGCATCTCTAAAAGATCACTATCCCCTGCTCTCTATGGAATAAATTTTAAAAACTATGGCTAGATCAGAGAGATTTTCCTTACTAGATGGTTTCTCTAGATATAATCAGATTTGGTTGGCTGATGAAGACCAACACAAGACTGCATTTACTACCAAATGGGGAACATTTGTATATGCCAAGATGCCATTTGGCCTGTCAAATGCTGGAGCCAAATTTCAAAGAGATATGGATGTAGCATTTGGGGAACTCATAAATAAAATCATCCTAATTTATCTTGATGATCTCACTATTTTTTCCAAGAATGTTGTTGATCATTTTGATCATCTAGAATCTATTTTTAAGAAGTGCCAAGAATTTGGAATATCCTTGAATCCCAAGAAGTGTATCTTTGTAGTACCTCAAGGCAAACTATTGGGACATATAGTATCTAAAGAAGGAGTCTCTATAGATCCAGAGAGAGTTGTAGCCATAATGAACTTGCCCCTGCCAGTAAATAAGAAAGTAGTTCAGTCCTTTTTGGGGAAGATTAATTTTGTCAGTCAATTCATATCAGACTTTACAGGCTTAGTGATACTAGTAAAACTCTTGTTGAAGAAAGACCTGGTGTTCAAGTAGACTATAGAAGGAAGACAAGCCTTTGTGGAGGTCAAAAAATTAATTTCAATAGCCCTAATACTTAGTAACCCAAATTTTTCTAAAACTTTTATAATGTATGTTTATGGAGGAGAGTTCAGTGTTGTTGTTATCCTAACACAAAAAGATGATCAACAAGAGGGATATCACCTAATAGCCTTTTTCTCAAGGACTCTTAGGGAGTATGAAACTAGATACAACTTTGTGGAGAAATAGGCATATGCTATAGTAAAAGCCCTCAAGAAATTTAGGCATATGGTGACAGGAAGTAAGATTCTGATACGTATGGCTCATCCTAGTGTCAGAAAATACATTATGGAGGGTGAAATTACTAAAAAAAGGGAAAACTAGATAAGAAAGATCCTTGAGTATGATGTAGAGGTCAGACCCACTAAGTTGGTTAGAGGTAAGGGGTTGTGCCAATACATGACTCAAGATATGGATGAAATGATGCCTAAAGAAATAGAAAAGGAAAGTGTATTGAGGATACAAGAAGTTGATCAGAACTCCTGGGTCTCAAATAGGATCCATTTTATGAAACATGAGATTTTCTCAAAAGAGCTATCTCAGGACAAGAGGAGATACTATAGGCAGCAATGGGTCCATTCTATTTTAATTGACCAAGTTCTTTTCAGAAGAAATATTGATGGCATCCTTTTAAGATGCGTAAATAAATATGAGGCTAAGAAAATACTACATGAAATGCACCATGGAGTCTTAGGTGGACATTTTTATACAAAGACCACAGCTATAAAGATAACTTAGGTAGGTTATTTCTAGCCCACTTTATTTATAGATTGTTATCAATTGGTAAAAAGTGCAAATCTTGTCAATATTATGTGGGGATGAGAAGGAATGCAACAATGCCCCTTATTCCTATAATTGTTGATGAACTCTTTGCTCAATGGGGTCTTGCTTTTATTAGAATGATCAATCCAGTGTCTAGTATGGGGCACAAATGGATTCTAACTACCACATATTATTTCACCAAATGGAGTGAGGTAGTGCCACTCAAAGAAGCAATAGAAAATATGATCCTAGACTTTCTAAGGAGTATCACTACTCATTTTGGGCCTCCTCATACCATAATTTTAGATAATGCTAAAGCATTTTTAGGGTTTAAAGAATCTAACTTTGCATTAAAGCATGGAATCTATTTGAAAACTTCCTCAAATTATTATCCTTAGGGTAATAGTTTGGCAGAATCAACCAACAAGAACCTAATTAGACTTATTAAGAGAATAGGGGTTGATCATCACAAAGAGTGGCATAAAGTGCTTAATATAACACTGTGGGCTGATATAATTACACCAAATAGGTGACAAAAATTTCCCCATATGAATTGGTCTATGGTAAGCCTGTTGTAATGCCCCTAAGCTTGGAGATTCCTACTCTTTAGTTGTTAAAATAGATTGAAATTGAGGAAAATGGCCCCATGCAGGTTAGACTTGCTGAACTCTTAAAAGTTTAAGAAAAGAGGGATGCATCACATGATTCATTAATAAAGCATCAAAAAATAAGCAAAGACTACTTCGATAAGAGGACTTCAAATACCCATTTCAAAGTAGGCTCAATTATTTTGAAATGGGATGCAAGAGCTACCAAGTCAGGTTAACACACTAAATTTGAAGCATTATGGACTGGCCCTTATAAGATTCATGCATGTAAACCAAAAAAATCTTTTGATCTTGAAACAATGGAGGGAGAACCTAAAGATATTCCTGTGAATGGGATCTACTTGAAACATTTTAGTTAAGTTGTGTCTCTAATGTATTATAGTTAGATAGTTTCCCTTTCCTTGTTGCTTTGTTTTCCCATTTTTCTTTCCCACTTTTTCTTTGAATAAGTGTTCTTTGAACACATGGCCGCAACTATTTTTTTTTTGAAAATTCTCGATGCATTAAATCTCTCTCAAATCTCCAAAATTATTGAAGGTACCTTACGCAACCACTTTCATGATGTGTCTGACTCGCTGTCCCATGTAGATTTGGTAAGATTTACTAACGGTTATCCAGTTTTAATGCCATTTTTGAGACTTGATGGGTTATTAAATACCCCATAACAAGAGTTAAAGCTTAAGAATGTCTCAAACATTCCTACATCTACTTGAAAATCCTTGTTATCTACAAATTTCAATTCATACCAAAGCCTGCTTAGTGAAAGTGATTCTCTGTTGCAAAGCTCCATACCTATTACATAAGTTCACTATTTCCAAGTATAGATATAGACATGGAGGAGGCACAGTATTCACAACAGGGGTCTGAGATTTATAAATATTTTGATAAGCTTTTCACAAGCAAATCATATGCTTTGGCCCCTACACAACCCTTAAAGACCTACCTGCGCACTAAAGTCCCTAAAGTTGGTTATGAAAATGACCCAACAAAGGTGAAAGATTTTGCAGATGGAATTATGGACCCAATCCTTCAAAAGTCTAGAAAAGCTCTAAGAGAAGGGTCACATCAAAGATGTATTCAGAGGCCCAAATCTAGATAATACAAAACATTCACAATGAGGATATGGACTTCCTAACTGGCACAATTCTTGTCCCAGGTGTGCATCCATGCCCTGACTTGGTTGAAATATGTGGTAAATTATTTCATGCACCCTAAAATACCATACAATAGGGTCCATTCATGGTAAAAGTACACCAAAGGCCATTAGGGACATGTTGGCCTTGTATCATGATAAGACAGCCATGTTTCCCACCATTGCCAAGATGCAAAAAATGTGGGCAAACATCAATACTCAATTGAGGTTTCTGAAATCAAAATTGCAATTAGGGGATGATGATACCACTATGTCAATACTGATAGCAACAAGAGCACAATTTGCATAGGCTAGTCAAGAGGCACTTTCCATGATGGCATTCATTTTTGGAATGAAAGAAGATATAACTATCTATGAGGAACAAATGGCCATTCTCTTCAAGTTAAAAATTGTAGACAAGACTCGAGAGTATTAGCTAGATTTCTCTGACCAAATTGCATATTCAATGGTTGACTAGCTTACCCATTTGAAATATAAATGGGTTTTCAAGTATTCTTCTTATCTATTTCACCTTATGTTGTATCAAAACTCTAGCATCTTTTCCCAATACATGCATTTGAATATGTATGACCCCAATTTTGGTCATAATAGGACCATTCATGTGTCTACATGGACACATATCTTGTCCAAAACTAGTGACCCATATGAATTTTGGAAAATTTTTGTTGCCCCTACTTTTTTTCATCTAAGCCCAGAGCCGATCAAAAATAGATTGAATCTAAGTGTCTCAAGCATTCTGACAAATTGCACTATTCCTTGTGATTACTTTTTTAGATCCCATCATACTATTATTAGAGTCCATGGTTTTAGTGGAGAACTAGTGTTGCTACCTAAGATTTTGACCCTTAGGTTAGCATTCTTAGAGGTCACTCAACAAGTGTTTGTGGTGGATAATGAATATGGCACTAGGAAGAAAAAGAAGAAAATGTATGATATTCCATGGATAACAAACAACATGGCCTTAGAAGTCAGAGATGTTGAGCACGTGTTTCTAAGAAAGCTAGCCTTTCTGGGTTTTTGTCTGATTGAAGATAAATGGGGATATGATCCAAATGGTTTCATAACTTCATGGGTCAAGAATAACAAGGTCATTGTTCGAATTGTTCATGACGCCATCCTTTTTGGGAAAATAGAAGAAACCCTTATGAAGATATTCTTGATTTATATGTAGAATTAGTGGATTTGCCCCTTTAAGAAGCCAGACCATGGGAAACTTTTTATGTTAAGAAAAAATATTTTGATACTAAAATCAGAATGACTTCTGGTTTAAGAAGGGCATTAAAGAATAAAGACTGAAAATCTAAGAAAATAGAAGCCTATTGGAAGTATAGGCAAGAGATTTGTGAGATAACTCACTCTTTTGGAATGTAGATTTAGATGAGAAATGGGAGGAAATCTGGGATGAATGTCATCTGTCTCTAGTCTCTAGCCCTGATAGAGTGTAGGACCTAAGACAAACCTCATCTACAGTCACTATAACTGTCTAGCCCCAATATCTCAGTGGCATTAAAAAACAAAAGAGTGTGGTATCCTCACCACCCAAAGTTTCTCCATAAGTGTCAGAATTTGGGGTTCCCAGTTTTGTATAATCACCACTAGCAATAGTGGTAAAGGATGGAGAAAAAGAAGCATATCCAGATGAAGAAACACTAAGGAAACATAAGACGTTAAAACTTTAGCCTAATTTAGAGGAGGGGTAGAACCCTCATAACACCAACCATTGAGTGCATCGGTTACTCCTCAAGTATGTGTTATTTCTCCTTTTTCTTCTCAGTCTCTCTCTTCTTCTATAGGGGTGACAAGTCTGTCTAGCCAAATAATATCCCCTGCCACCTCTACTGTGCCCATTTATCATTTTGTCCCACATATTCATTCTCAAGCCACATCATTGCCTCACTTTTCCCCCTTTATCCCAAAGATAGTACCTCCTCAGATTCCCCTACCCAACATTTGGCTATTCCCTATGGCTTTCCATAGGGTTATCATTTTTTGGATGGGCTCATTGCCTCTCCTTCTACCTTCCAAACTCAAGTAGATACTGCTAAGAAGGCTAGAGAAGCCCAAAGGAGAAAAAGAGGATGAAAGATAATAAAGCTATGGCTACACCACATATGAGGTCAAAATTTGAGCTAATACAACATCAACTAATGGTGACCCATTTGTCACCTAATGTAGTCAATCCAAATGAGCAAATGTAGCCCAAAGATTATATAATGAATGCAGTAGCTATAGATATGTGAATTTTTAGACCACAAGATAGGGTTAAGCTACTGAATTAATCCACTTTTATGGTAGCTAATGATTATTTGAAAGTATCAAAGAAGCTACAGAAGGTGGAGGCTAATTTAGCTCAAGAGAAAGCAAACTGTAGTGATTTGACTACAAAAATCAAAACCAAGAATAATGAAATAGAGAGTCTTAAAAAATAGTTGCAAGATACTATTTCTTTTCAGACTCACCAGGCTATTTAGGCACAAAATGATTCTTTAAAAGAGGAGCTGATATAGGAGAAAGCTGTAGCGACAGCCTTAACGCCAAAAAAGGAAACATTATAGGAAAAATGTGAAGAAAACCTGTAATAGGTCACTCCGTTCTAGCAGAAGCTACTGAATGAGTAGAATAATACGCTACCATATAGGCCCAACTTCAAGCTGAACAATGAATAACAAAATAATTAACACTTGAGTTGGCTAATAGGCCAAAGAATGCAAGAGTTTTGAATCTAGTCAAGGAGCTTTATGTATCAATATGGAAAAGAATCTCTGAGGAGATTACTCAGCTCTGACCCTCTCTAACCTTTCTGCTAAATGCACAAAAATTGTGCAAAAAGGTGGAGACTTCAATTGAAGACACTCTATCCACTGTCTCTTTGAGAGTGTTTGATTCTCAAATGCTACTACAAAAGCTATATGATGTAGATAATTAGTAGGGATTAGTGATAGAATTATTACTGCAAAAAAGGTGAATGAAGTTATCAGTTG
This sequence comes from Torreya grandis, assembly GCA_037957365.1. NCBI lineage: Eukaryota > Viridiplantae > Streptophyta > Pinopsida > Cupressales > Taxaceae > Torreya > Torreya grandis. The sequence continues at coordinate 2,829,902 of JARHVA010000373.1, read as the reverse complement.
TAACTTCACATAAATTAATTGCAAAGAGCTTCTAGATATGGTGAAAGAGGGAATCAAAGACATGAAGAAACATATTGAAGATCTAGTGCAATTGGGTCTTCCCTCCCCTTTTCTTGATAGCAACACTGTATTGATGGTTGATGAGATTAAACAAGTCCATCTGGCCAGGCAAAATGATTAGTTAGTTTTCCAAGGTTTAACAGATGATTCATCAGTGCTAGAAGTGGAAGATGTCTTGATTCCCATGTCCCAGCTTGAATTTAAATTGAAGGCTGTAGTTCATATTTTGCAAAAATTTTCACACAAGGATATCATTAACCTTGATTTAGCCTTCCATGAATTGAAAAATAAGCAGGGATTATCTAATGTTGAGCAGTCTATTTATCACAAAGCCTTACTAAAGTTGTGATTTTTATCACATTTTTTATATATTATTTAGATTATTTTTGAGTAGGCTCAAAAGTCCTCAGGGTCACTAAGAACTATAGAGTAAAATACTCTACATTTTATTTTAAGTTTTAGTTGTGCACTCCAAGTTTTGTCCCTATGCATTTTGGTTTTGAGGTAGTGAAGTTTTGACACAGAGCGTAGGCACAAGTTTCATTTTTGCCTAAAATTTTTCTAACTATCAAATTCGAGCGGAAGCTTCCAAGTGCCATCAGCTAGGACACATTTTATAATTTCTATAAGTTTCACAGAATGTGCCACGTGTCCCATTATAATATAGCATAATGTGACAAGTGTTGGCATCTGTGTTTCAAGTTTCTTATGAGTTTTGAAAGCTTATTTTGATAAGATTTTCTTAGTGCACACAGAGGGAACCAATTGGCAACTACAGAAGGTTTCAATATGTTTTTCTAAAAATAGTGGAAGCTTCCATGTGTTCCTATTTAAAGCTCGATAGAAGCCACCATGTGTCCTTAGTTAAAGTTCAATGAAAGCTACCAAGTGTCAAGATCCACATTTTCTTCATTTTATTTCATTGTTAAGTGAAGACTGTGGTGGGCCTTAGGTTTTGTTTCTAAAGTCAGAAGAAGCCACCAAGTGTAACCATCCATATGAATCTAAAATGAGTCCTAAATGTTTCTACAGTTAATCCAAATCTCAGTGGAGACTGCCACATGTCATCTTCCACAGGACTCTCAAAAAGTATCTAAAAGGTTCTATAGACAAATGGAGGCCGCCATGTGTCCCTTGTTAAAGATACATAGAAAGTGACACCTGTCCTCATTCCCCTTTTGAAGCTACTCAGGCAAGAAGTGTTGTGGGTCCCATTTTATCTAAGTTGATAAAGTTTTAGAGCAGTGAACTATGATAAATGTCAAAGACAGAGCACTCCTAATACAAAGACATAGTAAAGAGTATAATGTAGCAGAATGTGCCATGTGTTTTCTGTAAGTGCCATGGAAGCTACCAAGTGTTATTTTCTGGTGCCTCCTAAATAATGAGATAGTTTTCAAGTGACTAATTAGAACATGCCAAGTGTCCTCACCTATTTACAAGTGAAAAGTGTCACGTGTATCTAATTTAGCCAATAAACTTGCAGGGAGACTAAATGTTTCAGATCCAAAGAGTATCTTTTGTTCAACACTTCCATTTTAGTTAGAGTTCAGTTAGGCCATTGGGATTTGATCATGCAGGAGACTAAACATTTCAGATCCAAAGAATATCTTTTGTTAAACACTTCTAGTTTAGTTAGAGTTCAGTTAGACTGTTGGGTTGGGAACATACGAGCGATCTAGAGCTAGTCTGATGCTATAAATATGGGTGTAGAGATCATGAGAAAGGATCATTAGAAGATAGAGAGAATTTTCTATGAGATATTGTTATCAAGAAGTTTTAGACTTTCTTGCTATGGCTAGGAATATCATTTGCCTTTATTCTATTTTCTTGAGTTAGAAAGTTTGTATAATTGTGCATGTCTTTGTGCATTTTATGTGATTGGAAAATTAATAAGAAGACTGAGTTTTATGCCTTTGTTGATATTTTATATGTTACTACAAAAATATTCTAAGTTGTGAGCCTTTGATTTTATTGTTTTCATCTTTTACATTGATCATGCATTGATTTCTCTTTAATGTAATTGAATCCTAAATATAGTTTCATTGTGCTTAGTATTAAGGATAAAATTAAATTTAGGCACATCGCCATAGTTAGATTTTCTTTCATCGCATTTGTGTTTCTATTTAATTTCTATCTTTTATTCTACAATACTTTTGAGATAAATAAGAGCTAGATTCTTTCAAATTTGGAGGTCATTTCAAGTTGAAAGTCCCACATTCCTGAAACTTCCCATTGTTGGTGTTGGAAGTAGAGCAATTATAATCATCAATAGTGCCTCTTGACTAGCCTATGCAAATTGTTCGCTTTTGATTGGCAGCACTAAAATAGTGGTATCATCATCCCCTAATTACAATTTTGATCTGAGAAACCTCAATTGATTATTAATGTTTGCTCACATTTTTTGCATTTTGGCAATGGTGGGAAATGTGATTGTCTTGTCATGATATAGGGCCAACATGTCCCTAATGGCCTTCAGTGTAATTTTCACCATGAATTAACCCTATTTTATTGTGTTCAAGGGTGCATGAAATAATTCGGTGCATATTTCAACTAAGTTGGGGCACAGATGTACACCAAGGACAATGAATTATGCCAGTTGGGAAGTCCATATCCTCATTGCAAATGTTTTGTATTGTCTAGCATTGGCCCTCTAGATACATCTTTGGTGTACCCCTTCTCACAAATATTTGATAGAATTTTGAAGGGTTGGGTCTATGATTCCATCTACAAAATCCTTCACCTTTTTTGGGTCAATCGCATAACCAGCTTCGGGGACTCTAGTCCTTGGATAGGTCTTCAAGGGTTGTGCAGGGGCCAAAGCACATGAATTGTTGGTGAGAAGCTTATCAATGGATTTGTAAATCTCAGACCCCTATTATGAAGACTATGCATCCTCCATATCTATGTCTATACTAGGAATTAGTGAACTTATGTAACAAGTATGGAGCTTTTCAATAGGGAAGGCACTTTTACTAAGTAGGTTTTGCTATGAATTGAAAGTGTAGTTAACAGGGATTTTCTAGTAGATGTAGGAATATTTGAGACACTGCGAAGCCTAAACTTTTGTTATTGGGGTATTTAATGACCCATAAAGTCTCAAAAATGACATTAAAAATAGATAAATATTAGTAAATATTATTAAGTCTGTGTGGGATAGCGAGTTAGACACGTCATAAAAGTGGTTGTGTAAAGGTACCTTGGGGAATTTTGGAGATTTGAGAGAGGCTTAGTTAATTTGAGATTTTCAAAATTTTTGAAAAAGGCTCTAAGCCACAACCACATGTTCAAAGAACACTTATTAAAAGAAAGAGCAAGAAAGAAAAATGGGAAAATAGAACAAGGAAAGGGAAACTATCTAACTATAATGCATTAGAGATACTGCTTAAATGAAAATTTTCAGGTAGATCCCATTCACAAGAATCTCTTTAGGTTCACCCTCCATCATTTTGAGCTCAAATTATTTTTGTTGTTTACATGCATGAATCTTATAGGGGCTAGTCCATAATGCCTCAAATTTAGTGTGTTGACCCAGCTTAGCAGCACTCGCATCTTATTTCAAAATAATTGAGCCTACTTTAAAATGGGGGTTTGAAGTCTTCTTATCGAAGTAGTCTTTGATTTTTTTCTAATGTTTTAATAATGATTCATGTGTTGTATCCCTCTTTTCTTGAACTTCCAAGAGTTCAGCAAGTCTGACCTGCATGGGGCCATTCTCCTCAGTTTCAATCTATTTTAATAACTGAAGAGCAAGAATCTCCAAGCTCAAGGGCATTACAACAGGCTTACCATAGACCAATTCATATAGGGACATCTTTGTCACTTTTTTAGGCATAATTCTATTAGTTCACAGTGCTATATTAAACACTTTATGCCACTCTTTGTGATAATTAGCCCCTATTCTCTTAATAAGTCTAATCAGGTTCTTGTTGGGGTATTCTGCCAAACCATTACCCTAAGGGTAATAATTTAAGGAAGTTTTTAGATAGATTCCATACTTTAGTGTAAATTTAGATATTTTTGCCCCTAAAAATGCTTTAGCATTATCTAAAATTATGGTATGAGGAGGCCCAAAGTAAGTAGTGATATTCCCCAAAAAGTCTAAGATCACATTTTCTATTGCTTCTTTGAGTGGCACTACCTCACTCCATCTGGTAAAATAATATGTTACAGTTAGAATCCATTTTTGTCCCATACTCGACACTAGATTGATCATTCCAATGAAGTCAAGACCCCACTGAGCAAAGGGTTCATCAACAATTATAGGACTAAGGGGCATTATTACATTCCTTCTCATCCCCACATAATACTAACAAGATTGGCACTTTTTGACCAGTTGATAACAATCTATAGATAAAGTGGGCTAGAAGTAACCTGCCTAACTTATCTTTATAGTTGTGGTTCTTGCAAAAAAATGTCTACCTGAGACTCCATGGTGCATTTCATGTAGTATTTTTTGAGCCTCATCTTTCTCTATGCATCTTAAAAGTATACCATCAGTATTTCTTCTAAAAAGAACTTGGTCAATTAAAACAAAATGGACCTGTTGCTACCTATAGTATCTCCTCTTGTCTTGAGAGAGCTCTTTTGGGAAAATATCATGTTTCATAAAATGGATTCTATTTGTGACCTAGGAGTTCTGATCAATTTCTTGTATCCTTAATACATTTTCCTTTTTTGTTTCTTCAGTTATCATCTTTTCCATATCTTGAGCCATGTATTGGCACAACCGCCTACCTCTGACCAGCTTAGTGGGTCTGACATCTACATCATAATCAAGGATCTTTGTTATCCAATTTACTCCCTTTTTATTAATATCACCTTCCATAATGTATTCTCTAACACCATGATGAGCCAAAAGTATTATAATCTTATTTCCTGATACCATATGCATGAATTTCTTGAGGGCTTTTACCATAACTTATGCCTATTTCTCCACAAAATTGTATCTAGCTTCATACTCCCTAAGAGTCCTTAAGAAAAAGGCTATTGGGTGTTATCCCTCTTGTTGATCATCTTTATGTGTTAAGACAACAACAATACTAAACTCTCCTCCATAAACATACATTATAAAAGATTTAGAAAAGTCTAGGTTACTAAGTATTGGGGATGTTGAAATTGCTTTCTTGACCTCCTCAAAAGCTTGTCTTCCTTCTGTAGTCCACTTGAACACTACGTCTTTCTTTAACAAGAGTGTCACTAGTCTCATTAGGCCTATAAAGTCTAATATGAACCAACTGATAAAATTAATCTTTCCCAAAAAGGACTAAACTGCTTTGTTATTTACTGGCAGGGGCAAGTTCATTATGGCTGTGACTCTCTCTAGATCTATAGAGACTCCTTCTTTAGATAATATATGTCCCAGTAGTTTGCCTTGAGGTACCACAAAAATATACTTCTTAGGATTCAAGGTTATTCCAAACTCTTAACACTTCTTAAAGATAGATTCCAAATGATCAAAATGATCAACAACATTTCTAGATAATATAGTGAGATCATCAAGATAAATCAGAATGATTTTATTTATGAGTTCTCCAAATGCTACATCCATTACTCTTTAAAAAGTGGATCCAACATTTGACAGGCCAATTGGCATCTTGGAATATGCAAATGTTCCCCATTTTGTAGTATATTTAGTCTTGTGTTGGTCTTCATCATCCAACCAAATTTGATTATATCCAGAGAAACCATCTAGCAAGGAAAATCTCTCTCTTCCAGCCATAGTCTATAAAATTTGTTCCATAGAGGGTAGGGGATAGTGATCTTGTAGAGATGCTCTATTTAGGTCTCTAAAATCTACACAGAGCCTTATGTCACCATTCTTTTTTCTGACTGGAAATAGATTGGATACTCAGGTTGAGTGTTTGATTAGAAAAACTATTTTAGATTCTAAGAGTTTCTACAACTCATCCACCATTAAGGGTTCAATCTTTGGATTCACTGGCCTCTACTTCTATCTGACTGGCTTAGATCCTTCAGTCAATTCTATGGTGTGTTGAATGATGTCTCTGTTATAGCCATAAAGGTCTTGATAGGTCCAAGCTATTACTCTGTCATATCTTTCACACAAGTCAATTAGTCTTTCCCTTTCCTCTTGGGTTGTAGAATTTCCAATCTTCAGTTTTCTCCCTTCACTCCCTTATATCTCAAAATAATCTAATTTATTTGCTTGAAACCTTTTCTTCTCTAGGCTTACATCTTCTGGATCAAATAGGTTTTCTAAAGTAATCAAGCTTTTGGGAAGCTTATTGGTCTTTAATTGAATAATTTGGTTTCCATATGCTTCTTCAATTTTGGGTTGTAATTAATCAGCAAATTCCCCTGATTGTTGCAAAAATGAGAGTACCTCAAAATTATTTTCAAATACTTGCCAATTTTCATCATTGTTTGGGATAGTTGGCCTTGCTATAACTTTGACTGACTCATTGTTGACTAATAGATTAGTTGTTGGGTCAAACTGTGAGCCAATCTATGCCATCCTATCTACTTCAGAATTTTGGGTTCTAGGAACTACTTCAATATTGAAAGCTTCAAAATCATCTATTAAGTCCCAAATTCAGTGTCTATAAGATCTCATCCTTATATTTTTGGCTATTGCCTTTTCTCTAATTTGTTTCACCACTAGTTTTGAATCTCCTTTTACTATTAGATTCTTTACTCCCTTTTTCTTAGCTAACATGAGCCCATGTACTAAGGATTCATATTCATCATCATTATTCGTACAGGCAAATTAGAAATAGATAGCTCTTAAAATTTTGTCACCATTTGGAGCAACAAGACAAATTCCTACCCCAACACCATTTTTACTTCTAGCCCCATCAAAATTTAAGGTCCATATTTTTTAGTCCTTTTCAGATTCTTGAGTCTTTAGCATTTCTTCCCTTAAAACATTTGGGATTTCATGGTCTTCATCAAATATAACATAAGTTCCTAGACTAGTAGATTCATAATTTCCATATGGGTCACTTTGCATCATAGTTAATAACTAGTTATTTTCCTTCTCTTGGTCATGTTCAGTCCAGTTAGCTAACTCTTCAACAAAGACCCTTTCTTCTTTATTCAGCATAGCATGAGCTACCTCTAATTTTGGGGTTGGTTCATTGGTGATGTGATCCTTAGATAGTGACTCAGATAGTATTTTATTTTTTAAACCATATTTGGTTTTTAGGACGAGGTGAGACCAATCAAGTGACATATAACCTCCTATTTTGGTTGTGAAATCTCCAGATAAACATAGGCCAAATACAGGGGGTATATTTATGACTACCACATCTTGATTGACAATTATATTAGGGAAAATATACAATTGTAATGGGAGTTGTTTAATTTTCCCTATTGTTTGCATCGATTTCCCATCTAGCTGCATAACTCCTCTAGTAAGTGGCTCATACTTTATTTTTAAAGCATCTGTTATTTATTTAGGCATTACTATAGTACTAGCCCCTAAGTCTATCATTGAATAATGTAATAGTTTCTTTCCAACTATCAAAGTAAAATAGAAGGTCTCTGGTTTGGATTTGCTTACCTCTAGTGCATTATTCAAAAGGGTTGTTATCTGTAGAAGAATTGTATCTTTGAGCTTTTATTTATCAATAGGTATTTCTTTGGTACCAATATGTTTAGGCACTACTTGGCCCTATAGAGCTTCTTGCAATAGTGTCTTTTTCTTAGGAATAGCTAATATGTCTTATATTGACACATGTCCTAGGGTCCTCTTCAGCTGATCCACCACATTCACTGGTCCTACTGTTTCAGTTCTTGGATAATAAGGGTACATTGCTTTTTCTTGAATTTGTCTAGAAATTACTTGGTTCTACACTGGCTAAAGTATTTCTTGTCTAGCAGTTTTGTTTTGATGACTTTGAAATGGAGGATTCCCCATAATTTCATTATTTGTGACTTCAGGCCATTCCATCATCCTTTTCTTGGCTCTGGTGTAGTAACACGATTATACCAATGGCTTCTTGGAAGTAAAAGCTTCATTTAAGAATACTGACTCTTCATCTTCAACCCATGAAAATAAAGCATTCTCGGGGGCTATTTCTTCTTCTTATTATAAGGACATCCCTTGCATCTGAGCCATCAAGACTAAATTTTGCATACTAGGGGATTGGTGGGGTTGAGTGTCAGAAGTATTTGCAAATTGTCCATCCATTCTTCTTTGATTTTATATTTTTTGCTATAGATTACCCATGGGAAAATCTCTGGGCATATGAGAATTATTACAAGGGAAACACTAGGCATTGGTGCCATCTACATAATTATTCTGCCTTTGAACAATCTCCCTATTTGGATTAGGGGGAACAGTCTGTGAGGGTGTAGGGACTACAACTAATTAGTTCGATGGCTGAGGGTTAGTTTGGCTTTTAAGACCCTGATACTAGTTTGGTTATGGTAAAAGTTTATTTCCTTGGTAGCCTTGATATTGGGGTCTAGGATAAGGATGTTGTTGTCTTTTTAGGTTAATTATCTCATTATAAAATGTCCTTAGGATGTTCTTAACATCATCCATCTCAGATGACTTGATAGGGATAAGTTCTTTAGCAAGTTTTGGAGGAAATGTATACATAGACATAGGTGGGGCTATGGGATTAAGGGCTTCTTGAGGCAAAGGTAAGGTAATCTCTGGAAACATGGGCATATGAGGTCTTGGGTGCAACTTTCCAACATCTATTAAGTTATTTTTAGCTCTGACTGCATAGTCATAGGCTTTGAGCAGAGTCTGATCTCTAAGTGACTAAATCATTAATGATATATCTAAATTTAAGGCTTTAAGATAAAATACTAAATCCATACTTGGTAATGGTCTTGCTATAGTAGGAATTCTTTCCCAAGTCTTTTGAAATCTTTAATTGAAATTAGTAATTGCTTCTTGTGGTGCCTTTTTGAGAGTAATCAATTGTTGCAACAAAGAAGATTTATCACCCTTTTCTTTAAATCTTTCAAAGAAAGTATCTCCAAGATGATCCCATGTAGATATTATATTTAGGGTCAAATATCTGTACCAATCCAGAGCCTTCCTCTTAAAAGAAGCTACTAACAATCTTATAGCCACATTATATTATGTGATCACATGTATTGCACATACATTAGACACATCCTATAGATGTTCTTCAGGTGGTTTAAAATCTTGACCACTGAATTTAGGCAAAGCTTTTAGGGTATTTACTAGAATAGGATCCCAAGTGGCTGGTGGTAATAAGAGAATCAAAGGACTGCTAGTATTCTAACATGCATAATTCCTTGGGGCTATAGGTGCTCCCATGTTTGCTCTTGGTATTAATATAAACTGATTGACCCTTCTTATTGAATTAGTTATCAATGGTGGTAAAAGAATACCTGCATTCATAGCAGATTGAGATCTTGTTACTGGTCTACAGCTCTGACTCCTTGTAGCTCTCTGGTTCATATAGTCTTGAAAGAAACTTTAAGAGATTGTCCCACCGAGCATGCCAAAAACTGTTGATGCTTAGAATGGTGTTGTTTCTAACACCAAGAATGGGAAGTTTTAGGAATGTGGGACTTGCAACCTAAAATGACCTCCAAATTTTAAAGAAGCTAGCTCTTCTTTATCTCAAAATTATTGTGAGAAAAGGGATAGAAATTAAATAGAATCACCAATGCAACAAAATAAAATTTAACTATTGTGATGCGCTTGAGTTTAATTCAATCCATAATACTAAGCACAGTGAAGCTATCTATAGGATTCAATTACATTAAAGAGAAAACAATGCATGATCAATGTAAAAGATGAAAACAAATAAAATCAAAGGCTCATAACTTAGATGATTTTTACAGTAACACAAAATATTAGCAAAGGCACAGAATTTAGTCCTCTTATTAATTTTCCAGTCACATAAAAGGCACAGATATATGCATAGTTATACAAACTTTATAAATCAAGAAAATAGAACAAAGGCAAATGATATTACTGGCCATAGCAAGAAAGTCTAAAAAAACTTCTTGATAACAATCTCTTGCAAAAAATTCTCTCTCTTCTGATAATTATTTTTTCCTTGTGATCTACAACCATATTTATAGCATAGCACTAGCTCTAGATTGTCTACAAGATCCAATCCCAATGGTCTAATTGAACTCTAACTTAACTGGAAGTGTTTAGTAGAAGATATTTTTTAGATCTAAAATGTTTAGTCTCTTGAAAGTTCATTGGTTGAATTAGATACACATGATACTTCCCACTGTGAAATAGGTGAGGACACTTGGCAGCTTTCACTTGCCTCAATTGAAAATCATCTCATTATTTAGGAGGCACTAGAAAATGACACTTGGTAGCTTTTATGACACTTATAAAAGACACACGACACTTTTCACATAACTTATACTCTTTACTATGTCTTTGTATTGGGAGTGCTTCATCTTTGACATCTGTCATAGTCCACTACTTTGAAACTTTATCAACTTACAAAAAATGGGACCCAAAACACTTTTTTCTTGAGCAAATTCAAAAGGGGAATGGGGACAAGTGGTGATTTTTGATTATCTTTAACAAGTGACATGTGACAGCTTCTACTTGTCTATAGAAGCTTTAGATACTTTTTGAGAGTCCTATGGAAGATGACACATGACAATCTCTGTTGAGCTTTAGCTATACTATAGAAACATTCAGGACTCATTTTAGATTCACATGGATGATGACACTTGGTGGATTTTTCTTACTTTAGAAACAAAACCCAGCGTCCACCACAGTCTTTACTCAACAATGAAACAAGATGAAGAAACTACGGTTGTTGACACTTGGCAGCTTCCATTGAGCTATAACAAGGGACACATAACACTTTCCACTACATTTAGAGAAACATATCAAAACCTTCCATAGTTACCACCTATCACCCTCCACGTGCACTAAGAAAAGCTTATTGAAACAAGCTTTTGAAACTCATAAGAAACTTGAAACACAGATGTCGACACTCGTCACGCTCCAATGAGTTATAACTGGACATGTGGCACATTTCGCTACTTTTAGAAAAAAATTATAATGTGTCTGGCAGATGACACTTGGCAACTTCTGCTCAACTTTGAGACTTAGAAAAAACTTTAGGCAAAATGAAAAACCCATAAAAAATGAAAAACCTACACCCTGTGTCATAACCCTCACTACCTCGAAACTGAAACACATAAGGACAAGACTTGGAGCACACAATTGAAACTCAAAATAAAATGTAGAGTATTTTACTCTACAATATGTAAACATACACACATTATATTTCATTAAATAGGCTAACATATTTTGACATAGTTGTATTTAACTATGAGCATGCACACATGCAATTTTGATACTAAAAATAGAAATAAGCTTCTAATTTATTAATGTAACTATGAGTTTGCATTCGTAATGTAACTATGATTTTATATGGACTCAGAGTATGAGGTGACCCATCCCTAAGTCTATGTATTCATGTAATTACACATTTTAAAGGGTTAAAAGTTTTACCAATATAGGAAGAACTTAGTTTTGATTTTCATGCAATTATGTTGATGTTAATTCTTTCCATATCTATGTTATTGAGGATTTTTTTCTTAGTTGTATAAGTTTAATAATTTGAAGTGTGTAAAATATACAGATAATTCTAGTTATTATCATTGATGTATGTTAATCATAGATGTGCAAAATTTATTGAGAGTTAGTAGATTTCATGAATTTTAAGTAATTGGTTAAACTATGTTAATATTCTGAAGTGCTCAAGAGTGTTTTATCTCTAGTATAGTCTTATAAGTGTGTGCCATATTTTCCTTAGATACTTTCCTAGTCTAAGATGTAATATCCCAACTAAGGGTGTGAAAAAGAAACTCTAAAAGGAGTAACCTTCAGTTGAGGCCATAAAGTTTACTAAACCCTTTCTACCAAACTACCTAATTATGTTTGCCTATGAGTGAGAAATAGCTACAAATAGTAAGCATTAGTCCTAGAAACACTTTTACATAAATGAACCAACCTAGGAAGTGATCCCTTGAGATAATATAACATTATCTTCTACTTTACCCTTCCCTCCTTTTGAATTTTATTTCATTGAGACATATCCACTCTAAAATAGATGCCACCCATCCATCCAACTCACTTAGGTTTTGACTTCTTTACTAGGGTTTATTTCACTACAAGTAAACCTAGTTAACAACCTACACACTCACCCTACTATTTCACCACAAGGTTTTTTAACCCATACCTATAACTTGTGTCCTAGAGTGGAGTTTACCTCCATTGAGATCTTAAAACATTAGAGGTTACCTCATAGAATCTAGGGATTTGCACAAGACCCACATCAATATGAAATAATATTTCACTATAATGAGGGTCACTTTTGTGCCTTCCTTAGTGAGAGGTTATCCCATACATTTGAGTTGAACCAGAGATACCCAAGAGAGTTACTAGGTATGCAACCCAAATTAGTCTTTTGGTTTCCCCTTTATTAGTGCATTATACTCCTAGATCTATATTGGTTGTTCCCAATATACCCCAAGATAGGACACCCTCTCTAATAAAAAATATCCATCCCATAAATAATATTATGGCCAAACAACCTTGGTTGGTTAGATATACCATTTTTGTCCTATAAATGTGCATAATTTACCTAGAAACATAAAGAAGTATTTTCCTTCTTTATGCCCCTCAAGAAGAAGAACTATAGAGGAACACATCAAGTACTTCAAGGATTCTCTTATATTGATGAATATGTTGCATGTAGGATTTTCTCTTTACCTTATAAGACGTTGTCTATGATTGGTACCTCAACCTTCAAAAGAACTCAATTACTTCCTAAAATTCATGTCAGAGCATGTTTCTTGCCCAATTTAGACAAGTTACCATCCCTAACTTGGTATATCAATATTTCACTAGTATTAAGAGGGAACCTAATGATCCAATTCTTGATTTCAACACAAGGTTATAGAAGATGTACACTTGGCTTATCCTAGAGTATAGACTATATGGAACATTGGTGTCATAAATGTATAAAAAAAGCCTTAGACCCAATCACTCTAGTGTTCCTATGAAGATTTTCTACTACCACCACTCTGGATTTATCATATGAAGAGTCTATTAATATTGATATACATATGAATCCTCAAATACCAATCACTCCCAACATTAATGCTAAATTTACATCCCTCTAGTCCATCATATTAATCAAAATGTTCCTAATTTCAACTAGAATCATTTATATTTATTGCCTCTTATAATGTATCAAACACCCAATTAGATATATGGTTAAATGAATAATTAGGTATAGAAAAATAGTCATCTACAAAACCAACATTCAATGCCCTCTAGTACTATAGTTGCACAAGGAGCTAATTCTACCAAAGTAGAACTAGATTCTATTTTAATAATGGTCTATAAATTAATAAATGACTAATTGAACATGTAGAGGAAGAGGGTTAACACTACTATCCATAACAATAACCAAAATTCTAAGTTTTAAAGATATAACAGATCCTTCAATTGGTCTACAAATAATTTAGAACATCGGTCCAACAAGTTTCTAGAGATCAACATAGTGGAAATGACTCTGCTTAATTAGTGTAGAGTCCATAATACATCATAACATGGTGAAATTTAATTTGTGTAATTATGTGTAACATTTGAGATATTCCAAATTCATATGGTAAGGAAGGACTTGATGAATAATCTACCAAAGTTCTACCCAAAAGATGGTTCTTCAAACACCACAATGGTATTTGAGATGCATGAGTCCTTTTTTCCTAAGAAAAGATAACAATGAACCAAAAGATAACTCCAATGAAATACATGTTTTCTAGTAGTATAAAAATGGTAATTATAATTTGAGAATAAGTAGCCCTTCATAATGTCTACTCCTCCAAATAATACCACTATTACACCAAATCCAAGGGGTGCCAACAATCCATCTCCCCCAAAAGGGAATGAATATCCATAAAATAAAGAGAAAAAAAACAAAAGAGACTATAAAATTATTTAAGACATGAGGATGATTAAATTTAATATCACTTTTCATGAATTGGCTCAAATCACTAAACAAAAGGAGCTCTTGTGGAGGTGTATTATAGGAAAGGCAATTGTAGAAAAGACAAAGGATACTAACACAAATGTCATATACAAAAACAAACTAGAAGTTTCAACTTTATTATTGACTATCTAAACATTAGGAAAGAGCATCCATAATTATTTAGTTAATTCTGGAGCTTTGGCCATGGTGATGCGAACTTTAATTTTCCAAAAGCTAGTTTTGACTTCAATCCCATCAAAAAAGATCATTTTATATCTAGATAAAATAGTGGTGCATATAATAGGCTAAATAAATGATGTACACATTTAAGTAGCATTTGTTCTATGATTATAAATGAGAATTGACATACTCATAGTGGATATTTTGAAAGGATACAAATTCCTCCTTAGAAGGGACTAGTCCAAGACATTGAATAGGTATATAACAATGAACTTCTCTCACATTTGGTTAGCATGGAGAGGTGTTGAAAACCAAATTTAGATTGATTGGGAACAAATAATGAAGCACCCTATTACATAATACAATATAAAAAATGAATAAGTGAGATAAAAAATCCTAAACTTGGGATTTATAACTTTACTACAAAGCATGAGGTGATGGAACTAGAAGTTTAGGAACCTTCCCAATTATGGACTCTCCACTTTGATGATGTAAGATCCAAGAAAGGGTTAAGCATTGGTGTTGAATTGGTGGAACCAAAGGGAAAGAAATATTTGTAATATTACATACTATAGTTCCCTTGCACTAATAATAAAGTGGATTATGAGGCACTAATCTGGGGATTTTATTTTTCTCTCAAAAATAATGTCAAGCAACTTCTAATTTATGTATATTTAGAACTAATAGTCAATCAGGTCAATAAAAATACTAGTGCAAGTTGTCATACCTAAATGGTTAAAAACATAGAGCTTGGAATCTAATAGAGTCCTTTAAGGCCTTTAATATAGTGGTTATTCCTAGAGACAAGAATCAAATTTCTGATTCATTCACTACTTTAGCTACCAACTTGGCACCTCTACAAGAATCCAAGGTACATAGATTCTCCATTAAGCTAGTTATTTGTCCATCTATTTCTCATAATGTGTAAAATTTCCAAGTCTTCGGTGATGACCAATAGATCATCTAGTTTTTGACTAACTTGGGGTAATTTGAGTATCAAATCATTAACACTAATTAGATTAGTTACCTATGCTAATAAGAATCAGGGGAACAAGGAGTCATTTAATTGATGTAAAATTGCCTCCTAGGAATGTTTTCCTTAGAAATAAAATTAGATTTGTATCCTCAATAATAAAATAAAAGGTATCCCAATTTAAATGAATCTGAATTCCAAAGATAGAATCTAGGAGATAAACATGATCCATGTTTTGTTAACATTAGTCTTGACTACACTCTAGATTAAAGACAAAGGGTGAAGAATCTACTCACTGAATATAAGTATGTGATTACATGGACATTAAAATACTTTAAGGTTTTCAACCAAGGTTCATCACCCATATAATCCCATTGAATTTAGAACACAAACCATTTAGGCAAATATAAAGGCCAATAAATCCTATCTTAGAACCTCTTATTCATAAGGAAGTGGAAAATTTGTTGAGTGAAAAAATGCTTTTCCCTATCATACATTATACGTGGGTGTCTAATTTAGTTTTAGTCAGGAAGAAGTGTGGGGAAATTAGACTCTATGTTCATGTAAGAAACTTGAATAAATATTTTGAGAAAGATAATTATCCATTGCCTTTCTTGGATGAGGCCATCTAGATAGTGAATGGTGTGTATCTATGAATTTGACATAGAGGGGAGGTTAGTTTCATAAAACCAATGAAATAAACACACTAAGATCCTAAAACCCCTATCCTAGACACTAAAGAGAGTTGATTAACAAAACTAAATGAAATCATAATAAAAACATAAAAGAAACAAATCCTTTACCTTCCTTGGGATCTCTAAATGGCTTTGTTGAATGGATTTATCAGCTTGTGCATCAAGAAGTGTTTGAAAATGGAGGTTGTTTGGCTCCTTATCTCCCTTGCACCTTGTATTTGGTGTTTCTTGGCTTAATATTTAGGCATGATAACCTTACTTGTAAAGCATTTAAGCATTATAAATCTACAATATCTAATTTTGTGGAAGATATTTGTGCATAATAACTTCACACCAAAATATATTATGGTTTAATAGGAAAGGCCTTTTATTTATATCATTAGGAATTAACTCTCACCCAAGGTAAATTAAGGTTGAGTTTAGGATTAGAATGGGTTAAAAATAACCATTAGCGAGTTAAAATTAACTCTATTTGAGTTAATAGTTGTCAAGTAAATATGATTTTTTATTACTAGGCATGGATCTCCATATAGATATTTTAGGATATTTTCAAAGAGCTTGACAACTCATAAAGGCAGTGATTAAAGGCTAGGCTATTTTGATTTTTGGAATATCCATTTTAGGATATTTATTATTTTTAAATGGATAATTTAACAAGGAGTTTAATCTAATTTAGATTATTAATTGATTATGATTAGCTTTTTAGCTCTTTCAATATTTGGTTGAGTGTGCAAGATCCCCACTTAATAGGTCCATAGGCTAAATTAACATTTGTGATTCCCTAAGGTGATTAGAGATGAATCTGTGAGAGATTATTATTGTATATGATAGATTACCCCAATTAGGAATGTATCAATTGATAAATGATGCACAGGAAAATTTGGGATGTTCAATTATTCTTAGGATTAATTTACAATGGTTTGTAGGAATCGATCTAAAGTCTAGTTGAGAAATAATTTGGCTAGTTTTAAGTGTCTATAATTGGTTCAAGAATGATGTCCTTCTTGGATGAATTTTTAGGTTATAACTAGGTGTTATCAGAGTCATAAGACATAATGAAGATAATATTCATCATGAAGTGGGCTATTTATGCATATAAGAGGATGCTATTTGGCCTAATTAATGTAGGTACCAGCTTTTAATGAGCCATGAACCACACATTCCAAGGGATGATAGGTAAATTTATAATAATTTACATGGATGACCTAATGGTTTTCAAAGGCAAGGACTAATCATGTGGGTCACCTACAATCAATCTTTGAAAGATGAATAATATTTGACATTTCATTAAACCCAAACAAGAGCATATTTGGTATCAAAAAAGTAAGCTCTTGGGTCATATCATCACCAAAGATAGAATTACAATTAACCTGGATAGAATCTTGGGGATATTAAAATTTGCATTCCCAAATAGCAAGAAAGAACTCAAATATTTATTTGGGAAGATAAATTTTGTAATAAAGTTTATGTCAAGATTTATAGAAATCGTTAGACCTTTGAATGAAATACTCAAGAAAAATGCTAAAGTGGAAGTGATAACATAGGTCTAAAGTCTTTTCACGATATTAAAGATGTAATATATCTAGCCCCCATATTGACAAATAAATACTTTACTAAATAATTATTTTTTTATTATTTCACATTAGAATATACTATTACCATCATGCTCATTCAAAAGAAAGCTAAAAATAAGGATCTTATTACATTCATGATCATAAACTTCGAAGAGGTAAAACTCAACTATTCTATGGTAGACAATCAAATCTTTTCCCTTGTTAAAGTAGTAAAAAAAATTCTAAATTACATCCTAAAGAATAAGAACATCGCCATTGTACTAGATCTTTGAGTCAATCTCACTTTGGGTGAAAATGAATTAAGAGAATGCAAAGGGAAAACAATGGCAAAACTATAAGAGTTTGACATAGAAATCAAGCCTAACAAGATTGTTAGAGCTCAAGGCTTTATTCATCTCATGATTGATCTTGACCCATGCACCACCATTACAATTTTTTATGAAAACCAAGTATACAAAGGATATTGGTTTACTAACAATATTAATTACTTACTCCCTAGAGCTCAAAATAGAACAAATGAGAGCTTTGAGACTCAAATTAGTTCATTAAATGATCAAAAAAGGGTCCTTTATGGAAGGAATTATAAAGGCATGTACTTGAGATGCATATCATGATAAAAATATTGATAAATTCTAGAAATTTTGCGCCATAATATAGGTAACAGTCATCCATCTAAAACACCACAACCTATAAAATCCTTAGAATGGGTTATTACTAGACAATAGTCTTCAAAGATACACATGCTCACATTAGAACATGCACAAATTCCAAGTCTTGACAAATGAAAAGTACATAAAAAAATGACTTTATATATTATTATTTAAGGAATACCATTTATTCAATGGGGATTGGACTTCATTGGGGTCATTAACCCTAATACTTCATCTGATCACAAGTTCATACTCATTGACACAAACTATTACAAATGATGTAGTAAGGTAGTAGCTATAAAGCATTCAAGAGTATAATATGTAATAATCTTTCTAGAATCATAACTATATTTGGTACCCCCATTTCTCTAGTTTGTGACAATAGGCCAACATTTCAATTAGCTAAATTCACTGAATGGGACCATGATAATCAAATCACCATTAGGTTATAATCCAACCATTACCTATAAGTAAATCGATTGGATGAATCAACAAACAAGAACCTAATTAATGCCATTGAAAATTTAGCAACAAACAAACCTAGAGATTGGAAAAATCTACTAAAATATGCAATATGGGATGATCGAATAAGATACAAGTATGCCCTCAAGGCCTCACCTTATTTAATGGTGTATGCATGATAGCCATTTTTCCCAATCATGCTTAAATTTTAAACATATTAGTTTATGAAAGAATACATAAAACCAAGTGAGAATGTAGAGTCTCAATTATTGGACATAATAGAAATGGAAGACTCAAGCATTGAGGCCTTACAAAATTTCAATAAACATCGGGACATAGTCAAAAGGTGGTTTGATAGAAGATAAAAATTTAAATCATTTAGAATAATTAACCCAATGATTCTATGGGACAAATCCCATTGAAATAAATTACATCATGATAAGTTTACCCCATTGTGGATTGGACCTTATCAAATTTTAGATATGATGGGTAATAATTCTTTTTGTTTGAGGAACCTCCAAGGTAATGAGATGACATATCCAGTCAATGGATAGTTTTTAAATAATTAATTCATAGATGTACCATATGGGGGTGTCCTTAAGTAAAAACATATGTTGTGGTAAGAATTGGATTATAGTAGATTTATTTCTTTCAAAGAATAGATCCCCTTCTTCCTAGGTTAGTATATCCTTTTTTTAGCATTTCATTTCATAATATAGTTTCATTCTTTATAGATTAGACCTTTTTCTTTACCATGTGGTAATTTGACTGACTTCCCCTAGTATAATAAAGAAAGTGTCCAACCCGTTGGACTTCCTCTAACATATTTACAAGCTAAAGGATTAGCCTATGGGAAAACACACCAAGAAAATGTACACCAACTTGTTTACTTGTAGGATATTTCACCCCTATATTTCAAAAAATTTAGGATTTAGGTATCCAATAGGAAAATTAATTAGGACTAGGCTAGCATTTAATGCTTTAAACATACATTGAAAGGATACTTTCACTACCACATAAAAATTTTAGAAAGTTTTTTCACTTTCATTAAATCAGATGCACCTATCATGTTAATACTTATTTGAGGAAATAACCATTGATATCTATGTAGTTGGTAGGGATAATCTGGTAAAAATAAATTATACTTTCATATATACCAGTTCAATATGGTTTATGCTCTACCTCTTTTATTAATATTCTACAAAATGAAAATAGAGAAAAATAAGGATCATGGCATCCTAAAAAGAGTGATCCAAAAAATTTAAAGAAAAATAAAAAGGTGATCAAAATCTTAAATGATTAAATAAGGTCAATGTTTCATGCATCATGTAAAAATATAGGAAGAGGAAAGAGAAGGAACCCATGGAACCTCTATCAGGGATATGGATGACTATCTGACAGTAGAGCAATGCCAGAGCTTCCCCAATTTTTAAATCTATTTTTATTAGAAAATAGAATGAAACCTATAGTTATCCCAAGTCTCTACTTAACTCCTCACAAAAAGGGTAAAATGAATCACTTCCCCACACACAAATTCAAGGTATGAATAAGGCAAGTATGTTGTAAGTGGTTGTTAGAAGTCTATTTTCTGTGTTTGATTCAGTTATTCTTTATGGAATGGTTCATGTATGATCTAAATTTGTTAACCAAAGGTTATAGTTTCTCAAATACTCAAGAGTATTTCCCTTGTAAGTTTTCATTTTTTGTACCCAATAAACCACCATTATTTTTTTGAATAGGGACCCACTATCTTTTTGAAAAGGTTTAAGCCTATCTTAATAATATTCTAAAGAGAAAGATTTATGTGTTGAAATAACCTTGTTATTAAAAAAACATATGAACATGTTTTGTTTATGTGTACTAACCTATTAATTATCTTTAGAATTTGGGTATGTACATGTCTTGACTCATTCTGGTCTTTAGTGAAATTATTTTGGAATTGTGCTTAGCAGAATCTAGTCTTTAGAAATTTTGTTCAAAATCCTATCTTCATCAATTTTCATCACTTTTCACCTATATAAACTTGGAATCAATTTAATATTTGGATTTTTTTTCATAGGTTTTGGTTTGAGATAATTTTTTGGAGTTTCTATTTCTCGATTAGTTTACCCATTTATTCTTTGAGACCCATGTTTTGGGAAGTTTTTCACTTTGGTTCATTTTTTCCTTCATAGGATTTATTAGATAAAATTCTTCAGTTAAATTAATTAGAATGAAATTGGTCTTTATTAAAAAATTTTGAAACATTTATTTGGTGGAATTATTCAAAGGAAAGTTTTTAGACTTTTGGTTTCCAGAATTTTAGTTTTCAACATTTTTGGTCTTCAGAGAATTTATTCAACAAAATTGTTTAGAGAAAATGTTTGACATTTTGTCTTTGAAAGTTTTGTTTGTAAAAAGTGTATGGATCCTCTAGGTCTTTATGGAAATTATTTAGGGCTTTTTTCTCGATAATTTTGGTCTTTGATAAAATTATTTAGAACTTTTGTTTGATATATTTGTTCACCTCACTAACATTACTTTAACACTATATCCTAACTCCCAACTATCATGAGCCCCTGTGGCATGGTAAACTAAAGTGAAATAAGAAATGAAACAAAAATTTGAACAAGGAAATGATGTGGTACTCCTATTAATCATCAATATTTCCTACATGGCACACCCACTAAATGAAGTGGTAAAGTTCAAATTGAAAAAGTAAATCAAAGTTATAAACATTGGACATTAATGGCACATGAACTAGAATTAAATTCCAAAGTTATATGAAATAATTGTAAATTAATGACATTCTCATTTATCACAAGATAAATTTGAAATCACTCACCTCCCTATTAAAATTCCCTAGCTACCAACATTTTGAGTGTATAGTGCACCCAAGAGAGTCATGTTGCTAATTTAAAAAACAAAACTTTGTCAACATAATCAATTATCAATAGCATCCTCATCAAATAAATTATAATGAATCCTAAACAAATAAATATTTTATATCAAGGATTCAATTGAGTAAAAGGATACATTAATTAACCTTGTAGTAATCAATAATGACTATAACAATTATTTATCATTGTAGGAGGTGATTTACTAGGTTGAAATTCACACCCATGAAAAGAGCCTAACTCTAAGTAAATTAAAATTGGATAAATATCTCCTCCCATTAAATAACTAAGGACTACACTTCACCACAGAAAATATAGTGTTCATGCCATGCATTGACCTCTTACGTGACTTGCTCTTCACTAGGAGGGTGACTAGAGGTGTGTTCTTGTACCATTTGGAGCACAAGATAGTCATGGCATGCATCTCAAGGGATGAATTTCAAAGGTATCTCTTCCTCATCATTATATATGGTAATTATGATTTGCATATGGTATTCTCATGGAATGAATAGAAGTCCATTTATAAAATGTTAAGTAAATGGATGATTCCCAAGGAAACCATTAATTTGAAGGAGAAGCAACTACTATTGCTTCCTGAATTTATGATGGGACTCCATATTGGGATGGCCCTCCTAAATAGGTTATATGACTATCCCATCATCTTGTTCTTCTACTTTTAGTGGATTACATTGCTACAATTTTTGATGACCTCAGAGTTAACATTCACTCTAAGTGAAGTAATTACTGCAAGGCTGCATGAAATGGTGTTGGACAAAGACAAGAGTACATAAGGAGACCATTTATACATGATATCCTAGCTTCTTGATGTTTTTCTTAGCACAATTTATATTCAAAATGTTTCATTTTAAATCTTAGATCCAAGATTTATCAAAAATCATATATGTGACTCATATTCCTTGATGTAAATATACACATACACCTAGAACATCATGTGCATTACAAAGGATGTCTATCCCCAAGTATGGATGGAAATCCATGAGTCCTCAGTACCTAGGATATCCAAAATCAATTTGGATATATTATTTATTAGGTATATTACTAGTTATACGTAGACTACATTATGATTATGGTCACATGCCATAAGGTATCACCCATATGCCTCCCAAAATATGTGCCTAATAAACTAACATAGCAAGAAATTTCCTAACAAATTTGGTGGGTAATATATTAAGATATGCACAATATAAATAATATATAATTTTATGTCTCCCACCTCATTATTGGGAAAATGTGCTCTATAAATCAAAAACATTTATATGAATATGGTAGGTGTAGGGAGTATTAATCGATGGCCACACTACCATGTAGGTATTGGGATCCACATGGCCAAGTACATAGACACACCAAGGGACTTACTATTCCCTACCATTAAAATACTTATTATCATGAATTCTTAATTTTCAATGACAAGGATGATTCCTAAGGCAAGGAATGGGGACAAACAAATTCAATCTAGCTGAAGACCTCTTAAAAGTCATTCAAGGACATATTTCTATCTCAATTATAAATATACAAACTAGATTACAACTAGTTGTAGGATGGGATACCTTAGATTTTTGGGTCAACATGACCTCTCAACCATAAATATATCAAGGTTAACCCTCATATACACCCCTTTTAGCATTAAAATATATAAAGAGGGAGATAAGAGTACTTAATACTTCACTTGGGAGAGCACGTGATGACCCCATTTGTCTTAATTCTTAAGATTCTGAGGAACCTACCCATCCAAGTGTTACATCAATCGTAGAGTCTATTTATGTGGTTACATTAACCAAAACCATAGAGGAGCCACCTTCCAATGTTGGGAAAACAAATATATGTATAAGAGGAAGTTGAGAGATCACCTCCCCTCTATAGAGTCTTGTTAATGAGGTACCATCAAAAGATGGGATATCAGGAGAGACAGTTGGAGGTGAATATATGGAAAAGTAAGAGGAAAATTAAATAGATAAGATTTTAAGCCTCCAATATACCAAGGGAAAAGTACCATTACATGAAGAACTATCTAGTGAGCAAGTAGTCCCCTTGGTTTCTACTACTCCTATTGTGTCTTATGTTTCTTTTTTTACTATTAGTTGATTTGATTTTGTGTCCCTCGGTACTAGTGGTCTCCCTACCCTTTTGATACCCAAGGTAGAGGTTATTTATTCCTATCCAAGTACTCTACCAACTCTTCTTATTCTAAAGGTAGAGGATACAACCTCTACCTATGTCATTCATATTCCCCAAGATATTACACCTCCTCCATTCATATATTTTATGTCCATTCCTATTTTTTATACTATGGTTACTTACACCACCATCCAAGCTCACCTAAAGACTAATAAAAATGAAACCAAGAAGGCCAAGGGAATAGTATCAATCCCTCAACTTCATATTTCATCTTCTCATTTGGATTTACCAGTGCCTCCCAATAGTTCTTCTCAAGACACTTTTATGGTAAGAATGAAGAAGGCTAAAAAGAATAATCCATTATATATAGCCCATCCACTACCTAAATATGGTGGAGTGTACTCATCTAAAATAATTTAGACTTCACCTCCTGATCGACTACTTGAATAATATTTGAAGTAATCCTCAAGAGATTTATTGGGTGAGACTACAGTTAAAGACACTCAACCCATAGATATAAGCCAATTATTGCTCCCACATTGGGTAATAGATATGCCTAATCTAATAATTATGGAGTTTCCCATAGTAATCTCTATATTTAAAAAATCTATAGGGAGTGTACAAAGGGTAAAGAAGAGGAAACTGGAAGATAAGACTAGAGAAAGAGTCATTTTGGAAGAAGGACAAGGGTTATTTACCTTGTCTAAAAGAAAGAACAAAAAATTGGGGTAGTCCCCATACATTGAGGATTTTAAATACTATTTTAAAACCCATAAGTATGTTTTATTTGACATTCATAAAAGAACTAATATGGACAAAATGGACCTAGGGAAATAATTAGTACAAATAAGGGAATTACAACAAATTATGCATGTTCCCATAGAGATAGAGATAGATGTGCAAAATACATCATCTAGATTGTATAATATCCTAGAGGCTATTATTGAAATGAGGTATAAGTTAGCACCTCATATTTGAAACTACCAAATTGTTTAATCTTTTGAAATAGGATGAAAATAAGTAAAAAATTACTTATTCTTTATACAATTAGTGAATCATATACCCACCTTAATTTGATGGCACCATTGGAGGATACTAATGCCCTTAACTTGGTATTCATCAGGACACAAGAAGGTAGATAACAGATCATGATAGTTGAGGTAGTAATGCCTAAATGTGTAGAAAATGAAACCCTCATTTTATAGATTCTATAAGAATTAATGTTCTCATAAGTAAGGGACTCCATGGGTAGACTCATTAGCAAGGCCAATTTTGATTAGCTCCTTCAACAGGATTAAAATATATTTAATCAAAACTTACAAGGGATGACATTGGAATAAATAGAAGACAACCTAAATTTTACAAAGAAAAAGGTCACATAGTATAAATATTCATTTTTAACTCTATAAATACTAAGGCTGAGCATGAAAGGATTTTCAAAAAGTTAACAGGATGCACAGACCTCCATTTCTAAATATGGAAATTATTAGGTAATAGGATGACATTTGAAATAAATAATTTCAAGTTTTGTTATTAAAGAAGAAAGCTAGTGCTTCAACTACTAGTTCAACATAATTTACAACCTCAATGCCTCAAATAGCTAGTAGCACCATGAAATCACCTAATAAGCCCTAGTGGAAGGCTAATTTCATATGTATACATGCAAATAGTAATAATATTTTTACTTATAGTTTACTTGTACTTAGTAAATAAATGTAAAATTTGCCTAATATGTATGTTAGCATCCACATGTTACATTGGATTGTATAGGATAAATTATTTCTATGTAGTTATAGTTAACTATGAGCATGCACACATGCAATTTTGATGCTAAAATTAGAACTAAGGTTCTAACTGTGTAATGTAACTATGAGTTTGCATGGACCTAAAGGATGAGGAGACCCCTCCCCAAGTCTTTATATCTATGTAATTACACATTCCAAAGGGTTGGAAGTTTTATCAATATAAGAAGAAATTAGTTTTGATTGTCAAGCAGCTGTGTCAATGTTCTTTCCTTCCATCTCTATGTTGTTGAGGTTTTGTTTTATTCATTATATTAATTCATTAATTTGAAGTGTGAAAAAGCTATGGATAATTTTAATTGTTGTCATTGATGTATGATAATCATAGATGTGCAAAAGAGATAAAACTTTATTATATTTCATTAATTTTAAGCAATTGGTTAAACTTGTTAATATTCTAAAGTGTGCAAGAGTGTTTTCTCTCTAGTATAGTCTTCTAAGTGTGTGTCATAGTTACCTTAGATACCTTCCTAGTCTAATTTATAATATCCTAACTAAGGGTGTGAAATACCCATTCTAAAATGAGTAACCTTTAATTAAGACCATCAAGTTTAATTTACACTTTCCCTTAGACTGCCTAACTATGTTTTCTTGTGAGTGTACAATAGCTACAAACATCAAGAATTAGTCTTGGAAACACTTGTCCACAAAGGAACTAGCCTAGCAAGTGACCCCTTAAGATCATAGAACCTTCTTTTTTGATCTACCCTTCCCTCTTTTTATATTTTATTTCATTGAGACCTACCCACTCTAGAATAGATACCAACCATCCATCCAAATCACTTAGGTTTTGATTTCTTTACTAGGATTCATTTCACTACAAGTAAACATGGTTAACAACTTGCATGCTCAGCCTATTATTCCATCACAAGGTTGATTAAATCATATTACAACTCATGCCTTAGAGTGGATTTTATGTCCATTAAGATCCTAAAGAGTTAGAGGTTACCTCATTAAATCTGGGGATGTGCACAAGATCCACATCAACATGCAACATATTCAGACATCCAAAGCACCTTAAGATGTTTATACTATTTTAATTCTAAATAAACCATATATCTAACATATATGGATTACACAAACCCCTATTCCTTCTATTACTACTTCATGACCTCAAAGTCATATTATACATACATAGAGCATCATAAACACTATATTGACAAATATTACACCTATACATGATCCTTGGTAATACCATAAATTATTTGCACCATGTTTAGAGTGGGGAGATAGTTCTAAGTGGGGGGATACCTATGAACATCCTTTGAATGAGATCATAGGATTATCTTTCCTATTCATATATTATAAAAAAAAAAATTAAAAAACCTTCTAAACTTTAAAAATATTTTCAACGTAATTATGTTCTATTGGTTCCTTAACATATATGTGTTAGTTCCATGTTGATTGATGGAATATTAGTTACTTATATATACACATGTGTGTAATGATTCTATTTGAGTGTGATATAGGTATAAAAGGATACATGATATATTATTATTTTGGATGTTGTGATTTCCATCTATTAATATCATGTGGAGATTGGGAGAAACCACTTCTTTAATCTTCATACTCACATGTTATATGCTTTGATTATCATATTTAATTATCATGTTTGAGCTCATATGTAATTACACATGCCTTTATCCATGATTATATATTTTACATGTTACATGATATGATATGTAATTGACATTTTTTACTAACACATTTTCTCCATGGGCTACTATTATATGTTTATATTGGTTGCTTATGCTTTCATTTATGCACTTATTTGAGTGTATTGCCTTATTATTGTCTTACTTATTCGAGCATTTAAATATCATCCTTTTATGTACCCCATACCTATGTGTGTTTTATTTTACAATTGAATATGTCATTATTTTTTATGGACATTTGAATATGAATATGCCCCTTATTTGTGGTCTCCTAGGACCATTGCATGTTGACTTTATTTTGAGTATTCTTATGTGTGTGATTGTTTTTTTGTTGATCTTGTCCTGTTATTATATAGAATTTTCATGATATGTATAATGCATATTATTCCTTCATGTCATCACATTGTTCTATGCACTTTAATGGTACATCTACATATAGATGTTCTTCTATATGCTACATATTTCCATTCACAAATTATTTAGTTCTCTTCTCATTTTGAGGTGAGTTAACTACAAGTTCCTATCTTCCCTCATCTCAGGGAGGGGGAGAATACTAGTGGGGGAATGTCATAGAGGCATGTTATCCATATTTGGTATAATTTTCAAATTCAGTGGGGGAATGCTTTGAAAGCATGTTTTCCACACTTATTTAGTATCTGACACACCCAAATTCAATGGGGGCATGTTTTGGAGACATATCCTCCACATTGGCTCTTATTTCAGTTTTAATATTTCTAAATATATAGTGGGGTCATGTTATGGTGTCATTTTACCCACACTTTTGTAAAATTCCAAAATGGCCAAACCACATGCTCATGTGATTTAGATACACATTTATGGCAAAAATCTATAAATTGGTACCATTTTTATACATAATTTTAGCATGAGACATATCTAAGGTGTATATCTTATGTAATGTGAACCTAATATTGAAAACTAAAAACTAGTTTTATATTTTAAAAATCTTCTATGGACTATCATCACCCACAAGTTTGGACTGTTATAATTTGTATTGAGCTAGTCTATATTAGTAGTTGATTTCTTTTTGGTATGATTGAGGTGATTAAATCTCTTGATGTTACCAAGTTTATATTTTGGACTTGATTACATCATCTAGCCTCACCAAATATATGGTATGGGTTGATTTTCCTCACTCATTCTCAACGGGTTATAAGTATGATTGGGTTTCATAATTGAGCTAATCTAAATTTTTGGGTGAAAACTCACCTTTTATCCAAGGTTAGGGGCATGTTCCCTCAAAAATATCTCTATCCATATTTATATATGCACTTTCAATATTTATATTTTTTTTCTAATAGCAGTTCCATAGCTTTATAATGATACATATTTTGAAATCAACTTACCAATAGGGAAGGAAATTGCATTGATACACATTTACTCCTAAACCTTTCTCTTTCTCTTTAAATACATTAAATGAGTTCAATTTCATATTATGTGCACTGATTATATATTGTAACATGCTCTTGGTTATAGGTCAGTCACCAACAAAGCACTCAAGTTGGGGTCACACAAAGGCAGGGTGTGTTGTACACACTCAGGTACACATTTCTTCTCTTTTAAACTAGTAATTTAATTATTAGATTAAAGGTGGAAAATGTACCTCAATTTTTTACACTTGGAAAACTTATAACTTCGTTGTTCCTCTTAGTTATGGACCTTTTCCACTTTTATAAGTCTCACATATACTCTATCTTATGCCCCTTGTCTAGCTCTTGGTCTGATCAGTCTTATGTTAATGACCTAAACCATCTATCTTTCCCATAATTCTTAAAATATGATTATCTTATACCCCTATAAGTTTTGAGCATGTATATATTTTATAACTATTAGGACACAAGCATCAATCCCAGACCATTGCATTGATGCTAGTGTCCTACCTTGATGTAGGTGTTTAGTACCCTATAATCATATATCTTGAAAATGAAATGTATCCTAATGGTTGGCCTAAGTGATTTAATGGGAGATATTTATTGATAGGAGTGGTATATATTCAAAATAAATACTCATTCATTACTCACTTAGAATTCATACCAAAGAGCATTTAAATATCATTCAAATGATAAAATATTACTTATTTATTCATATTTACATATTATTCATACGAATTACATATCTATAGGTATGAATTAGTAAGGGAACAATCAAAGATCCCAATTTTTCAAGTTACAAGATAGGTCACTATTGTACTTAATTTACACATATTTCACACTTGTGTACACATAATCTAACACATCAGGGTAGAAATACAATAGTACGAGTCCCTCTTCAAAGTAGTGGTTATGTAAGTAAGACCCATTAATATAGAGGTCTTTGGGTTTATCTCAACACCATGAGCCATCTAACCCATTTTTTCCATGGTCAGTCTAAATATGAAGAACTAGGGTTTTACAATTTCATGATGAATATGTTTAACCCTAATTTGGATATAGATCTTTTAGTGGTTAAGGTTAAGCATATAGAAATGATAGGTAAAAAGGGTAAATATCAAATATACAATAGGATAATTAATGTGTTAAAATTAGATGTACCATATGCTAAATTTATAAATCTAAAATAGGATATTAATGGAAAATATAACTATGCTAGATATATAAATGACATAAGATAAATTACTTTGTTATTTCAGATAATAATAAAGTGATAGATCTGGTATAGGCTAAAAGTAAGTAGGAAGTAGATTCTATAAAAATAGAATAGATTCTATATTTGGTGCTTCTAGCTCTTTAGACCCTTACACCAGCCTGGGACAATTACATTGATGTTAGTGTTTAATCTTAATGATAGTGTCATGTATGGAATAAGTGTTAAAACTATATGTGACCACTTGTATGCTTATTGGTTTATTTTGCCTTCAAATTAGTGTATTCAAATTTGGGTCATGGACTATCATTCTTGGTAATATTATAAAACCCTAGATTTCCATCCTTAATGTGATATTGGGGAAGAATGGGTTAGTGGGCACATGGTGTGAGTCTGACCCATAATGGACCCACTATCAAAGGTCACTACCTGCACAGCCAATACTCCAGAAGATGGCCTTAGGCTCATGTAGTTCTCCCCTATGTGTTGTATTCTGTGTGAATCATGTAATGTGTAAAGTAATTGTAATAGTGACCTAGATTTTAACTTGGACAATATGACCTTATGACTACTCCTTTAGTACTTCAAACTTGTAGCTAGGTTTTTCCTTTGATTGATATCGAAATAGGGTAGGATAGGAAAGATCTTGGTACTTGATTTCCATTTTAGTGTTCTTTTTATATGATTAATAGGTGAGAAATGAATGAGGTTTTATATTGTATTTATACCAATATTATCAAGAGATAACTCATTTTAAATCACTTAGGCTAACCATTTTAATACTTTTCATTTAAAATTTGGTTTAATTTAGGGCACAAGACACTTGTATCAGGTCAAGACAGTAACATTGATGTTACTTTATATCCAGGACATTAATGTCCAAGGATAAGGAGAGCATGCATAGGCTCAAAACTTGTATAGGTGTAATATAAGTACATTTTAAGAATTTAGGGAAATATGGGATGTATGGATCATCAATACAAGGCTAGTTAGATTAAGATATAGGCCCAAGGGCATAAGATAGAGTAGATGTGAGGTTTATGGAAGTAAGGCATGTGTAGAACTAAGAGGAATAACCAAGGTCTTTATTTTTCCAAGTGTACAAGATTGAGGTACTACATAATCACAAAATATCACCTACATCCCCCCTTAAACTATTAAAGAAATTTCTAGTTTAAAAGAAAGGAATAAGTACTCGGGTATGTATACACACCTTATCTTTACTTGAGTTGAATTTGAGTACTTTGTTAGAGATTAATTTGATTGATTTATCAATGATGGGAATACAACCAAAAACATGTTATAGTGTATAATCATTTCATATAATTTAGGTCAAAATTACTTGAAATATATTGAAATTTAAAGATTAAGGTTTAAGAGTACGAATGTGTGTCAATGTAACTACCTTGCCTTTTGGAAAACTATTTTTACAAAAGATGTATCATTGTAAGGATTTGAAATTGATATTAGGATAAGTATAGATAAACATTTATAGTTCATATATCTAAGGAGATAGAGAGGGAGAGAGAAAGGTTGGAAAACACATGCCCCCAACTTTGGAGCAAAAGTGAGTTTCCACCAAGAAGTTGATATTATCTCAACCATGTAACCTAATGATACTTGTAAGCAAGTAAGTCTAGATTATTAATTTCAAATTGAAAAATTTGAAAGATAGAGTGATTTAATCACCCCAATAATGCTAAAAGGTGAACTAACTACTGTAATAGATGGGCTCACTAAAGTTTGTAAAAGTTTACATGGTATCAGTGCATTCAATAGTCTTAGAATATGAATTTAATTTGGATTTTTTAATATTAGGCACATTTTTCATAGCATATGCACCTTAGACTTGTCTCATTACAAAACTATGTGTAACAATGGTACCATGTATATAACTCTATCACAAATGCTTAATGAAATCATATAACTCTGTGTTTTGGATAATTTGGGAGTGTGTAAGTGTGGATCACATGCTTTCAAATCATTCCCCCAATATATATGGAGAAATATGAAACTGATATAAGTACCATTATGCGGAACATGTTTCTAAAACATTCCCCTATTATAAATTAGAGATGCTAAAAAATGAGTAGGTGTGGAAAAAAAAAACTATAAATCATGGCCCCATTAAATTTATGAATTATAAGTACCATACTAAATGAATGTAGAAAAAATTATTCCAAATAATTCCCCCACTAAATATAAAAACTATGCATGTGTGTAAGCCATGTCATCATGACATGCCATCACTGAATCTCTAAACTAGTGTAAGTACCATATAATATGTGAGTGTGGATAACATGCTTCGTAATCATGCCCCCACTAAATTTAAAAACTATGAAAATATCAAATAAATGTCCTTATGACATGCCCCCACCAATATTCCCCCTTTAAAGTGATTGAAAAAAGTCTCTATTAGTTAGCTCACATCAAAGATAACTATAAATCTATGAATATAACTATGTAGCATATAGAAGGAAACATGTCTAAGTAAATGTATCATTGAAGAACATATAACCAATGTGATCACATGTAGGCCTAATATGCATGCTAAATATCATGGTAACATCTAGATAGTAGTGGTATAATATTAACAAGAAAAAAACACATACACAAGAACACTCAAAATCAAGTTAACAAGTAATGGTCCAATGAGATTGAAAATAATGAGCATGTTCAAATATCAAAAAATAAAATGAACATGACTTAGACATGTAGACACCTAAAATTGGCCACAACTATCTTCTGATCTATTCCTACCAATCATTGCAAGTTAAGTCTAGGAATCATTAAACATTCCAAATTTTATTGTACATCATTCATCAAAGCTTAGAATCATGTTAATACATCCCTAAAATGGGTATCCTATTGTATTCAATAATAACCTCTCACATATTTATCCCTAATCATCTTGAAGCATCACAACAATAAATTTGGACTATAGACCTATTAAGTGGGACACGTGAACAAATATAAAATCTTAAAAGAGTTAAATGGCTAATTAAAATTAATTAACAAGATAAACCAAATTAAATACCTAGCTTAAGTATACATGTGTGATTAATGAATAACTAAAAAAATAAATTCAAAAATTCAAATATCTTAAACTTCCATCATGACCTTTGTGATTTGTTAAGCTCTTTGGAAATATCCTAAAATATCTCATTTTAGAGACCCATGCCTATTCATTGAAAATCATGATTAATTGAAAACTATTAACTCTACTGGGGTTATATTTAACTCACTTAGGTTATGTTTGAACCCATTACATGTTTAAAATCCACCTTGACTCACCTTAGGTTAGAGTTAAATCCTTAGGCTATAAACACAATGTCATGCCTCTTCATTTTTAAGCTGTCATAAGCCAAAGTTATAATGAAAATTTGGAGAGAGACAAGCTATTTTGGTGAAAATTTCTCATGCACAAATGACTTCAAAGATTTGAGAAGAGTAGTGTTATAATTCAAAAAGTACTTAGAAATTAATGTGATAATGAAAAATCTTGAACCAAGCTACACTAAGCCATATCATAATCCATGGTGCCAAGGAGAAAAGGAGCTACATAACCTCCATTTCCAAAGACTCTTTGATATACAAGTCAAGTAAGCCACTAAATAATATATTTAGAGCTCCCAAGGAAGGTCAAGGATTCATTATCATTTGCATTCTAGTTGTGTTTTCATTTGTCTTTTGTTAACTAATATCACCAATAAGATCTAGGCTTAGAGTGTAAGTGTTAGTATGTTTATTAAAGTTTTAATTACTTGAACTAACATATTACTAACCTCCCTTATTAGATTCCTATGATCACAAATGGCATGCTCGGTGGGACCTTAAGCATCCCATGTAACAAAGGATAATAATATATAGATGTTAGTTATGCTATTAAAGGCCTAAGAATCTTAAAATACAAGTTTTAACATTATTTTTCTGTACTCTATTGTTTTAGTCACACAGTTTACATAAACACTGACATTAGTTCTAACTGAACCAATGTCAATCCTTCTAAAACTAATGTCGGTCTACCTAAGACCAACATCAACCTCTATGTGTAGAAATAAATCATGTCGTAAATGTGTTTTTCAAGTTTCTTTTAAGCTTTCTAGATTTTTTTTCCTTCTAAAGGCTTGAATATCATTTTATTTGCACATTTTATTTTAGGATCTCCTATTATTCATCATTTTTAAACTCATAGACTAATAATTTTTTATCAAAGATATGTTGTGAGTTTTATGTTATTTTGTAGTATCGATGTAGATCTTCATCAATTAATGTCGATTACCACTATACTAACTGACCTTAGTTTCTATAAAACTGACATCAGTCCCTTCTAGACTGACATCGATCTCTATGATAACAAAATAGAGACAAACCTAGGAGCTAAATTTTATAAATGTTTCACTCATTCATGAAAGTGCTTAAATTTAGGCAAAAACCCTCTACTAAAATTTTTAGGACCTTAGCTAGAAAGGGGCACAAATGTAGAAATGTTTAATTCTTGAACTTTTCATTTTGGTGTCTAAAATGAATTTAGATATTTTTATGCTTAGTTGTTTTGTGAATTTTTTCAAAAATTTTCAACTAATTCCAAGGGGATAAAATAAATTCATTACAAATTTAATTTTTGGATCATTAAAATGAACTCTAATCACTTAATTACATGCTTTTGAGAACATTTATTTTATGTGTTTTTTATTTTCACAAACTAATTGAGGCATGTATGATCCCCCTCGATCCCCTTTAGTGAACTTGGGTGACCACAAGAGCTATTTATCTGAATTTTTTCCTTGTCCAAAGGCATGAAAATATTTTTGTTAAGGGTTTCCTCAAATCCATATGGTTTGGGTGATCTAAACACAACCTTAAAGTCTTTTCACTAGTCATTTATTTTCATACAATTTGGCTTGTGAGAGGGATTTCATAGCCTCCTCATAAGTTGGTTATGGGTGAGTTGACCTAGGATTTCATCTCCCAGCATCGTACCAACCCCATTCCATGATAGGGTATATAAATTAGGGCATGAAAAATGTGATTTCTAGGGAACTGAGTAGCTAGCTTCTCCAATCATAATGAAAACATGAGTCAGGTCTAGATAACTAGGGGATTCCACTAAGAAGTACATGGAAGGAACTATTATGTAAAGGAATATAACATTTCATAGTACATTATCCTATATAAACTCAATTTATATTATTGCATCTCTAGTGTTAACCACACTTAGGACCATCTAGATGTGTGAAACCTATAGTTTTAGAATAACCCCACTTACCATGGAAATACTATTAATGTAGGGTGATTAGCCTAAATTTCCATGTCATCATACAATATATTGAGAGGTGTCATGTAAAAACCCTACTTATTCAAGCATTTTTATTTTTGTATTAACACCTAAAATTCTCTTATGATCATGTATATTAATGGAACTTGATATTATTATGCAACCTTGCTAATTTTAAGATCTAGGACATTACACTTAGGAATTTGTGTCATTTTATCCTTTATGGAATGGGTTTTGAGTCTAATATATCTAATTTTTTTATGCCACATCAAAATAAGTTTTTTATACATCATTACTTTATTTGAAGAGGTATTAAGTTGGCCATTTTTATCACATGCCTTTACCTTTGTCTTTTATCAAATCTTTGTATGTGTGTCTCACTTGATTGCAAAGGTAAATGTTACATTTCTTAATTCATTTCAAGTTTTTATGCCTTTGATTCTTGAAACAAACCATTTATTACATCTTTAGAGCATGATAACATCATTACACTACTCAAATTATTTCATAAACTTATTTTTCTTGTGCCCAATATTAATTTTTAAACCAATCCAAGTCTGTCTTTTGGATTTATACCTAGTGAAATTATGACATTCACCTTTGTCTAGCTTGTTGTTTGTTCAAAGAATCCTAGTTTTCCTAAATTGAGTTTTTAATTAGCCTTGAAAATTTCAAATCTAAACATTGATTGATTTCTATTTATGCCTTGTGTAATATTAGGCCTAGGCTGAATATTTATCTCTTGGGTTATGTAACTTAGGTCAATTATTTACCCAATTTGAAAACTATTTTTGTGCCTAGACTTGGGAGAAATAACCTATCATCTTTAAGCCTTTTGTTTCATGCCTTATACCAATTGACCAAATTCATGTCTAAAGTCAAATGCCTTGTATATGATAAAGTGTTTCAAATTTTTTAGATTAAATCATACCTTTTTGTTTAATGTATATATTTTGTGCTTATTTTGCCAAAAATCTTAGCACATGCCTATTTTAAGCTTAGCTTTTGACACTATGTTTGGCCAAAATACCTAGAAAATTTTGTTTTCTTAGATTAAACTTATTTGAAACACTTTGAACCTAGATTTTGGAATTTTAAGTTTATTTCATCCACTTGAAATTTTGTGTGAGACATTTGAAATTTGACTATTTTATACCAAGTTTTAGCACATACCATTTTGGAGATATAGCTCTACTCTTTCGACCGAGTTAGACTAAGTTTGTACCATTTATACTTTGGGCATTATTTTTTAGAGTTTATAGAACTCCAGGCCTTTTTAAAAAATGGTCATCATTGATGTGGATATATATTTCTACACTTATGGTGGAGTCACATACAATCTAAGTTATGATAGAATGTCTACACAAATTGACTTTGGTTGATACCCCTATGGTGAAGAAGTGGTTTGTTAGATGGATCCATATCCTCCTTAACATCCTCAATATAGGGAACAAAGCCAAGTACTATATTTGGTGGTAAATTATTTAGGTCAATTGACATATGATTTTCACCATCTCACCAATAATTATATCTAATCCCCCACCTATGCCATTAATCTTCCTTTGAATTGCATGAGCCACCAAGCTCCACAATGTCTAAGGACTACCATTTCTATTCTAGGTCCTCATCCTTTGTCTTGTGTAATCAACCAAGCTTCAAAACACCCTAAAATTTATATACTAGGCCCTCATCCTTTAGATTATGAAAGGAACCAAGATTCATAATGCCATACCATTTATATAATAGGCCCTCGTCCTTTGGATTATGCAAGCAACCAAGCTCTATAATAAAACTATCATTTCTATTCTAGTGCCTCATCTTTTGGCTTATGTAAGAAGCCAAGATTTGCAACACCCTACCATTTTTATACCAAGACCTTATCCTTTGGCTCATGATAGCAACCAAGCTTTGCAATGCCCTACTTTTACCATTATAGACCATTCTACGTATAGTAACTCATTATCCCAACAAGGTTATCCTATCACAACTTGATGGGTCATAGTTACTATCCTAGGATATAAACCATCCTTTGTCAAGCCTATCATTATCCAACCACCATCCATTCTTCATCCATTTCCACCCATCCCCACTTTAGTAAACCCATACCAACTATTCAACCATTATCGAGCTAATCATTCAAAAACTAATAAGTGTTCAAAACTAGTATTTTACAACTACTTGTAAACCAAGGCCAAGAGAACCAATCAAACTATGATGTTTTTATTAAACCAACTATTTATGATAAGTCAACCTATGATGAATCACCTTTTGATATCATTTTTTTGTAGTCTACTCTAACGAACTAGTCTTTGCTAAGTCACTTCTTAATGATTATAATTACCTTTGGGTAAATCATTGTCTCAAACATATGATTATTCATAAAGAGCCTCTTTTTGACAAGCTAGTCTTTGAGGAGTTATCTCTTTAACTTTTTCCCATTGTTGAGGAGTCTCACTTTGACAAACTAGTCTCTATAAATCCCATTATGACATCATAGGTCATTATTTGTCCAATACCAAACATTTAATAAAACATCATTATAGCAACATCCACACTAGATTAACAATAAACATTTAATTTAGGTTATATTCTTGAACCAACATCAAAATTAGCATCAAAATTAGAATCAATGTTAGTCTTAACATTAGATTCAGAGTCCTTTGAGTCAGACTCAGCTTTAAAATCAAAATATGTTTGTGGTTATTACAATATTAGTTAAACATACCTTAAAGACTAATTTTAAAACATTTGTGATCATTCTAAGTATTTTGAGGATGATTACTTAAGTTTTGACATAAGTTCTCCCAGTATCTTCTACAAGGATTGTGTTGTCTCTTCCCATTCCATAACCATTCTACATACCACTACCACCAACCAACCTAGCCATTATATTAACATTCCGCCTCCCACAAATGTCAATTGGGACTAGTATAATCACACCTTATTGAAATAAATACATGGTGGCATATCAGTTATAGAATATTAGGGGGATAAGACCACATTCATTTAGAAGAAAAATAATCTCCTAGTGAAACCTTTTTAAAGGCACTAAGTGGAAATCAAAGTCCAAACTCAACATCTTCTAGTGAAACCTTTTTAGATGTGCTAGAAGATAATCAAATTCAAAATTTAACTTTCCTTAATGAAACCTTCTTAGAAGCACTATGGGATAATAAATATAGCTACATTGGTGAAAACCTCTTAGAGGTGACAATAACTAAACACAACATTTATCACTGCTTGATGAAGAAATTATCAAAGATAACATAAATACAACTTCCACTCTATAGCATAATTAGATGGAAACTACTCTTAGGCCCAAATAATAAAAAAATATGGTGGTCTTATTGAGATCATATTCATAAGTCTTTAGACCCACCACAACCAAAGTTATGTCAAATATAGAATCAACAACAATATATATGCCTAAAAATATTTACATTCATTTATTTCACAACCATTATACATTCCATTGTCATCCACTTTTACATTGCCAAATCAGACCTATCATTTATTATTTATCCATATTTACCATACCTATCCACACTTTATTTTATTAAGACTAAAAAGATACATTGTCTCAATGTTTGAAGGAAACAAAATCAATAACGAATGAAGATCACAACATTTTTGGAGTCCAAATATATAGTAGGTTCTTGATAGAGAAACTATTAAAAAGAGGTGATGGCTAGAAATTTACATGATTGGTTATTCTATTTATATAATTTATTGATTTTTACATGCATCTTCACATCAACAAGAATAATATAAACATTTCCTTGGCCAAAATCATAAAACCAAAAACCATACATTTCCAAAAGCATTCACCATGCATTTTCTTTTTCCATTTATCTTGTAATTTTCATTTGCCATTCCTTTTGTTGTTATTTCATACCCTATCAATTAGGGGTAACCCTCTTTCCATTATAGCCAGTTATCATAGCATCACCATCCTTGAATAATGCCATACCATATGTTGTTTTACCATACCATCCTTATTAGACCAAAGCCTATTTTTAGTGATCCTACTCAATCCTTTTTTATTTTGGTTCCTTTGGTTTTTCCTGCACCTTCCATGAGGGTATTTTGATCTAGTTTCAATAGTTTACAAATTTGATGTCTAAATGAAAATTTATGAAAGCAGTGTGATAGTGGATCTGGCAAGTTATCTTTCATTTGCATTCAATTGGTACCACTGATTATAACCACCTATGGGAAAATCAATATCCCACCTTGTGTTAACTAATTATAAAAACGTATGGGAAAATTAATATCATAGATCTATGATGTGTTTCCTAATTATAACCACCTATGGGAAAATT
Source organism: Torreya grandis (assembly GCA_037957365.1). Classification (NCBI taxonomy): domain Eukaryota; kingdom Viridiplantae; phylum Streptophyta; class Pinopsida; order Cupressales; family Taxaceae; genus Torreya; species Torreya grandis. The sequence goes on along the minus strand of JARHVA010000373.1, from coordinate 2,790,659 downwards.
AGGTAAAACATCTTTACCATGAATTATCACATCACCTTGCCATTACTAGTCTCATTTTTTTGGCCATTTGCCCAAATTTTAGAGCCTATTGTTATCAGATCAGATTTGACCACTTTTTGTGATGGTGTAATTACTATGACTTGAGTTCCTAATGTGACTATCTATCTTGTGATTGATTCCCATTGAGGTCATCTCAGTCCCCCTTTTCCATACACTCTCACCATATTTTGAGTAACCTAATCCAATGCTCTCTTTATTTTGTGAGTAATATCTTGTCAATCTCTAACTAATTAAGATATCTTAATCCTAAAAATAAATAGATTTTTAAAATCCAAAAACATGTGTCCTATCTAAGCCTAGTTAGCCATCCTTGATCCATCCCACTAGGGCAAATCCATTGTTAGGATGTTTTCTTTTGATTTTACTTTTAGGCTTTTTGTGTGTTTATTTACCTAGTTATTTGTTTGTTTTCTTACCTATTTATTTATTTTCATTATTATGCCTCAACTCAATCTATATTTGTTCATTGGATGATTCCTTATGCATTATTATTGAGTCCATCTATATTCATACGTCAACATGGTCATCATGATTTTTATCATTAGTACATTATTTTCAATTATTTATTTAATTGAGAGTTAGTCCTTATGCACATCTCAACTATGTAATCATGGTATTTTATATCATAATTCCTACCACCACGTGCTATAGAAAAAATCATCTCAAGAAGTCTTATAAGTAATGGAGTTACAGAAGTTTCTCCTTAGTAAACTTGGCAAAATCCTCCCACCCTCAATCAAATTAAACCCTTGACCATTCTAGTTATATCAATGCTAATAAGTATGATTGTGTCCACATTGGTAGGTAAAATTGAGTCATTCATATTGATCCATTTTAATTCTTCTAATCATCTCTCTCATCTCTGTATATATCCTTGTGTGCCTATTTATTTGTGACTTCTTTATTCATTAGACCATCACATCAACATGTGTGCCTAATAATCTTTAATCTATATAATAGGCTATATCCTTGAGTTAAGCTTTCCAATATTGCATACTGGGGGATAATCAAATATCATTTATTAGTCTAAGTTATCTGAATGATTATAACCACCTATGGGAAAATCATTATTTTGACTCATCCTCCCTAACTGGGGCATATGCATGTACCACTGATTATAACTATCTTCAAGTAAATTGGTGTCTCAACCTTTGTTATTGATTATAACCACTTTTAGGCAAATCAATACCTTTTAAATCAATTCATTCAATCATTATCTATATTGGATTAATCTCACCCATGGGTTAATTTCATTCTTCTTCTTTCTTCTTTTTGAGGGACCATCCATTAAATGTATGTGTTGGCCACTCCCTTACCGAGGCATCATTTTAGGCTTCTCAAATATTGTTTAGAGCTTATTATTCAATCATTATCTTTTTCTGTGCATAAAATCCTTTTTAATTATTTGATAATATGTTACTATTCCTATAGCTTGAAATATATTCCCAAATAGGGGGAAACTATAGACACCTAAAACTAGCCACAACTAGCTTCCGACTAGAATTCAGATTGATTCATATCAACCATTAAAAATTAAGCCTAAAAATCACTAAACATCCCAAATTTGATTTTTCATCATTCATCAAAGCTCAAAATCAGTTTTAAACATCCCTAATATAGGTCTCCTATCTTATGAAACAATAACCTCTCATAGCTCCATCCCTAATCATCCTGTAACATCACAATAGTGAATTTGGCCTATGGACCTATTAAATAGGACACATGAACAAATATCAAATATTGAAAGAGATAAATGGTTAATCATATTTAATTAAAAATATAAACCAAATTAAATGCCTATTTGAATTATCTATTTGTAAAAAATGAATAACTAAAAAAATAAATTCAAAAATACAAGTATCCTAGCATTTCATCATGACCTTTATGAGTTGTCAAGATCTTTGGAAACATCCTAACATATCTCATTTTGGATACCCATGCCTATTAATTACAAATAATGATTAATTGATAGATATTAACTCTAATAGGGTTATATTTGACTCATTTACATTAGGTTTGAACCCATTCCATGTTTAAATTCCACCTTGACTCACCTTGGGTTAGAATTAAATCCTTAGGCTATAAATACAATGTCATGCCTCTTCATTTTTAAGCTCTCATAAGCCAAAGTTATAATGAAAATTTGGAGAGAGACAATATCTTTTGGTGTAAATATATCATACATAAATGACTTCAAATATCTCATAAGCCAAAGTTATAATGTAAATTTGGAGAGATACATAGGCTATTTTATTGTAAACAATGTTATAATGCTAAAATCTTGAGCCAAACTACATCAATCCCAAAGCCAACACAAGCCAATGGTGATAAGGAGAGAAGGAAATACAAAACCTCCATTGACAAAGACTCTTTGATGCACAAGATAAGAAATCCACTCAATAATGCATTTGGAACTCCCAAGGAAGGTAAAAGATTCATTATCTTTTTCATTTTAGTTGTGATTTCATTTGTCTTTTGTTAACTAAGCTCACTCCTAAGATCTAGGATTAGAGTGTAAGTGTCAATATGTTTATTTAAGTTTTTATTTCTTGAACTAACATGTTACTAACCTCCCTTCTTGGATTCCTATGATCATAAGTCAAATGTCCACAAAATCAAGGAATGACATATTCAAATATCCATATAAAAAGCAATGACATATTCAGATGTCTAAGAAGGATAAACATAGGAATAGTGGCCACACATAATGTAACATATTTAAATCCTCAAAAAAATAAGACAATGGGAAACACACTTAAAGAAGTGTGTAAAGGAAAATCATAAGTAACCAAAATAAACATGTCATAGTGGCCTATGGATCGAATGTGTTAGAAAAAAATTCAATTGCATAAGATATCAAGTACTATGTGTAATATATAAGCATGGATAATGCATGAATAATTACATATGTAATCTCAAACATGATAGTGTAGAGTGATCATTAAATCATATAACCTATGTATATTAAGGTCATAGAATATGGATGCCCCCAATGCCCTAGTGACATGAATAGAAGGAAGGCCCAACACCCATAAGTGTATCATGTATATATATATATATATATAGGAGTAAATTAAATTCTATTCTTAAACATGGAATTAACACATAGATGCTAAGGGGAAAATAGAACATGTACGTGCCAAAAAATATTTTTGGATTTTTTAGTGTTTTGTGATTTTTTGGGGTATTTTTGGAAGAGACAAGATAATCTATGAACTCATCCAAAAGGTGATCATATGTATCTCCCTAGTTGGTACAATAAACTTGTGGTACTAAAAGGAGCATGTATAAGTGAAATATCTATCACTATAGTATCTACGATTCTTGGTGTATGTATAATAGAAGTCTAGGGTCATGAGGTGTCAATAAAAGGAATAAGGGTTATTGAAACCCACCTATATGTAATATATGGTTTATTTAGAATATCAATAGTAGGAATATATTTAGGTTCTTTGGATATCTGAATATAGTGCATAAAATATGAAGATTTCATTAAACCCACTATGTGCCACTGATGTAAATGTCTCTCACATACTAGCTACCTGAGAAATGGGATTGATTGTTGCTTAACCTTTTGAAATGCATTAGACTTGATAATACTGATAATTAAGTACTTGGGTATGAATTTCTCTTGTTTGAGAGGAGGCTCATATGGAATACTAGAAATTATAATTCCCTAATTTGAATGAATATACTTAATAAACCCATGCACTTTAGTAGGTACTAATTGAAGAGTGTGTATCCAAGATCATCCCAAAAATATTTAAAATACACCTATATAAGGTATAACTAATAAATTAGTAACCACATGTGTGGGATTGAATTATAAAGGTATATCAATCTTACCAATAACCTTTTGGGATGTCCCATCGAATTCTCCAACTGATCTAGTAGAAGTGTAAATCATGATGATTATAACCCAAATGCATAAGTAATGTCATGGTGAAAACATTTTCAATTTCATCATTATCAATCAAAATTTTGTATATAGGGTGCTTATCAATGTATGCTCTAATAAATAGAGAATGAAGATGAGAGTCAACATCATTAATTTCAATGTCATCAAATGAAATTACATGTTTATGAACCATAGGAGGTATATTTATTATTTATGTACCAGTGACCCCATATAGTGGGTGTCCATAATATGATAGATGAGGATGTTCACTATATTCCATTTGAACTTCTGGTTCCTTATTAGAATGGTCTTGCAAAGGATTGTTAAATATTTTTATTTATGGTGATCACCAAGTTGTGAACCTAATTCCTTTAGAGGATCGTTAAATGTAATTTATTGATCATATATGAGGTCCTATATATTATTCTTCAAGGTAAAACATCTATTCATAAAATTTACATGGCCTTGGTAATAGTCACAGTAAGCATTTATGTCATATCCTTTGGGTAGAGGTTTGTTTACATCAAAATTTGTAGGAAGAGGGAGAGATATAAGATGATTCTTTATCAACCATGGGAATAGTGAATCATGAGGCTCACGTAAATATGTAAATTGTATCCTTTGTGCATTAGATAGGACAATTTGATTAGGATGTTGTATAATTGTGTTAACCATGGTGGTTATTTATTTTTTAGGATCGGGAGGTTTTATATTATAGTTTGGTTCAATTGTAAATTTTTATAATAGATGTAGATGGAGCTGGTGTGTTTTATACATACTTGAGCTTATTAAATGACATAATATTCATTTTATGGTCTTTTATAACATGGAATACATCATCAAAAGATTAAAACTTTATAAAAATAATTGACTCATGTGAAGGAGAAAACAAACTTTGATTGAATATTTATTGCAACTCTTTATCTACCATAGGATTGGTCATTTTGGCTAGCATTGTCTTATATCTCAATACGTATTCATTGATTGGTTTGTTGGTCCTTGTTTGATCTTTACAATTTCAGCATAAGAAACCTTTTTGATAATTTTAATAGAAAAGTATGATGAAAATTGATTTGAAATATTTTGGAATGATTTCATAGATTGGATAGGTAAGTCATAAAACCACCTCAAATCATAGTCCTTTAGGCTCCTTAGAAATAATTTGGTCAAATACTTATCATTTGAAGCATAATCAAGGCATGTTGCATAGAAGATTCAAATATGTTATTCAGGATCACCCTTGGCATTATAAAATTTGAACTTAGATGCAATAAATCCAATTAGGAAAGGGTTCAAGGAGATCTCAAGTGTAAGAGGGTTATGTAGCACATCTTGTAAATATATAACATGTGAAGACTTTGAAGCCATTTGCTCAATGCTTGTAACCTTAACTTTACACCAAAGGGGCTGGAAACATGTTTTAAGTATTAAAAGGCATTGAAATTGGTATTTGTGTTGAAAAAATAGGTAATTAAAAAATAGATGTATCTATATTATTTTTAAGAAACAAAGGTTGGAAAACATAATCTATGCTCATTAGATATATTAAGGTCTAATGTGTTCAATGGGAGGAATGTATCTACTACAATTTATACATTTATTATTTCAAGTATAGTTTAAAATATTTTATCAAGATATTTAGCATTTTGTCTAATGTTCTTATAAAAAATTTCAATTTCATGCACTTGGTCATTGTCTAATTAGTCATTGTCATTTATTTTTTGGATTTTCATTATCATAATCTTCTTTTATGATAACCCTATCAGGATTTTTTTTCATTGTCAACATGGGTATCATCATGATCCAAGGTATGAGATCCTCATTGGTTTGAGACATTTTGGATGGGTTGAGGGGAAACTCAATATATTCAATACACATACCCCACAATCTAGGGCTATGATTAGGTTGCATGCAAAATAATACCAACTTGAAATTAAAATGTATGGAAATCTAAAACCCTAACTAGTTTAAAACCCTAAGAATTAGAAAAAAATTCATTCACATGGATTAGGCTCACCAAATGTTTAATCATAATCTAGATATGGATCCTATTTATTGGTTAGGGTTATAGATATATAAATGATTGGGCATAAGGGTGAATATCAAATCTATAGTAGATTAATTAATTTGTTAAACTCAGATGTAAATAGATGTTAAATTTATAAAGTTGAGATAGGCTATTAATGGAAAGTAAAACTATGATATATATAAAAATTACATAATAAAAATAATTTAGTTGTTTATTATGCTAATATAGTGTTGGATATGGTATAGGTAGGAATCAAGAAGGAAGTAGATTCTAGATCAATTTTTAGATTCTAGATCTGGTGCCTTTAGCTCTCTAGACACTTGCATTAGCTTGGGATAATTATGTCGATGCTAGTGTCTAATCTTAATTATAGTGTCTTAAATGGCAAACATGTTAAAACAATATTTGACAACTTAGATTATTTTGGGATTGGATTTGTCTTGTCTTTGGTGTATTTAGATCTAGGCCATAGACTATCACTCATGGTGAAATGGAAAAAGTTTAGCTTTTTATCTCCAATATGACCTTGGGGAAAAATAGGATAGTGAGCACATGCTAATTTAAAATGATCTCATTGTTAAAGGGTGATACCTACATATCCAATACTCTCAAAGAGGGCCTCAGACTCATGCAGTTATCCATTATGTGTTGGATTATGTGTGAATCATGTAATGTGTAAGGAAATTACAATAATGACCTATATTATAACTTGGAAAATATGACCTTATGACTAATCCTTTAGTTATTTAAACCTATAGTTGGGACATTCCTTTGACTAATATCAAGATATGGTAGGATAGGAAAGCTTTTGGTAACTTGAGTTCTTCTTGAGTACTCTTTTGGTCTGATTTCAAGGTGAGGAATGAATTAGGGTTGATATTGTATTTATACCAATATTATCAAGAGATAACTCACATTAAATCATTTATGTTGATCATTGTATTATGATTCATTTGTAAATTTTATGACTTTAGGTAACTAAACACTTTCATTAGGTTAGAAGAGTAACATTGATGCTACTATCTATCTTGGATGTTAGTGTCCAGGGAGAAGGAGAGTAGGCATAGGTTCAAAACTTTAAAAGGTTTAAGATAAGTATATTTTAAGAATTATAGGTAAGATGGGATGTTTGTGTCATCAATAAAATGCTAGTAAAACTAAGAGATAGGCCAAGGGGAATAAGATAGAGTAGATGAGAAGCTTGTAAAAGTAATGCATGTATGGAACTAAGAGGTAATACCCATGTTCATGAGTTTGACAAGTTTATAAGATTGAGGTGTAACATAATCATAAAATATCATGTATAGATTTTTTGTGTCCCATATCTAAATACACCAGAGTAAAGGTGAAGGCAAACCTAGAAGCATCCAAGTGTTGCATTATTTTCTAATAGGTGTTCCATATATAACACTTGTCTCTGGTTTAGATAATAGCATCAATGCTAATTTTAAAGGTTAATACTAGTGTATATAGCTCCAAAGGCACTCAATATAGAAATTGGTGATGTTTATAGAATCCTCTTCTAATTTACTTCTTACATGTTCTATATTTAGAATTATGTTAGCATCAGAACCAAGTAAGTACACTATTTCTTTGTCATTTACATATCTATCATAGTTGTAATTTATATTTTTATCCTATATCAGTTTAATAAATTCAACATATTTTATATGTGAGTTTAACATTTAATTGGCTTGTTGTAGGTATGATTATCACTTTTTAAATTATCATTTCTATATTCTTAACCCTAACTACCTAAGTAGGATCTACCTCTAATTAAGGTTTAAACACATTAAAACACACTGAATACATCTAATACAAAGCTTAATATCAAACCAAGTTACAAGTTAAAACCTCCTAAACCTAAAAAATAAGGAATTGCCATGGTTAATGTGGTGTCACAACAACCTAATCGACTTGTTTTATCTAATGCACAAAGGAGAAAATTTACACATTTATCTAAAACTCCATCTTCATTACTCCTAAGGACTATGGAGTGGCATCTTATATCTCTCCCTCATCTTATATAGGTTGATATCTATTTTATTATTTTTTTAATAGTGGAGTTATATTCCAAAATAATAAAGGGGTTGAGTAATGTAAATTAGTAAATAAATATGCAAGAATTAACCTATTGATTTGTGTAAATAGATTTTATTTTTGCCTTTTCTAAATATAGTAAGAAATGAGAGAGATTAGAACTTAGCATATTATGGTTGATCTAGACTGAGACAAGGTCTGATACTGGAGGAGCATGATTGAGAAATAGTCAAAAACACACCTCTAAACTTCATTTCTTGATCAGATAGGAGCTCTAAAAAAGGGACACCTTGCTATCCAACATTGTATTCCTATTCTAGCACTAATATCCTAAGGTTGAAATCTTTCTAAGATCTATTCAAAATACCTATGTAACTTTGTCACTAAAATTTTAGGGTCTGGGACCTTACAAAGTTTGTTGTGTGCCTATTTTAATCTTTAAACCCCTTAGGATCTCCTTTTTCTTGAACTTGAATGAAAATTATAGAAATAGAGAGAAGTGGTTATTGTATAAAATATATGCTAGACACACTTCACACCCCATGTGTGGGCATGCTGCATACATACCAATACTCTGAAGAGGGATCAAGCTAATGTAGTTCTCCCATTAAACTACTTGGTGTAATTTGTGTATGATCAAGATGGCTAGGGACTACCATAATGACTTGAATAGGCTTGAAATAAATTTGAAAGGCTATGTGCAAAGAATGAGGAAGAGTGATCAAGTGTAATTTACTTGTATTCTTGTATCTCTCTTGTAAATAAGTGCCAACCCATCTAAATAGACTTAGAATGGAATTTTATAGAGAAATATATGATCATGGGTTAAATTAATTCATGTTAGGCCAACAAGGGAAAAGATAAGGAATTGGAATAATCTTACCATTAGAACAAAAAATGAACTTGGAAAATAGTGCTGAAAATAGAACACCCTGGGTTTGAGCACTCCTATCCTATTTGGGCACTATTATTCTAAAGGGATGAGACCTAGGGGGATGAATCTAGGCTTAAAAGGGTTACTTGGGTCTAAAAGGGATATGTCCAAAAATCTTTGGATGTCTAGAAATTAGTTAAAGAAGTAGCATAGAAGGGTTGTGTGAGCCAACAAGAGGACTTATGGATTAGGTGTCTTAACCATATTAAAGTTATACAATTTCACATTTTACATGAATTTATTTTCTTCCCCTATATTATAGTGATATAACAAAGTGAAATACTAGGGTAAAGGAAAATAATAATCTTAATAGAATGTAATTATAAGGGTGAATCTCATGAAGTTGTGTGATGTTGGATGTGCATAGAGAGAGCACACTGTGAATTATGAATCTATAATGAAAACATAAAGTAGATCAGTTCTTACTACATATAATATATGTAAAATAAGAATGTATATGTTCTAAGAGTAAGAAAAAGGAAATAATACACGTCACTGAGTATGTGAACTAATACAAAACCTTTTGTGATGATGGAATGTGTTGGATGATGCTGAGTGTGTGTTGAATCAAGACTAATATCATGAATGGATTTGAGTGCTTAATTACCCCAAAAGTGTCTCAAGAATGCAAATCCTATCCCTTTGGCTCCATTATCACCAACTATGTGAAGCTAATGAATCATGCATGTGCTAAACAATGTCTAGACTATGTGTTTAATCCATCTGAATAGGTGGCTTAAGAATACAAAGGTTAGCTAGACCTTTGGATCCATCATTTCCCTATGAAGTGAAGCTATGAAGTAATATCAGTATAGAATAAAATTCATATGATATGGATCATATATCCCATGGATGTGTTATAAATATGATAATGTGTCATGAACAGCCTGAATGTGTGCTAGAAACTAGGCCACTCTTGGCCATTTCAAAAGATGGAGTTTGGGATCTACGAAAGCCTCTCCAAAACTGATGCAAAATACTTATGTGAAAGCAAACTTAGGAACTCAAGTACTCAAAAAGATAAAACTTTATGAAATTTTAACTCAAATGTGATGCCAACCACCTATAGATGGAGGTAAGGCATGTAGCTATTGAGAATGCCTAGGTATAAAATGAACTTGAAAAGAAAAGAAGATCAATGTGCCACACATATTACCCCCAATCACTAATATTTGGAACATGGATTATAATCTAGAACTTATGCCAATTTCCTAATCTAATTTTTAAAAGTGAGAACCATCTTATCGTAATGATAACCCACTATATCTGAGAAACTATACTAAAACTACTGAATCTAACTGATCTGGAAGTGCAAAAACTATCCTTGAACTAAAATTTTTGCCTATTTTTGGAAACCATGAGTATTTTTATATATATATAGGAGTTAAAATATGTCAACAGCCCTGTGTTTGGTGTTACTATCCATTTTTGGTGCTATTGTTGAGTGTGAAAACTAACTATTAATATGAAACTGTCACTATATTTCTAATCTAGTTTGATTGGTTTGACCTCTAGATTTTGTATTAATTATTATCAATGCTATTGTTTTTAATTTTAGGAGTTTTTATCTCTATGATAAACACCTATTTGTTTCCCTCACTTCTAAGGGTATGAATGATGAACCTTCCATGACTACCCTCAAAAGAAAAGGAGTCTTGCAAGTGTACTAAGTTGTATAGATGTAAGATATACCATTGAATATTTTATAAGATATTTCAAGATATAGAAATATTTGAATTGATAGATTTTTAGATCAATATAGGTATTCCTAGATAGATATAACAATGTAAAAGCATGTGCATGATACTTAACTAAATTGGTAATGTTAGATATTAGTTGTTAGTTGTTAATTTTCTAGTAAGCAAAGAGGGATGGATCATGATGTCCATCATGGTATCCAAAAAGCAAGATAAATGTATGATTGGAATCATGGAATTACATATAGTGAGGAACAAACAAGAAAATAAGCATATGAAGTAAGAAGCAAGAAGCTTACAAGGGTGGTCATGAAAACAAGGGACATGGACACATGTCACTCAAACTAGAAGACAAGCATACAAGGCATGTTTGAAAACCCCACATACACATATAAGTGAATAATAAAAGTTAGAATGAGGGCAAAAAAAAGTTGAAAAATCACAAATAAAGGGTAGATGTCCTAAGGCACACACATGAATAAAAGCAAAGGACATTAGCAAATGTCCTAAGGTACAAGCAAGAGACAAACTGAAACTAGAAATGAAATCACACAAGCTATGCTATGAAAGGAATTAAATAAAGAGTAATAAATGGAAGATATAAACACATATAATTAATCAAATTAAATGTCAAAGTATGAAAAACATATGTAGTACAAGACTAGGTATATGCTAATAAATACATAAGTGCTAGGTACTAATATAATATTGATGTAGTAATCTATATAATCTAGTAAGGAATGTGAATAAACATGCTAACTTAGAGTGTGTATTATATGAATGGCATAACTAGGATGGTGTATTCATGTATAATATACCCCTAATGGGTATGTATATCGATGTGTGTCTCAAATGTAGGAGTAGAAATTCACCCTTAATGGGTAGAGTGAAGCAATCAAAGAACTAGATCTCACTACGCACACTCAAAAGAGATCAAGTGAAGCATGGTAATGTAGATAAATCTAAAAAAAATAACATTAAATATCAAATTTAAGTCCTAGCATGATAGTAATAATGTAAACATGGATGATGCATACAATCAAAAATGTTTCTGGTGTTTTTGTATTTTGAAGTTTTATATTATTTTTGTATTTTTGAAAATATTTAAATTTTATACAATCAAGAAAGAGAGTTTATGTATAATTATTGATGGAAAGAAATGATACTAACTGATGAGTCTCAGATGAGACCCCATATTGTGGTGTCCTGTATCAAATAATGGGATCGCGCGTGATCATGAAGCATGATGGAGTGCTGAAATTATGTAACTAAAATATATGTATGTTTTAACTACTCTAAACAATCTAAAGTGGAAACTAAATGTGGGGTCCCCCTATGACTCTAAGAGGTGGATGCAAGTGTAGGGATCTTAGGGACCCATATAAAAGTAAGAGAAGAAACTCTATGAATAGGTGATCTTTGTGTAGCTATATGAAACCATAATGTAACTACTCACGATGTGAACACTGTAGCTAGAAGTTGTCTAGAATCCTAAAACTATGGGGGTGTATGAACCCTCTATACTAGCAATGTATGACACAACTATGTATAAATTTGAACTAGAAGCTAGAATAAAACTAGAGTGGAAACTAAAATAGGTGGAAGAACTAGAACTAGTAATTGTAAGCTGGTAGATGGCTCTAAAGTGGGGACTGGTAACTTATAAGGAACTCTACCAACTATAATAACTTGATTATCATGAATGAATTTCATGCATCTATGAAATATATTAGGTACTACCCTATGTTTTTGAATCCATGGTCGACTAAGTAATATGTCAAAAAATACTACACTAGGAACTATAGTGAATGGTGTGGTCACATATGTAAGACCAACCTATAATGAAAGTAATATCTTTCCCAATGAACTCTATATATGCCCACTAAAACCACTAATAACTATGTCTCTCAGAGTGATATCCTACTATGAATAACCCAAATGTTGTAGAAGTGTGAAAATGCACATGTTAAAACTAGAACCATTGTTGATGAGTACACTAAAAATAGGTTCATTATAAATATGTACTCTAATAAATAGTGAATCATAACCTATATTATCCTCCATAATCTCATGATCTAAAATAGATATTGAAGGCCTGGTTAAAACTCTATACTCATACACTCCTATCATACCACTCACAGAATGTGACTCAACTAAAGGTGCCTCGTATGTATGGTGAACACCTGATGTGTCCCCTTGATCTTATTTAGAATGTTATGGAAATGGATTTGAATTTTTTTTCAAAGCTTTATCTTGTGTTGGTTTTGCCTTTGGAGGCTCAATTGAAGTGCCTAGATTAAGTAGGTTATCATCAATCAAATTATGTATCTTATGTCACAAACTGATGCATCTATTAGTTGTATGGCCTAACACCCTATGAAAATCATAAAATGCATGTTGATAATATTCCCATGGAAGAGGATTTATTGGATTTGCTTTCTAGGCAAGAGGGAGAGTTATGATATTACATTTCAATAATTATTTTAAAACCTTGGCTGGAAAAATTGGTAGATGGGTAAATGCATGAGGAGGAGGTGTCGATAGAACCACATGTTGAGGGGGATCAGAAGCCACATTAATTATTAGTTGATTCTAATTCTTATTATCATTGATTTTGACCTTATATGAGACTTTGTTGTTACTCTTATTAATTATGTCTAGGACACTTGAATACTTGAGTTTTCCCATTGAAATTAGCTTGACTTCTTTTCCTTTGAGTGTATGACATAATTTAATGAAGGAAGAAAATCTTTTGAATAGAATAGATTAATGCAGTGCTAGTAGAAGGCTCTATTTGAAGATTTCCTATAGCTCTTAATCAGCCATGGGACTAGTTAAATTAGCTAAAATAGTACTTCATCTAAGAATATAATCCATGAGATGCTTATTTGACCTTTGTTTCTATTGTGCAATCTGTGCATATAAAACCTTATCACCAATGTTGTTACTAAAATGTGCTAGGAACATGTCTGCTAAATGATTAAATACTATGACTGATTGATCTGGTAGACCATAAAACCATTGTTAGGCATAATCCTTTAAGATTCATGGAAAAAATTTGGTAAGTAGCCAGTCATTTAGTACATAATCCAAACATGCTATGTGAATTTCTTAAATGTGTCTCTAGATCACCCTTTCCATCATAAAGAGTAAGGTTGGGTTGAACAAATCCTTGTGGCAAGGGTGTAGAAGTAATGTGATATGCCAATGGTGTATGTAGAAGAGCAAATGAATCCAAATCCTACGTAGGTCTAGTGGTACCTTTCTCAAGATGTCTCACATTGGATTGAAGAGATCAAATCTCTTACATAAGGGTTGACACATTAGGAGATAGGGATGTACTAGCTACAACTGGTGACATAGAAGAAGGTTGGGCTACTATAGGGGTGGTTAAGATATAGTTTCCCCTATAATGTTATTTGCAACAAGATTCTCTATGGTTTGAGAAGTTTTCTCATTGGTTAATTTTTTCTATTTTTCTTATAAAATTCTAAGCATGTCATCTTGCATATCTAGATGTTGTTAAGAGTTCTTAAAGTTCTCTTTTATCAATTTCATCAAAATCAATATATTGAGCCATTGGTAGATTATTAAAAGAATTTGAAATGTGTTTAAATGTTTTACAATATGTTTCAATAGGCAATGTACTTGAAATGGAAAGTACTGAATATAAGAAATGCAAAGTTCAAAAAATAGTGAATTGGAATTTATGCAAAAAGGATATTGAGCTACCAAACATGTAAGGTGATACCTCAAAATCAAGTAGGTGCCAGTATATGCAACTATTTTTTTTTTAGAAATATTATTTATAAAATAATATGAAAATTTGAATTTGAAATTGATTTTCAACTAAAAAATGTAGAAAATGATTGGAAAAAACTTGGAAAAATAACTAGGAACTAGTTGATACAAATAAGGTTTTGAATGATTTATTTCAAAATTAGTGCAATAATTTGAAAAATTTAGACAAAATTTGTATAATTTTGCTTGAAAAATTTATAAAAAAAATTTAAAAAAAAATCTAAAATTAGCAATATATTTTTCCTAATGGTTTAAAAGTGTTTGTATGCAAATAGGACCTAATATGTGCAAACTAGGGTTTGGGTGAATTTATTGAAAATATTTCAATTAATTTGAAGTTTTTTTATTTTTAAATTTAGGAAAAATCAATAAAATATTTAAAAAATTTATAAATAACCCTAGGGTTTCTAAGGTTTTTGTGTGAAAATTTGAAGTAAGTCAGGTTCACCAAATGTTTTATTATTTTTGAAATATTGGAGTTATATTCCTAAATAATAAAGGGGTTGATCAATATAAATAAGTAAATAAATATGCAAGAATTAACCTATTGATTTGTGTAAATAGATTTTTTAAAAATTTTCTAAATATAGTAGAAAGTGAGAGAGATTAGAACTTAGCTTATTCAAACTGATCTAGACTGAGACAAGGTCTAATACTAGAGGAGTATGACTGATAAATAGTCAAAAATAGGCCTCTAGACTTAATTTCTTGATTAGATAGGAGCATCAAAAATAGGACACCCTACTATCTAGTGTTATAGTCCTACTCTTGTGTTATTATCATGAGGCTGAAAGCTTTTTGGGTTCTATTTGAAATGCTTATGTTACCCTATCACTAAAATTTTAGGGTCTAGGACCTTGTAAAGATCACTATGTGCATATTTTAATCTTTAAGACCCTTAAGATCTCATAGTGATTGAACTTGAATACAAACTTGGGAAAGAGAGAGAAGGGGTTAGTTTATAAAGGATACACTAGACACACTTCAAACCCCATGTGTGGACATGCTGCCTACATACCAAGACTCCAAAGAGGGATCAAGCTAATGTAGTTCTCCTATTGAAGTGCTTGGTGTAATTTGTGTATGATTAATGTAAATAGAATGCAAAATTGGATATGTTTCACCTGGCTAGGGACTGGTGCAATGACTTGAATAGTCTTGAAATAATGTTGGAAGGCTATGTGTAAAGAATGAGGAAGAGTGCTTGACTGTACTTTGCTTGTCTTCTTGAATATATGTTGTAAATGAGTTCTAACCCCTCTAAATGGACTAATAATGGCATTTTATAAGGAAAAAAATGATCATGGTTTAAATGAATTCATGTTAGGCTAACAAGGTAAAAGATAAGGAACTGGAAGAATCTGAATGTTGGGATGAAAAGTGAACTTGGAAAAATGTGTCAAAAATAGGACACCCTAAGTTCCAACACTCTTATCCTAATTGGGCATTATTGTCTTAAGGGGATTAAAATTTGGGGGATGGATATGGGCCTAAAAGGGCTATTTGGGTTTGAAAGGGCTAAGTTTGAAAAGCTTTGGATGATTGGGAATCAGTGAAAGAAGTAGCCTAGAAAGGTTGTGTGAGCCAATAGGAGGACTTATGGATTAGGTGTCTTATCCATACTGAAGTTGTATAATTTCACATTCTACATGAATATAATACGAGACAAATTCTACCTAAAGGATATAATGTAAATGCTTATTATGCCTATCACCAAGACCCTAAGCATTCTATAAACATATGTTTTACCTTAAAACATATAATCTAAGACCTCATCGATGACCAAAATATTACATATAATTATCCTTCAAATAAATTAGGCTCAAAACTTGGTGATCACAAAAAATATAAGATATTTACCAATCCTTTGAAATATTATTTTAAGAAGGATCCAAAAGTAAAAATTGTATATAATGCACAACCTCATTCATCACACTACATCCACCCATTATATGGGATTATTGGTACTTATACATGACATACACATCATAAGTTTTAGAGACTCTCTATTAATTTAAATGATAGTGATATTGTAAATGAAAATTTTAATCTTCATTCCTTACTCATTTTAGCATACCTTGATCACCAACATATACCTAGTGCTATGATTGCTAATGGTGATATAAAAAATGTCTTCCACCATGAATTTACTTACATATTTGGTTTATAAACATAATGATATACATCCTTTGACCAAATCAATTAGATCATTTGATGAGACATAATAACATGTTCATAATGAGATATGATTACCATTATAGGTGGTTCCAACACATGTGGTTACTAAATTTCTAGTTATAACATACACAATAATCCTTGCTATGTTATTGGGATGACATTATATACATACTCTATGAGTAGTACCTTATACAGTACATGAGTTGTTGATATGGGTCTTGTGCACCAAATAAAGTTTAAAATAATGTAGCCTCTAATGTTTTAGGATATCAATGAAGGTGAACTCAACTCCAAGGCATGAGTTGCAAGTATGGGTTAAACAACCTGGTGGTGGAATAGCAAGTAGAGCATGTAGGTTGTTAATCGGGTTCACTTGTAGTGAAATGAATCATAGTATAGAAATCAAACCTAATTTGATGAGACATATATGTGACACTTAATAAATATTGGGTAGATGTAAGTCAAATAAAATTTAAAAGGATGGAAGGGTAGAGAATAAAAAAATTATGATCTCAAAGGTTCACTTCATATGTTGGTTTATGTGGACATATGCTCTCAAAACTAATTCTTATTGCTTGCAGTTGTTGCACACTCACATGTAAACACATTTATGAAGTCTAGGGAGGAGTGGTTTAGGAAAACTTATGGTCTCAACTAAAGTTTTCTTCCTTTAGATTTGCTCTTACACACCCTTAACTAGAAGGTTTTAGCTCAAACCAAGAAGTCATCTAACGTGGCTATTGCACATGCTTTAGAAAACTATACCAAAAGAAAGCATTAATACACACTAATACTAATAACATAGTTTAAACCAATTGATTAATAAAATATATTAACTTTCAATAGTTTTTAAACATATAAAATTAGCATACATTGATTAAAACAATCATAATTTATCTATAGATTTTTCACTTCAAATTATTGTATTACAACTACCAAAAAACCAAAACTTCAATATCATGAGTGGAAGGAGAAAACACAAATGAAATTTCAATACATTAAAAAAATTAATTCTTATTTTGTTGATAAAATATTCTAACCATTTAGAATATGAAATTACATTGATATAAAGACTAGGGGAGGGGATGCCTCATCCTCCAAGTGTATGTAAACTTATGGTTACATGTTACAGTTAGAACCTCAATTCAAATTTTAGTCTCAAAATTATATGTTATGCATGCTTGTAGTTAATTACATTTATATCAAAATTAATTGTCCTATATAAGTCGATGAAATTGGTACATAATTAAAATAGTTCAGTAAACTTTACATGTGTAATCTAAGTGTAAGTAGACTGTAAGTAAACTATGCATGTATACATATAAATTTGGTCTTTAAATCAAGGTTAACCAAATGCTTGCATGGATAATAAGGTTATTGGACAAAATTAGATGTTTGCATAAAGTAAGATATTTAGTGAAAACATTCTTATTGACTTCTAAATGTTATTAGTGCTTGTACCTAATGTCATATTGATATCTGATTATATCCATGTTAAGGAATAGAGGCCTATGCACCCTATTCACTTGCTCCAAGAGCCTTACATGTTCAACTTTGTTAGTCATGAAGTTAGATATAAATATATCAACTTTATTAACTTTATTTCTAGAAAATTTAAGTTATGCCTATATTTCTTCTATGGTCTTCCCTTGTATGTCCTGTTTGAAATTCTTTGAAGCTCATTGTAAGAGCTAGTCAAAATTGTCCCTACTAATAAGTATTCCTATGGAATATTTGGCTTGATAACTATTTAGTTCATAAAAAAATTTATAGGTGATGGATATTACTTCCCCAACCACATCAACCCATTTCTTGGTCTCGTGTTCTAATGGACTCCAAGTTGAGGGCATTGGTATCCTCCAATGGTGTCATTAGGTTAAAATGTGCATATGACTTGTTAGTTGTAAAAATAATAAGGAATTTGAGTTTATTATAATTTATATCCAAATAATTTAACAATTTTTTGGTCTCTAATATATGGGGCACCAATTGTTCCCTCATTGTAATAATTACCTCAATAGTATTGTATAGTTTGGATGATATACTTTGGATGTCTATCTCAATTTAGGCCAGAACATAAATAGTTTGCTTCTATTCCATTCATTATTCCAATTCTTTCTCAATATTTCTCCATTATATTTTTTTTACCTAATGTATCTCCATTATCACATATTTTTGTGTTTCCATATAGGATTTAAAATCCTCTATATATTGGGATTTCCCTAGTTCCCTCTCTTTCCTCTTGGTCAAAGTGAACATGTCTTTTCTTTCTTCTATAATGACTTCTCTAATAATGTTATATTCTAACTTACTTTTCATCATCCTCTGTACACTCCCAATATATTTCTCAAAAAGTATACTCATAGTGGGAAATTTGGTAATCACAAGATTAGGCCTTTTTTTGCCCTTAACTACATCTTTGTTTCCCATTGTGGGAGGACTAGTTGGGTTGGGTCCGTGGGTTGAGTGTCTAAGGCTATAATCTAACCCATTATATCACCTAATGTTTTCTTTAAAGTTTCTTCTTGGAGAATATTAAGAAGTAAATACCATATGATTTTTTACTACTCCTCTACAACATATTGTGGTAGTGGATGGACTATATATACTAGATTTTTCTTCTTCTTAGCCTTCCTAGTAGTTAACACAATTGTTTCTTGAGAAGGAATAGGAGGGGGAACTATCAAAATTAACTATGTAGATGAAATGTGTAATTAGGAGGTGGCTACTAATCCCGTTACTTTATTCATGTATTTTTTCTTGGTTTTTGTGTGGGGTGGATTAATAGTGGAAGGGATATCAATAATAATAGTAGGAGTGGATATGGGAGGATCAATTAGAGGAATATCAATTGAGGAAGTATGAATTGCAAGGGTATCAAAAGGGATCATCTACCTTTGGTACTAAAAAATTTGGTTGAACAATAGGTCGAATAAGATCAACCTCCACCTTGGGGACCAAGAGAGGAGGGGGGCTAGGAGGGGTGAATGAAATGGGACTAAATAAACTAACTACATAAACAAGAATGTAGGAAACAACATAGGTAATGGAAATTGGAGATGTTATTATCTCACCTAATGTTTATTGATGTAATGGTGCCTTTCCCTTTGAGTCTTGAAGGATCAAAAATTTATCCCTTTTTAATTATACCTCCTCATCATAAATATTCTCTCCAACTACCTCTTGGATGGCTAGCTTAATTGATGGTCATTCCATGTTTGGGATTTAAGGAAGGGATTGAGGCCTTGGCTTTTTTGTATAATAGATGGTTATCTTGGGAGTTATAGAAGGAGCCAATTGTGTGGTTGAGATAACCACAACAAGAATATCTATAAATTTTAAAACATTACCTTGGGTAGGGATCTTTAAATATAAGAAATCTAAGTAAATGGGATCATATTAATTTTATCTAAGTGATATATATAGCACCCCTAGTTCTTTCTCTGCTACCTTAAGTGCCATAGTTAATTTTTGGGAGGAATTCCCTTGTTTTATTATGGTTGAGTAGGTCTGATAGTCCAAAATTGATATGTGTCCCATCCTTCAACTGGTGGGTGTCTTGCTCAAGCCTCCTTTATCAAAAGGGAAGGTTCCCCTTGAATACAGATTAAAATGTATTCCTTCAACTAAACTGATTGTGCCCTCTCTAGGATTTTCTCATCATTTAGAGTGTTGAGAAATAAAAATTTATGATCATAGGGCTTGTGTTGATACTCAATGCCCAGTCCCTTAATATGGTTTTAATGCTATCCATGGGGATCCTAATCCCTGTATGGTAATGAGGCTAAGGAATAATACTCTTTGTACTTCTATGCCTCGTAAAAGTGCTTCTAATTAGTTTGCAACATTATTTCAATCATTAAGTGAAAACCATAAAGGTAGGATTTATTCTTCTTGTACATATCCTCACTAATTCCCCTCCATAATTGGTAGGCTATTTCCTATTCTACTTACTTTTTTAGGACATACTTGAGAAGCCATAGAGGTGTAACCTTATGGACAAATACCATGATGACTTTATAGTTAGGTTATATCCATTAGGCTCCCCTAATAAATAATGTGTCTATGATACTATTTTATATCCTAGGAAAGGGGCATTCATGGATGGCCCTCTATACCTATGGGTAAACACCCTCAATAATGCACATAATATTATGAGTGTGTGCATATATATACATGGAGGAATAATCATAAATCCTATTATTTATATAGTTTGAAGGAGGGCTCCAAAGTAAACCATTATGGATGTAGACTATCCCAATGATTTTGTTGAGCTAGTAAAACATAATGTAAAAGTGACCTCCTAGATGCCTCTTATCCTTATGCAAAATTTTCTCTCATAACCTTGTTGCAATAACTTCTTCTAGAGCAAAGGTCAATTTTTATGTCATCAAAAAATTATGTAATGAAACCCATTATATTTTGAGGAATTCAACACTTGGTTATCTAAATATCATATTTAATAGGGCCATCCTAATCTAGATTCCCATTATAAATTTTTTAATTGGTGTGGGTTGCTTGTCTTTTAAGTTGATTGTCTCTTTGGTTAGCATCCAATTGATAAGTGCCTTTTCAATAGACTACTTTGTGTAAATCATAAGTGGCATTTTGAATAAGAAGGGATAGGTAAATTTTAAATTCATCACCAATGATGAATTCTATGACCATCTTATATTTGAGATGATGTAGGTACACTCCTCCATAGATCTTCCTTGTGAAGAACAAATCTTGTAGGAGGTTGATACAAGGCATGATTTTTATTTTCATAACTATAAAGTACAACTCTTATCTCTTGAGTGGGAAGAGGTCTATTATCAATTGGTGCTAGGATGGATTCAAATTCTCTTCATTCATGTGTGTATCAATCTGGTGTATGGCATATCATAGCACTAAGTAATTTGTTTAGTTTTAGTTGAATATAATAGGTTTAAATAGTGTATTATTTTACTCAATATAATCTTAGATGGAGAACCTTAAAGGAGGGAGAGTTCCTTGGATGAGGATGCCATTATTCTTTAGTTGAGATGGTATTAGTTTACAATTCTATCACTTGGCTCTCATGAGTATGTTATTAAGTCAAAGACACTAGTGGCTACGGATCAATCATAGGAGAGTAAGCAAGTTCATAAGTTAGCTCAAGATCAAATGGTCACATCATCATTCAATCTACTTTGATACAACTTTGGCATTGATTTCTAGTTCATGTACTATTAATGTCTAACATCGATAACTTTGATTTGTTTATTTAATTTTAACTTTGTGACCTCATTTTGTGGGTATGCCACATAGACACTATTGATGTTTAGTAAGATTACCACATTATTTACTTTTTCCAAGTGTCATTTTATTGTTTATTTGGCTTTAGTTTACCAAGTAACAAGGCTTTTAATAGTTAAAAGTTGGGAGTCAGGGTATAACACTATTTGAAAGCATCCCAAACAAAGGTTTCAAACACTTTTGTCAAAAAAATAAATGTGATAGACTCTTCCATTGAAAAAAACTACTGAAGACCTAATTTTTAGAAGTATTTGTTGAGCAAAATCATTGAACATTTTTATTGAAGACCTAAATATGCCAGACTCTTTTGATGAATAAAATTGCTAAAGAACTAACTATTGGAGGGATTTACTAAGCAAAATAATTAAACATTTTTATCAAAGACCTTAATGTGTTGGGTAACTTCACTAAAGGATATGTGCCAAAAATATCCTCCAAAGACCTAGATAAACCAAAATGTAAAACTTTAGGAATCAAGTTATCAAAAAATAGTAAATGAAAGGTAAATAGAA
This sequence comes from Torreya grandis, assembly GCA_037957365.1. Lineage (NCBI taxonomy): Eukaryota > Viridiplantae > Streptophyta > Pinopsida > Cupressales > Taxaceae > Torreya > Torreya grandis. The sequence continues at coordinate 2,768,233 of JARHVA010000373.1, read as the reverse complement.
AAGGGTTATAATGCCTGGTGAATGCAATCTTTAGGTCCTATACCTAAAATCCTAAATACTTTGTTCTAAAAAAAATATCCAACATAAAATGTCAAAGAATGAATTCTTATGGGGTATGTAAAGTGAGGAGTGGTGAAGATTAGAAAATGTGTCAGAGGGGTTAGTCGAATAAAATCACCACAAAATAAAACCATAAAAGGATCAAAATATGTCATAGGAATTTGGTTAATGAAAGTTCTAATTAGTATCACCAAAGATTAAGTTCTAAAAAAAGATTTTGAAGACCCCTTTTTTGCTAAGTAGTTATGCTAAGGAATTTTGTTGAAGAAGATGAGTCGAAACCTATATATAAATTCATATGTCTAATGAATAAAAAAGTTAGCACAATATGCAAGGCCTTTTGTTTTAAAATAATTTTTAAATAGGGATCAATCTAATTACAAAGAATAGTGGTTCCCTATTTTGATAAAAATAAGAATGTGGGTATGTTGAGTACAATAAATAGTGAATCATAGGAGAAATACTTTTGAGTATTTGAGAATCCAAAACTTCTTGTTAACAAATCTTAGATAAAACATGAACCATCATACATAAGATACTCAAACAAAATATATGAAAGAAACTCCCATTAGTCCCATACAACATACTTTCCTTATCATATACCCTAGATCTATGCGTGGGGAAGTGATTTCCTTTTTATCCTTATTATGAGGAATTTAGAATAGAAGTGGGACAACTGTAGGTTTCACTCTAGGTTTTGGAAAAAGAATTAAAGTTTAAGGAATCTCTAGTATTGATTTACTACCAAACATGTGTCCATAGCTCTTCTAGAGGTACCATGGGTTCCTTCTCTTTACTTATCTTATATTACTCCATGATCCATGGCATATTGATCTTATTTCATCATTTTATTCTCTTTGATCACCTTTGGATTTTTTTTTCTTAGGCCTATTGGATCACTCTTTTGAGGATGCTTTGATCCTTATGTTTTCTCTGTGTTATTTTGAATAACAATTATTAGGATAGGGAGAGTAGAAACCATAATTATTGGGCATCTATTAAATCATAAGTTTACCAGACTATCCCTATCAGTTGTACCCATATCGATGGTTATTTATTCAAACAAGTATAAATATGATAAGTGCATTTGATTCTAGGAAAGTTAAAAAACTTTGTAAAAAGCATATGTATTAATGAGAGTAGCCTTTACATGCTTGATTAATGTATTTAATATTAGCTTGTTCATGATCCATATTCCTATCGTATACCTAAAATCTAAGAATATGAAATATATGGTTATGAAATCCTACAAATAAACAAATTTATGTACCTATTCTTGGCATGTTTTCCCACAAGTTGATCCTTTGGATTTTTAACATGTTAAAATAAGTCCGAATGGGTTGAATACTTGCTTAGATAAAAATAGAGAAAGTCAATTATATTTCCATAGGACAAAAGGAAATGTCTAATCTAGAAAGTAGGAAATTACTTTGTAAAACAAACTATTGAAAATTGGGAAAGCTAATCTAAGAAGTGGGGAAACTATTATATGAAATCCATAAGATGTATTCTCATAAAATATTAAATATACCCTAATCCTACTCTTACCATCACCTTTGTTACTATTTAGGGATATTTATAGATGGTACGCCCATGAAGTAATGCCTCAAATATTATTCATTGACTAGATATGTCATTTGATTTCCCTTGAGGTCCTTCATATGAAAAGCATTGTTACCCAAGATCTCTAAAATTTGATAAGGTCCAATCCAAAATGGGGTAAACTTGTCATGTTATACTTTTGTTTGTGGGCTTTATCCCATAGAAGCACCATGTTAGATATTTTGAATGCTTTGAATATTTATCTCTTTTCAAACTATCTTTTCACTATATCTTGATGTTTACTAAAATTCTATAAGGCCTCAGTCCTTGAGTCTTCCACTACTATTATGTCCAATAATTGAGACTTTGCCTTCTCACTTGGTTCCATGTATTCTTATATAAGCTGATATGTTGGTAACTTAAGCATGATTGAGAAAATAGGTTGCCTCCCATAGACCATTAAGTAAGGCAAAGCTTTGAGTGTAAAGAAATATTTTAGATAATTTGCACTTATGCCCCTAAACTAGACTAAAAAAATGTTAGAAAAAGAATAATTTTCATACATTCCAAATAAAATGGACTAGGAATATGGTAATAAATTATATAATTCCCCATATATTGCATTGAAGATAATTTTCAAATAATTTAGAATTATTTCTAATAGTATTTTTGGAGTTGTATTAGTAATAAGTTAAAGCTATATGAAATGGTCATTTTCTTGCTTATATCTTGTCTAATCAACCTAAAGTGAATACTTTCATAGATTGTGCCAATCTTTAGGTTTCTCTATTACATAATTCTTAATGGCATCAATTAGGTTCTTATTTATTGATTCAACCAACCCATACCCTTACAGGTAATGGTTGGATGATGACCTAATGGTGATTTGATTATCATTGGCCCATTCACTAAATCCAATTGATTAGAATTATGGGCCATTGTCACACATTAGAGAGATAGGAGTACCAAATCTAGTGGTGATATTTTCCTCTAGAAAATTGATTGCATCTTATGCTCTTGAATGCCTTGTATATGTAGATTCATTCCATCATGTGAAATAGTCTATAATAGTGAGTAAAAACTTGTGGCTAACTAAATAATTAGGATTAATGACCCCAATGAAGTCTAAGCCCCATTAGGTGAATGGTCTTCCTTAAATCATAGGTTGTAGTGGCATGGTTGCATGTACTTCCCTCTTTGATAAGACTTGGCACTCATGGCATGTTTGTATGTGAGCATTTTAATCCTTGAAGAATATTGGCTAATAGAGACCTATACTGAGGATCTTATAAGCACTAGTGTTTCCATAGGGATGGCCACTACCTATCTTATAGCATAAATTTTCTGGATTTTATTAAGATTCTTCTCATGATACACATCTCAGGTAGATGCCTTCATAATTACTTATATATAAAATCTATTTTATGATCATGTAATGAGACACTTTGAGTCTCAAATCTCTCCTTTGTTATATTTTTATCTCTTTGATGTAATTACTTGTAAGTAAATATTTAATAATGTCACTATATTAATCCCCTTTAGATACTTGGTTTCCACCAACCTCTTTAATAATGATACATGGTTTAGGCTCAATCATGACATGAATGATGCCTTAAGCTCTAATGATCTTGACAAGATTGATATCCATATCAAATTATTAAAAATTTATGATCTCTTTTCCTTTGTATTCTCTTAATATATTTTGTGATAAAGTTAACTTGATAGTAGGGATGGGTACTATTGTACCCAACACCACCTTTTTTCCATAGGAAATGGGGACCCATTTTTTTTAGATTATTGTCTTGATTTTGAGCCCCATCTTCCATATGTTTATGCAAATTTTGGGAAAAGATCATGATTTGGCCTTTCATAATTTAGCAAGATGGAATTAGTATTATGTTTCCATAGAATACATCTTTTTTCTATAAAATTTTGTTACTTAAAGATAATTATTGAAGACTTATTCTTTCATGGACTATCTTTATTATCCTATAGGACTTATCCTTTGATATTTTATTCCAAGCCCCTTTGATTTTGAAAAATACCCTTAAACCTTTTTGTTTTGACCATTTTGGCCCTTTAGAAGTGTTCTTCAGACTTTCTAAAACTTACCCTTCGGCCTTTACAAATTAGATCCTTTGGGACTTTTGTCATGGATAAATGCCATATGAAGTAGACCCTTCCGATTACCACTAGATTGAAATTACCCTTAAGCATTTTAAAATTTCTCTTCAAGACTTTTGAAATGCCTTTTTTGCCTTGTTAACCTACCCTTCAGGCCCTCTACCCTTTAGCCCCTTTGCATATTTCATTTGGGACTCTTGTCCTATAGTTTTGCATTTTTGAACCTTTCCTTTGGACATGTTATCTAAGACACTTTCCCTGAGTCAATTGAATTCTTTTGGACATTTTGTTGAAGTGATTAAGACCCTTTAGGATAATTATTATAGACATTTTATCTAAAATAATTCCCTTGATATAATTATTTTGGGACTTTTGAAATGACCCTTTTCCTCCTACTTACCTTTTGGAAGGAAACATTCTTTTAGACTTCCTGAACATACCTTTTGGCCTTTTAAAATTTCCCTTCAAGAATTTTGTGGTTAGCCTTTGGGACTTTTGTAAGGGCCTTTTCCCATTGAAATATACTATAGAAGTAGACCCTATAATAATTTTTTCCATGAACTAGACCCTTCGGCCCTTCCACTTACCCTTCAGGACTTTTGTCTTGGATCCTTTCTCCTCTAAGATTTATCCCTCAAGATTTGGTTCCAATCCCCTTTGTTCTTAAAAATACCTTTTGAAATTTTTTTTGTAGCCATTTTTTCCCTTCAAAAATTCCCTTATAACCTATTAAGAGTGCCCTTCAGCCTTTTGAAATTCCTTCAAGACTTTTGTCTTAGGGCTTTGCCCTCTAAAACCATTCCTTTGAACATTTTGTCTAAGACGCTTTCTCTGAGCCAATTAAATTCCTTCAGACATTTTATCTGAGGATTGAGTATTCAAGAGAATTTTTGTGGATATTTTTTCTAAAATAATTCCCCTAATGGAATCCCTTCAAGATTTTTGAAGTGACCACTTACCCTTCTGGACTTGGTCCTGGACCCTTTTCCCTATGAGACTTACCTCTTATGACTTTTATACTAGGCCTTCTACCCTTCGATCAATTCCTTTAGACATTTTATCTAAGATATTTCTCCCTTTGACCCTTTCCTTTAGACATTTTTCTTGAAAGATCATGCCCTTCAACCCTTTTGAGACATCCCTTCAAGATTTCCTTTAAACATTTTCTTTTAGATAATTGGATCTTCAAGAGAATTTTGTGGACATTTTATCCAAAACAATTCCCTTGATGGAATTAATTTAAATAAATTTTATGATGAAATTAGGGTCCCTATAAATACAAATCCCAAAACAATTATCCCACAACAATTTCCTCAAAATAAATACCATGCTGCCAAGTAGCACCCTTGCTTAGAAAGAATTATATTATACTTGAAATTAATTTTATATTATTAACCTAGGTCTAAATCATAATTTACTAATACTAAAACTTTAGGCTAGAATATTTATGTATGGTGCTTTATGCTTATTTCCCAATGTATTATGCTATGTCATTTATTTGCTTATGTTTATAGGAACGGGGAATCCTATAAGAAATGACACATGTCAAGTTGATGAGATTAAATTTGACAGTTAGATGGATGTCATTTTATGGTCATGAGGATATCATTTGATGGTATTAAGAATGTCAAATTTAACCTTGATAATGGATAATTTATAGGATTAAATTTGAAAGTCATGTAGATGTCATTAGAAGTCGTAAGGACATCATTTTTTAGTCACATGAACATTAAATTTAACCTCATAAAATACCCATTAAGTGGACTTAGAAGATAAAAGGTTCAAATTGATCCATATAGTTGATATAATGGTATATGATCAATGGAAAATTTTCAAAGGTCCCAAATTAAATAGGGAATTGCCAAGTGGCATAACCACATGATTGAAGTACAAGTAAAAAGGTCTAAGACAAGATCCTATGATGCACATTTGCTCAAGCCCATTTGATCAAATGACATGAAAACAAGTTAAAATTTCAAAGCTCTATGAGAGTGACAAATGTTACCATAATGGGATCTAATTAAACATATCCAATGACCTGTAGGAAAAATTAGGGAGCCTAGTATATAGAGCTCAAAAGCCTTGAGCAGCTACCAAGTAGCACACATATGAAGTAAATTAAAATAAGGAATGAAAGTGTTAAGCTTGCAAGAGTCAATGAGTCAAAACACCAAGATCCAATGAACTACATTAAACCATTACATAATGATCAATGTTTTGAATTCTAGATGTACTTTTCAAAGATCTTAAACTCAATCAGGTACTCACATATGTCATATTTTAGAAACTAACAAGGCATTATGGACATAATATGTAGATATTTGGACACTTGAGCTATATTTATCAATAAGCGTAGGAATATAAACATGTATGTTTTAATCTTAATGAAGAATATAAAAGTAGAGATATAGATTATACAAAAAGGCATAGGTGAGCATGAAATGTATAAATTAGATTAGTCATGGCTAACAATAGTGCCACTAGTTCTAAAACATGGGTAAAGAAATTTTGGTCCTTCATGCATATGTTAGATTTGTATTTGAATGTGGCTAATATGAAAGATCAACAGGGTATTCTCATAACCTATAAAAGGAGCAATGTGTAGTTTTGGTAAATGGTAAATCTATTTATACTTTTCATATAGTTCAATCTATAATTATAGAATAAGTATCACTATCCTTATACACATACACATATTTCATAGATTTGGCAAAGGCTATTTTAAATAGATAATTGTAAGTAAACTCTTATATGGTTTTAAACCACATTTAGAACTCATGTTCAGACTATCACATGTAATGACCTTGCATGAACTTGGAGGATGAGGTGACCCCTTTCCCAAGTCAATATAAATAATTGTAATCTAACTTGGAAATTTTTGTCATAGAATTTTTAAATACAAGAGCATCATCAAGTTTGATCATTAGTGAATTTTTTTGTGTATTTTTTTCTAATTTTAGTGTAATTAGTTGTTACTTTCATTGGTTATGTGTTTCAATAATATTTAGTGTGCAATATATATGAATATATTCTTGATTATTTTTATTGATATACTATTATGTAAATGTGAAATAGATATTGAAATATTGGTAAATATATTAGTTAAGGTGGTTAAGTTAAAATTGATTCATAATTCTGATTGTGCATGAGTGCTCTCTTGGATGTAGTTTTCTATGTGTGTGCAATATCTACCTTAGATACTTCATTAGCCTAATCCATAATCTCATATTTAAGGGTGTGAAATAGCTACCCTAAAAGGAAAAACCTTTGTCTAAGGCTTGTGAATTTCTTACATCATTATATCCTTATACTTCTTATCCATGTCTAACTGTGTGTGTGCAAGTTCTGCTAGCAATAGGCATAGGTTCCAAGATCACTTATCCTTTTAGAAAATAGATAGGGAAGTAGTTCTTGAAAACCATAGAATATTTATTTGATGCCTTACCTTTCCCTCCTTTTTGATTTTGTTTTGAGACCTTCCCACTCTATATTACAACCAACAACCCATCCAACTCACATAAAGATTCACTACCCTTATTAAAAACCACACCTCCATCTAAAAACCTTGTCAAAAACTTGCATACCCTACCCACTATTCCATAAAAATGTTGAAATAATCTACATACATGAAATTCATGCCTTGGAGTGGAGTTTACCTCCATTAAGATCTTAAAATATTAGAGGCTACCTCATTATAGATGTGGTGTGCATAAAACTCACACTAATAAGTACAATGGTAATTTTATTATTCCTCAAGATGTACTGTCAGAATTTCTTCACCACTTTGACAAGGGAAAAGATTTGTTTATCTATAATGGAATACCTGAGTTATACTTCTTTCAATTTTTTACTCAAGAAAGTGATAGTATTCTCACTCTCTTCTTTTTACTAGGTGAGCATGACAATAATAGTATTTTATGAGGTGAATGAATACAATAAGAAGTATTTGGTGAAGTCTATACTTATCAGTATAGGGGCCTAGGATATTGCATCTTTAATGTCTTGATAAGAAATTTGAGCCTTTGCTATCCATTCTAATTTAGCATCCTTCTTGAGCATTGCATTCATAGGTTTAATGATTTTTTCAAAGCTTGATATAAATATTCTCACAAAATTTATCTTCCTAAAGAAAGATTTGAGTTCCTTATTGCTATTTGGGAAAGTAATTTTTGATATCCCTTGAATTTTATCTAGGTTAATTACAATCCCATCTTTGGTGATGATATGACACAAGATCTTACCTCCTATGACACTAAATATATTCTTTTTAAGGATTATCAAAATGCCAAACTTTCTACATATTTCAAAGATTGAATGTAGGTGTCCTATGCGATCAATCCTTATTTTTAAGAAGACTGTAAGGTCATCCATGTAAATAATTATACATTTACCTATCAACCCCTAGAAGGCATGATCCATAGCTCACTAAAATGTGGCACCTATGTTAATTAGGCCAAATGGCATCCTATTAAATGCGTAAGTACCCCACTTCATTATGAATGTTGTCTTCATTTTATTTTTTGATTATACCATTACTTGGTTATACCCTGAAAATACATCTAATAAAGATATAATCCCTAACCATTCACTGTTTATATGTCTTAATCAAAGGAAGGTAACATATAATTATCTTTCTTAGAGGCTTTATTTATATTTTTGAAGTCAACATAAAGCTTGATCTCTCCACTTTTTATCCTAACTAGGACTAAATTTGCTACCCAAGTAGAATGTGTAATGGTAAAAACTATTTTTTCACTTAGCAACTTCTCGACTTCATTCTAAATAAGGGGTTCCAAGATAGGATTTACTAGTCTTTGCTATGCCTGAATGGTTTGTGGTCCAAATTCAATGGAATTATATGGATGGTGACCCTTGGGTTGAAAACCTTCAGGTATTCATATGTCCATGCAATCACATCTTTATATTGAGTTATCAAACTCTTCATTCTATGTCTTTCCTCAAGAATATAGTTGAGACTAATGGTGGCATAGCATGGGTTACACTTATCTCCTATATTTTCCCTTTTGAACTCATATTCATTTACCTTTGGATCCAAATCAAATGTCCTTATAAGTAAACCATTCCTAAATGGAGGTAAATTTCCTTTAGTTGAATGGCTCCTGATTCCTCTTGGCATAAGTAGCTAAGTTCTTTGTCATCAATAATTTGTGACTCAAATTTCCTCGAATTAGTTAAGAACTAGAAAATCTATTAGTCATCATTAAAAACTTATAACTTTTCCACATTTTTTATAACTAATGGACAAGGTATTAGCTTAATGGAGAATCTTTGTACCTTGGACTCCTATAAGGCTGCCAAGTTGGTAGATGAGGTAGCTAATAAATCATTAACTTGATATCCATGATGTTAAAGGATTAAAATGACTGAAACAAATCCCATGCTCTATGTTTATACCTTTTTAGATATGACAACTTACATTGGTATTTTTTTCTAACATGATAGACTACCAACTCTAAATCACCATAAATCAATAGTTATTTGACATTATTTTTTAGAGAAAAATGTAGTCTTAATACTAGTGTCTTATATTCCACTATGTTAATGGTGTATGGGAATTATAATCTATATGTTGATAGGTATTTATTACCTCTTAGTTCCATCAATTCAATAGTGATGACTGATCCTTACTTGGTTATTGCACCATCAAAGTGGAGGTTCCACCATTATGATGGTCCCTTGACATCTAATTCTCTCCCTTCATGATTTTTATTAAATGTATAAATCCCAATGTTAGGAGATTTATAGCTTGCTTCTTCATTATTTTTATTACATTCATTAATTGGGTGATTCATTATTATCTCTCAATCTATTTGAATTTATTTTGGAATGCCTTTCCATGGTAACCAAAGGTGAGAGAAGTATGTTGCTAAATACCCATTAAATACTATTGGACTAGTCTATACTAAGGGGAAGTCCATATCCTTTTATAATATATACTACCATTATGTCAACCATAATTTGAACTTGTGGTTTAGACACTACTTATATCCTTACATAATTCATCTCTCCTATTATAGGGACCATGGTCTTATATAATTGTGAAACTATTATTTTGGATGGATTTGGGGTCAAACCCAACTTATAGAAAATTGAAGTAGGCATCACCATGGTTGAAGCTCCAGCATAGACTAAAAAATTATGGATTTTCTTTCCAAATGCTTAGATAATCAATAATAAATGTGAAACTTCTAGTTTACTTTTGTATATAAAATTGGTGTGAGCTGCCTTTGTCTTATCATCAGTCACATTTGCTATGATAGACTTCCATAAGAGCTCCTTTTGTTCTATAATCTAGGTTAACTCATGAAGAGTAATGTTGGATTTAATATTATTCATGTCTTCAACAATGTTTTACCCCCACTTTTCCTTATTCTTCTTTATTCTAGAGTTGTTCATTACCTTTAAGGGAGGTGGATTGTTGTCAACTCTTGGATTCAATAGAGTAATAATGTTCTTCCAAGGAGTAAAGGTTATGAAGGGTTGATTATTTCTTAGGTTTTAATTTCCCTTTTTTTATTATTGGAAATAATACACATCATTAGAGTTATCTTCTAGTTCATTGTCATCATCTTTTAGTAAGAAAGACTCATGTATTTCAAATACCATTACTATGTTTAAAGAGACATATTCTAAATAGAACTCAGATGGATTGTTCATCAGGTCATATATATATATATATATATATATATATATATATATATATATATATATATATATATATATCACAAACATTAAATAGTGCTCTACACATTCAAGTTCACCATGTTGTGATGTACTATAAATTGTACACTAATTAGACAGAGCTATTTATAGTATGTTTATCTCTAGAAACTTGTTGGGATGTTGCTTTGCATTATTAGTAGGCCTATTCAAAGGCCTATTGTATCTTTAAAACATAGGATTCTAATTACTATTTTATCCAATGGCATTGTCAATCTTCCTTTATATATTTAGGAAGTCATTACTTAGTTTATAGACCATTATTTGGATGGAATCCAGTTCTACTTTGGTAGTTGTTTCTACGCTAATTTCACTTTCACATTCAAAAGATAGAAATGAGAAACTAAGAGATGGTCTAGGGTTAGAAGATACCTAGATATAGTCATGTGCACTGAAATCAAATGTTGGAAGGTACTCCTCTTTGGCTATAGAGGAATGACACCTATGAAGAAAAAGAGACTAAACACGAAAAAACATTAGACGAAGAGACGGTGGGCTATCAAGCAAACGCTTGATCCCTGAAGTATGAAGACTTCCTTAAGGGATATCAACCCACTAATAAAAAGTAGAATATTTGACTGAAGTAGAAATAATGAAAGATAGAATGAAAGCAAATAAAAGACAAAAAGTAGAATGCATACCTGATATGTAGCAAACTACTCTGCACAGTCGTCGGTGTCGGTCTCTATGTCAGTGTCATTCAGGGAAGGGAGTTGACGTCGGTTAAAGTGCTGATGTCAGTAGGGGTAATGACCAGCATCGGTCAGGGCAACAATTTTGGATAGGATCTGGTCAGGTCTGGACAGGGTCTTAGGATTTGCAGAAAGGTCAGATGTTTTTGTCTGAGGGTTTAGGAAGCTGGTTTAGGAGTTAGAGGGATTGTTTGGGGGTTTATGTGCAAGGGGTTTGGGCAGAGATACAGACTGTATATTCTACAGAGGGTGGATAGAGGTGATATGGGTGGAAGTAAGGTTAGGGCTATAGTTTGAATCTAAATCTGGGTAATGATAGTAATTAAAAATAATAATAAGAGATCAGAATAAAAACATAGAACAAATGCTTACCTGTTACATGCTGAAGATAAAAGTTGAAGACATGATTGATGTTGTCATTGTGTCATAGAAGTTCAATGTAGCAGACCTCCAGCAAGATGACTAAAGTAGAATACCTGTACCAGAGAGAGAATGTGATAGATTGATTATAGATTAGTTAGATGCAAGAATTGGTTGATCATTCAAATGAAGAGGTTTGCTAATTGATAGGAAGGAAGGTCTGATAACCGATCGAGAAATGGATTGGCAACCGAATGGATAATGGATAACGAATAATAGTTCCTACATTCAGGTTGAGAATGCAGTGTTAAAGATAATTGACGTCAGTAGGACTGTCGATGTCGGCTGATAAGTGATTGACGTCAGTGACGTCGATCGGGTTATGACTGTCATCGGTAGATGTAGAATGGGGACAAAGGCTAACTTTAGCTCTTTGCTCATTTTTAAATGCTACTAGGGTCAAGGCTTGTGGGAAAATGGTTAATAGGGGTTAAATAGGTGTGGAAAAATAAAATGGGGGTTAAGGGGAGGATGACAAGGGTTAGACACAATTACGATGTCTACATTTGCCCCTTTTTGTCTTGTTGGTTGTTCTGGACGAACTGTAAGACAAAAATAGGAGTTGGTTGCCCCAGGTGGGGATAAGGTCAATTTTGTCTTGTTGGTTGTTCGAATGAACTACAAGACAAAAATAGGAGGGTTGGTTGCCTAATCAAAAGAGGGATGAAAAATGCTCAAGTCGAGGGGTCGAAGCTACACCAAGGGCTTCTCGGAGGTCAGGTCAGGTGTAGATGGTCAAATAGGTTGGTCAAAATAGAAAGAAGAGGGAAATTTTTAACATGAGATTGACTTGGGTGGATGCAGGTGAGGTTGACTCTAATGTTGTGAGATCGACTGCCGACATTGCTGACGTGGATGCGTCGAGACATCACAGGGGAGGAGTGGGCATAGATGAGCGTAGTAGGACTAGACAGGCTATGATGCTACTGTCAGGTGACGAGGGATGTGAGCCTGATGGTGGCTCTGATTGAGTGGTGGGATCATTCCACTAACACCTTCCACTTACTGATAGGAGACATGACAGTGACTGTGGAGGATGTATACTAGATTTTATAGCTACTGGTACATGGAGCAGACTTATATGCGTGCTTGAGAGAGGCACATGATATTCAGATGGTGACATTGTTTAGAGAGCATGCTACTAAGGCAAGTTATCACTTAGCCAATTTTGTGTATGAGCCCCTTTACACTGCGAATGAGGATGCACATCGGCTGGCGATCCTGATGATGATAGGCATCACGGTTTACACACTGCCAGATGTAGAGGGAGGTAGGTTTCTGGTTGCTATGACCAGAGTTTTGATAGATATGATAGAGTGGTAGATAGTGTTCACTTGGGCACCAGTCTTTTTGGCCTAGGTGTATAGAGATCTGTGGGGCATTAGCAGGCGGTGGTGGTATAGCTTGTGTGTCAGCCACCTTCTACATTGCTAGGCTTATGAGCACATCATGGTCACACGACCTCTCGACCTCCCAGTGGTGATATAAGCTAGCTTCAAGGTCAGATTTAGGTGATGGCACAAGGTGATGGTGCAGACATGGGTGGATGGAGTGGTCAGGATATTGACCACTACCGAGGGGTACTAGAGGCCCTGATCCCTGCAGATATCATCTAGAGACCATATTTGGTGTATCCAACATTCAAAGATCAAGGAGAGTAGCTGGTCAGGACTCAGAGCATGTGATGGGTCAGAGTTAGGTGAGCTGGTGAGCTCGAGAGGATCCCAGCAGAGAGAGTGCGGCACCAGTATGGGTTACTACAAGATGTACCTCCTGCATTCCCATAGTACAGGTGGGATGATATAGAGGCACCACTCCCACTACCAGAGGAGACAGAGGGGCCAAATTTTGAGGATTTACTAGTAGGACTTGGGATAGCTGACCCAGGATGTTTAGAGGCCTACTCGACATGGTGGGCAGGTCAGTATATAGGGGTGCAGGCAGGACCACAGATTGATCTATAGGAAGTGGTCAGGGAGCGAGATGTGGCCCAATAGGAGAGAGATGTTGCCATCCAAGAGAGGGATGCAACATAAGGATGAGTGACCATTTTGGAGAGTCAGGTCATAGGTTTGTAGGGGGAGATGGCAGGGTTGACAGGTCGAGTGGTTGCTTTGACAGGGTAGATTACTATTTTGTAGAGTCAGTTGGTCATAGCCTAGGCACAGGCATCGATAGGATAGGGCTTGAGAGGATAGGGCTCAATGCAGTATCCACCTTAATAGCTAGCTTAGCAGCCCACATAGTTAGTGTCAGTGCAGCCAGAGTTTTCACAGCCACAGGGTTTAGTGTAGGGCATAGCAGCAGGTCTGATGGGTCCACCACAGACTGTATCTCTAGTTAGATATAGTGATGCATTGGATGAGATCACGTATTATGAGAGGGCCATTAGGGGGTTCCCTCAGATATAGTGATACTCTAAGATGAGGGCAGAGTAGAGTAGATAGAGATTTATGTCTCGAGCGATGGCTTCTGGGTCTCGCAGATGACACAGATCAGAGGGGGGAGAGGATACATCTTCCCGGCCACCACCACCACCACCACAACCACAGCCTTGAGGGCAGATTATGATTTTTATTTTTGATGTATATACCAGCCTGTGAGCCATTGATGTGAGATGTATGAGAGAGAGACAGAGGCACAGATTGTGCGATTGTATACAACATTGTTATATATATATGATGTGATTTTGATCATGGATGTGTTATGAAAAATGTTATGGATGTATTTATATGTTATTTTGATTTGATATATGTTTTGATATTATGTTTAAGATTATGATGCTGAGATTATGGTGTTTATATGATGATGGATGTATGATTAGGATTAATGACTAATGATATGGATGAAAATGATTAATGTTAATGATTATGAAAATATGTGATCGTTTGTGATGTGATTGGCAGGTGATGAAAGAATGTGATGGAAGAAATGTGATGAAGGAATGGCCGAGCAAACCCTAGAAGACCCCATGTCAATTGAGTGCTGCCTACATAGCCCCTATCATTAAGGCCTCAGGCTAATGTAGTTCTCCCTGCTAGGGAGGAATGGTCAAAGGGATGGAATTGATCTTGGTTGAGAGCAAGGTCATGGTCAAAAGGAGGAAAGAAGGTTTGTCCATCAGAGAGACAAATAAACAAAGGTGGTCGAGCTAACCCTAGAAGATATCGTATCATCTAAGTGCTACCTACATAGCCCTTATGTGAAGGGCCTAAGACCAATGTAGTTCAAAACTAGGAGTCCGAGTGGTAGACAGGTGGTGAAAGTGGTCGATAGACTGGTCTTGGTCAAGGTCAAAATGATGAGGAGAAAAAAGATGTTACAACCTTTTCCAAATGGTGTATTCTATAACATTGGTGATGTGGTCTTTCATCCCTAGCAATTTTCCATAGTCGTGATGGACATATGCTAAAAATTAATTGAGGTCTATTTATGCTTCAGCAAGTATTGGTTTATGCTTAACATAGATTGCGTCTGGTCGATAGTTTCCATTTGTATTGGTGTCCATAGAAACTAGTGTGAATAGGTTATGATGATGTGACATGTCTAAAAATGTTGGGTTGGCTTGGTTGGGTTTGACAAGTGATGAAGTTGAATGTGACCAAAGTGTAGAAAAAGTGAAAGGCATATTGCTCTTTCATTGACAAGGACCAGAAATGATAGCATAGATAGGGGTTATTAGAACCAAGAGCCCCATTCATGCATGACGTCATTGACCATATGTTGTGATAGAGTGGTAATCAAATCACTTTGAAATTAAAGTGAGCTCGAAGTCCCTTGATCAGGTGATAGGAGGAGGATAGGGTAACTCATTTTAGGGCAGAGATAACTTTGCCCCTTTTATAGGAGACCCTGAGACAACTACAAGCCAAGTCCATGATTTTTTTTTTTTGTGGTGCAGACTGATCAATGCGGGAAGTCTACATAGAGATGTCATTTGCTTGGTGGTCATTTGTGAAGCTGATCAATATAAGAAGCTGCTAAAAAAGATTGTTGTTGGTAGCAAGAGTTAATCATAGCCATCCTTCGAGGGAGTGGTCTATATTTTGCTTTATATATAAGGGCTTTGAATAGCTGTCCTTCGAGGGAGCAGTCTATTAGCTACAGCAATGATAATATAGCTATCCTTTGAGGGATCAGTCTACCTTTTGATGCGATTTGGTGACCTTGGATATTTTTGACATCTTGATTTGTTTTGACAGAAATGTGAGTCATGGACTAGACTATAGAAGGTCAAGGGTTCCCTTTTATTAGGACAAAGCATCCATATTGTATAAAAGGGGTATATAGGATTTGTTAAGGGGAGTAGGGTTGAAAGGAATGAGGACTAAGAGGATGGGGATTGCTCAAGGGATGAGCTCAAGATAAATGTCAAGTGGATGAGTACTTGACTAACAGTAGAATGGTCGCAGATGCAACGCATTAAGAGGCTCAAGTTCTGGTCGTCCGTCGAGAGAAGACAAATGATACGTCCCTGATCCATACTTGTGCATGATAATGAAAGGTTCAAGCTAATTAGGGGAAAACTTGCCTTGTTTACTTCACTCCATATTGGTCACGTGCTAATTCTCTTTGAGGACAAGGTCTCTGATATTGAAATCTCGTTCTCACAGATTTTTGTCATAGGCTTGCTTAATGCGATGTTAATAGACATGGAGATGGTTGAGGGCAGCAAGACGGCACTCGTCAAGTAACTCAAGTTGAGCTAAGTGATCTTGACAAAAGTCATCGTTAGAAAGAATGTCATGTAGAGAGATGCAGAGAGACGGGAGCTATACTTTGAGAGGTAGGACAGCCTCTATTCTGTATATGAGAGAGAAAGGGGTAGCACCCGTGGAGGTTTGAATGCTAGTGTAGTAGGCCCACAAAGTGAAGGGAATGTGAATATCCCAATCCCTTCCAGTGTCGCTGACCACCTTCATGAGAATTTTAGTCAAGATTTTGTTGGAAGCCTCAGCCTGCCCATTTGCTTATGGGTAGTAAGGTGAAGAGAAACTGAGCTTGATGCCAAATGAGTCACAGAGTTTTTAGATAGTCTTGTTTTTTAAGGACTTGCCATTGTCGGTGATGATTTTATGAGGGACACCGAAGTGGCAGATGATGTGGATGCTGATGAAGTCGACAATTGTGTCAGCTTTTGTGGAGATGAGAGGAATGGCTTCCACCCACTTGGTGAAATACTCGGTGGTAGTGATGATGGATTGATGACAAAGAGATGAATGAGGGTTAATCTCACCAATGAGATATATGCCCCACTAAGAAAAAGGCCAAAAATATTGAGTGACTTGTAAGGTGTGACTAGGAAGACGAAGCAAGTTAGAGTACTACTGACACTTGATGCAATGCTGAACATAGTCGCTACAGTATTGATGAAGGGTGGGCCAATAATAGCCCAGATGAAGGATGCACTTGGCAACCAAATTCCCACTGAAATGTCTGCCACAAATCCCATTATGGACTTACTTAATGGCTTGAGATGCTTCAGTGGAGGTGAGACAGCGAAGAAGGAGGCCGTCGAAGCCTCGCTTATAGAGAAGACCCCCTAGCATGGTATAACGAGCAGTATGCTTGATAAAAGTTCATCGCACATTGTTAGAGAGGTTGGGAGGAATGACAGATAAAGATAAGAAGTCCACAAGTTGCTTATACCAAACATCTCGTGGGCTAGAGTCTATGGTGTTGACATGATTAATGTTAGGAGAGATATAGGAAGGCAATGACACATGATGCACTATGACAAAAAGTTTGGATGCAAATGAGGAAGATGGGATATTCGAAGCAAGAGAAGCCATGGTGTTAGCAAACTTATTCATGGATTGAGGAATAGTCTACAAGAGGTAATGGTCGAAAGATGCAAGGAGAATGCTAGCACGGTTTTTGTACCTTTGAAAAATTTCATTTTTACAGAGGTATGAACCGTTGATCTGATTGATGACAAGTTATGAGTCATCGAGGATGTTGATGGAATTGATGCTGAGAGAGAGGGTGGTCTAAAGTCCCAAAATTAAGGCCTCGTATTCAGCCATATTATTGGTACAATTAAAGTCGAGCTTGAAAGATAAAGGCATGGGCTTACCATCGAGTGGGATGAGAATGACTCCCGCACCCCCACCAAGTTGACATTTAGAGTTGTCAAGGAACATGGTCATTTGGTAGACAGTGTCATCAGTGGAAAGCACAGTGATAGACTCATCAAGAAACTCACACTGCAAAGGTTGATTGTTGGGAAGAGGGGCATCCACTAGTTGATCAGCGATGGTTTGCCCCTTGATAGATTTCTACTGGATGAATTCGAGGTCAAACTCAGCAAGTAGCATGAGCCACCGAGCCATACATTGATGTTGATATGGCTTGGAGTGCATAAACTTAAGAGGGTCGGTGTGAGTGATGACAAAGGTTTTGTGGTTAAGAAGATAGTGGTAGAGCTTGGTAGTGGCAAAGACTAATGCCAAACAAAGTTTCTCAGTATGAGTATATCGAGTTTCATAGTCAACTAATGTTTGACTGATATAGTAGACCGCTTGCTCATGGTGATGCTCATCTTGGTGCGTGATCATGGCACCTAACGAATGGTTGGTGACAGAGATATAAAGGTAGAAGGGTTGATCATCTTTAGGTGGAATGAGGACTGGTGGAGAGACTAGATAGCATTTAAGGGCTTCAAAAGCCTCTTGATAGTCCTTATCCCATATAAAAGAGACGTCCTTCTTAAGGAGATGATGAAAAGGTTGGTAGTGGTCAGAAAGCTGTGAGATGAAATGGTGAATGGATTGGAGCTTCCCTTGTAGACTGCAAAGCTGCTTGAGATTGGTCGGGGGTGGCATCTCGAGGATAGCATGGATCTTGGTGGGATCTATCTCGATGCCACAGAAAGAAATGATAAAGTCGAGAAGCCTGCTGAAGAGGACCCCAAGGACACATTTCTTGGGGTTAAGGCAGACATTGTATTGAAGAAGGTGAGAGAAGATGATTTTGAGAATGGTTAAATGGTCACGGTAAAGCTTGGACTTGCCGAGAAGGTCATCCACATAGTCCTCCATGATTTTATGGAGGAGATCATGGAAAATGTAGGTCATAGCACGCTAATATGTGGCACCTATGTTCTTCAAGCCAAAAGGCATGACTCAATAGCAGAAAGTCCCCCATGGGGTAATGAAAGTGGTCTTGTGCTAATCTTTTAGAGCAATCAGGATTTGATTGTATCTTGAAAACCCATCCATGAGAGATAGCATCTCATGGCTGGCCATGAGATCAACAAGCTGGTCAATGTTAGGAAGAGGAAAGTCATCTTTGGGATAGGCTAGGTTAAGGTCGCAATAGTCTATGCAGATCTAGATCCCCCCAGTCACCTTGGTGACTAAGATGATGTTAGAGACCCACTACGGATAATCGATGGGCTAGATGAAGGAGACAGAAAGGAGGTGCTGAAGCTCCTTTTTGACAAGGAGGGCAATGCAAGGATGCATCTTTCAAAGCTTTTGCCGAACAGGCTTAGCCTCTGGTTTGGTGACAATGTTATGTGTAGCGATGGTGGGGTCGATGCCAGGCATGTCACGGTAGGTCCAAGCAAAGGCCTTGCTATGGTCTGAGAGGAACTGGGTATAGTCAAGCTGCTCTTGAGTGTCTAAAGATTGACCAATATTTAAGATGTGATGAACATCAGAAGAAGGGAGGTTGATGTTAATGGTTGATTCATTTAACATAACTTGGGTCTCAGAAGGGAGAGAGTGCTAGATGAAAGAGTCATCGGTGCCCATGTAGGAAAGAATGGCATCGTCATCAATGTAGTGGATAGTGTGAATGGTTTCCGACTCATCTTCTACCATGCTAGGAAAAATGAGAGGGAGAGACCTAGACACCCCATTGAGCTGATAAGTCAAGGGTTCCAGGCAGATGGTGTTTATGGAAAAAGAAAAAAACTAGGAGGGATGGAAACCACTGACTCCATAGGTGAAGGAGGAGGAATGGGTGAGCTTGGAGGAGATTGGTTAATGGTTGGTTCGGGACAAAGGTCTGTAGGGGTCTGAGTGGGGTTATGATATCCCAGCCCATACCATTTCTTGGCATCGAGCAGTTTGAAGGGCTGATGGGAGCCCTGCTCATAGCGTCTGAAGCCAAAACCCTTCCATGCACACCTGTAAAGGTAAATGTGTGCAAAAGGTGGGGTTGCCAAAAAACAAGAAGTCTGATGTGAAAGGTTGAGGTGAAAAAAGAGGATTGCAATCAATAAAAGCTTGATCAAGCCCCCCATAGACAAGGTTGGTTCAGAGGTGAGGAGGACCATAAGGCATGATCATCGCGATCTGATGGTCATAATTAGGGCTGTGATGAAGGCGTCCATACTCTTGTGGAGTTTGGAACATGTCTAAGGCCAGCAAGTGATATTCCCCCAATGAAAGTCTTTGGAAGATGTCTTCCATGGGATCTGTGGTCGTCACTTAAAGGGGAGGTGTGAGGGTGACCGCTGGTTGCAAACTAGTTGAAGCTTTCGTGGATAGAGGTGGTGCTGAGGTTGATGGCTTGATAGGAATGAGAATGTCATTTAGACGGTAGGTGGTGTTAAAAGTTTTGAAGGGTGAAGGGTCAGTGGGAATGGTATGGACTTGCCCATTGTGCTCAAATTTCACACTATGGTGTAGGGTGGAGGGGACACAGGCCATGGCATGGATCCAAGGTCAGCCTAGCAAGATGTTGTATTAAAACTCTCCTTTGATGATATAAAAGAGCTCTAGGACTGTGCGTGGACCAACGCAAATGTGAAGGATGACTGTGCCAATGGTCGTGGCAGTGGTGTCATTAAAGGAACACAAGATTGTGTCAATTTTGGAGACATAATTCTTGGGAAGAGCCAACTGTTTAAAGGCATGGGTGGAGATAATGTTGATGCTGACACCTCCGTCGATCATAATGCATTTAATGCATGTCCGATCAACATAGGTAGTGATGAAGAGGGCGGCGTCCTGATCTTCCGTGTTGGATGTGGGAATCTCAAAATCGCTAAATGTGATGGAGGAAATAGGGGCTAAAGAGTGGACAAGGGTAACAAGTGGCTGGGGATCATCAGGTTGAACCTCCGCTACCTGAAGGGCTCTGATGAGGGCTTGATGATGCTGGGGCGAGGTTTGGATGAGGTCATAAAGGGACATCTTCACAGGCATCTGGTGAAGCTGTTTCAACATAGAGTCATGAATTACCCCTGAAGAGGAAGAAGAAGAGGGTTAAGGTGCACCAAGGATAGAAATCTTAGGCTTGGGTGGTTGAGGTGGCTGGATGAAAGGGTAGGTCCAAGGAATGGCAGCTTTTTCCTTCACCTTGTCCTTTTGTGACCTAGTGGTTATGTGAATGGCATTGATTTCAAAGATAGGGGGTAAAGGAGATGAAGGGGTCGTGGTCTACTGATGAGATGTTGATGGGTCTGAAGAGGTCAGAGGGTTATGAGAAGGAGTTAGGGGTCGGTCGAGAGTGTCCTTAAATAGAAGAGTGTCTTTCTCCAGATAGTAGTGAATGACGATCTTGAGGGCACAGCAAGTCTCGGTATCATGTCTTGGCATATGATGATATAAGCAAATCATCATGTCATCGAACTAGGAGGGCTTAGACCTGAGAGGTTGGAAAGGCCTAATGGGCGAAAGGGTTATGATGGAAGTCTACAAAAGTCAATGCAAGATCAAAAAGTATGAGCCCACTAAAGGGTCCGTGCTCATTGATGTGTGCGATACTGGTGACTTTTGCTTAGGCAGAGTCAGAGGAGGCTTTCGTACCACCTTTTGGATTGACGGTGTGGTGATAGGTGGAGATGATACTTTCTTCATGAGAGGTACCACCCTTTTGGGAGAGGGTAGGCTAGCAGTAGGCAAAGGAAGCAAAGGAGGCAACTAGTTTTGATTAAAAGTCAGAGTGGGAAGGACTCTGGTCAGGGTCGAAGGATGGGGGCCCCAAATGGAGGGCAATGATGACAGAGGAGGAGGCATTCACCTTTGTGGTTTAGTAGTCTTCTGTGACTTGGGTTGAAGACTACTACTGGCTGAGGTCTGGTCTAGGTCCACCTTCACTTGTGGATGAGTGAGGTTGGAGACAAGGCGAATGCCAAGTGACTTGATAGGTTTAGATGGGGTAGATGCGGGTTTTGGTTTTGATGGGGTCGGTTGAGGCTTAAAAATAGGAGTCTAGTTTTTGTTAAAGGTCTTGGGATATTTCACCATGGGAGGATTAGCTGCATGAGATGAGAGGGCACGGGCATGTTGAAGAGCTGTGAGACGCTCCCATAATCCCTGATGCTCCACTTTTCTAGAAGGGAGAAGTTTGATTTTCTCCACTAGTCGAGAAAATGGTTGAGAAGATGTGGGATGAGGTTTGGGTTCTTGAGAAGATGTGGATGGTTGTGGGGTTAAAGATGAGACTGGTGTAGCAGTCTCAGACCCAAGGCATGATGGAGTCATGACAGGTTTGTCTGTGGTTGGAGATGAAGGAGAGGTAGGTTCTTCTCTGGGTAGAGAAGAAACTGGAGAATGAGGCTCCTCAAGCGAGTAAAGAGTAGGGATGATTGTGCCCTCCACTTGTGGTCAAGGAGTAGGAAAGGTTAGGTCCCCCATGGGCAGCAAGAAGGAGGATGGTGAAACTGGTGGTGCTGGTAAGGTCGAGGCATCCTCCAAGATGAGAGAGGTTGACGGAGAACTAACCAGAGAAAGAGGTTCGTCCACATGTGATGGACTGATGGATGGACTCACCTCTTGAGGTTGGTGGGAAATGAAGGGCGAGACTGTATTGACTATTTGTATATTGTGTTCGTGAATGTTGTCAGTTAAGGTCTGGATATTGTTCTAAGTTGGTGGATGATTGGGAAATGGTTGCTTGAAGATGTTGATGCCCTGATTAGGTGGCACATTGGGATTGTCAAGGATGAGGTCACCCTTTTCTAGCATGTCTTAGATGATGTTTTTAAGGGTTTTACAGTTGCCCATGTCATGTCCTTTAACACGGCGGTAGTTACAGAAGTTGTTTTCCCTATACCATGCAGGGATGGCACATGAGGGATCAAATTATGGAGGTGGTCAGATCTGGGGGAGATTGAGGACCCCTTGTTTGATGAGTTTTTCTAGCATAGACACATATGATTCTCTGAGTGGAGTATACTATCGATGTATGTATCTCTACTGAAATTGGTGGGTGGCACTCTAAGATGTGGATGGTTCAGGCTGATTAGTTGAAGGCGAAGAGGAGGAAGATCTAAGGACCACAGCATTTGCTGAAGCTTTAGATTTAGGATTGGATGAGGAAGGCTTAGAAGAGGGGTCATTGGTCTTGGAGTTGGGATTCTTGCTCCACAACTTGACTTTATTCTCCTCGATGACATGTAACTTAAGTTTATGGGCCATCGTGAAGGCTTTGTCAAAAGTGCAAAAGGTCTGAACCCTCAAGGTGGAAGAAATATGTCTGGCACAGGCTTGGGAGAAAAGTTTAATAAGCTCAGGTTGGGGTAAAGAAAAGGAGAGTTGATTGATAAGGCCCCTCCATCGAGCAACGAAATCAGCAATGGATTCATCCTCGAATTGGTAGATAGAATAGAGGTCTGTGATTGAGACCTTCTTGGTGATGTTGATATAGAAATGATCAAGGAAGAGTTGGGCCAACTGAGTGAACGTAAAGAGGGAATGGATGGTAAGGGAGCTGTACCAGTCAAGCGCAACACTTGAGAGAGACATAGGAAACATGCATAAAAGCAATGCATCGTCGTGGGTGATAAGGTAACAGGCATGTCTGAATGCCCGTAAGTGCTATTGTGGGTCTTCCTTGCTTTGAAAATGAGAAAACATAGGAAGTTCCCACTGGTTGGGATATGCTCAGATTGGGATGGAAGGATGGATGGGCTCATTGCAAATTTGTTCGTATGAGAGAGTATTACGTGAGCTGGATTTAGAGGTCTCTAGGCTAGACATCTTGTCCATCAGCATTTTGATGATATCTACTGATGAATTGGTGGGTGGATTGCCCCCTAGATTGTAAGGCACTTGAAAGAGGATAAAAGAGGCATATGACATAGTCGATTGTCCCAGTAAGGGTGCAATGTACGGATGACTAGTCGTAGGGATAAAAGAGAAGACTAAGGATGGTTGGGTAGAAGGCACGGCTAGGCTCGATGTTGCCACGGGGTGTTGGTTAGTGGTAACATGGGCCAATGGATAGGTAGCCACCCTGGTGTTGACAGGGGCTAGGGTAGGCAAAATAGAGATGACTAGATTCTGAAAGGGGGTAGAAAGTGGTTGAGTGGGCTGAGGTTGATAGGGGCTGAAACCTCGGTGGAAGTGGGCCCAAAGATGGAGGGAGAGGCCACACTTGGATGGTTGGTCAAAGGTTGGTCATTGGTCGAGGTAATAGCTTGGGTGTCAAAAGGTTAAACTACAGACGTTATTGATACGGCCACAGTTTTGAGAAGAGAGGTCGGCATTCTATAGATTGGATTACCTAAGGAGTCTCGCATTTAGCTATTCACGAGATAGTACTGCGAGGCTTTGACGTTGAGGTCTAAGAATCATGCAAAATCTTGGTCCCCTTCTAGGACAATAGGCATCTGGGTCGGGGATGGTCTAGTAGGAGTTATTTTAGTCTCTAAGTGGAACTCCATTATAGGACTGGTTATGGACAGGGTAGACGGAAGCAGGTGATGCCTCGCATGATCGACTAGAGCCTTGGCTTGACTATGAGTCAAAACCATTCAAGGCAAGAAGGAACATCCTCACAAGCTCAAACAAGCAAATAAGAATAGAAAAGATGAAGAACACAAGCAGATCCTAAAACCCTAGGAGTAAATTATTAGGATTATAGTGGCTTATGCCTTATAATGTGTGTAGAGGAGGATTGGCTTTTGAGTCGGGTTCTAGAAGAAGTAGTCTATGGATGGTTTTGGGTTAGTTATGGTGCTCAAGAAGTCTGTGTTAGGTTTCGTACAAGGCCTGGTGCTAAGGAGCAAGCTCCCCTCACTTCACAAGTCCAGTGATAAGCTGGGCCCGCTTAGCCAAAATATACTTCCCCAAGAGATTAGACTCTACCAGAGAACAAAGTGGGCTTTCCCCTTGGTGATGAAATCCAAGTAGGATCATCGGGACGGGTAAGGTATCTGTTGGGGGATGAAATCCCAGTCGGGCCTTGTCTCAGGGAAGTTAAGATGTTTGTTTTGTGCAAGTGGTTTGGTCATGTAACATCAAGTGGACTAGATTAATTCAATATGCATTTATTAATTACTAAGTGTGGTCTAAGAAATGCAAGCAAACAAAAATGAAAGTGCAACGTGTTTTAAGCTTGAGTCAAAATGTTTGTTCGTATGAAGACGAATGGAGAAAGAGTCGAAGAATATGAGTTTTGACTAGTCTAGAAGTGCAAGAAAGAAAAGAAAAGTTTTTTTTATTCCTGCTTATGATGTCATTTAGAAGAGATGAAAGAGGAAAAAAGGAAGGAACCTAATGCACCTATATGAACGAGAGAAAGAAAGAACCCAAGGAAGGCCCTAGGGTCCCACCGGGCGTGCCAGAATGTTTCTATGCTAATTTCATTTTCACATTCAAAAGATAGAAATGATAAACTAAGAGATGGTCTAGGGTTAGAAGATACCCAGATATAGTTGTGTGTACCAACATTAGATGTTGGAAGGTACTCCTCTTTGGCTATGGAGGAATGACACCTGTGAAGAAAAAGAGACTAAACACGAAAAAATGTTAGACAAAGAGACGGTGGGCTGTCAAGCAAATGTTTGATCCCTGAAGTATGAAGACTTCCTTAAGGGATATCAACCCACTAATAAAAAGCAAAATATTTGACTGAAGTAGAAATAATGAAAGACAAAATGAAAGCAAATAAAAGACAAAAAGTAGAATGCGTACCTGATATGCAGCAAACTACTCTGCACAGTCACCGGTGTTGGTCTCTATGCCGGCGTCAGTCAGGGAAGGGAGTCGACGTTGGTTAAAGTGCCGGTGTCGGTAGGGGTAATGACCGGCATCGATCAGGGCAATAGTTTTGGACAGGATCTGGTCAGGTCTAGACAGGGTCTTAGGATTTGTAGAAAGGTCAGATGTTTTTGTTTGAGGGTTCAGGAAGCCGATTTAGGAGTCAGAGGGATTGTTTGGGGGTTTATGTGCAAAGGGTATGGGCAGAGTTACATACTGTATATTTTGTAGAGGGTGGATAGAGGTGATACGGGTGGAAGTAAGGTTAGGGCTATAGTCTGAATCTAAATCTGGGTAATGATAACAATTAAAAACAATAACTAGAGATAAGAATAAAAACATAGAACAAATGCTTACCTGTTACGCGCTGAAGATAAAAGTCAGAGACATGATTGATGTTGTCATTGTGTCGCAGAAGTTTGATGTAGCAGACCTCCAGCAAGATGACTGAAGTAGAATACCTGTACCAGAGAGAGAATGCGATAGATTGACTATAGATTGGTTAGATGCAAGAATTGGTTGATCGTTTGAATGAAGAGGTTTGTTGATTGATATGAAGGAAGGTCTGATAATCGATCGAGAAATGGATTGGAAACTGAATGGATAATGGATAATGGATAATGGTTCCTATGTTTGGGTTGAGAATGCAGTGTTAAAGATAATCGACGTCAGCAGGACTGCCGACGTCGGCCGATAAGTGATCGACGTCAGCTGGGTTATGACCGTCATCGGTAGATGCAGAATGGGGACAAAGGCTAACTTTAGCTCTCTGCTCATTTTTACATGCTGCCAAGGTCAAGGCTTGTGGGAAAATGGTCGATAGGGGTTAAATAGGCGTTGAAAACTAAAATGGGGGTTAAGGAGAGGATGACAAGGGTTAGACACAATTACGATGTCTATAGTAGCATTGACCAATTTTTTATCCCAAGTCTAAAATGGTCAACTCCTATAGGTTGAAAATATTCATAGGTTTATAAAAACTTGTTTATGGTCATTTTATGTCTTTTAATATATTCAAAATGGTCTCCATGTGGTCATATTTGTCATTGTCGAGCTTTGTCCAAGGTTTGGTCTCATGTGTACTTGTCTAGTCTTAGGGGCTATGTATGATTCTTAGTGTTTTCAAGTGTTGATATGGTCATGTCATGGTAATTAATCATTATAAAAGTTTCTTAATATATCTTTAAGGTCATATTATCATGCATTAACCTGTTACTATGTTGATATGTAATAAAACTCATTTTGATCATATTTTAGCCTAATTTTGAGGAGTTATACATACGATCCCAAAGGATAAACATTTTAAGAAAGCTCATAACATACTTGATGTTGGAAATGGGTCATATAATGGTCATAAAATAAAATATTATTATTTCAACACCTAAACGAAGTAAAATACTCCTTTACAAGCACTTTTGGGCACTTGTGCGACCTTGGAAAATCAAATAGAAGGAGAAAATATATTTAGAGAGTATCTTAGACTTAAATATGTTAGATTAAATGTCATTATCAAGGTTCAAATCCAAAACATGCATTTAACACTCTCTCTCCTTCATCACTACCTTCACAAGAATAGAAAGGCAAAAATCAAATGTATGACATGACCATGAAATATAAAATTGGAATATGAAACTTTGTACATTATTATGGGTCCTAATGAGATTAAATTTAGTCTTATTGTTGTTTATATTCATGTCCCCTCCTTTATGAATAATCTCTAGAGTGATAGTAGGTCACTATACCTTGTCCATCGAAGTAGTGTCTAGTTTTGTTCCTATTTCTTCATGCTAGAATTTAATGGAAGAGAATTGTTTTGTGCAGTGTTTTCATGGCATAAAATGACCATTTTAATGGTAATTACATCAATAAATTAAACATTATATTTTGTATTAAATAAGGATATAGGTGTCTCAAGTATGTGGGCATATCACCTTATTACAAGTGTGTTTGCTTGATTTGAAGTGTTATCACTTTCATAGGAGTCAAGTGTCTCAGATTTCATGGAGGATATCTCAACTTCATAAGATTCATATGATTCCCCATGGAATTTTATCCTTGTATATAGTATCCAAGTGTCTTTGTCTTTGAAAGCATGGTCTTTATTCATAAACAACCTTCTCTAGGTCTGAGTAGATGTTAGCCACTTTTGTCTCACATATGAAGCTCTCGCATGGTTTGATAAAGTAATGATTTAAAGGATTAGAAATGGGTCCAATAAATAAAATGGAGGAATTATATTAGATTATCATATAATTAAAACATTTGGATCATGGACTAGGTTTCACAAATCTCATAAAATCCATTAGAACCCTAGAAGAACTATCAAAAGATGAGTTATGTAAGTATAATAGCCAGACCATCACCAAGATGTCATGTAGAAGAAAATGAGCCAATCCACTTGTGTAATTTTTATCTTCACTTAGTAATCCATTGTGAGCCAAAGGATTATAGTGCCATGAATTTCTACATGCCAAGGTCATCCTCTAAATTTTTCATGCCCTTGTGAGCTTTCTAGCTCAAGTTATAAACTTCTAAAGTTGGAATTATATCATAAGACATTCATGCTAACATAAAGTTTAAACTCAAGAAAAAAAAATCATTTTGAGATTAAATTTTATGGTTACATGAATATTAATGATGGTCATATAAAAATCATTTGATGGGAGCACATATATTAAATTTAAGCTCATGAAGTAGTCATTGGTTTTCAAACAATGGGTCCTAGTAGATATAATAGTCTTCACTCAGTCATACATCTTGATCCAATAGTGTGAGATGAGTCAAGCAGCAAGGAACATGAGAGATTTACATGTGGTATAAGTGACTGAGACTACAGACTAATAGTGAATTCTGAGAAACAATGTACATTTGACATGTGGCACAAGCTTAGACAGAGTTGACAAGGCAAGGGTAGGATCGATGGCTCTCACTTGATCATACAAATCAAGATTGATGTATCGATCAAAGGTCAATATGTAAAATTTTTGAGTCAGATATCAATAGCCAATTAGAATTAAGGTGAGCCTAGAACTTTAGGTAGAAGTTAAGAAGTCATTTTTGATGGAAGCAAATAGGTTTTGTAGGATCACCTGGTCACCACTGAAGCTCAATCCAATGTCATTAAAAGAACACACTGATGTATCCAAGGTGATAAATAATATATGTGACCACCATTAAGGCTAAACATGTACCTCTAGTTCATAAATTTGTAGCTCATAGAGTTTGTAATACAACTATGTTTTCCATTTTTAAGGAGGATCTATGTATATAATGAACTCTTGGTTCTTGCATAGATAGAATGGGTCTATTTGGACCTATTATAATATAGAAAAAAGACTATATGGTATATAGGTCCATATTAATATGACATCTATAGTAAAACCAATAACCTTAGATTGGTTTTTCATCTATAGGATGGACCTTTGATCCAATCATAGAGATGGAGAAGATATGTGTTTAATGCAAAGGGGCTTTATCTATCAACATGGCTTCATCATCAAAAAAGTAGGTACTAATCACCATTCATGGCATGGCACTATCAATTTTAGTATTTGAGGGTTTGATCCTCATGAACATGTCAAGTGGTCTTAGGGTCCTAAAATGGTGTGCTAGTAGTTGGAGAAATAGTTAAGGGAATTCATTCCAAACAAACTTTGTCATCATGCTAAACAAAACCTTGTCTTCTAGTGGGCCTCTCAACCAATGAGGAGAGTTTGAAGGATTTTAGAGCTAATTAAGGATTAATTGTTAATGATGTACTAGTCATGATTAGACCAAAGGATGGTGGAGTATCCCTTGAAAGCTGGTATCTCATTAATTATTCTCAAAATATGCTCCCTCTTATCTCTTCTCCCCTTCTCCTATATTATCCCATTCTATTCTTCTTTGAAAAGGTTCTCAGATTTTAGACTTTTTATCTTTTTGGGAGACAAGGATACTCTCTAAGATATTAAAAATATGCTCCTCTTGATTATCCTTGACCTTATCAAGCATTTTTAAGATCTACCTCTTGATGCAATGAGACTTTATTTGCCTATCTCTTGCCTTAGATTTGTGTTGAGTGATTTGTGCACTAAGGCATTATGTGAAGGAGAATTTTCCTCATCCATGGTCTTTTTTGACCTTGTTGAGGGAGTTTTCAATGTTTTTTATAAGTATAGATTAGTGTTCTACTTAGAACCTCTTTTATGAAATATTTATGTAATCAACTTTATCTTGAGATTGTGTGAGCTAGTATTATCTTTTGCAGATCTAGTGTGAGTTCAAGCTTATGGGATCCTCTCATTTCTTATTTGGTGTATCACCTAATTAAATTTATTAGGAGCCCTTATCCCCTTTATAACCCTTTTCCCCATGAAGTATTAGTTTAGGTGAGCATTAAAGAGGAAATCAATTTACTCTAGAGGTCTAACCCCACCATAGGTGACCCACAACCTAGGGTTGTTCCCATTGTGTAGCTCAATTAGAGGAAGCCTTAAGAACTCTCTCTAAGGGTGAAAATTGAGCCTATAATAGTTTATATCATGCTTGGTGGGACTAAGACCCAAAACAATGGAAGGAATTTTGGTTTTATTCATCTACATATCAACCTTTGAAGGCATTCTACAAACATCATTGGTGATTTTGTGCATCTATCAATTGGTTAAGCAACCTAACTAAGAGCATAATCATCATAATCTAGTATGTAAAATCAATCATATTTTTATCAATATGCTTATTATCTAAATTATAATCATAATTATCATGCAAATAATATTTGTGTTCCCCCCAAGTAGCCCTCAAATATCCTATCAACCCTATCAATGGCTTTGTCCTCCTTCTACCCCTACATATGACCAAGGTCAACCTCATTTGCATTCAAATTAGTCCTCTACTTCCCCTTATCAAGACTAAGCTTACCTTGTTACATCCTTATTAGGAGTCAAGAAAGCATTAGTAGGTTATATTGAGTTGATAAGGTATATTGGTAAAGGTTTAAAGTTTTCTCCATTCATCCCTATACATGCTCTATAAAAAGCAATGAGTGCTCTTTAGTTAGTGAAGAATAGATGGTCAGTTTGTGAAATTAAAAAATGGTCATATTATAAGAATGAGGACATATAAATGATAAGAAACATGGTCCAAAATGTAGATAGTATGTTGATATCTTATGAATATTAGCAGGCTCATTTAGACCAGCTTTACGTGCCCTCTCTCCTCCAAGATCCTCAAGATCAACCTTCAAGATTCCTTAATCAACCCTCTAGTCAAATTTGTAAAATTCCTTCCTTGTCAAAACATAGAGAGAAAATATTCGACCAAGGAATAAAAATAATGAAGATCAAGGAGGGGGTATGCATGTCATAGAGAGATAAAGATCTTGTTGTAAGAGTTTTAGAATATATGGGCATGCATTAAAGAAATTGACTACCCACATGTTGAAAAGCAAGAGATGAAAGGGTGGGTATTGTCCATTGAAGAAGTGTTTGAGAAATGGGAGAAAGAGTATGACAATATTGATCCAATTAGTTTTCCTTCTCTTACCCCTATGCCCATTCCCAATCAATAACATGAATTCATCCCATCATGGATCTTCTTCAAAAAATTTGACCTTGGCTATGCCATGCCATCACTTGTAAGGCCACCCTCTCCTATAACCATTTAAAAGGAAGTAAAAGTGTTTGTTACATACTCATGTCCATCATGGAAATTAGTTTATAAAGGTATAAATAAGGAGGAGGTGTCAATTTAAGTATTCCAAGAACTAGTTATGGTAGAGGAAAGGTTAGTCGTGCATGAATTGAATCAAGAAACCATAGATCAATGTAATGAGCTTGGTGTAAAAGAGTTTCAAGCCTCTCTCTCTTTTCCTCAAGAGCTACCTAAAAGAGCCTTTAATGTCCCTAGTTATAAGGATACTCTCTTATGTTGTAAGCAAGGTGAACTTGTTCACCCTCCCACCATCTCCCTCATGAAGGAAGAAACTATTTTACAAAAAATAGAGAAGGAACTTACAGTCATATATGATTATAAAGAGGATAAAAAAAGTTTTTATGATGAATATATCATGATAATAAATCCACTTCATCTAAAAGGGGAAAATTTAGATTTAGACCAACCTTCTTGGCATGGATTTGATGCTAATGAATTAGACCCTAATGAAGACAACCCTCAAGATGTAAATAGAGTAAATTTTGAATGGACTAATGAAGGTCCATTCTACATAGATCAAGAAGAGGATCAAGACCAAGTATTTGAGG
Organism: Torreya grandis; assembly: GCA_037957365.1. NCBI lineage: Eukaryota > Viridiplantae > Streptophyta > Pinopsida > Cupressales > Taxaceae > Torreya > Torreya grandis. The sequence goes on along the minus strand of JARHVA010000373.1, from coordinate 2,736,475 downwards.
TGGGTACACTTCAAGTTGAGGTACCAAATAAATATAGACTTGATAGTTTAGATTAAGAGGAAAGTAGATTAGAGCATAAAGTTGAGAAAGAGAAGTGTAATGTTTTGGACCTTAGATGGGTAGATCAACCCTCATTTACAATTAAAGAGTGAGATGAAACCTTGAATGAGGTTGTTGAAGAAGACATCTCTAGTGCTTGAGTGATGTAGTTTGATGAGCATACTAGTAAAGAGAATCAAAAGCATGATGAGTTATACTTTGATTGTAAAAATGAACCTCCCCTTTCTTCAGAGGAAGAAGACAAATCTAGATACTATAGATTGAGTCTTGATGAGGTCAAAATTAGCATCCCTACATATGACCAAGAGGAGTTTTCCTTTTCGGATGAACTTGAAGATTTCTATTCAAGCTTGGATGACACACTTACACCTTCAAGTAAGTAGGTCCAATAAGTATTTGGTCAAAATGTACATTTTGAACATGATCCTAACAAGTCATCAAAGGTTGTAATTACAACTCTGGTCATAATGGAAAACTTGTTTAAGGTCTTAGAAATAGGCTATGTTCCTCTCCAAGATAATTATGATCTGATTGTGCTTAAAGAGCATAATGATAGGGCATTAAAATAAAGAATCTAGGTATAATCTAACTACTAAATGTTCATATTGATAAAAGGATGCCCTATCAGGTACTTGGCTTATTTTGAGGATGACAAAGAGGAGCCATCATATGTTGTGATTCATTCAAAGCACAAAATTGAGCCATCATGAAAAGGTTACAAATGCTTTTATAGTCCAATATGAGGTAGGCCTTGAATAAATGGACTAGTATGTCTATATTGGAGACATGTTTGTCGCATTTCATCCACTTGAGAGCATGCCAAATGGATCATCAACCAGGCATCTCAACTCACATATCATGAGCTATCGAAAGAAAGGTATTACTCATCCTAATTTATCATAAGTGAATGACACTCAAAGTTTTCCATTTGACCTAGGTGAAAGGTACCAGTAAATTATAACCTTATACATATTAGAGTACTTTTCATGCTTTTTTCCAAGTGCCTTATGCACAATTTTTTAGTAGGTTAGATATTTTTATTTCCTCTAAGTGCCTACATGCACTTATCTTTGTCCCTCTCATTGTCTTTATATTTGTTTTAAAAGAGATTAGAGAAAGATTGGTAGCTAGCATTAGATCCATGTCAAATGTGTTAGACACAAGTAAAGACTCCATGCTCAATGGACTAGACAAGGCAACATGGGATAGGTTCCCTTGCATAGACAGGCATGTAACCCCTATGAGTTCCCAAAGATGTTGGCTATTTTTGGCTCACATATGAAGTTCTTGCATGGTTTGATGAACCAATGGATCAAAGGCTTAGAAATGGGTCCAATAATGCAAATGGAGGGATCAAATTAGGTTCTCATATGTTTGAATAATTTGGAGCATGGACCAAGTTTCACAAATATCACAAAATCCATCAAAACCCCAAAAGAGTGATCAAAACATGAGTTGTGTAAGTATAAAATCTAGATCATCATCAAGACATCGTATAGGAGCAAACAAACTGGTCCACTTATGAAATTTTCATCTTCACTTAGGAATCCCCCATGAGCCAAAGGATTATAACATTAGGAATTTATACATGATAGGATCATCCTTTGAAATTTTCATGCCCATGTAATCTTTCTGGCTCAAGTTATAAACTTCTAAAGTTGGCCCTATAGCATAAGACGTTCATGTTAACAATAAGTTTAAGCTCAAGAAAAACAAATCCTTTTGAGATTAAATTTGATGATCGTGTGAACATCAATGATGGTACATAAATTTTATTTGATGGGATCATGGACATCAAATGTAAGATCATGAAGTAGCCACTATTTTTCAAATAGTGGGTCCCAGTAGATCTAACAGTCCTCACTCAATCAAACATCTTGATCTAATGGTGCAAGGTGAGTCAATTAGTTAAAGAGATCAAGATATTGACACATGATGTAAGTACATGAGGCTGTAGACTAATAGTGAATCATGAGAATCAGTATGTGTTTGACATGTGGCATAATATTAGATATAGTTGATAAGTCAAGGGTATAATCAATGGCTCTCACTTGATTATATATATCAAGATCGATGATGTGAGATAATGTCAATATGTCAACATGCCAAGTCAGATATTGATATCTAATTAGAAAAAAGGTGAGCTTAGGACTTTTGACAGAAGTTGAGAAGCCATTTTTGATGGAAGCAAATAGGTTTTATAGGATCACCTAGTCGCCATTGAAGCTTGATCCAACACCATTAAAATAACACATTGATGCAATTAAGGTGATAAATATTATATGGGACCAACATTAAGGATAAATATGTATCTCTAGTTCATAAATTTATAGCTTATAAAGATTGTCTACAACTATGTTTTCCAATTTTTAAAGAGGACCTGTGTATACAATGAACTCATGTTTCTTACAGAGATAGAATGGGTCTATTTGGACCTATTATAATACCAAAACGGACTCTATTGTCTATAGTTCCATATTAATATGGTATTTATAAGAAAACCAATAACATTAGATTGATTTTCTATCTGTAAGATAGAACTATGATCTAAGCATAGAGATGGAGCAGATATATGTTTAATACAAAGGGGCTCATCTATTGATGTGGATCCATCATCGATAAAGTAGGTATTAACCACCATTTATGGCATGGTACTATTAATTTTAAAATTCAAGGATTTGATCCTCATGAACATGTTAAGTGGGATTAGGGTCCCAAAGTGGTGAATTAGTAGTTGGAGAAGTAGTTAAGGGTATTGATTCCAAATAAACTTTGTCATCATGCTAAATAATCCCTTGTATTCTAATGGGCCTCTCAGCCAATGATGAGAGTTTGAAGGTTATTAGAGCTAATACAGGATTAACTATTGATGATGGACTAGTCATGATTGGATAAAGTATGGTGGAGCATCCCTTGAAATTTGGCATCTCATTAATTTTTCTTTAAAGATGCTCCCTCTTCTCTCTTCTACCCTTATCCTATATTATCCCATTCTCTCCTCCTTTGAAAAGGTTCTCATATTTTATACTTTTATATCTTTTTAAGAGATATGGATACTCTCTGAGATATTTCAAAATATGATCCTCTTGATTAGTCTCAACCCTCTCAAGAATTTGTAATAACTACCTCTGGATGATATGAGACTTTATTTGCCTATCTCTTGCCTTGGATATGTGTTGAGTGAGTTGTAAACTATGACATTGTGTGAAGGATAATCTTCCTTGTTCATGGTCCTTTCTAAATTTGTTTAGGGAGTTTTCAATGTTGTTTGTAAGTCTAGATTAGTGTTCTACTTGGAACCTATTCTATGAAATGTGTATGCCTTCATCTTGATCTTAATATTGTGTGAGCTAGTATTATCTTTTGTAGATATAGTGTGGGTTCAAGATTATAGGAGTCTCCCATTATTTATTTGGTGCATCACCTAGTTAAATTTATTAGGAGCCTATATCCCATTTCTAACCCTTGTCCTCATGAAGAATTAGTTTATGTGAGCATAAAAGAGGAATTTGGCCTACTCTAGAGATCTAAACCAACTATAGGTGACCCAAAACTTTGTGTTATTCTCATTGTGTAGCTCAATTGGAGGGAGCCTAAAGAACTCTCTCTAAGGGTGAAAATTGAGCCTAAAATAGTACAAATGTTTGGTATAAATGGTAATGATAACTTAATTATATGCATGAGAGATCACCTTGAACACTAGAGGTTTAATAAAGTGAAAGTGAAAGTCTAAATTTGTACTCTCAAATAAAATATATAAAGTGTTTTAGTCACTCACAGATCTAAAAACATGTAAGTGAATATTCATGGCATCTAAGCTCCATATTGAATATGTTAAATAATTCAATAAGATATGGTAATCTCTTGCAAACATTCATTTCACCTTGATAGACTTCACTACCATCACCAAAATCATGAATGAATAAACGCTAATCTTTATGCACAAACTTTACATATAAGCTTATCATATGCACATGCTTGCATGGACCAAATAAATAATTTTAAGATTGAATAATGATTGGTTATGAGGTATATAATATATTGAGAGATGATATATAGTGGTACAAATTGGAAACAAAAATCAAAGTGTCATAATTCTTAAGAAGTGGTTTACTAGCCTATGAAAACAAACAAGAGAACTACATGTGATAAACATACAGGTCCTCATTTGGACAATCGAGATAACTACCATGGAGGAAGAATTGGTTGGAAACATGACACATTATTTCAATCATGAAATTATAAAGTATAGGATAATGAATCAAATAAATGAATTGACAACTAATAAGGGTTAGTATGACTGAGTTCACAGGCCTAGGCACTCATATACCAGCCTGTGTATGAAAATAAGAAGCAATAGGTATAAAAGATGCTATGAAAGGATAATTAAATTGTAGAGTAATGGAAAGGGTATTGAAATTTTTATTAACTCTCAAGTTTACTAACTTATTGAGAAGATTATTCCTTAAACTTCATGATCAAACTTTTCTCCAAATAGTCACTTACATGTATGAATGCACATGTATGAGAAGTAGGGCATATGTTTGTTAGAATATAAGAATTTGATGAATTTACAGAGGGTCAGTAAAAGGTCATGAACCCTCAATATTTTGATTTAAGTTTAAAATTATTTTCAATAGAGTTATAAACTCCTAAGATAAACAAGATTCTAAGGATTGACATCTATAACTAGGCTTAGAAAGGAATAAGAAGGATAATATATGTATGTATAATCATGGTGTCTTGAGAGTCTCAAAGAAGGGTTTAAAACTCTTAATAATAGAATAAGGACATTTAATTTTCAATACTTTTGGTCTAATTCCTAAAAACCTCAAGTTTAATTATACCACTTCAATAACCACCTACAGGTTTATAAGGTAGAGGGACCATTTACAAAGCTTGAAAAGAGAAGGTCATCTATAGTTAGTGAGAGAGGAGTTTGTTGAGATAATGAATAGGAAATGAGACCATATGAGGTCAAATAACTGAAAATACCTAAAGTATATTCACAATTTTTAATTGTACACAAATCTCTTTAAACCCTACACACATAATCAAATGGATACATAGGCCTACTTGCCTTGTTAAGACACATTTGCCTGTTTCATATAATTAGAGGTATGTGAGAACCCTAAAGGAAATTATATAATTTTGAGATGGAACATGATGATAAAACAACTCCTTTTAGCCCTCGAATCCACCAAAAAGTATATCTAATGATTATCAACCCTATCTAGGCCTAGCAAGCTTAAGAATACACATAAGACCATATGAACAGTCACAAAAATGGTAGATTTTTGAAGGTAAATTAGAAGTATAAGAGTTTTTATAATTTCATAGACATATTAAAAACCTTTAAGAGTCATCAAAAATAGGTTAAGGTAAGGAAAGTTCCATTTAGACTCTCAAAACCACCTCAAACTCTTCTCATGCAAGACTGCAATCTAAAGCCAAACTTTCATTCACTTATTTATACCATGACACTATGCATAGGAAAAAATGGTGTCAATTGTTGGATTAGACCCATAACATTCATGAATAAATTTTAAGACTATAAAACCTTATCTAATGGTCTATTTCTAAACCATGAGTCAATTTCTTACACTCACAATGATACAGATAAGATGCATGGGAATTTGAGAGCCTAGGGATAATTGAGGGGGTAGTACACTTCAAATTTATGTCATTAGTTCAAGGATTGAGGACCCATAGTTTATGAATCATTGCTAAAAATCAAAATAGTATTAAGACCTCTTAAAACCCTAGTAGGGACTCGATGTGACATATTGGCTCCTAAAGTGCAATGAATGACTTAAGTTATTCTTGAAACATCCTAGATATTGTTGATGACTCCAAGTAGATTCTCTCAGTCTACTTCATCTATACTTCTAGCTATATGAAATGCATTAAATGTACTATTTTTCAAGTATTTTTTGTATTTTTTAGGGTTTTTGATAGATAGACACTTGAAAAATGTTAGGACATGCCATTTGGGATGTATTTCATCTATTAAATCTTAAACATTTGTATTAAATATTGTAAAAGTGATCAAACAAATCTCATTTTTCAAGGCAATCTCAAACTGGCCTAAAATGAGACTAGATTTTAGGTCCTCAGATTTGACATGGAGGTTGGTGATAGGATATGGAAATCAAATTTCACACCTTTTGGTGGTTTCACACATGTGGGAAATAATTGGATTATAAAATTAGGCTTCTAAGCAAGGAGGTCTATTTGAGGAGAGAGAAAGGTAGAAAAAGGGACTTCCACTCAAATTCTAGACCTAAAACTTTGCATGGAGTTTTAAATCAATAATAATACTCAAATATTCCCTTATTTGTTATTAACATATATATATTGTCCTAAATAAGGAGGTTTACATTATTTTAGGGCTACAAGGAAAAGAGGCGTAATGAGAACTTGAGGAGCAAAATGGAGTGTTGGGAGTTGTTCTAGGAACAAAAATGGATTGATTCAAGTTTTATAATATATTTTAATACCTTTAATTGATATTGAATGCATTGAGGAAGATGAACTCAAGTTTTGAGCCACTTGGACAAGGTTAGGCATTGGAGATGAAGGAGTTTCAAGACACCTAAGCATATGAATGATAATTGATACTAAAATTTTAGACTAGAGAGTTTATAAATGCATGATAGGTGTCAAATTATATGTATTAAATTATATTATGGAAAATTTATGGTGAAAATATCCATTTTTCATTTCTCATATGCAAATAAAGGTAGTTTTGAGGAGTTGTGAAAGGTATCAAGCTGAGTTTTCAACTCCCATGCCACTTCGATGATGAAGCATCTTCAAAGGAGAGACATATGTACTTAGTGATAATGTGAAATATTTTATAACCCCATATTATTTGTAACTTCCATGTGGACACTTGGAAATATTCTTCTCATACACCCCTCTTTTTTTTTTTAATTCTCTATATAAGCTACCACTTTTGGCCTTATAAGGCATCCATATATGGTATGACAAAGCCATGATAGTTTGAATACTTATTTAAACTTTAATAAATTATTTAAATATATTTTTAATTTATCAACTTATTTTTTAAGTGTGTGAATTAGGTCATGATTGAATGTCAAGTGATAGTTCTCTCTTTGTGTTCATCTCGCTCTTTCATGTTTTGTGTAAGTAATCTACCTTCTAGCAGGTCACATGATGTGTAGTTATTTATTTTTTATATATTTAAGTGTAAATAAGATTATTAGTGTATATTATTATACCTACTATTCTTATACCTTGATAAATACATTTCATCTTTCCCTCATGTTGAAACACTTTTGTTAGGAAAACCTTCAGTGTTGAGATCAATTTTGAAAATTGCCTTTCATAGTGAAAGTTCAAGTAGTCTTGTGGAGTTAATCTTGGTGAATCACCTATATTAGCTTAGTATTAATATATTCCTATCCCTTTTCCTTCAAATCAAGTATATTAATGCTTAGTTGTAGGTTTGGTGCAAGGGTGATAGCTCTTTAATCTAGAAACTTGTCTCTCACATAGGTTACCCACAACTTGAGAGATGTTTCCATGTTACATAAAATTTAAGGAGGTTGGATTAGACCTACTTAGGGTGTACCCATTGATTGATAATAGTTTTTTAATGCTCAATGGCACCTCATAGTCTAATAAGTTGTCAAGGTAGATGTTAATCTTGGTAAATTTTAAGTTGTAAAACTTCCTTCATGCAATAACGGGTGACTCCAAAACTCATTGACTTTTGATTTTAGATGAGTTATTAATTTTCATGCCCAATTTAAATACAATATAATATACTAAATTCATTTTATTTTTATTTTTAGAGATACCTTACTATTTAGTTATAACTAAGAGGTTTTTGAATACCCATCCATACTCCAAGAAATCTTTGGTTGCTCACTTACCTATTAGGAAACTTTTCTTATCTCCAACATACAATATGGAAGCCCCAATGAATCTACCACTTATTTCCTTCAATAACCATAGTCCTTTATGACTTGGTCACTATAATTTCATTCATATGTTAGCCATCAAAAGTGTTCCTTTATACATGGGAGAAGTTGCCACTACTCCTATTGGACACATAAAAAACATTACCAATTTTATTAATATGCATAACATCATTGAAGAGGATGTCTCCATCAGGTTATTGGATATTTATTTAAATGGTAAAAAACTTGACTAGTATGGTACATTGGCTCCTAACTCTATCACTACATGGGATGAATTGGGTGATGTCTTGAGAAGGAGATTTGATAACAAATTTGATCACTTGTCCTTGATCAAGTAGATGAATACAATAAAGAGAGTATCTCAAAAATACATACAAACCTTTAAAAAAATATTTGAAAATACTTGGGATTGGATCCCAATCTTGGTAAGTCCTATCATCCATCACAATTTTCTTTATTAACTCAAATATTTCAATAGTGGCATATCCATGATGATTCAATCCATGAAAGGGGATAATTTTCCTAATGCTTATGAGATTACTATAAGGGATTAAAATTTCATTATTCAAGTTTATAATATATCCCCTAGACCTCCCATGCCTTTATTTCCTAATGTGTAAACTCATATGCCTAACATTGCTACCATTCCCACACTAAAGCATAAGTAATTTTCCCCTAATCACCCAAACAAGAAAAAGGAGTAAGATCTAATTAAGTATCTTAGATAAGAGGGTGAAATTTTTAGGAGGAAAAAATAGTATCAATAATGGAGTTATAATTAGGTTCCCTTCCATACCTATAAATCTTATCAAGCTCCTAGATAACTTTTTCAACATCAATACTAAGGACAAGGGAAGCTAACTCAAATGAGGCAACACAATGGATAAAATAAAAATGATACTTATACATATAAAGAACTTGTACTTTTCTAAAATAAACTTTTAAAAGATAATGGAGAGAATCCTTCATAGAAATAGCCTCATGACTCTTCTACTTATGTAAATGATACAATCAATCAAGCCTATATGTATCAATGGGGAACAATGTCTTCCATGACTAAAGAGGATATGCATAGTGGAGGATATAACAATGGAGGATATGCTCAATCAACTTATACCTTGATGAATTACCTTCAAGGAGACTCATGTTCATTCAACTACCAAGGTAATCTCAACATTGGATCACACTCCATAGCTACAAATACAAGGCCAAAGAAGAGAGTGGTTGAATAATTACAATGGGAAATTAATGATCCAAATATGAAATATTAAGTACCTAAAGGATTAGGCATGTAAAATTAATCTCTTGTGGCTCAAATGAATAATAAAACTCATAATGTTAAAGTTACTTTTATGCCTTCTCCTATGAATGAAGTGACATAAACTAGTGGTAGTGTTGTAGCTACTAGAGGACATGACAAGGTTGACAAATTTCCTATTAATATTTTTGAGAAAATTAATAATGTTAACATAATCATCTCAAATTTTAAAAAAATATCCATTCCTAGACAAAGATACCTACTCAAAAATGAGCTCTCCAAGATCAATGCATCACCTAGGTAACCTAGTAAAAGAGGGGTAGTTTTGACAAATGAGTTGAAGTCCAAAGATGGGTAGATAATAAAAAATAAAATAAAGGATAAAACTCCTCCATTTTACCTCTCTATCATAATTTGATACTCATTTTAATCATGTAAGAAATGTAACTACCACTCACACGTTGAGTTGGCTATTGTAAGAGAGTATTGATGATAACTACAAAAACTAATGTAGATGGAAAAAATAGTATTTGTAGAATGAGTAGGAGATTAATAAGAGATGAGAGAGAGGAAATTAAAAAAATAATTTTGTATGCTCTCTAAGAAGGTGGCAGAGTCCATGAGTGGATATTAGATTTAAAATTTGATGTTTCATATGAATAAAAAAGAGTTGGTGATTGTGTACTCTCTCATGCTAGGTAAATTAATTTTTATTGATTAAATACTATATTAAAAATACCTTGAGGTTATATATATATATATATATATATATATATATATATATATATATATATATATATATAATTCTTTGTGTTTTTTTAGGTATTGATCAAAGAATATAGGGTGATAGTCCAAAGGATAGTGAGATTGCAATCAGTAAAGAAGAGAGGATTAAGATCCATGAATGATTAGTTGAAAACGTTATTTATGAGTTGAATATATATGTTTATATAAGGATGGTCATGTATTAAATCAATAATATATTAAACCCCAAGTAATCAACTTTCTAACCTAGTGGTGTACCCTGTTCTCGGTCCTTAAGGAAACCATTATGTTTGGTCATATGTTGACGTCAAAGAAAAGATTGATAGATTGAAGTTTTATTAAAGAGTTATTAAATATTTGGTGGTATCTAATTAATGAGATAAATTTATTTTATGAGTTAATTTTCTTATATAATAATATATTTTCATCATAAGAAATAGTGAGAACATAGTCATTTACAAACAACCAAAATTCTATGTCTTTTCATGTAAGAGTTTTATGCAAGTTTATTAACTATAAGAAACTATTAGAAATGGTTGGATTAAGTTATAATGTAGGTTAATAAATTAATATATTACTTTAATTTCTCAAATTAATGAATCTAACTACAAGGGTTGGTATAGGGTAGTGACATAATCTCTCATTGTACACAGAATTTTGGATATACACTTATGGGGAGTGAAATAGTGAAAGTGAAGACCAAATAATGGTTGGAAAGGATAAAGGTAAATAGGTAAGAGGTTTTATATGATTCATAAGGGTTTAATTAGTCTCTAAAACTATTTGATACTATGTAGTTACCTCTCGACCTATACAAATCTACACATTAGCCTAACTAGGGTTTTGAAACAAAAACCCATATATCTTGAGTTATAATCATTGGAAAATAAAAATAAAATTATATTCACATGTATTTTTTCATGAGTAAAATAATAAAATGGTTTTTACCATGTATAATATAGTTTGGTATGGATTAGAGGTTTGAGTAAGTACAAGAAGGGTTAAAAGGCCTAATTGACAAGGTGTACTTTAACAGAGATTTAGGTTATAAAACTAAATAGGAAGTAATAATAATATAAAGGGTATCTAAATATTGGTTTATATATTTAGGACTTTTAGATTGTTTATACTAAGGAGATTTGTGAATAAAAAAGGCTACAAGACAAGAAATCTCATTAATGAATGGAGGTGTGTAAGTGAAGGATGTAGGTTAAATGATAAGTTAAAAGGAGTTGAAGTAAGTGTTTTATGATCAATAAATATCATCCATGGTTTTATATTGTGTTCATGAGATAAAAATCAAGATTTGATGTTTTAAGCATCGAAGAGATTGACTAGTGTGAAAATAGTGAGTGAGTGAATGAAAGGAAATTAATCAATAGATGAAATGAGTAAAGGTGATGATATAGAGAGTTATGTAGGTTATAAAGATAGATACAATGAATCAAGATGATTATTATGTATGTAAATAGAATATAATTGTAACAAGCCTAGTGAAAGTTGAATGACTATTATTGAAGATTGTGGGTTGAGTAAAGAGCAAAGTATATGCAAGTTGAGATCAATGAAAAATTTTAGAAATAGGGATAGTTTTATGATTATTTTATCATAACCCTCTACATAACATAGATACTTCTTTAAATAAACCCAAGGATAAAAAACTAAAGATCAAAAATAAGTATACAATCTAGATTTTATATCTAGAAACCTAATTTTATGAGGATTTTTTGTTTTGAAGCTTATCTCTATGTGTATGTATATAAAATATGATTGTAATTAATATTTTTTAGGCTTATGATGTATGATTTTTTTTTACCTAATACAATTTATTTTTGTAGCTACATAAGTGGTTATGCTTTAGCTATAAAAAATGGGGTTTTATGGTTATTTTGTACAAGAATTTAAATCATTTTTTTTTGGGATGTTGAATATATTTTACATTTGACATAATTTTTTATGATGTTCTCAATTTTTATTTTTATTTTATAATATTTTATTATATATAATTTTTTGTTTGGTTTTTTCCCTTGAGGCAACTATGGTAACTCTAGTCTTTCTAGTTTGGTAGATTGAATCTTAATGTAATAACTCATTTTTATTAATGAAAGGCATGAGGAATAGCAAACCCCTCTTTTACGAATTAAAAACTAGTTTAAAAAACATTCCAATCACTATATTAAAAACATTTCTTGACAAGAAATTGATTATTTTACATTCCATTAGACATCAATATATGCTTCATTTATCACATAAATAAGGGAAATCATATTATAGTTGTCATAAAATAACTTGTCATGGAATAAATAATTGTGAGGAATTACAACAAACATTCATAAGTTAAATGAATGAGGTATTATTAAAATCACAAAAATACAATCCATGATACCTAATATTGATAAACTATTTAAAATTTTAAAAAAATATTTGACAAATGAAAAGGTCATGTGAAGTGTACAAGCATCCACAAATAAACCTGTTGAATATAGAAGAATTTTTAAAAGATGAATATTATAAAGAGGTTAAAATTAAAAGAGAATAAGGATATAATACACATTATAAATTTTATAAAAAATATATGCCACATAATGAATTTGGTATAGTAGAATCTCTATTGTTAAGGGTTAATGGGCCATAGTATATTACCAATTACTTATGGGATAAAAGTTGTAGAATCAGTAATAGTTGTGATGTCTACTATATAAAAATTTCATGATACACTTATAAAATAGTGGGTTAAAAAAATGAAATCAAATGTTGATGGTAAAAATAAGTGTGGTACATTTATGTTTCAGATTAATATTATCAAAATTTAACAAGATTAAAAGGATAAACAACAAAAAGTTAAAAATTCAAAGAAAATTGAAGTTGCATCACCTAATAAAATGAAATTCAAAACCTACATATGATTTGGTTATAAATTTAATGATAATACATAGGCATCTTGAAAGGGTAGAGGAAAATGTGAAAACAAATACCTAGGTATGATGACACTAGTGATCATGACATGTGGAATTTTGATATGATTCTATATCTAGAGATAAAAGCTATGTTAAAATATCCAAGGTATCCACCTATCCATATCATAAATGAGATATTTTTAATATAAAATAAAATACTAAAAAATATAAAATAAATTTAAATATTCAAAAAATAGAAAATTATGACCTATACATGAAATGCTTAGCTGGTACACATAGATTGATTTACATTATTCATCATATACATGGTAAATTCCATATTTAATTTATACACATAATATTTTAATTATATATATGATTGGGATGTAATACATATAGGTGGCATATGAGACATGGACATACAAATGTTTGAAATTATTTCTACCCAGGGAAACCTTTCTATATTGTAGCCATGCCTATATTGGCAGAATATTCATACATTATGAAGTAATATATTTTTATACTGGTCCATTTATCATAGTATGATTTCATACAAGAATTTATATTTATACTTATTTATAAAGTGACATTTTCTATGGATATTGTGATTTTATATATTAGATAAGGACATTAGTTAATTATGTAGACAAACATTATTTATTTTGTGTATTATTGATATTTATAATTGTGATATTGCTTGATCAATGATGTGTGATATGTTGATTATTCTATGGGTAGGTTGTTTATTTTCACATAGTGTGTTGAATGTGTAAAGGGATATTCTATTCATATTCATGGCCATGTCATGTCTATGTTGGGTTATATTTATCTCATGTCTAATATGAATGTGCACTTCTTGACCATGATATCATGCACATGTGCATGGTTACATATATGACTATTATGCATAATTATATTTCATGATAATGGCATGACTTCACTCATGCATCTATTATAAATTTTATAATTGTATTTAATTTATATATCTAATATACATTGACACATATGTACCCATTACCTTGGATTACATATTTTATACATGTTTAAATGATCAACATCATTCTATCAAGACATATACTATCATGCTTGTAAAAAAAGCTTTACATTATTATATATTTATATATTAGAAAAAGATGTGTATAACTCTTTATTTTGAGATGATTATTTTGTAGTTTTCATCCCTCATATCAAAAAGTGGGGGATATAGTGGGTTTGTTTTAGAGATTTAGGCCATGACATGTAGATATTTTGTATTTGAGATAGATTTTGTTATTTCAATGGGTCATATTGAGTGTATTTAGACATTTGTAAATCATTATACATGATTATAATGATCAACTAAGGCATTCAAATTAATCCATGGTTATGGGTATCAATTAAGAGATGTATTAGACCACCTAAGCCTTATAATACTAAAAAAATATGCAATAAAATAAATTAATACAATTTAAATTTGTATTGTATTTTAACACAATAGTTACAATATGCAAACATAAAATAATGTATTACTCCACCATATTAAACTATATGTGTTAAAACACTATAATCTTAGACATCTCCTTGCTAACTCATAGTATTTTTTAGTTTATATTTATCTTTAAACAAACACTCTAACCATAATTAGTTACAATCATCTATATCTTAATCTTCCACCAATTTCACAATTTTAGGGGCATGTTTATAATTTTTTAGTACCCACATAATAACATTTAATGCTCATCAACCAAATAATATCATTAAAATTTGGAAACACATAATAATTGACCACAAAATTTTAATGTATAATAAATTTTCAAGTCACCACAGAATATTTGAACTTAATGCATCAAAAAATATCACATAATATATAATATTAAATGAATCCATAATAGCTTCCATGATTCAATAAATTAAGTTCAATGACTCTCTTCATAAAAAGCAACATGGATATATGCAAAATTTTCAATAATTCAACACCAAAATGTGCTTAAAAAACCATTATGTTATGATATTCATAACTGCCAATAACCTTACTACACAACACCAAAATTTATTTGAATGACTTTTAAATCATCGTGGTACTTTTTTTGTGAACCATCTCTTCAATAATTCTCACTAACGCTAATGATCTTATGGAAAATAAAAAAGCTATGCAGTGATTCAAATGAAAGGTTTGATGTTTTAGAAGATGCCAATTTTTTTATAAAGAGTGTGCTCGCATAAAATTCAAATATCACATGTTTCACAAAGCTTTAAAAACTTATTTAGAAAATAATAATTACAACTATGCATATAAATGAAAACCAAAAAAATCAACCAAAAAAAAAACATATATGCATGATTGAAAGCTATGCAAAATTACATAAATTAGGTTCACACTCAAAGATTGTACAAAATAAAATAACAATGATTTTTTTGCAGCTCAATACTTATGAAAACTAATAAATAAATACATATGTGCTATAAGACACTTATCCAAAATAAAAATTTAAAATTTTTCCCAACCTTATATATTTTTAGTTGATATAAGAGCTCACATGGCCAAGGATGTTCCTACATCATACACCAATGGAAACAAAATAAATTTGAGCTCATGTTTACGGTCCTTATAAGGGATATGATAATGGTATTATTGTTTTTTTCTATGCATATTATTTTAATCTCATGTCAATAATTTGTTTCACTTTATCAAGATACTTTTATAGCATTTTCATTATCCAATCCATTTCTTCAAAATCTGATTTTTTACTTTTAATACTTTATATTTCATAATATGAATACAAATTAGCCATATCAAAAAAATGTTTCATATCAATCCATTTAGGAAACTCTAACTCATATGCATTATTCACACAATTTCACAACACTTTCATGGCCTAATATTTTTCCATTTCAACTTATCATAAATGTCTTTTATAAATATTTATTTCTTTAAGAGTATCAAGAAAAATCTATAATGTATAATTATACTTCCATTATCTGCGCATTTGTTCATTTTATTTACTGGCCATTAAATTTATCCAATTATTCATGATCTTGATTATTTACTTATAACATATACTCTACAAAATATTCTGATTCAACATTTTTTATTTGTTTAATTATTATGTTATGGAGATCCAAAATTCCATTTGCAATCAACCTATAAACAATATGAAATTGTGTAATCACTCTAATCACATTTAATAAATTATTGTATGCAAACTCAATTTACACTAAAATATTATCACATGTTCTCATAAATTTTAAATTAAACCTCTCAAAAAAATACTCAAATTTATATTGACTACTTCTATTTATCAATATATCTTAGAATGATACAATAGAATGAATTGTAACTTGGTTTTTTATTTTTCCACAAAGTCCTCCAAAAATTTCCAAAAAAAACACATTTTTATGGGATATTATGTTTCATTAAAATTCATGCATTCTTAAAATCTCTATAAAAATAAGTAAATAATGTTTTTTTTACATTACTTAGCTTCGTATAAGAAAAAAAATGTTTCATGTTTGAAAATATGTACACAATTACAAATATGGAACCATTTTCTCTTTATCTTCTAGGAAAACCTAAAATATAATCCATATTTATATCCTCCCATGGTATCTATGGAATTGGTAATGGTTGATAAAATCATGTATTCTAACTTCTTCCTTTCACTAAATGTAAAACTATAAAATCCTAAATATACTTGAACACATCCATAATTGTTTATGATAAAAAATAGTTATCCAATATTTTATTCATAACCAAAATGACATGTAAAAATTATGATAATATTCCTTGATCAATTTTTCATGCATTGGACCTTTTGGTATACAAAATTATGCTCATAAAAATAATATGTGTTAAAAAAATTATCTAACCATGGTGTTATATATTCACTCACTAGTTTTGCACATCATTTCCATGCTTCCTCAAAAACCTCATCATTTTCATGTGGTTCCTTCATAATATTAACTTATATGAATTTAAATATGTATTCATTCAAAAAACCTATTCAACTCAATGAATCCATCACTCAATTTGAATTTCCACTCCTATGCTTCAAAAAATAAAATAAAATATATGTATCAATTCAACCCACTTCATGTGTCTATGATTCATTGTACCTTCACTATTAATGAATTACAGTGATTAATTGTATGTATACAATATAAAATCATCAAGAAAAAAATAATGTCTCCACTTATTTTACACTAACAAAATTGCATAATTTTTTTGATAAAAAATAAATATATGTGCTTTACATCATTTAAATTCTCATTGAAGTATGTGATAATCTTTCCTTATTGATTCATCAATACTTATATTTTTACACCACTTGAATTAAAATATAGCTAAATCACTTTACTAAAATCAAGTAAACTAAATAATTTATGCTTAGTCACTTTTTTTTTTTCAATCAAGGCAATATGGACACACACAATAGACAATAAAAAACTAGCCTATCATGTAAGAGAGTAACAATGCCAATGGAGCATAAAATAAGTAAAAACTAGCCTACACCATCCATATGTATCAATGTCACATCATAGTATAAAATAATATCCATGTAACACTATGTAAGATATAAGAAACCAACAAGGCATGTGTGAGCAAATATGTTACTAAACATCATAGTAAGTTCATATAAATATTTAACCTATAATAGTGAAACATGTGCAATAAGTTTCCCCCTGTATTGACATGGCCACTAAATAGATGAAAGTATAACATATATGTCCATATCTTTTTACCTTGATTTTGATTAATGGTGAATATTAATCTAATTATGATATAAATTTGAAATATGTGTTTCACTAAAAAAAAATTATTATTCAAAAGAAGATAGTAAAACTATAAATACAAGTTATGGTATAAATACTTGATAAATGGTGCAAATGTTAAATCAGAATATTGTGAATAAATCCTCTTTGGATAGGGAGGAAAACCTATATATAAGATAGTACTAAAGAAAATTTGTTCATTAGGTAAGTAGTTAGGTGGATTGCCTAACACTAGCTAGATCTCAAAAGTGTGGGCTTCCTTAGGGGCTATCAATCCACCATCTTTAAAACAATTAATATTATAAAACTAAATTACAAGGATATGTTTGGTAAATTAGATAGACTATAAATGATCTAATTAGTGAGAAACTGATTAGTACTAGTGGGTGGACGTGTAATTCAAGGAATCTGGCAGAGTTTAAAGAATAGGTAAAAGCTCAAGAAGAAGGATCTAGTTGGAAAAGAAAGGGAATTTTAACTTTCTACTTTTTAAACCTACCATAGGTGACCATTGATGGTTGGAGTGATCATTGATGGTTAGGTTTGACCGTCGATGGTTAGGATGAATGTTGATGGTTGACTATCCAATTCTAGACTTATCAACAACTGGTTACATGATTAAAAAAATGAATTTGGAGAATTGAGTGTAGTGTTCATTAATTGTAAAAGGTATAAAAATAGATAAATGATAGTAATCAAATATTTGACTCACAAAAAATGGATTGGTTGATTGGTAGAAGTTGTTTATTCATAGGTGGAATCTAGTTTGATTCTAGTAGAATGATAGTGTTTGAACACTTAATCTGAAAGGTAATGGTAGATTGCCCTCTCAAATACATTATTGATGATGCTTGATAGCATTGGGTGACCTGTAATAAGAAAAATCTAAGTACCTGAGCTCTTGATAATAGTTGTAGATGGATCGATCTCTTACTACTCTCCTCTTCTTATAGGGAAAGGCCAGAGGCTCAAGTGTAAGTTTAAGAGGTGCTTCTAATTATAAATTGCTCATACAAGGTCTCATGATAGGATTTGCACAACTTATATTTATAAAAGGTAAGGAGTTGTTTACTATTATTTACATGCTTATTTGCATATAAAAGCCTAGAAGGTGTTATTTAACCATCGATTGTTATCTTGACCATCAATAGTTCTCCTGACCATTAATGGTTGAGGCCATCAGTTAAAAGTATCCAAAAAGGGTGTTTTTAAGTCTGACTAGTTGATTAATTAAATTAAAATGGGTTTTATTTTATTTAAAGGATTTAAGGATTTATTTCAAGGTTTGATATTCAGTATCTAAATGTGTAGGATTTTGTTGTCTACATTTTCCCCTTTTTGTTATGTATCTTGAATTGATAATCTATAGAACAAAAAAATAGAATCTGGGTGAAGTCAGGGCTACCCTAAGTTTAGGAGAAGGTGTTCCCCCTCAAACCAAAAAGTGATGAGGTAAAATAGAATCAGGTCAGGGTTTGATAAATGAGTAGGTGGGGTGATAAGGTTTGTAATTTTTAATGAGGATTCAATGTATAAAATGCAACAAAGTGTGAGAGTCAAAATTGTGTAAAGATGAAAGTTGTCAATGGTTGAAAAAGTGAAGAAGATAAGTGACCAATATAACATGTGACTATTATAGCCATGATAGTGTGATAAACCTATTAGCCTCTAAAGAAGGTCTAGTGTGTCAATGGGTATCTAAGGTAGGAAGTGCTCTCATTGAAAACACTAATAAGTTGAGTGTCATGGGTATCTAAGGTAGGAAGTGTACCTAAGAAGACACAAATGCTCAAGTCTATGCATGAGGTTATGAAAAATGTTTATAATGAACATGGCAAAGTTGTTTAGTGTGGTTAAAATAACTAAGCATGGGTAGTGAGAATTATGGAAAAACATTGAGGCAAAAATGATTAACATTGAGGTAGACATGGGCAAAAGGGTTTTTGTGGGTGGGTATGGCTGAGTTAACTCTATATACACTAGGTAAGTAGATGTTACCTACATAGATGAGGGGATGAAATACCCCACCTCATCTTTAGGATAAATGTATTTCTAGTTAGAAAGGTATTTGATAAGAAAAATGGGTAAGGTAGGTGTTGAAAATAGGTAGTCAAGGAAAGGGATGTCAAAGAATGTCCTATGCTAGGGTAGTTTTAAAGTGGTGATCTGATCATTGATGGCTAGGGTTGACCATCTATGGTCACCTTGACTATTGATGATTAGTGAAATAACCTAAAATCAAAAATATATAAAAAGTGAAAGCAAGAAGTCATTTTCACTTTTGACATTTTACCTTTGAAAGATATGCTCAAGCAATTTTCTACTGTTGCATTTTGTACTGAGGGTTGACTGAGTTAATTATAAGGTGGGGAACTATGATTGGTTGAATTGGTACTTGAGATGATTTAGTGTGTGTTAATTGACATGGATGATGGATGAGGGCATAGCCAAGTGGAGGGACATGGGATCCATCTATGGCACATATTACAGAATGAGGTAGGCAATATGTGTCATTTGTTAGTGTGGTAGAGAAAAGTATTTATGTATTGTGAAATGGTAATTGATAAGAATATTTGGTGAAATTTTAGGTTTAAACTATTAGGGTTTGACCTACGAATGCCCTATTTGGAAAATTAGGTAAAATGTTGAGAATATGGGAACTAGGGGGGAAAAATGGTAGGTAGGATGTAGGAAGGTAGTGTAGATCCTGTGTAGTTGTGAAAGTGTGATAGTAGGTATGGATTTGGGAATGGGTAGGGAATAGAAGGTCATGGATTAATGGTATATAGTGATCATCGATAGTCCCCATGTCCACTGATAATTGAGGGTTAAATTCAAAAAGTGCCTAAGGGATTGTCGATGGTTGGGAGAACCATCGACAATTGGCCCCTAGTGCTAAATAGAAAAGTTTTTAGCCTAGCTAGAAATTTGTTACATGTTTTGTTTTGTTTTGTTTAAGGGTAAAATGTAGAAATAAGGGTGAATATAAGATTTAGAAGCAACATAGGTTTTTTTTACCTTGAGGATACTTAAAATTTATAAGATAGGATATGGTAGAATGTAAAATAGGATTATATCTTAGGTGAGTTCTCATTAATTGGTAGAGTTAATTCTATTTTCAAATATGCTAATATGATAGAATTAATAGATAGTGAATGTAGGTAGATGAATTTAACATGTTCAATAGAATTTAGGCCCAAGAGTAGATTCACCTGAGGGATCACTTCGCATAGGTATGAGATGCAATGAGTGATGAGGAATAAAGACACATGGAGGCTATAAGCTTAGGTTTATTGTGGCATTATCAACACATGGTCTGAGATCTTGAGATATTTGTGGTATTGATCAAGAGATGGGACCTAATGACCAACACATTTTGGTTACCAATAGTCAAGGTCACAATATTACTGGAGGATGTTTTGAGCATCACTCAATTACCCATCCATGGGGATCCTATATACCATATAGAGCATGAGGAGTGGGACTACTATATGGATTGGATTTATGGTGATGATTAGAGATAGGCAAAGTTATATGCAGTTGGTTTTAGGTACGGTCTTATGTATCATCTTTCTCCTAATGACAAGTACCTAGTTATGATGATGATGATGATGGATTTGAGGATCTTCATATTTCTAGATTTAATTGGTGGGTAGTTTCCATATATGTTACTTGATGTGTTGGTCGAGATGTTCCTAGGGAGGAATTTATTCAATTATGCATAGGTGTTATTAGTATAGGTATATAGGGAGATATAGGCTTTTAGGTTACACTATCAACATGGGATCAGTGTCAAATTAGTGTTACATTAATGGGAATATGAGCATATTAGGGTATTGAGACACTTAGGTGTACCTGATGACACTTATGCATAGATAGATTATGTGGCTAGTTTTATGAAATGGAAGAGGTCATATGCTTACATAGGGGTAGGAGGTGGGGTGAGGGGTATGGATTAGTTTCGAGATACTCTCAAGGGTTTAGTGCCTAGTGATGTGATATGGTGGCCATATGTTAGATGGTCACAGTGGGTAGGGCTGAGGTATCATATGATAGGGTTATAGAGTTGGCACTAGATATACAAGTAATGGGAGATGAAGATAGAGAGGATCCTTTTTGACCATGTACAGAGATAGTTTGGAGTTGTACAGGGTATTCTTACTAATATGGCATAATATCAAAGGGAGGATGGAAAGTTCCTACTACCTGAGCCACAACTTGTAGACATAGTTTAGGATTTTAAGGAGTTATTAGCAAGGGCCCACATTGATGATGTGGGGACTAATAATAGGTACATTTCTTAGTATCAAGTTTAATATGTCATAGTAGATTTTAGTTGGGGAGACAAGGGGTAGTAGGCCATGGATGTGGATCCAACATAGGCATAGGCACAAGCACATGGTATCCCTTAGGTAACATTTATTTTAGTAGTAGCCCAAGCATAGGTTTCCTTACTATAAGGATAGGTGGTGGCATTATAGGACCAACTAGCCACCCTACAGGGATATATTACTACTTTATAGGGGTAGGTGAGCATTGTGATAGGAGAGAGGGATCAAGCATAAGTGCAGGTGAATACTTTATAGGCACATGTAGTGACACTATAGGGTCAAATTAGTGCTTTTTAGGGGATATTTTGTGTAGGAGGAGTAGGTGTTACTGTAGGAGGGCCAATAGATATAGTACCATGGGCACGATACTTGGCCATTATCCAAGAGTTGTGATATTATGAGGTGATGGTACTAGAGCAGTTACCCCATGTTATGAGATTTATAGAGTAAAGGGCTAACCTAGGTGGTGGAATAGAAGAAACTATTCCTAGTTAGTGGGCATCCACAGTTGGTTATACAAGGGTCTTAAGGGGACTATCAATAGGTACAGGTCTTGATGGTGCCAGTGGTAGTGGTTTGAGTGCCCTAGGGGTTTAATATTTATGAGATATGATATTTATATATGATTTTGACTCCAACCTGTGTGATAATGTAGCAAGATGTATATTGTTTTGAGGGAGAGAGATACCTACTTATTTATGTATTGACCATTTAGATTTTGCTTCATATATATATATATATATATATATATATATATATATATATATATATTATGATGATGTGTTTCTACAATGATGGACATGTAGGGGTAGATATTAATGGTTTCATTGATGCATGAATGATTTGATGTTGACATGGTATATAGATGTTTAATTGCATGTGGTGTGAATGATATGAATATGATAAGATTGATAGATTTTATGATATTTTCATAGATGTAGATAGGAAATAATCCTAATGGTGTGTGATTTTATTTCATTTAATGGATATGGATATGAAAAATGCTTTGTATTTGATTGGTATACATTTAGGATGATAACAAACTAGATGGATGTTTTTTATTTGATGCGATATGATGCTCTTTATTACTACCTTTGATGAAGATAGTTGATACAAATACTCATGGTTTGTTATTCTTAATGTTGAAATTGCCTTTTAATTAGAAAAGGTTGATATAAAACTCAATTTTTAGATTGGGCTTAGCAAAAATTAGCATGTAGTACACTTCACATTAGTGTGTTTTAGTTGTAAAAATTAGGTACCCTGATCACTATGTATCAAGTGAGCTCATAGTCCCATGCATATATGATCAATGAGGGGAGAATAGATGATATTGAAACTTATAATCAAGAATAATATATCTATCTTATAGATATCCCAAGAAGCCAGGTAAACAAGTCTTTGCCATAATATATATAAAATGTAGACTAATCGATGTGAGAAGTCTACAAAGGAGGGATAATTATAGCTTTCCATATGTGATTTACTTTTTCATGAGAGCGAATTATGGCTTTTAAAATTTTAGATATCTTTTATTGGAGGTTCTTGTGCTTTTAAAGATGTTAATTGATGTGGGAAGCTTCCAGGAATTGCTAACATTTTGATAACTTCACAATGATCCCTTTTTTTATTTGATTTGTCAAAATGTTTTTTGATAGCTATCCTTTAAGGGAGAAGTCCACCTTACATTTGCAATTTCAAAATTTCTAACAAATATATTTCAAGGGAGTAGTCTATGATAGCTATATATTGACCCATGATACAGTGAGTTTACTTTCACTTTTGCTTGTTCTTGATTTTGATTTTGATAAGTTGACTTGAAAAAGACTTGTTTACACATGCTAAAAGGATTACTTTTGTGAAGGCAAAACTAGGCTTGCATAAAAGTTTAGTAGGTAAAAGGATTAGAGAGATAATAAACATAAGAACCACTTCTCAGAGCAAGAGGAAGTACTATGAGAATCATGCCTTGGGTATATTTATGGTACCCAAAGTTTAAGATTAGAGTATTTTTTTAATGGATAATCACATGATTCAATTTTAGTTGGTTGTCTCTATAAGAGGGAGATGTATATGGTATGCAAGGGATGAGCTTAAGTTAGGCAAATAGTGATATGAAGTTCATTCAATAATAGAAAGGATGTAGATGTGAAGTGTTAAGAGTCTCAGGTTCTAGGTGTCCTTCAAGAGAGGAGAACCAATAAGCTCCTAATCCATGCTTATGGGTTATGATGTAGGGTCTAAGCCAATTGAAATCAAATTTACCTCACTTATTCTTCTCTATATTTATGATATGTTGATTTTATTTTAGGACAAGATTACCAATGTAAATTCCTATGCTTTGAATTTCTTGTTATAGGCATGTTTAACACACTCTTGGTAGAAATGAAGATGGGTGAGAGTAGTTAAACAATGCTCATCATATAGTTCAAGTTGAGCTAACCATTCTTGATGATAGTCATCTTTAGAGATGAGGTCTCATAGAGATATGTGAGAGATAAGATTTGGACCTTGAGAGGAAGCACAACCTCCACCCCAAAGACTAGAGAGAAAGGCATAACATCCATAGGAGTGTGAATGTTAGTATGATAAGCCCATAAAGCGGAGGGAATATGCAAGTGCCAATCTCATATTAAGGCATTGACCATTTTGGTGAGCATATTATTAAGGATTTTATTTAAGGCCTCAACTTGTCCATTTACTTATGGATGATAAGGTGATGAAAAACCAAATTTTATGCCAAAAGAGTTACAAAGAGATTGGACCTATTTATTTTTGAAAAATTTCCCATTATCAATGATAATTTTTTGGGGAACACCAAAATGAAAAATGATATGATGATTTATGAAATCAATGATTTTATCAGCTTTAATTAAGATAAGAGGGGCCACTTCTACCCACTTAGTAAC
Organism: Torreya grandis; assembly: GCA_037957365.1. Classification (NCBI taxonomy): domain Eukaryota; kingdom Viridiplantae; phylum Streptophyta; class Pinopsida; order Cupressales; family Taxaceae; genus Torreya; species Torreya grandis. Next base: position 2,711,557 of record JARHVA010000373.1, on the reverse strand, counting down.
AATTTTAATGGTGGTGATGATGGAGTGATACTGATGTGAAGAATGGGGATTAATTTCCCCAATAAGGTCTAAGCCCCATTATGAGAAAGGCCAAAAGTCCTTAGATACCTAAAGACTATTACTTGGTGTATGATGAAGATTAACATACTATTTAAATTTGACACACTTATTTACATAATCACAATAGTCTTGGATGAGAGAAGGCCAATAATAGTTGAGGTAAAGGATACACTTAGTGATGACAAGACCACTAAAGTGCCCTCCACAAACTACATCACATGTTTCTTTGATAGCATGAGAGGCTTCATAAATTTATAGGAAATGAAAGAGAAGGCCATCAAATCCATGCTTGTAAAATATGCCCTCAAGTATGGTGTAATAGGAAGTGACTTGAATAAATGCTCTATGAGCATTTCTAGAAAGATTAGGGGGAATGGTGGCACTATTAAGATAGTCAAAAGTTTGTTGGTACAAATAGTTAATTAGGATATCTATCATATTAAAGATGGTAGGAGATTTAGATTTGATGAAGGATGGATCAGTGAGGTGGTGAAAAATAATGAATAATTTAGATTTTGAAGGTATAGATAGGATTTGGGAAGTAACGGAAGCCATTATATTAGCAAACTTGTTCATAGATCGAGGGGTAGTTTAGATTATGTAGTGTTCAATAATACATCAGCTAGGTGTTTGCATTGCTATAAAACATCATTTTTGCATTGTTATGTGCCATTGATTTGGTTAACCACAAGTTATGAATCACTAAAGATATTGATTGTTTTGACTCCCAAGGCCAAGGTGGTTTAGAGACCTATTACTAGGGCTTTGTATTCAGCCATGTTATCGGTACATTCAAAGTCAAGTTTAAAATATAGATGTAAGGGCTCATCGTCAAAGGGAACTATGATGATTACTACCCCTCCACCATGTTTGAATTTAGATTTGTCAACAAATATGGTAACTTGGTAGGTCAAATATACTTGAGAGAGGGTAGTAATATTCTTGTTAGGGAAATTTGAAAGAGGAGGCTAGGTATCAGATAGAGGGGCATCAACTAGTTGATCAGCTATCACCTAACCCTTATTGATTTTTATTGAAGAAACTCAAGACTAAATTTGGCCAAAAGCATAAGCCATTTAGCCATTCATTAGTTTTGATAAGGTAGAGAGTGTATATACTTGAGTGGATTGGTATTAATAATGACAAAAAATTTGTGGCTAAGGAGGTAATGATGAAACTTTATAGATACAAATACTAGTACAAGACAAAGTTTATCGATATGGGTATATCAAGTTTCATAGTTGATAAGTGTTTGAATGATGTAATATATGGCTTGATCTTTATGTTGGTCATGTTGATGTGCAAGCATTACCATTAGGGAGTGGTCAATGGCCAAAATATATAGGGAGAAAGGTTCATCCTCTCTTGGAGGAATAAGAACTACTAGGGAAAGGAGATAGTATTTAAGTAAATCAAAAGCCTTTTGACAATCCTACCCCCACCTAAAAGAGGTGTCCTTCTTAAGGAGATGATGAAAATGTTGGCAATGGTTAGATAGTTGAGAAATGAAATGTCAAATAGATTGGAGTTTGCCCTGAAAGCTATGGAGTTGTTTAAGGTTAACAGGGGGAGGCATTTCTAAGATTAATTTACCTTTGGCTAGGTCAATTTTGATTCTACAAAAAGAGATGATAAAACCCAAGAGTTTACCTAATAAGACCCCAAAGATACACTTCTTGGGGTTTAAGTGAACATGGTAGTGGATAAGGTTATCAAAGATGATTTTAAGAATAACCAAGTGATCCTTTTGAAACTTTTATTTTCCAAGAAGGTCATCCACATAGCCTTCCATAATTTTGTGGATAAATTCATGAAACATGTAGGTCGTTACTCATTGGTAGGTTACACTAACATTTTTCAGACCAAAAGGCATAAAATTATAGCAAAAAGTCCCCTAAGGGGTGATAAAAACTATTTTGTGTTGATCTTCAGGGGCAATCAAGTTTTGGTGTATAGCCCAAGAATCCATCCATGAGTGAAAGCATTTCATGACCAGCTGTAAGATCATTGAGCTAGTCAATGCTAGGTAGAGGAAATTCATCCTTTGGGAAAGCAAGGTTAAGATCTACAAATTCAATGCAAATGCAAAGTCCCCCAATGGTTTTGGTAATTGAGATGATATTGGAAACCCATTGGGGATAATTGATAGGTTAAATAAAATTGATAGAGAGGAGCCATTGGAGCTCCTCCTTTATAAAGAGAGCTATGTGAGGGTAAATGCATCAAAGCTTCTATCAGATGAAATTAACATCATGATGAGTCACCATGTTATGGATGGTGATAGTAGGTTAATTCCTAGGCATGTCAATATATGACCAAGAAAATATGATGCTACGATCATGAAGAAAGGTATAAAAGTCTTGTTGTCAGATATAATCTAAGGATTACCCAATTTTGATGATATGTGGGCTCTCATAGATGCCCAAATTGATATTTATTATGGATTCATTTAGCATAGTGTAAGCTTTGGGAGGGAGAGATTTGTGGATATAATGATCCTCTACACTGAGGTAGGTGAGGAAAAAATGATCATCTTGACACTAGATGGTGTGAATGGTAAGGGAGTCTTTTGCAATGAGTTTAGGATGTATGAGAGGAAGAATTATGGTTGCCCTAGATTTTTGATAGGTTAGGGATACTAAGTTAGGTGGGATGATATGATCATCCTTACTTAGAGGTAGAGGTAAACAAGATGGAGGAGAAACTATTTCTCCCTCAATGTCAGGGGGAGATTACATGGTTTTATTCTTTGGCAAGATAAATCTAAGCCCATACTTTTCATGTGGTTTTTGGGTTTCAATTGAGGATATCTCATGGGGACCATGCTCATATTTTCCCAAATTGGACTTCTTCTAAGCACACCTATGAAGGTATGTCTTGATAAAGGAGGGTTTGTCTAAATAAAAAAAGCCAGTGGTATATGGGTGAGGATAGAAGGTGTTAATGGTGTTTGTCAAAGGCTTGTCAACTCCCGCATAGATAAATGGGTTTGATAAGAGGGAGATCTTGGGGATGTCATTGATCCTAGATTGGGATCATACCCTAGTTGGTTGGTAAGCTTTCCATACTCATGAGGGGTAGGGAAAGTATCAAAATCCAAGAGGTGGTATTCTTATAAAGAAAGATGTTAGAAGGTCAATTATAAGGAGTTGGTTATTAGTATTTTCTTAGAGGAGAGAGATGTGTTGGTAGATGCCTCATGAGAAGAGGAAGAAATGGTTTCTTTAATAGGTGATGGAATTGGATCTGGTCTAGATGAATATTTTGTAAAGGATGGCAAAAGAACATCAGTATGTTGATACATCAAATTACATGTCCTAAAAGGGCTTGGGTCAACTTGTATAGGAATGACTTGGACCTCATATTCAAATTTAACAAAATGATGTAGGGTAGAGGGGACATAAGCCATGGCTTGTATCTAAGGTCATCTATGTAGGACATTGTACTATAATTTCCCCTTGTCCACATAGAAAAGTTTAAGGAGCGTATGTGGTCTTAAACGAATGTGGAAGACAATAGTTCCTAAGGTAGTGGCCATGATGTCATTGAAATACCAAATTACAATAGAAGTATCAAACATGATGTTGGTAGGTGTTTTAAGTTGGTTATAGGCATGAGATGAGATGATATTGATACTATCCCCACCATCGATCATTAGTCACTTAATGTGAGTTTGGTCAATGTAGGAAGTGATAAACAGGGGAGGATCAGGGTCCTTAGGATGGGTAAAAGGTATTTATAAGTCTTTAAAGGTGATAAGGGTAGAGAGATACATAATGCTAAAAAATGCCTCAATAGTTTGGGTATCACTAAGCTAAACCTTAATGGCTTATAAGGCCTTAGTTAGTGCTTGGTGATGATGAGATGAGGTGGAAATAAGTTCATATAAAATCATCTTGATAGGGATTTGGTGTAGCTACTTAAGGACCACTCACCTAATTGATTTAGAAGGGTTTGATTTGGTGGTACCCAAGATAGTTATTTTAGGTTAGGGTGATGATAAAAAGGCATGGGTTGGCCAGGTTGAGAGGTGGAAGATGGGTATGTCCAAGGAGTGGACACTTTAGCTTTTCCCTTATCCTTCTATTGTGTTCATGTAATAACATTAATAGTTTGGGAAGGGGGGATGGTAGATGATTGGTTTGGGTGTTCATCACTTTTAGGTGAGAGTGAGGAGGTGGGTGAAAGTTAGGCTATGGTTGCTTGATAAAGTGATAAGATGGTAACTAGAAGTTTATCTAACAAAAGATCATATTTTTGATAAAGTTGGTGGATAATATGTTGGAGAGCCCTATAGTTATTTATTTCATGTCTTGGGGTCTGATGGTAGGAGTAGATTCGATTATCATCAAACCAGGCTAGTTTAGGGTGAGAGGGGTCAAAAGTTTTGATGGGTAGAAGGCTTAAGGTAGAGTTTTATAATAACTTATGAAAAATGGTTTAATAGGATTTGGCATAAGGTGATGACATGCTCAGAGGGGGAGGTTTTAAAAAATTTGGCCTCCTTATGGGGGGAGTAGGTTTTGGGTTATTTTTGGCAGTTGATCTCAAGTGATGTTGGTGGGTAGATACCCTATTAGAGGTAGATGGTTGGGAGGTAGAAGGTATAAAATAAGATTTGTTGGGCATAGATGGGAGGGTAAAAGTAATTAGGTTATCAAAATAAGAGGGATTGGTATAGGTATTGGTGGATGTTATAGAAAAGGGGATAGGTTTTCCAGATGAAGAATAGGTAATTGGGAGGGTGGAGGGATGGGGACCCACAATAGAAGGTAACTAGGAAGGGATTTGTCTAGACCTAGTGCATGGTCTAGTCTTGGATACTTTTGTGTTCATGGTTGCGTTGTTTCATAATTTTTTGGTCAAGGTAGATGGAGAAAGATCTAGTTTTAAAGGTGGGTGTCTAATACTAGGTGTAGGAAGGATTCCTAAGGTCTAGGTAGATTTCATGAGGAGGGCATGGGATGATTTGGGTGGAGGTGGGTGAAATGGCCCTATCATATCTTATTTGAGAGAGGAAGGTGATGGATCTACAATGGGTAGAGGTATACTAGAAGATTTTCTTTGGTGGGGGAGACCTAGATGATGCCAAGAAGTTGCTCTACTATGTTAGGCTGAGAGAGAAAGTCCATCTTTTGAATTAATCAAGAAAAAGGTTTATATACTAGTTTTATACCTTTGGTAGTTGGTTTAGAATAATGTTTGATAAGAGGGGGAGAAGATAAATGGGTAACCTCATACTTCTCTTCATGTAAATGGGAGATGGTTGGTAAAGGAAGGTTATGGGTTGATGCTTCTTCTCTAGGCACCACCTCCATAGGAGGAATGATTGGTTGATTGGTTGGAGGTGGTGTGACTATGATTAGATCATCAGGTAAATCTATTAATGGGGGTCTTGAGGATGCCATGACCTTCATGGATGAATCTATGATAAATGGTAGCTCTTCAATGTCAATTTGTGACTCTAAGGAAGGTAGTTATTATTCCTCACTCAAAGGAGTAGGTGAAGTTGCTAGGGAGGTAGTTGATTCATCCATAATTGGAATATCAAGAACTATATTAACCATATGAGTATCATAGGATCATTCTATTTGGTTTCTTTCTTCTTTTGATGGAGGGTGATTTGGAAAAGGTTTCTTGAGGATATCAAGAGCTTGGTTCTAAGGTGTATTGGGATTATCAAATATAAGTTCCCCTTTATCAATAAGGGATTGGATAATGCCTTTAAAGGTATTTCACCTAATAACATCATGCCCAAATATAAGGTAGAAAGAACAAAGATCATTCTCATTATACCAGTTTGGGGGAGGATGAGAAGAATTAAATTACTATGGGGGTTTAGTTGGTGAAAGTTGTATGAGATTGACCTTCAATAGTTTATCCAAAATTGAGGCATAAGATTCTTCCAATGGGGTAAATTTCTTTGGGTTATTTTAGTTTGGGTTTCACATGTTTTGGTTTGGAATATTATAAGAGTTTTGTTGATTGATATTTGGTGGAGGCATTGTTTTAAGTACAACTATATTCATAGTTGCCTTGCCCTTGGTTTCCATACTAGTTTGGTTACCAGGTTTGGAAGAAGTCTCATTGGTTTTGAAGGTGGAGTTTTTGTTATGTAACTTCAATTTACCTTCATCTATGGCTCTATTTTCCAATTTTTATACCATGGTAAATGATTCATCAAAAGTAATAAAACTCTAGACATGTAGGGTGGAAGAGATGTGCTTTGAAAAAAATGAGTAATGAGTTAGATTAGTTCCGATTGAGGTAAAGTGAATGATCAATGGTTGATGAGACTTCTCCAATGAGCTACAAAATCAGCTAAAGACTCATTAATTAATTGGAAAATAGTATAAGATCAATAATTAAGACCTTCTTGGATATGTTGATGGATCAATGGTCTAAAAACATTTGATCTAGTTGATAGAAAGAAAAGATAGAATGTTTGGTAATGGCACTATACCAGTCCAAGGCTAAGCTAGAAAGTGACATGGTAAATGTGCACAAAAGAAGAGCATCATCATAAGTGATCATGTAATAGGAATGCCTAAATTCTCGTAAATGCTACTAGGGATCTTATTTACTATTAAATATAGTAAATTTAGGAAGTTCACATTAGGTCAGATATGCCCTGATAGGGATCAAAGGATGAATTGGTTTATTACAGATTTGATCTTAGGACAAGAGATTATGGGGTCCAAAAATGGATAACTCTAGGTTTTTTATCTTTTTCATGATCATTTTCATCATATCTATTTGTACTGATGGACTTGGAGGATTGTAGGTCACAAATTATGGCTAAGAAGGGATAATATATTAGTAATTCATTGGTGGTTGGGATATTGCCCCATATTGATAGGTGGGTATAGATAGTTGGGTTGATGATATATGAGAATAGGTAACGGTTGGTGGTTGAGTGATGTGGGAATGTCCTTGTGGGTTAGAGACATATCTAGGATTGGGTATGGTTGGAAATTGCTAAGAAATGATTATAGGTTGGGTGGAAGATATATAAGGGTAAAGGGTGGTTGGTGTTTGGGTAACATGGAGATGCCCTTTTAGGTTAGGGACATAACCTAGTTTGGATATGGTTGGTAATCACTAAGAGGTTACTGTAGGTTGGGTAGGAGTCATGGTTATGTTAAAAATAAAGGGCAAGGTAGAGACTTTGGTACATGTAGGAGGTGTAGTGGTAGGTATCATCATTTCCATATTCTAGATAATGTTAGTGATTAATGGATTAGGGTAGGTAAAAGGGGTGTTTGACCTACCAATGGTAGGCACTCCTAAGGTAGAGGAGTCAATGGTAGGGGTAGAAAGGGTAAGGGCAATAGTGGGTTAGATGGGTTGATTTTTCCCCATGGTGTCAAAGGGGTTGGTTAGTAATAGTATCTATCAAAGGATCCAACATCAAGTGGGATGGCATGCCATAAAAAGGCTCTATAGGTGGGGTTGAGACAGGGGTGCTATGATGCAAAGTATTAAGATAATGTTGTAATGTGATTGGGTTGTTATCCAAAAGGGAAGCAAAGTTAGAATCCCCCTAAAGAACAATCTCAGGGATATGGGAAGATTCAAAAGGGTGAGATGAACTCTCTGCATTTGTTTGATAATCATCCATGGAAGAGGAGGTGGAATAAATTGGGTAATCTATAGATGGGTCTTGACTTTCCAATTCTCTTCATTATTATTGGGTAAGTACAATATAATTCTATAAGAGAAGTATAAATAGATGATTTTAGAATTCAACATAGATAAAATAAAAGAAAATCCCAATGAAAAGTTAGCATAAACTAAGGTAATTAAAATCCTATAATTGATTAATTATCTCATTGTTTGGCTTATGTCTTAATGTGAAGAATGTGTAGTAGATTGGTTTATAGATCAAGGACTAGATAAGTAGTCTAAAGATGGTTTCAGGTTAATTCTGGTACTAAAAAAGAAATCAATATTGGAATTAATACATGGCTTGGTATTGGGGCCTACCCCCTCACTTCATAGTCTCGTAGTGATAAGGGTGTCAGATTCTTAGCCAATATATATTGATATCTAGAGTTTATACCCAACCAGAGAGCTAAGTGAGTCTTCCCCTTCATGATGAAATCTAAGTAGGATTGATAGGTAGGGTAAGGTGTTAAATTGAGTGGTGAAATCCCATTCAAGCCTTGTCTTAAGTATGTTATGATTTTTTCATGATTTCATGATTTGGTTGTGTACCATAAATAGACTATGCTTAATCTTGATGTTGTTTAGTTAAACTAGGTGAGCTTATAATAAATAGGCAATCAATGTATGCAGTAATTTTTAAACCCAAATGAAATTTTTAGATTCAATTATGAGCATGTAGATAGAGATAGATAGATACAGATGTAGATAAAAATCAAAAACCCAAGTAAAGACTAGGGTCCCACTAGGCATGACAAAATATTTCACTCAAATTTTACTATTATTCAGAAGAAGATAGTAAAACTAAAAATATGGGTTATGATAGAAATACCTGATAAATGGTGCATGCATTGAATCAAAAGATTGTGAAGAACTCCTCTTTGGATGGGGAGGAAAACCTATTGATATGATAGTACTAAAGCAAAATTATTTTTTAGGAAAGTCGATAGGTGGATTGCCTAGCACTGGATAGATCCCAAAATCATGGGCTTTCTTAGGGGTTGTCAATCCACCATATTTAAAATAATTAAGCTTATAAAACTAAATAAAAGTTATTTGTATCAATAATCAAAATATATCTTAAAATGAATAACAAAGATATGCTTGGTAAAGCAGATAGACTAAAAACTATCTAATTAGTGATAAATTCATTAGTTCTAGTGGGTGGAGGTGTGATTCAAGGAATTTGTTAGAGTTCAAAGAATAGGCATAAGCTCAAGAAGAAGGATCTAATTAGAAAAGAATGAGAATTTTAGCTTTCTAGTTTTTTAACTTGTCGTAAGTAACCATTTATGGTTAGAGTGACCATTAGTAGTTAGGTCTAACTATTGAAAGTTAGGATGACCATTGATGGTGGATTATCTAATTCTAGACTTATCAACAATTGGTTATGAGATTTAGAAAATGAATTCTGAGAGTTGGTGTAGGGTTTGTTAATTATAAAAGGTATGAAAATAGATAAATGATAGTAATCAAATATTTGACTCACTAAAAAGGGATTGGTTGATTGGTAGATGTTATTTATTCATAGGTGGAATCTAGTTTGATTATGATATAATGACGATGCCTAGAAACTTAATATGAGAGGTAGTGGTAGGTTGGCCCTCTCAAATATATTGATGATGCTACTTTATAATGTTGGATGACCTACAATAAGAAAACTCTAAGTACTTGAGCTCTTGATAATAGTTACAGATGGATCAATCTCTTACTACTCTCCTCTTCTTATAGGGAAGGGTTGAAGGCTCAAGTGGAAGTTTAAGAGGTGCTTCTAATTATAAATTTCTCATGCAAGGTCTCATAAGAGGATTCACACAACTTATATTTAGAAAATGTAAGTGGTTGTTTGTTGGTGTTTTCACCCTTGTTTGAGTTTAAAATCCTAGACAGTAGGTCTTAATCGTTAATGGTTATCCTGACTGTCGATGGTTAGGTGACCATCAATGGTTATCCTGATCATTGACGGTCAAGGCCATCAATCAAAAGTAGCTAAAAAGGGTGATTTTAATTTTGACTAGTTGATTGTTAAACCAAAATGGGTTTTGATTTGTTTAAGGGATCTAAGGATTTATTTTGGGGTTTGACAGTTGATATCCAAATGTACAGGATTCTGGTGTCTTCAATATGATTAAGATAAATAGATATGTAATTCAAGAATATATTTGAATGTAAAATATTGAGATTGATTATTCTAATTTGATAAGGGAATATGCCAAACATGTAAAGAAATAAATGGATCATGATACTTATGTTTTCAACTTGAGTATCTAATTATGAATGTCTTTTAGAAGTGATAATCGAGGATAAATAAGTATTTGGTTCTTTTAGTTCTAGAAATGATTTTTTGTGTACACTAGGTCAATTCCTTATGATAGGGTTAGTATCACAAGTCGATGTTTACCTATTGGTTGTTGTTCATCTACATATAATTAAGGCATAATGACAATATAATAACTTGTCACTCTCTTTACCTTTTGTGTTTCTGCTCTCAAACCCTTTATGATGTGCATAGATCTATAAATAAAACTCCATTTCCTTGAAACCATAGATGTGCTTGTAGGAGATATAAATATAAAATAATGGGTGACATGTAATGGGCTGAGATAATCCCAATAATCATTGTATAATTACTATATTCTACATACATATCCAATACTCCAAAGATGGAAATCAAGACACACATAATTCTCCCACATAAAGTGATTTTTTAATTGTGATCCTTTGTTATTTGTATACAACAAATTATTGATCATGACACTTGAAAATTTTTTATTTGAAATATATTTGAGTGATTCAAACTTGGATTTTGAATACTCATAGTGATAAGTATGTGAATTAGGAATAATATGAAATATTTTCTAAGTATACAATGGTGTATAGGTATATAATAGATAACTACACAATCCATTTTGAATGAGACTATAATTTTTTATATATGGATCTATTTTAATAATTTACAACCACAAAAATTATAGGCTTATGGATAGACCCTAAATATTGATTTTATTTTATAAAATATTTTGTATAGGAGTGGGTCAATTTTGATTGGCGATAACGAGTGTAACTAGCATAATTGACCCATGTACAAATAGAATAAATTGAGGATCTAGATATGTATGAGAAATATATTTATCAAGTTTTAAATATAAATTGAGGTTAATTTAGGGGTATAACAACATAAAATAACATACAATCATATTATAAAATTAGTGTTTGAGATGATGGCAAATTAGGATATTGTCTAAGTGCTCACATCATGTGTAGTAACTTTATGTTAGTATTATCATTTTAAAGTACTAAAACCCATATTTCAATATCTAAATATGCCCCATTTTATTTTAGTAATTATATTACTATAGTAAAAGGATAAAATATAACCTACTATGTACAATACACTTTTCCTTATAAGATATGGCTCTAATGTATAGCTTTTCTCTGTGCAAACCTAAAATGAATGTGTATTCAATGTCAATATGTGAAATATTAAATATAAAAATTGAAAGTGAAAGAGTTATGGTATAATTGTGTGTTCGTGAAAACCATGTTTCCTTCACAAATTTTTGGAGATGATGTTTCCTTATTGAATAATTGGAGAGTTTGGGTGATCATTCTCCAAAATTGTGTAACTATATAGAATTTGAAGTTGGGAAGATAATAATCCTCAATCCTAATTAATTTATGGATAATTACATAATGTACTAATATAAATATTTATGTAGGAAAGAGTTAAAGGGAAACTTGTGGCTAATTTTGAATCAAACATATCTTTATGTAGGTAGATGATAACACTGATCATGTAAGTGTTTCTCAAAATGATTCAACCACTATAGATGGATTATAGATTCAAATTTAATGTTTCACTTCAATTTGTTCAATTTTGATCCATGTAAAATCAAAAAAATGTGATCACAAGGTTCTAAACAATGTTGATTTCCTAATCATGTATGTAGATTTTTATTATGTATTTTCACTCAATTTATAATATAATGCATGATAAAAATATGATGTACCATATTCATAGACCCATCATGATAACATATATGATAATTTTGAAGTGGAATGACAACCAATTTCCATTCAAATTTAACAATGATTTTGTGTATATGCACATGAACTAGTATCATGCCCCTTGAGTATGTACCCACTAATATATATACTAAGTTTTAGAAGTTGCATCTCAAATGTATGTGTTTGTAAGAGCTCTAATTTTTTTATGCAAAATTTTTAGAATATGCCCTTGCATATTCACCAAGATTGTATGAATATATGATTAAGAGGTTGTAAAGTGAATGCATATACATGGAATATTCCCTTATAATCTATATCAATGTGCCAATATATGTTGTGTTCTAGCCAATCTAATAACTAAATAATCAAAATCTTTTAAATCTATATAATTTATACTATGCTTGAATTTTATACTCATGGAGGCTTATTTATCTAATACAAGCCCACCATAATCCCATAATTTTGAGATAAGGGATATATCCTATAATTCAATCATCTCAAAAGAAGATATAATTTTATCATGTCATGTATAAAGATAAGATCATATAATATAATTTGATCATGTGTAAAATATGTCATCATAGTAAGGTATATATAAATAATGTCATATATGTAACATATGTAATGCAAGACATTAAAGTGTCATGTCTTTATATATGTATCAATAAAGTACACAATAGAATTGTAAATTAATAATCACACCTTATAATAATGCATGATATAAATTATGGCACCCCTAAATGTCAACAAGCTTAGCAAACACAATTGTTAGTGTCATAAATAAGGCCAAGGACCACATATAAAGGACCTAAAATGTCACAAAAAAATAGTTAAACATACACATTTAGGATGACAAAAGTTTTTCAAACAAGGGGAATTAAATATTTCACACCAAGGAAGGTTGAGGGCCACAAACAATAGTCACACACAAAGTAATTTATCATGTAAAAGAGTAAAAGAAACAATGGAGCATAGAATAAGTAACTAATCTACAATATCCATATGTATCAATGTCATATTATAGTAAAATAGCATAACATGTGTCACTATTTAATAAATTAATAAATAGAAAGGCATGTGTAATAAACATATGTGGTTCAACATGATACAAAAGTTCATAGAAAGATATAATATCAACATGGCCACTAGGTATAGGCAAAAACAACATCATTATGTCCATATGTAACACATATGTATTACATCAAAATTAGATAGCATGTGATAAATAACATATGTAAATAATGTAAACTATCTATCATTTCATCCTTAGGTTTTAATTTTATACTTCTCTTTATATTTAATTTTTCTTATTTTCTTTATATTTGATTTGTTTTTGTATTTTTGTAATATTTTAAATTTAAGGGCATGCATATGAAAGTATGCCATATTTATCAAGATTTAAATTGACATATCAAGTCTTATAGTTGAGTTTCTATAATCAATTTGGATCTTATTCTAGTTCTAACTAGTCCACTGATGTGTCTTCTATTTTTTTTGAAGATTAATTTGTTTGATGGTAAGCATCACCATCATATTCAAATGTAATCACTCTATCTTCATGTGGGAAATTTATATGTTGGTTTTTGAATCTATTGTATCCTACATATGTTGCAAATAGTGTTGTCTTAATAGGAAGGATATTCAATATGTAGGATGCATGACCTATATGGGTGTATTGACCACATTTTTACAACAATATATTTGTAAAAATATATATCTAAGGGTCCATGGTCATTACGTGTTATGGTATAACTCTAAAATGTCATGTCCTATATATTATAGGACATTAGCATTGCATATGGCATGTTTATGGTATTCACCTTCCATAAAAATAATAATATATAATGGTTCTTTTCAAGGATAATTCCTAGTCATTATTATTGTATACATTGCCTTTATGGGGATTGATGCTATTTTCCCATGCTATAAAATCCTAACATTCAATTTATCCTTATATTTATGAATCTATTTTTGTAATGCATCATAATGATCTATATCATTTTCAATTTTCTATGATATATTCAATTTTAATTGCCTTCTTTATTTACTAAATTCCCCATAACTTGATGTTTAGTAGATGGTAATATGAAAGATTATGAGAAAGTAGGAACTATAATACTTTACTCGGTGTATCTTGAAGATATGTTATTTTTAATGGTGTTGGAGTCTTAGATTCTACCATCTCCAAATTAATTTAATGAAATATATGGTTCCTTATTTGTCAAAAACTTTTTGATATTTTTTAATTGTTGGGATCGGTGTGTGATAGTATTTAAACTATTATTGCATTTAGAATAAAATCACATTCACTCATTGTTGCCTTTGATTTATCCATAGAAGATTATACATCTTTAGGATTTTACTATTTGTCCTTATTTTTTATGTATGAATCATCTCAATATGTTTCAAATCAAATTGTGTAAATAAGGTATGCTATAAGTATTATATTAAGGTATTAAATTTTAACATTTGGATTTGATTATTTATCATATTTGGTATGTCCATATCTTCATAATCACTATCATAATAATCTATAACCAACCCATCTTGATATTCTAAGTTCAATATTAAAGGAAGACCAAGATAGGTTGTGTTTATTCAATACTATTGGATTGTTATTTTATAATTGGTCATTTGTATTTTTATGTACTTCATTAACCCACCTAATATGTGTGCACCTAATTTATTTGAATGGTTACAATATTTTAATGGATCTTCATTTTTTTGGTCAAAGAAAATAAATATACTTCATGAATATATTTTATATGTATATTTAATATCAATGGTATTATTTCAATATTATTTATCCATAGCTGTCCAAAAATAAAGTTATAATGTAATTGATTAATAATGACATGAAAAAAAAGTGGGTACTACTTTAGGGCCTAATATCACATCCAATGAGATGCTTCCAATTAATTTGCATAGATTGTTATTGAATTATTTTAAGTTTTAATATAATTTTTGAATAGTATCCATTATGATCCCCTATAATTTGAGGAAGGTAGTTTTTCAAATGTTGAATCTAAAACCATTATCTATAGATACATGCCTGACCAAGGTAGGTTTTACTTTAGCTTGAATGAATAATGTGATTTTTTTTTATATTACATGCTTGGTGGTTAAATATTATTTGTCAAAAGTGATATATTTATTGTTCTCCTTTAATGTGTTCATATGGAATAAAATGATGTATGTTAGGTATCACTGGGTAAAGTTATTTCTTGCAAAACCTTGTATAATATATATGTAAATCATTAAAATTTTAAGTAACTATAACATATAAAAATTAGATTGATGATTCTTTAGTTTATATATGATTTCATAACCTCTAGGTTGGATGACATGTATTGCAAGAGGTGAAGAGGGTTGAGGTGTAATATTTTGACTATATTTATTTTGACACACATGGTGGGACACCCCACCTTGTCTAGTGTTAAAATCATGGACCACATAACAAATAATATGTTTTGGGTCAACAATAGGAACATGATGCTAGATATTATAACCTTAAGGTATTATGGGAGGAGGATTGAAGGTAGTCATGTATGACCTTTTGTGTATAATGGTAATAATAAGCATCCTGGATTGCATGTTACAATAATATGATTGGAGGAAGGCTTGTGATTGTTAATTAGTAACCTTTTTAGTGAATTTACATTTGATCTTTGTTACCCATTTTAATAAATAATCTATATAAATAAGAAACATTATATATGTATACCAAAATTAAAATATTAATTCATTAGCTATGTTAACCAATAATTATCATTTAACATGGTCATGATTAGTGTGAATTTTTAGGAAAAGTTTATAAACCTTAAGGCTAAAATATAAAACCCTAGAAAGATAATAATCTAAAGGAAAACGTAGATTATTACCCTATTCAATGTGTGTATGGGTTCACCAATTTGTTTTAACCTAGTTTATATATTTATGACTAAGATTAATCTAATTAAGATATAACTTTAAAATACAATTGAGATCAATAATATGGAATTTAAGAATACATCCCGATGTAAAATATTGAGATTGATTCTTTTGATTTGATAAGGGAATATGCTAAATATGTAAAATAATAAAGAGTAAATATTCACATGTTTTGTTTAGTTCAAAAACTAATATGTTGTCTATGTTTGCATAGTTTTTTAGGACAGGGTCACTATCACCGATAAATACTAGCTTTTTGGTAAGTAATGACCTTTGTATAAGTATGAAACAGTGACTATAGGGTCACTTGATATTATATTTACATGTTCTATGTTTGTGATCCTAAACCTTGATGACATGCACATATCCATAAATTAACATCATTTCCATTGAATCCCTATATGTATGTATGAGGGATAGAGACCTAAAACATTGAGGAAGTGTAATGGGATAGGTTTTCCCTAATCACCCCTACTTGTTTTCTTGTATCTACTTATATATCTAATACTCCAAGGAGGGAAATCAAGCCACATAGTTCTCCCACCTAGTGCAATTTTGTAATTGTGTTCCTTCGTTATGTGTATGCATCTAATGATTTATATTATTACTTAACAATGTTTGCTTTACTTATATTTTGAGTTCTTTAAACTTAGTTTTTGATTGATCCTAATGATAGGTATGAAAATTAGGAAAAATAGGTAAAATTTACTTGGTGTGAAATAGTATATATATATGTATAATAGATAAGCTCCTGTCCAATTTGTATGAGACCTTGATTTGCTTATATATATATATATATATATATATATATATATATATATAATTGAATAATTAATTATGGAAATGAAATATTAGGATTATGGGATGATAATTGTTGGGTGAATATTTTGTCGTCAACTAACTGATGACAAAATGGGTATATCAACCATAGTATAAGGAGATTTACATCACAAAAAATGTAGGTTTACCACATCTTAATGAGATAAATCTCTCCTCTCATCAAGGAGAGGTTCCCTATGAATATTTATATGCTATATGTATATGTATAAGTAAGCAAAAAATAATACTCAAGGTAGTATAACACCATCCATCTCTCTTTTTTCCGAGATGATGTCCAAGAAATAAGAGAGAGAAATCATGGTCAATAGCTAAGAACATTCCTCTTCTTTCAGGAATGGTATCCAACACAGAGCAAAAAGTCTCCTAAAGGTAGTAACAAAGTCCACAAGAAAACCCACGTAAGCACAAAGTCTTCCATTACCTCCTTCACTGATTCAAAAAACATGTGATAGTAGAGTGAAATGAAGTCCAAAGTCTTCACCTAAAACTACAATGAATAAAAGGATCACCAAGATAAAAGTAGCTCAAAGTGTTTCTTTTATCTTTAAGACCGTCTTTAGACAACTTCAATACACACATTTTTCTTATTAAATCAAATAGATGAGAGATTACCAGGATATAAACATAAGAACTATTTCCTAAATACCACAAATTACTCCAACACAAAGTCTAGAATAAACCTATTTCTCATTCATTCGATAAAATGTGATTTACAAATTGAGCACAAAGTCTCAAGGAGTGTCTCAATTTCAACAGAGTTTTTGCTCTCAATTATCCAGAGATCTTTTACAAAAGAGGCTCCCTCTATATATAGGGAGAAACCTTAAAAATTAAAAAAAGATTAAAATATTAAAATATCTAGTCAAAGCTGAGTCATCTTTGACTTTGAGATATTTTACAAAAATTTTACATGTAATTACATATTACAAAATTTCATGCACTTTTATATGAAAAAAGTGTGGGAGAATAGAGGAAGAGGAGAGAAAGGGGAAATGGTTCAGCTCTTGCCACCATACTTCTTTATATGAGCATCATACATGGCAATAGATTCCTAAATTCCTCTACTATCTAGTGTAATGGTGTTTTTGAAGAGCACTCTAGCCTTGATTTTAGTGTCTTATAATACTTTGATTGCATTGGCATGACTAGTTAACTTGGATCTTAGATTATCCAGAGTTAACTAATTATCTAAGATGTTATCCACAAAAGTCATTGAAAATGCTTTCTCTACAAAATCCCTCTAAACCATACCTTTGAATTCTAAAATCATCTCTTCTATTGAGAGAAATTGATTATCTCTAGAGGTGAGGTTGTAAGGCAATTCTTCTAGTCTGTTCAGCAGGCTTGTGTCACCTTTCTCACTAGCATCTTTGGAAGACTTGAGATCTTTGATCATCTCTTTGAGTACTTGAATCCTATATCTCAGTGATTCCTTGATTTCAACATAGGAATCTTTACTGGCAATGATGCAAATGGATATCATGGTACATTTCTTCAGATCCTTCATCTCTATCCACTTGTTAAGATATTTATCTGTACTATCAATATCTTGAGAAATAAGAGAGACAAGGTCCTCTAAATCTGCCCTCACCTTCTTCATTCTATCTATCTTCTTAGCAACCTATGTAAGCAAGGAAATTCCCTGAGTGTGCATATTTTCATTATAATCCTCTAGCACTTTCCTTTTCATATAGGTTTTCTCTACTTTCTGAATAATAGGGTCATCTATGTAAAAGGCTTCTGGGGCTATTGCTTCAAGAGTGAGGGTGAATTTCCTAACTAATATAGTCAATTGCTCTACCTTTGCCTTATAGTAATCTTTCATATCCTTTTCCCTATCAAATTTCTAGACCATGATGTCCATTTCAGACTGTAGATCACTCTTCACAACCTCATGAGTAACTTTCCCTAACTCAACACGAGAAAAGGAATAGTTGCTCATGTCAAAACCCTCAAGGGTTACATCTTGTGGAGGTTTAGCTATCTCCAAAAAATTGTGCCCTTTTTCTTCAACCAATTTTGAAAGGATTCTTTGTCTCTTAGGGGCCTTAGCTTTCACTAGCACTATCTTGCCAAAATCAAAGTCATCTACAGAGATGGCTAGCTTCTTCATTTTGGGCATGAAATCTGATAACTAAGGAGGGAGAGTAGAAGTACCTGTTATGGCAATAGTTCCTAAAGTTGGTGTCACTGGGGTAACATCTACACTGCTAGTGGTAATAGTGGGTGCAGTGGGAGTAACAGGTAAAACTGTATTAGCCACTGACTGGTCAATGGCAGAGCTTTCTCTTATATTAAAAGAAGGAGAAGAGAGGCTAGGTATGGAACCTGAGGAGTGAAGGACATAACTAGAAGTGCCTTAAGGATCACCAAACATAAATTTAGATGGAGAGGTAGCTCTATAAGAAGGAACACTTATGGGAGAGAGAGGTGAAGGAGATGCCACAGGGGATTGAGCTGGTGAAGAAGAGACGCCTTCAAGTGGCTGTGCCCCTTCCTGGGAAGATACAGGCTCAATTGTCTGCTACACTGAAGGCCTGTCATCTATCTCCATCTACTGTGCTACCTTTTCCTTGGTGCTTTGTTCTTCAACCCCCTTAGTCATTGATTCTAGATCCTCAGCAACCTTTAATTTCTTAGACACAAAGATGATTTTAAGCTTGTGAGGCCTAGACAGAGAAGGAACATCACCTTTATTATTAGTCCTATTCTCTGCCTTCTTCCTTGTTTCTGCTTGGAATTTAACTCTGATCCTATAATGAACTCCTTCAATGTGATCCCTTTGGATGCTAACCAATCATTTAGCCAATATTGGTTTGAATCTCTTCCTTAGAGAAGTCAATTCTTTTTAGGACCACTGAATTGGATGAAGAGGAGAGTTAGTGACCTTCTCAACCAAAAATCTACTGTTGATTACATTTTTATCATCAACCAGACTAGGAGGAATATGTACAAGCCCTAGATATTTAATCTACTCAAGAGTCAGCTTGTTGTAGTCCATCCTCCTAATTTCTTTCACTGTTCTCAGGTCTACCTAGATGTCTTCAATCATAGGCTCATGAAATTGAATCTTTATCCTAATCATGTCTTTAAAACCCCTATAGTCAAAATTGTCCCTTCTCTTGAACTGCTTCATAGTAACTAGTTGCATTTCCATCTCCATTACCTTTGCTTTAGTTGCAGTTAAAACTGAGTGCCTACCAATTTCAATTGGGAACCTAAAACCTAGCTTTTTCAATTCCATTTGCCTAGTGTGTACGACAACCATTTATCTACATAGCTCCATTAGGACTAACTTGTCAAAAGGATATTTGGGGAGCATATAGGGATAGCCTTAGAAAAAGCCAACCCATAAATAGCAAAAGGAGGGAAATTTTAGAAACATGCAACCAAAATCATTAATGACCATCTAAGCTTCATCAGATACTCTTTTCTATTCAAGCTGAGGGTCGAAAAGGCACAAATATACCATGAAGAAGGCATCTTTTACCCTCCTAAAATGACAGATTAATCCTTGTAGTGTTAATTGAGGGTAATATGAATAGACTGAGGTGGTTCTCTTATCTCCTTTAGTTGTTAAACCTGGAAAGGTTTACATTGAAGCCACGATGTACACTAAGTACGAAGTCATATAAAACTTTGAAGTAGTAGATACCTTGGTTAACTACTCATGAAGAGCATTGTTGATCTATTCACCCCAGAAGATGACTTGCTTTCCTTGTAGGATTATCTTGATGAAGGGATACATCCATTCATGGAATTGTGAGGAAGATGGTAGACCTTGCACTCTGTTGAGAAGAGTAATCAAGTCACTAACTTCTTCTATGAAATCACTCCTTGGGAAATTTTATGACCATCTAGATAAATTAGTTTTGGGGGTCTTAAGCCACCTATTATTCATCACCTTCTTTGCCCTCTTGAGATCCTTGTCATACTCCTTTTGTGTCTTAATGAAGTTGATTCTCAGCACTTCAGTAACAAGAGGGCACCTGAAGACTTTATCAATAAATTTAGGATCTAGCCAAATTATTGTGTTGCCACTAGCATCTGACACTGACCTGGTCTCTCTATTGTATAACTAGGTGCACTAGAGGATGAACTCTATATGATGTGTTGCTACTAGGAAAGAGGAAACTAGATGAATGTTTCTTTCGATTATCCTTTTCATTTTTAAGATCAGGTTCATTGCCTTAGTTCTGGTTACAAACTCGGCCATATCCACATGGCTAATCTCTATGTCTCTAATGTCATCAACATTAGAAGTGACTAATGTGATCAAAAAAATACCTTGGTACTGGTACTTCATGGCCTTTGACTTCTTCAAAGAAGCTTTAGTCATTAGAACTAGTCTTTATCGAGAGCATGTTGATGATGAAGAATCCTCAGGGGGTACTACAATGATAATCATGATCGTGCAATTAGAGAATAATGGGAAAATTAGAGAATTTACACGTTGGATGATCATGACTAAGGAAGGGAACTTGATAGGGCTAGGTTAGAAAGTGGGTTAGAAAATAAGAGGAAAAATGGGGAGGAGGCAAAAAATGGGAGGGATGAAAATCTCTCCAAAGTTAGAGAAATTGTGGGGAAAAATGCAATGGCAGCAAAATTTGCCACCATGGCATGTGGAAAAAAAATGTACAGGTGGAAAAATTTGCCACCCATGCATTCTAGTTAAGAATAGATGTAAGGGCAAAAAAATTTGCCACCCTTGCATCCAAGTGTAACGGTGGCAAATTTTTCCACCCCTACAAAGGAATCTGTATCAATGGAAAAATTTTTTGTCGGTACATCAAGATCAGATGCACCTTTATCAGTGGCAAAATTTGCTACCAATACGACTAGGAAGCTGGGAGGCACATAGATAGGGTGGCCAATCTACCACCCTTTATAGGTGAGAGTCAAAGTTTATGGGAGAGAATGGAGGGTGGTGAATAATGTCACATGAGTATGAGGAAGGAAGAAAAGCTAATGCAGAGGGAGGAGGGAAAGAGCTTGGTGGGATGAGGAAGGGAATGGAGGAAAGAAATAAACAAGTAAAACACAACAACTATCAAAAATAACTATGGACAAAGAAAATAACAAAATCAAGAGAAGAATGAAAGAACAAAGTGCAAGAACAAAACCTACCTAGAAAATAACGCATGTTGAGAGCTCAAATCCATCGAGATGCACTTTTTCCACTTGCTAGATCATCTAGAGGTAGAAGGCAGGAGGAGGAAAGGAAGGAATGAATCAAAATTGGGTGAAAATTGGATTAAATGGGGTGAAAACTGACCCTAACCACTTGACACATGTGGCAATAAATGTTGCACATGAAAATCAAGGTAGTGTAGGGGAAGCAAAATTTGTTGCCCTTACACTGAAAATTGAAGGGAAATGCAAGGGCAACAAAATTTGCCACTCTTACATGTAAGGGAGAAAAATGCTAGGGCAGCAAAATTTTTTTCTCCTGGATTCCAAATGTAGTGGTGGCAAACTTTGTTGCTCCTACATGAAGAATGGAGAAAATGCATTCGTAGCAAATTTTGCCGCCTGTGCATGAAAAATGAAGAAAAAGACAAACTCTGAAAATGTTAAATTTGGTCCCCTAGTTGCATCAATATCATAACAACTTTCAAATTTTGTGGAAAACATAATGAAAAGACATTATGAACTTTGAATGGTGCTAATTGAGTAAGTACGAGGATGAGAAAAATTTGTCTCAAAAAATAGACTTAGAGAGACAAAGGGTGAAATAGACAAGTTTCGTAGGGGGTTGTTTCAAAAATGAGCTGAGCTAATTTTAGAAATAATAGCTGGCTCTTGTTAGGGAACTTCTATTGATAGAATCGATCAATGGGAGTATAAACCAGTCTCTAAGTGCCTTCATCCAAGCCATTGGGCTACGGAGTCACACAAAAAATGAAAGAAAAACAAACAAAACATAAAAGCTATACATATATACAAGTGGATCCATCTAAACTTCAAGGATTGAAAAGCTTCAGATGCTACCCACTATGGGGTAGTGAAAATGACATTCCATCTTGATACTCCAGTAAGAAGCTATTCTCACCACAGAGTTGTCAAATGACAAACAGACCTCTCCATAAAGAGTCAAATTTGTTGTGCATCCCTTTTGGTTCTCGCCTCTTGTCCCACAACAAGACTTGATCTCTAATTTAAAAATCATGAACCTTAGCTCTTTTTTCAAAAAAATTCTTCACCTAATTCTAATGTGCCATAATCCGGTCCACCACCATGATTTGCTGCTCATTAAATTTGGTTAGACACATGATCCTTTTGTTGACCAAATTTTTGAAGGTTAAATCTTTGATTGCTTTGGCTAACCTGAGCACTGGTAGTTCTAGAGTGATAGGTATCTCCACATTTAGGCCATACAAAAGTTGGAAAGGTGACATACTTATGGCCGTCTTGGGTGTAATCCTATCCACCCATAAGATATCAAACAATGCTTTGTGCCAAGTTCTCTGATTGTCATCTACCAATTTCCTGATAATAGTGACCAGGTTCTTATTGCTTGATTATGCTTGGCCATTTCCCTATGGGAAATAATCTAAAGTGTGGGATAGGGTAATCCCATAATAAAAGTAGAATTAAGTAATTTCATGTGAAGATAAACATGCCACATTATCCACTACAATTTTTAGTGGGACCCTAAACCAGGAAATGATATTTTCTTCAAGAAAACTGCACACCACTTCAGATGTAGTGTGCTTGGTTGGGATGGCCTCCACCTATTTAGTAAAGTAATTAGTTGCCATGAGGACATAATCATGTCTGACACTCAAAGATGGGTTAACTATGCCAATGAAGTCAATACCCCACTATTGAAAAGGCTCTTTGATTATTATCAGCTTGATGGGTAATGTAGCCAGTTTAGGCTTCTCACTGAATTGTTGACATAATTCGCATCTACGCACCCATTTGTAGGCATCTTGAAATAGTGTAGGCCAATAGTACCTCACTCGTAAAATTTTGTGCACTATCACTGGTGCATAAAAATGTCCTCTATAGGCTAAATTGTGGAAAGAATTCAAGAGTTTATCTTGTTATACCTTATCGACACAATGAAGGAATGCCCCATCCAAGTTCTTTTTATACAGACCATTATCCCACAAAACATAGCTAGCAGCTTTTAGTTTAACATTTCATTTTTTCTTATAGGAGAGATGAGTGGGACACTCACCATAGGTTAAAAAATGGGCAATGTCAGAATACCACTCATCAGTAGTGGTGATAAAGAGGACCGTAGGCATGCCTTTGATCTCTACTTCTTCATTTTATGCTTCATTAGGAATGTTGTTGGCAATCAACTGACAAAGACCCTTTCCTCACACAAGTTTGGTGGGTTTGATGTCTAGATAAAACTCTTGAATCTTGGTGATCCAATTACCCCTCTTTGTACCAAACTCCTATTAAATCAAAATGGACTTCACTATTGTATCAAGTACCAAAACCTTAGTGTGCGAGTTTAGGATATAAAACCTAAAATGTTTGACTGCTTTGACCACTGCATATGCATGCTTTTCTATGTTGGAATATTTCAACTCATGAGTCTTGAGTGGAAAACTCATGAAGGAAATATGGGATTCTACGCCTTCTTGGTTTTGTTGAACTAAAATAGCTAAGAGTGTATGTTCAGAAGCATAACTATATATTTTGAAGTTTTTGGTGTAGTCTAAACAAACTAGAATTGGTGCACGAGCTATTGCTTCTTTGATGTCTTTAAACACTAATTTGGCCTCTATAGTCCACCTGAAGGTAGTGATGCCTTTCATCATGTTGACAATATGTGAGTTTTCTTAGCAAACTCAAGGATGAACCTTCAAATAAAATTCACCTTTTCAAAGGAGTGAACTATAGTTTTATTAGTAGGCAGAGTAAGTTCTTGGATAGACTTGACTCTTTTTGAGTCAATTTTAATACTTTCTCAAGACACAGTGTGTCTGAGAAGTTTCCCTTTTGTCACCCCAAAGATAAATTTTTTGGGATTTAGATAAATACCATTCTGACAATAGCATTCCAGTATTCTTTGTAAATGGTGGACATGGTCAGAATGATGCTTTAAAAATACTATCAAATCATCCAAGTACACTAAAATAAACTTACCCATTTCACCCTTGAAAGCGAGGTCCATCACTCTTTAAAATGTGGCACTTGAATTTAACAGACTGAGGGGCATTCTTTGATAGTTGAAGGTGCCCCAAGGTGTGGTGAAGGCAGTCTTATGCTGATCCACTTTTCCAACTTCAACCTGATTGTACCTCGAGAAACCGTCCAACATCGATAACATCTCTGAACTTGTTACCATATGTAGAACTTGATCCATGATAGGAAGAGGGTATTTATCTTTTAAATATAACTGATTCAAGTTTCTAAAATCCACATAGATTCAAATTTCACCATTCTTCTTTCTGATAGGCACTATGTTGGCAATCCATGTGGAGTGATGGATTGGGAAAATTATCTGGGGATCAAGAATTTTTTATATCTCAGAGAAAATGGTACCTGAGATTTTTGGATTATATTGCTTGGACTTTTGCTTGTAAGGTACTGAGTTAGCCTTAAGAGGAATGTCATGGTGAACCTCGTCAAGCCTAAGTGATTTCAGGTCATCATAGGAATATGCTAAGACATCTATATATTGGCAGAGTAGATTAGGAAGCTTGAATATCTCCTTGGGGGTGCATCATTTTCCATTGTTCACCATCTTAGGGTCTCTCTTGGTTCCTAGGTTCACTTGATCAAAATCTTTAGAGGAGTTTAAATCTATTTGTTGTTGTTTGATAAACTTGTCATGGTTATCAAAAAATTTCTATAAAGAAACCAAGCCTTTGGGAATTTTATTCCCCTTAAGCTACAAGAAATCCTCATCTGTGCCCACATTTGATTCAAAAGTTGCCTCACATTCCTGAAGTTCACTGCCTTCAAAATGTAATTATTCGAAGCTATCTTTTTGCTCCAAGAAGGCAATGATTTGATCATCATTGTTGAATACTTGCCAATGGCTGACATTATCAGGTACACTTGCTCAAAAAACTAGTTTAATAGTGTACTTATCTCCTTTAAAATCTGGGTGAGGAACCAAGAGAGTAACAGAAATGGCCAATGTATCCACCCGATCATTAAATTCTCTCAAAATGATAGAGATGCTAAAAGCATCAAAATTTTCAATTTGGTCCCAGACAAGATTGCGGTAGTGGCACAATATTTCATTCTTTGTTTGATAGAGGTTTCTTACCTGGCAAACCACCAACTCAGCATCCCCTTTAACATGGAGGAGTTTAATGCCTTTTTCTCTAGTAGCCTGTAATCTAAGTAATACGGATTCATACTCAGCTATGTTGTTGGTGTTGTTGAATTACAACTTGTAGGATAAAGGGACAATATCTCCTTGAGGAGATACCAACACAACTCTGGCTCTTAAACTAGTAGAGGAGCAGTTGCCATCAAATTCTAAGATTCATACCTCACTAAACACCACTTTTTCTATGAGGACTTCTTCATTTGGGGGAAGAGGTTCTCCCATGCATTCATTTTGCTTTGCCAATTCTCCTGCTATGTCATTTGAACACATTTCCAAGTTGTCACTTGTAGGAGTTTTGTCAAATGCCTCATGGACTTCATCTGTGGATAAGAAGTAGTTACCCATGCTAGAAGACTCATAAAATTTGAGCTTTTGGTGCTGATGATCAGGTGACTACATATCTTGCCTCTTTTTCAAGAAGTAATTTCTTCATAACACCTTGAATTGGGATCATTGCCTCTGACAAGTCCATGCTTAGCTCACCCCCAACATCCTTGCAAAAATTATACCCAAGAAAGATGTCGTAAGAGGCTGGAACATCGGCCATTAGAACCATCATTTAAATCCTCTTTTTTAGAAAAGTTGTGAATGCAAATTGGGCATCTTTTATTTGACCCAGAAGTGGGACTTGCTTGTTTTCTATAGAAAAATACCTCCCAAAAGTTTTGGTTAAAGTTAGACTAAGGGAATCTACCACCTTGGTAGGCATAACATTATCAGAAGCTCCAGAGTCTATTATGCAATTACTCAATTTGTAACCATTTATTAGCAGGGAAACATAAAAAGGTTCTATTTTCTTGGGAGCAATAGGAGGAGTCATGACAAGATTATTTTGGGTGGATTTATCCTTGGAGGGATCATGAGCAACCTTTGAAGAATCTTGTCTTATGGGGACAGCTTTATTTTTCACATATTTTGCCAACCTATCAAACTATTCAGGATTGGCTCTCAAATACTGAATCTCTATCATTTGAATCTTAGTCTTTCTAGTGTGATCAATTATACTAAATAATTGAAAATAATTTGTGATAGAGAAAGATGGTCCATCATCTTGGTCTTTAGTGGGTGTGGCACTGGTCTGAGCAATAGAGGTGGAAGATATGGGGTGGTTGGAGGTACTTACTTTTTTGTGAGTTACCTAATATTTTGATTAGAGAGACAATGGAGTCCCTTGTATAGTGATGGAGACCACCAGCTGAGGTTCTTCTTCTAATTTTCCTTTGTTAGTGTGTAGAGCTAACTGGTTTTGGGATCTGATAAAAATAGCATAAGATCCATCCAACCCTTTTCCTTTACTTCCAGCTTCATCCTGGTAATCTAGGAAACCAATATTAGAGTCGCCAGCTAATTCTTTTTGTTTCTCTTTGAAGACATTAACATCATCTTGTTTGTCCAACTCAGGTTGGAGCAAAAAGTCACATTCAGCCTCCAGGTAACTGACCGCTGAATTGGTAGGTGCTACTTCAATGGCTAGTTTCCCTTGAGAGGGAGGCAGGTGATTGGGTTGCCTTTGGTTCTGGGCAGCATTGCCCTGATATTTTTGATTCTATAATGTTCTTCTTGGCATATCTCGATAGGTGGGAACAAACATACCTTGGGCCATTTGTCTCTTCAAAGCTATCAGTTCATTTGTCATTTTTTGCACCATAGGATCTGTAGTGCCTATAAAAGAGCTTTCAGTAGATGAAGAGAATCTATTTTTACTAGAGTCTTCTCTGATCTTACCTATTAGGATAAGATTATCTTAAATCTCAATAGCCAAATTTTGAGCTAATGTGAGATCCATAGGGTTAGCTCACCTCAACAAAACACTTACTTTGAGAAGTTGTGAGTTGATAAAAAAACACTTAAGATTCTCTGGCATGGGTTGAGCGATGGTTGGAATCTGGTTCCTTAACTTATTAAATTTGGTTATGAAATCCCTCATGGGTTCATGGGATTCCTTTTTCATCTATGTAAGCTATGCTAACAAGGCATGTGCATCTTCATCAGGTTTAAATTTAGTTTCAAATTTGGACTTTAGCATATTGTAGTCAATTATAGTTCGAGCTTAAAAGTGGTAAAACCAATCTGCAATAGTGCATTGCAGAGTTTTTACAAAAAGTCTCACTGCTAAGTCTTTGAATTCCACACTGATTATGCTACATGATATAGAGAATGTGGAAATATGCTCATCGAGATGAACCTTTCCATCACCAAAAAACTTGGAATTTTTTTTCTAGAACTATAAGATAGTTCATGCAAGGGTGGGGTCAAATTAAGAGGAACAAAAGAATTGCCCCATGAACTATGAGCCATTATGATAGGATGATTAAATGGTGGGATAATAAATCTTGGTGGGGTTAATAAAGACAAAGCTTTACCAATATTGAGGCTAGAAGCTTCACCAGGTATGGGAGATTTGGCATTGGTGGGAGGGAAGCTCCTAGTTCACTGAAGATGAGATGATGAAGGAGAAATCTCAAAATTAGTTTGCTGCACCAGCTCAAATATAGGATCAACAATACCCTAAGCTCTCTAGCTCTACCAGAGTGTTAAATGAAAAAGGGACTGAAACTGCTTCAAGTTGAAGCTTGAGGCTTCAAAATGCATGTTCTTATCCCCAACAGAGTCGCCAAAAGCTGTTGGGTGAATATTTTATCGTCAACTAACTGATGACAAAATGGGTATATCAACCACATTAAAAGGATATTTATGCCACAAAAAGTGTAGGTTTACCACATCTTAATGAGATATATCTCTCCTCTGATCAAGGGGAGGTTCCCTATGAATATTTATATGCTATATGTATATGTATAAGTAAGCAAAAAATAATACTCATGGTAGTATAACACCATCCATCTCTCTTTTTTCAAAGATGATGTCCAAGAAACAAGAGAGAAAAATCTTGGTTGATGGATAAGAACATTCTGCTTCTTTTAGGAATGGTATCCAACATAGAGCATAAAGTCTTCTGAAGGTAGTAACAAAGTCTACAGGGAAACCCATGTAAGCACAAAGTCTTTTGTTTCCTCCTTCACTGATTTGAAAAACATGTGACAGTAGAGTGAAACGAAGCCCAAAGTCTTCACCTAAAACTATAATGAATAAAAGGATCACCAAAATAAAATTAGCTCAAAGTCTTTCTTTTATCTTTAGAACCATCTTTAGACAATTTCAACACACACACTTTGCTTTTTAAATCAAACAGATGAGAGATTATCAGGAAAAAACATAAGAACTATTTCCTAAATAACACAAATTACCCCAACACAAAGTCTAGAATAAACCTATTTCTCATTCATTTGATAAAATATGATTTACAAGTTGAGCACAAAGTCTCAAGGAGTGTCTCAATTTCAGCAGAGTTTTTGCTCTCAATTGTATAGAGATCTTTTACAAAAGAGGCTCCCTCTATATATAGGGAGAAACCTTCAAAATTAAAAAAAGATTAAAATATTAAAATATCTAGTCAAAGTTGAGTCATCTTTGACTTTGAGATATTTTTTAGATTTTTTACATGTAATTACATATTACAAAATTGCATGCACTTTTACATGATAAAAGTGCAAGAGAAGAGAGGAGGAGGAGAGAAAGAAGAAATGGTTTAGCTCTTGCTACTAAACTTATTTAGATGAAGATCATACATGGTGATAGATGCCTAAATTCCTATATTGTCTGGTGTAATGGTGTTTTTGAAGATCACTCTAGCCTTGATTTTAGTGTCTTTCAATGCTATGATTGCCTTGGCCTGACTAGTTAACTCAGATCTTAGATTATCTAGAGTTAACTGAGTATCTAAGATGTTATCCACAAAAGTCATTGAAAATGCTTTCTCTTCAAAATCCCTCTGGACCATACCTTTGAATTCTTGAATCATCTCTTTTGCTGAGAGAAATTGATTATCTCTGGAGGTGAGGTCGTAAGGCAATTCTTTTAGTCTATTTAGCAGGCCTATGTCATTTTTCTCGCTAGCATCTTTGGAAGACTTGAGATCTTCGATCAGCTCCTTGAGTACTTGAATCTTGTATCTCAGTGATTCCTTGATTTCAAAATAGGAATCTTTGTTGGAAATGATGTCGATGGATGTCAAGGTGTGTTTCTTTAGATCCTTCATCTCTATCCACTTGCTAAGATATTTATTTTTACTATCAATATCTTGAGAAATAAGAGAGACAAGGTCATCTAAATCTTCCTTCACCTTCTTCATCATGTCTGTCTTCTCAACAACCTCTTTAAGTAAGGAAATTCCTTGAGTGTGCATCTTTTCAATATAATCCTCTAGCACTTTCCCTTTCATATGGGTTTTCTCTACTTTCTGAATAATAGGGTCATCTATGGAAAAGGCTTCTGGGGCTGCTACTTCAGGGGAGAGGGTGAATTTCCTGACTACTATAGTCAATTGCTCTACCTTTACCTTATAGTAATCTTTCATCTCCTTTCCCTATCAAATTTTTGGACCATGATATTTATTGCAGATTGTAGATCGTTCTTCGCACCCTCGTGAGTAACTTTCATTAACTCAACACGAGAAATAAAATAGATGTTCATGTCAAAACCCATAAGGGTTACATCTTGTAGAAGTTTAGCTATCTCCAAAAATTTGTGCCCTTTTTCCTCAACCAATTTTGAAAGGATTCTTGGTCTCTTAGGGGCCTTAGCTTTCACTGGCACTATCTTTCCAAAATCAAAGTCATTTGCAAAGATGGCTATCTTCTTCCTTTTGGGTGTGAAAGCTAATAACTAATGAGGGAAAGCAAAAGTACCTACTATGGAAATAGTTCTTATAGCTGGTGTCACTAGGGTAACATGTACACTACTAGTGGTAATAGTGGGCATAGTGGGAGTAACAGGTGAAATCGTATTGGCTACTAACTGGTCAATGGCAGAGCTTTCTCTTATATTGAAAGGAGAAGAGAGGCTAGGTATGGAACTTGAGGAGCAAAGGACATCTCCAAAAGCACCTTGAGGATCACCAAACATAAATCTAGAAGGAGAGGCAGCTCTAAAAGAAGGAACACTGATGGGAGAGAGAGGCAAAGGAGATGCCATAGGGGATTAAGGTGGTGAAGAGGAGACACCTGCAAGTGGTTGTGCCCTTTCCTAAGAAGATAGAGGCTCAGTTCTCTACTGCTATGAAGGCCTGTCATCTATCTCCATCTGATATGTTGCATGTTCCTTGGTGCTTTTTTCTTTACCCCCTTAGTCATTGATTCTGGCTCCTCAACAACCTTTGATTTCTTAGACACAAAGATGATTCTAGGCTTGTGAGGCCTTGTTTGAGAAGGAACATCACCTTTATTCTTAATCCTATTCTCTACCTTCTTCCTTGTTTCCACTTGGAATTCAGCCTCTAATCCTATAATGAACTCCTTCAATGTGATCCCTTTGGCTGCTAACCAATCATTTAGCCAATATTGGTTCAAATCTCTTCCTTAGAGAAGTCAATTCTTTTTGGGACCACTGAATTTGAGGAAGAGGAGAGTCAGCGACATTCTCAACTAGGAATCTACTATTCATTACATTTTTATCATCAACTAGACTAGGAGGAATATCTGCAAGCCCCAGATATTCAATTTGCTCCAGAGTCAGCCTGATGTAGTCTATCCTCCTAATTTCTTCCATTATTCTCAGGTCTACCCAAATCTCTTTAATCATAAGCTCATGAAATTGAGTCTTTCTCCTGATCATATCTTTGACACCCCTATAGTCAAAATTGTCCCTTCTCTTGAACTGCTTCAAAGTAACCAGTTGCATTTCCATCTCCATTACCTTTGCTTTGGCTGTAGTTAAAATTGAGTACCTGCCAATTTCAATTGAGAAATTGAAACCTGGATTTTTTAGTTCCATTTGCCTAGTGTGTACGAAAACTATTTATCTACACAGCTCCATTAGGACTAGCTTGTTAGAAAGAAATCTGGGGAGCATATAGGGATAGCCTTGGAAAAATCCAACCCATAAATAGCAAAAGGAGCAAAATTGTAGAAACATGCAACCAAAGTCATTAACGACCATCTAGGCTTCAATAAATACTCTTTTATATTTGAGTTGAGGATCGAAAAGGCATAAAAATAACGTGAAGAAGGCATCATTTACCCTCCTAAAATGATGGATTGATCTTTGTAGTGTTAATTAAGGGTAATATGAATAGATTGAGGTGGTTCTCCTGTCTCCTTTAGTTGTCAAAATTGGAAAGGTTCACATTAAAGCCGTAATGTACACCAAGTACAAAGTCATATAGAACTTTGAAGTAGTAGATACCTTGGTCAACTGCTGATGAAGAGTGTTGTTGATTTGCTCACCCTAGAAGATGACTTGTTTCCCTTGTAAGATTATCTTGATGAAGGGATACATCCATTCATAGAATTTTGAGGAAGATGGTAGACCTCACACTCTGCTAAGAAGAGTAGTTAAGTCACCAACTTCTTCTATGAAATCACTCCTTGGGAAATTTCACTGCCATCTAGATAAATTAGTTCTGGGGGTCTTAAGCCACCTATTATTCATCACCTTCTTTGCCCTCTTAGGATCCTTGTCATACTCCTTTTATGCCTCAATGAATTTGATTCTCAACACTTTAGTAGTAGGAGGGCACATGAAGACTTTATCAATAAATTCAGGATCTAGTCAAATTATCATGTTGCTGCTAGCATCTGACACTGACCTAGTCTCTCTGTTGTAGAATTGGGCACACTAGAGGATGACCTCTATATGATGTGCTGGTATTGGGAAAGAGGCAACTAGATGAATGTTGCTTTTGATTTTCCTTTTCATTTCTGAGCTCAGGTTCATCACCTTACTTCTGGTTACAAACTCGGGCATATCTACATGGTTGATCTCTATGTCTCTAATGTTGTCAACATTAGAAGTGATCGAGGTGATCAGGAAAATGCCTTGGTACTGGTACTTCATGGCCTTTAGCTTCTTTAGAGAAGCTTTAGTCATTAGAACTAGTCTTTGTCGAGAGCACGTTAATGATGAAGAATCCTCAGGGGGTATTGCAATGATAATCATGATCATGTAATTAGGGAATAATGGGCAAATTGGGGAATTTGCACATTGGATGATCATGACTAAGGGCACTTGATAGGGATAGGTTAGAAATCAGGTCAAAAAACAAGATGAAAAATTAGGAGGAGGCAAAAAATAGGAGGGATGAAAATCTCTCCAGAGTTAGAGAAATTATAGGGAGAAATGCAAGGGTGGTGAAATTTACCACCCTGGCATGTGGGAAAAAAATGTACGAGTGGCAAAATTTGCCGCCCATGTATTCTGGTTAAGAGTAGATGTAAGGGTGGCAAAATTTGCTTCCCTTTCATCCAAGTGTAATGGTGACAAATTTTTCTGCCCCTATATGGGGATCTATATTGATGGCAAAATTTTTCACCAGTACATAAGGATCGGACACACTTGTATTGGCAAAAAAAATTGCCGCCTATATAGTTGGGAAGCTCGGAGGCACACGGATAGGGTAGAAAATTTGCTGCCCTTTATAGGTAAGAGTTGAAGTTTGTGGGAGAGAAGGGAGGGCAGTGAATAATGTCGCTTGAGTATGAGGAAGGAAGAAAAAATGACGCAGATTGAGGAGGGAAAGAGCTCAATGAGAAGAGGAAGGGAATGGGGGAAAGAAATAAACAAGAAAAACACAACTAGTAAAAATAACAGTGGACAAAGAAAATAACAAAAGAAAGAGAAGAATGAAAGAACAAAGTGAAAGAATAAAACCTACTTAGAAAATAATGCACACCACGAGCTCAAATCCATCGAGACACACTTTTCCCGCTTGTTGGATCATCTAGAGGTAGAAGGTAGGAGGAGGAGAGGAAGGAATGGATCAAAATGGGGTGAAAATGACCCCAACCACTCAATATGTGTAGTAATAAATGTTGTGCACAAAAATTGAGGTAGTATAGGGGCAGTAAAATTTGCCACCCTTACACTAAAAATTGAAGAGAAATATAGGGGCAACAAAATTTGCCACTCCTGCATGTAAGGGAGAAAAATGTAGGGGTGTAAAAATTTGCCACTCCTACATATGCAGTGGTGGCAAAATTTTCTACTCCTGCATGAAGAATGGAGAAAATGCATTGGCAAAAAAATTTGCTGCATGTGCACGAAAATTGAAGAAAAAGACAAACTTTGAAAATGTTAAATTTGTTCCCCTAGTTGCATTGAGATCATAACAACTTTCACATTTTGGGGAAAACATAACGAAAGGATGTTACAAACTTTGAATGGTGCTAGTTGAGCAAGTATGAGGATGAGAAAAACCTGTCTCAAAAAATAGACTTAGAGAGACAAAGGGTGAAAAGGACAAGTTTCATAGGGGGTTGTTTCAAAAATGAGTTGAGTTGATTTTGGAAACAACAATAATAATGATGGGTTTAATTTTATAAAATAGTTGTTTCTAGGAGCAGACTCATCCTACCCATTAGAGGTCATTATTGATGTGATAATGAGCATAAATAACATAACTCACCCATGTTTAAGTGGACTAAACTAAGATTTTAGATATTTTTGTCAGTATATATAGTATGTTTGCAATAAACATTGAATTTATTGTAGGTATATAAAATTAGAATGGAAGGATAAACTCATAAAATATCATGCAAGTGTGAGAGGATGAAAAATTAATATCTTGTCTAAGTGCTCACTTCATGCATGGTAAATGTGTGTCAAGTTTTACATTATGAATTAATGAAGATTAGATTTTAGTATCTAAAATGTATGATGTGTATGTATCACATCACACTCATATACCATGAAATTCATGTGTATGAAAATAATATGCAATTTTTAATAAAATGAGATAGATAAAAAATGAAAATATTCTAATCTAATAATAATGTCATGCTCAAGGCCTAAATTTTAAATATTTGAATATCTTAAAATTTTTTAAATTTTCTTGATATTTTTTTGTTTTTTTCAATATTTTGATGTAGTGCTCATAAATCAGTGAATAATTCAACCTCAACAATGTAAGAGGAAGGCACATCTAATGACACAATGCACATTGAAGCAAAGGGGGAGGAAAGATGATTCCTAGAATGTAGGGGAGGAGCAAGTGAACAACAAGCAAGAAATGGAGAGTAATGTTGAAATTCTTGACAATACAGAAAAAGAAGAGGAGGGGAAGGGAAAGCAGGATATCCCTAGTAGTGAAGGAAAAGTGGTCCCAAAGGAAAATATAGTATTAGATGATAACCAGAAGGCTATAGATAAAGGAGAGGAGGAAAAGGGAAAGGAGGATATCACTAGTAATGAGGGAAAAGTTGTCCCAAAGGAAAATATAGTATCTGATGATAGTCAGAAGGCCATATTTAACACAACCAACACTTTAGAAAAATAGACTAATATGTCTAAGGAAGGGGCAGGAGGTAACCTTTTGCTAGAGGAAGTCAATGAAGATGAAAAAGTTCCAAGGGCTAGATAGGAAGAAGTAACACCTAAAAATCACACTAAAAGAGTAGCAAAACCATAGTCAAACACATACATTTTCCATGTGTTGGAAGTTGGAGACCAAGTAGGAAACTACTTAGCAATAGGGGTAGCAGGACAAAGTGGTAGTAATGAACAGGAGGAATGGGTTACCCTAAAGAAAAAGATCCAAAAAGTTAAAAAATATGTAGATGTTGGCACTGAGCCCAAACAAGGGAGGCCAACCCTAAGAGAGACAAGACAAAGAGAGATTGCTAGGGAGATTGCCAATGGAAAACAAAAAACACTTGAGTCCTGACCCCCCAAACTCTCTAATGAGAATACTATCTTGGAATTTGAGGGGCTTTAATAGTCCCTTAAAGTAGTTTGAGGTTAAAAACTACATTTTAGATAATAGATTAGATATTTTATTACTCCAAAAAGTCAAGATGAATGAGGAGAATTTTGTGAAAATTGCTGACTATATATGGCCTAAGGCAGCGTTTTGTATTAGTCTTGCTAAAGGGGCTTCAGGAGGGATTGTCACTATGTGGAATAGTTCTAAAATCCAAGGATCTCTTATGGACCATAATAAGCACTTCTTGATTATAAATTTTTCCATGAATTCCTTGAACTTGACGTTGGCCAATGTCTACAGACTGAATAATAGAGCTTTGAGACAGAAATTATGGATAGACTTGAGAAGCTTCAGGAATAATTCTTAGAACAATAAATGGATGTTAGCTAGAGATTTCAACACTCCTCTATACCCTTCTAAAAATAGGGTGGAATTATTGATTACTCAGATAGCATGTTCGACTTTGCTAAATTCATCAATGATTGGGGATTATTGGACATAGAGCTGCAGAACCAAAATTTTACTTGGACCAACAAAAGAAGAGGAGATCAAATGATTTAGGTTAAATTAGATAGATTTATAATATCAAGCTACTGTAATGATTATCAAAATACGCAGGCATAGGCTTTACCTAGAACCATGTCTGACCACTACCCGATTTTTCTCAATTGGAGGGAATAGGGACATCACAGACCTCCCCCATTCCATTTTGAAGCCATGTGGATCAAAAACAAAGGATTTAGAAAAATGGTGGCCCAATGGTGGAATATTCCCATTCAAAGTACTCCCATGTTTAGAATAGTCAAGAAACTTCAACACATTAAGTAAGAAGTTTATGGCTAGAATAAATACATCTTTGGATAGGTCTTCCAGTAGAAGGACAATATAATGGGAAAACTCAAGGTTATATAGTAATTGATAGATCAAGGGGATGAATTTGAGGGCACATTAAAATAAGAGAATATCATATCTTTAGAATGGAATAATCTTATGGAAAGAGAAGAGGTTTTTTAGAAATAAAAATCCCGTGTTCAGTGGCTCAAAGAGGGGGATAGGAACACTGCTTTTTTTCATCTCTCAGCTATGAAACATAGGAAAGCCAACTCAATAAATAAGCTTGTCTTAGATAATGGTGACATTATTAATAAGGATAACAAAATAGGGGAGCAAGCTAGGTCTTTCTTCGAGAACCTGCTTACGGAAGAAAACAATAATGATAGAATTGATAGATCTATGAATCAATTCATTGATAAAATCCCCTATTTGATAACAAAAGAAGATAATCTGGAAATGTTAAAGCCTATATCCAAGGAAGAAGTCCATGCTATTTAATTCTCCATGGGTGCTTTTAAATCCCTGGGTCTGGATGGCTTTCCTCGTATATTCTTTCAAGAATATTGGGAGATTGTAGGAGTAGACCTCATGGCTGTTGTTTGAGATTTTTTAGATCAGGAAAACTTTTGAAATAAGTTAATAATACCTTCATAATACTTGTTCCTAACAAATCTCAACCTTCACACCTCACTGATTTTAGACCCATTAGTCTTTGCAACACTGTGTATAAGATATGTACTAAACTGTTGGTCATGAGGATTCAACCCTTGCTTGACAAAATTATTTCTCCTACTCAAAAAGGTTTCATCCCGGGCAAATAGATTCTTCATGCTATGATCACCACACATGAGACAATTCACTCCATGGATAAGAGCAGAATCCCTAGGATGCCCATCAAGCTTGATATTTCTAAAGCCTATGATAGAGTCTCATGGACTTTTCTATTCCAAGTGATTAGAAAATTTGGGTTTAATGATAAATTGTCTTGCTTATTATGGAATGCAGTCTCTTCTGCTAAATTCTCAGTGCTAGTTAATGGTGTTCTTAAAGGGTTTTTCTCTTCCTTGAGAGGAATTCATCAAGGAGACCCTCTCTCTCCGTATCTATTCATCATTATGGTTGAGGCACTAGGAAGATACATACAAGCTGATAAAGTCTCAAAAAAGCTAGTATGCATCAAACCTGCCTCTTCCCTTCAACCTATGGTTGTACACCAATTTGTAAATGATACCATCTTATTTGGCATCTCATCGATGATCAAATCTAGAAGATGGAAGAATATATTAAATGATTATGCCAGAGAATTAGGACAAAGCATAAACATCTAGAAAAGTAATGTGTACTTCTTCAACACTCCTAATGAGCTTAGACATATAATCATTGATATATTAGAATGTGTTGAAGTTGGCCTACCAGCTACCAACCTAGTTCTCCCACTCTTGGTCAAAGAGGTATCTCTAGGTTTTTGGAATGGAATTGTGGAAAGAACATAGAGGAAACTTCTAGGGTGGAAAGGGAAACTACTCAGCAGTGCTGGTAAGCTACAACTTCTTAGGGATTCATTGCAAGGTATTCCTACTTACTTCATGTCTCTTTTTAAAATTCCTACATATTTTTCTGAAAAGCTGGAATAGATCCAAATGAAATTTTTATGGATGGGAGTGGAAGACAAATAGAGAATGTCTTTAGTCAGATGGGAAAAAGTGCATCTTCCAAAATCTCATGGTGGACTGAATATAAGATCCATCAGGAACATGAACAAAGCCCTTCTCTCAAAATTTAGTTGGAACTTAATCCATAACAATAGTGAGTGGGGGGAAATAATGTATGCCAAATACATGCATAGCATAGATGACTCCAACTTTCTTTAATAGGTGAGATTACCCCAGGGGTCTGTGATATAGAATAAAATGCTAAAAAGTAGAAGCCTTCTCAAAAAAGGAATTAGGTGGAAACTTGGAAATGGCTGGTAGATTAAATTTTAGGAGGATACCTGGTTAAGGGACAAGGCTCTCATCTCTCAAGGAAACTATGGATAAATTGCTGACTTGACTACCCAGTTCTCTAGAGATAGGGTCAGTGATTTTATGGAAAATAACAATGGGATAAGGAGTTGGAAAAACCTTTTAGATTGTTGTGTGCATAGGCCTGAGCTTCTCCGAAGAGTCTGGTAGATCCAGTAGTGTGTTCAAGAGATCAGAATCCTACTCTTCCCTTAGGATGATTAACAATATTGGTGGCCGGATAAGAATAGAATGTTCTCTATAAAATCTACCTACCATCTGCTTACTCTTGAAGCTCAGAATAAGGAAGTCTAGAAAAAGGTTTGGAATCATAAAATTATTCCAAAGATCAACTTGTTTCGATGGGATGCTACCCACAACAAAATCCTTACTTAGGACAACCTTCAAAAGAGAGGGTTTACTTTGGTTAATAGATGTTTTCTGTGTGGTTCAAAAGAGGAATCAATTTCACACCTCTTTATCCGCTGTGAGTTTGCCTGAGATTTATGGGGCATAATGTTTAGCAACTTTGGCATTGAATGGGTTTGCAATTTTGAGTCACATTATGTAAACTAAGGGGAAATTATTTTCCAAAATGGGAGTAAACATCACCATGGTAGGGCATTTCATAAAATGAGCCTTCACATCTGCATTCAACATAAACAGAAGTGAGGGCTAGTTACTTGCTCGAAGCTGAAGGTATAAATTGGGAATTTCATCAGCTAGGTTTACAATTACAGAATGGGGGGAGACCGTATTCAAACTAAACACATCTCCTACTTTGAATTTAAGGATAATCCTTTAGTCTGGCATTATTGTAAAGAAAGAGGTATGAGCTCGTATTTGGAAAGGCTGAATGGTTATGATGAAAATTTGTTTGAGTAGTTTGCGAGATCCTAGTTGAATAGGTGGGTCACTGTGGGTGGTATTATCTTTGAAATCTCCAAAAATGTGATTTTTATGGCCATGGGAATGACCATGCAAGGTTTAAAGCTCCAAAGGAAAACCAAAATCATGGATATGGCTAGTCAGAAACTGTTCTTGGTTGAAGGAGAAGAACTCATCCCATATCAAGGAGGGTTCAAGCGTGCCAAACTTCTAGAGCCATGGGATGGAGTATGCTTCATTCTTATGAAGTACTTCACTCTCGAGGGGTGTTATACCAGGTTTTATAACTACCACCTTCCTTTGTTAAATCATTTTAGATGCAATGTTATCATCAACTTTCCTTTCTACTTACTTTCCTCATTGAAACACTTTATCTTGAGGGTGAGGGCCAAAATGTCCAAGAAGCTGGATATAAAACCTATTCCCTTTCACCAGGGGATTGTTTTTTGTCTTTATAATTTTCACCATGCCCTTGAGCCAAACAAGAATATCAGAGGTGTTAATGAAGACATTCCCTCAAACCTAGTGTCTGGAGATGCAATTGATGAATCATGGGTTTCCCTTGCTCCTACCAAAACCAATGAAGCCCCATCCTCCACCCTTGTTAAGACCCTTATTAATACCCCCAAATCCTTTGTGAGCAAAAAGGGAAAGAAGAGGAAGGTCGATGGAGAAGAAGCAAATGTTGAAGAGACTACTGCTGACCAATTTTGCCCACAAGCAAAATTTTGGTCTCCCTCTTCCCTTACTATTCAATGCCAGTCATTTTTAGGATACACAGGTTCATGTCATGGTTCTTCAACAATTGGTTCATCCATCTTCAAGTTTAATGAGTTTGGTTCGTGCCCTAGTTCAATTGGTTCAGTGACCTTTGGTTCAAAGGTCCATCTTCAAGTTCAACATCTCGATTCACCAAGCATTGAACCATTGAACCATTAAACCAAATTTTGGTTCAATGGGCTTGGTTTAAAGGGAAAGGTTCAACGGGCTTGGTTCAAAGCAAAGAGTTCATCAGCCTTGGTTCATTGGTCTATCGATGTGCAATAGTTGAACCCTTAAACTATTGAACCTTTTTGGTTCAACGGCTTGGTTCAAGGGTATGCCCTTAGCTGATGGGGAGTCTTCAAGGTCAAAAATGCCCTAGCGGAGGGCAGGCACTTCAAAAATGAAGATCGAGTAAGTTCAGTTTGATTCAAAGTTCAATTTTGCTCAAATAGACTAAGTCCTAAATTCCTTCAGACTTTTGCTTGAAGGAATTCCTTTAGATAAAAATTTTGAAGGAATTTGGGCCGCATACACCAAAGCTTCAAGCAAAGGCAAATAGAATTTCCATAGATTTTTTGTTTACGGGAAAATGTCTATAGACAAAAGTCTACAGAAAATACACAAGACAAAATAGACCTGGGGAAATTGACCTGGGGAAATTGTCCATGAACAATTTATCTACAGGAGCCCGGGAGGCGGTCCAAGAAACAAAGGGACCCATCGAACGACCCTGAAGGATAGGTGCCCTTGCGAGGGACTTTTGACCAAGTACAAAGGAACACTTTCAAATGCCAAAGGGTCACCTTCCCTTTGGGAGGATGACAGGACAAAGAGAAGTGCTTGAAGAGAAGCCACATGGACCTGATGACATTTTGATAGGGATGATGATGTCTCAGAGGATGTCAAAATTAACAAAATAGTTTAGCCATTAGTTTTCAAAACATGATGGCCATATGAACGTCAACTTTCATAAAGTGAAATGGCCATTTGTTTGCAACTGAGAGAGAGCTAACCAAGGGGCCAAGATGCAGTGACTCGCCAGAATGTTCGTCCCCAAGGGCTAAATGAGCCAGATGAGACAAAATGGAGAAAAGATAATCCCAAGCATGGAGCAAGCAAGTAGTTAGTCCAAGTGGTGCCATTTGAGAAGTGACTTTGGTAGGTGAAATAGATCCTACAAATTAATCATGAGAGGATGCAAATAGCTAGTAAAGCAATCAGTTTTCTCCATTTTACATTTAATGAGTGGACAAATCATGTTTTGACCTTGAAAGGGTAGATTTCAAGCAGACAAAGCACATGGCTCATTAATGTTTTGAGTGACTTGTTCTTCCCAATGAT
Organism: Torreya grandis; assembly: GCA_037957365.1. NCBI lineage: Eukaryota > Viridiplantae > Streptophyta > Pinopsida > Cupressales > Taxaceae > Torreya > Torreya grandis. The sequence goes on along the minus strand of JARHVA010000373.1, from coordinate 2,670,159 downwards.
GGAATGCAAATTGTCCACTTGTAAGGAAGGAGTGCCAAATGGGCCTCCTTGTTTCTCATATATATTGCAAACTTGTCATTTTGTAAAGGATCTTCCACATTTTACAAAGCATAGCTCTACTAAAATTTCCACTTGAATCAAATAAATGCAATTTTTACCTCTTCTTGGATAGATATTCTATGTATGCCCTAAGTGTTAATTTGTGTTTAGTCATTGTCTTTGATGCTCTCACAGGTTCAACACCAACACACCAGTTATCTACAAGGTGCCATTTTGTAGTTGACAAGAGAAGAGCTCTATTTAGAAGTATAGAACAGAGGAAGTTACTTACAGTGTGCATTTCATAGCACCTTGGTGAGTCTCTATTTTTGTGTTTTCATAAGAACCCCCTACCATTTTCTTGCAGCCTGGTCCTTCTGCCAAGTCTGAAGTGTATGTATGTTATTTTTTGTCTGATTCTAAGTGTGGATGTGAGAAGGTCAACATATTTTGGTGCATCACCTCTTTAGAGTAGTTTGTATTCCTACAATCTCCTTTCCCTTTTCATCCCCCCATTATAGCTATATATATATATATATATATGCCTATGTTAGCACTTGCTAAAACAAACATGATGCATCAAAGGGAGCTAGCCCTTATCTAGAGACTCTCCCCTCCAGCTTTGCTAGTCCCACAGGTGAGAGGGGAGTTTCCATGTTGTGAAGAGAAGGTAGGAGCTTGAATTCTTGCCACTGGGTGAATTTTCTAGCGTTAACAATTATGGCATGCCCAATGGGACATAATTTGATAACTTAGAAAGGTTCAGGATTGATGTTGGTCTTGATACATCAATTCTAAGATTTCCAGCATCTGGTGACTCCACTGGTAAGAGCTTCAATTTTACAATCAAGACCAGTTTCTTAATTTTCTATGCCTAAGGTCACCACAAGGTCTGCTTTAAAAGGGGTTCCTTTCAATTTTGTTGAGTTGCCTTTAAACTCTGCTAAAAGACTATGATTTGAGAGGACCCATCCTTATCCAACAAACAATCCTCCTAGACTTGTTGTAAGGGATGCATTCATAGTAGAACCCCAGTTACAGCCCATCCCAGCTATGGCACTGCCTTTTATGGCTTTTCGTGGTCAGAGCCCCTTAAACCTCCTACATTATGATCCAATTATGGGAACAACTTTAAAAAATGTGCCTTCTTTCGATGGAGAGGGGTCCATTATAGTCATTGAGCATATTAGGAATACTGCTAACCTCTACAATATTCATAATGTAACAAAAGAAAATATTGCCATCAAGTTGCTAGCACTGTCTCTCAAAGGCAAGGCTCTTGACTGGTATGGGACCTTGCAAGTGAATTCAATACACTCCTAGAATGAATTGGGCACTTAGTTGATAGATCATTTTAAGGAAAAGAGTGATGGCCTCTCACTTGTTGAGCAGCTGATGACCACAAAGAGAGCTCTACATGAGTATATGCAGGACTTCAACACATGGTTTCAAAAGACTTGGGATAAAATTCCCATCCTAGTAAGGCTGACTCCCAGCTATGCTTTCTTGTATTATTTAAGAGCATTAAACAATGATATTGTTGTGATGATACAATCTATGGGAGGGCATATACTGCCTGCTACTTACAACATTGCCATAGCAACCAAAAATTGCTTAGTATAGGCTAGGAAAATAGCCCCTAGGCCTCACATGCCACTTTTCACAAAAATGCTGCCCCCAATTCAAACTGTTGCTCCCACGATTGCTCCCGTACCTACCATTGAGAAACCAGTTGTTGTTCTATCTAATGAGCTTCATGAGTTTAAGAGTATGTTGCAGAACATGTCAAACAAACTTGTAGCCCTTAAAAGGTAGCAAGCTGAAAGCAACAGACCAAATCAGAGATACCAGCATTATGGTCAAGCCCCTAGACCCCCTTTTCAAAACTATAATTAAGGATAGGGTCAACTCACTCAAACTAGGCCATTTCAAAACTACAATCTAGGTCCCCCTTCATCATCTAAAGTCATGGTGCTAGTGCAAAATAATCTAGAATAGGAATAGCCAAGTTGTTCGACCATGGGATATGGTCAAGAATAGGCTATTTACACAAATGAGATGATGAATTATTTCCATAATTTAGATAATCAACTAGCTACTCATTCCTAGATTTTTGAGGCTCCAACTCAGCCCAGCATGAATAGTAATCAGGCCTAGCTAGATTCTACCCTCATGAATCATATGGAGGGGGAATTTTATTTAGTGAATTATGTGGGCACTTCAGACAATCAAAATGATTATGTTGCAGCCAACACAAGATTTAAGAGAAGGGCAATGGGAGAAGCCCAAGCTACCACTCAAGTGGCAGCAACACCTTCTCCATCACACTCAAATTTGAAGGCCCCAAACTTCAAATAGCCATTGGTACCTTTAGCCCCTCAGCCTGCAACTTAGGTTGTAATTAGCCCCAAAGAAAACTTGAAGGGAGGTAGTCCTCAGATCAATATAGTGGACCAAATGAAGAAGTTGCATATGAAAATCTCTTTATGGGATTCATTGTCTCTTCTAGGATAGAAGGATGTATTAAAGAAGGAATTACATGAACTAGATCATCAATCTATCCCAGCAAGCACTGATAATGTCTTGATGATGAATGTACAGCCTCCCACATCAACTCAGGTAAAGAAGGAAGAGAAAATTCCCCCTTTCTATGTATCCTTCGTCATTGGGGACTTCTTGGTACACAACTGCATAATTGACAGTGTAGCTAGTACCTCAGTGATGCCCAAGTGCTTTGCTGATAAGATGGGACTAAAATATGAAGAGATGAACAAAGGAGTCCTGCAGCTAAATGGGACACCTATAAAAATAGTTGGAATTGTGAAGGTTTTACACTTGACAGTGCATGTTTGCCCAACTTTCTCAATTCCGCATGATATAGTGGTAGCAGATGTTCCCCCTTATTTCACAATTTGCTTGTCCAGGGACTTCACTTCAAAGATAGGTGCATATCTACCAGAAAATTGGTCATATTTGGTTTTTAAAACCAAGTATTGGACCAAGGTAAAAATTGAATCTAAGCCACTCTACAAGGACCATCTAAAACCATACCCGCCTAAGGTAGCCAACATCAGTTACACCATTATCAACCCAAAAGAATCCCAGATAGACCTATCTCCATCTTCTGCTCTTGAAGGAGTCACAGACTTACTCTTGGATGATTGGGGAAATGATAACTTCAAACATGATCCTTACAACTTCATTGAGGACGCAGACCTTGGAGTCTACTTTATGCACGAAGAGGGCACCTTCATGCCAAATATAATGAAGACCAACTAGGATGACCTTAGCCTATGGCAGTTATACTTTGACAGTTCTAGGAGTAATCTAGGAGCTGGTAGTGGGGTGATGTTATTCTCCCCTTCAAAGGAAAGGTACTTTTCAACTTTCTATTTCTAATTCTCTTGCACAAGTAATGTTGAAAAATATGAGTCTCTGATCCAAGGGCTAGAATGGGCAAGAAAGAGAGGGATCAAGGAGTTGCAAGTGTTGGGAGATAGTGAGTTGATTGTAAATTAGGTGAAAGGCTAGAATCTAACTAAGAATTCCTTTTTGAAGTCCTACAAGCATAGAGTTTGGGACTTGGTGGAGGATTTCCTTGCCTTCAACATCAACTCCATTCCTAGAGAGTAGAATAAACAAGTGGATAGGTTGGCAGTGATTGGTACTCAATTTGATGTTTCAAGGGAAATAAGTTGAAATTGTGGTTCGCACCACTTGAAAGTGGTAGTTCGGCCCTCTATGCCACAAAACATTGCAAATTGGTAAGTTTTTGAAAGTGACCAGCAAATAGCTTTCTTCATAAAGGAAGAAGCTAAGTTCATAGCACACAACCAAGTGAAATTGTAGTAGCAATATGGCAATCAGATTGTTTAGTTGAAGAACAATAAGCTCCCTAAAGGTCTGGTCATGCTTGAAAGCATCTTCAACAAAGATGACCAATTGAGAAATGACAAGGCATGCATCACAACCAAAGAGGAGAATTATGAAAAGGTTGAGATCTTCAATGACAAACTGCTTGCACTTGGAAAGGTCTTCATGATCCAAGAAAGGTGAGATTTCATTTTGTTGTGTCAGGAATTCACTGATGTTTTTGCATGGGATTATAGTGATTTAAAGGGCTTCGACCCAAGACTCACCCAGCACACTATCAAATTAGAAGAAGGCACCATACCAGTCACATAGAAGTAGAGGCTTGTCAATCCAACAATTGAGCCCCTCATGCAAAGGGAATTGGCCAAATTGATTGAGTCCAAAATTATATTTCCAATCAAACATTCCTCCTGGCTAGCCAACCTTATTCTTGTTAGAAATAAAAATGGGGAGATCAGGCTATGTGCCAATTTTAGAGACCTTAATAAAGTCTGTTTAAAGGATCATTATCCCCTCCCAAGCATGGAGCGGATCCTTCAGAAGGTAATGGGAAATGATCATTTGTCCCTCCTCAATGGTTATTTAGGGTATAATTAGATTGTAGTGCAAGGCTATGACCAGCACAAAATGGCCTTCACCATTAAATGGGGAATGTTTGCCTACAAGAAGATGCCTTTTGGGATATCTAATGCTGGTGCTACCTTTTAGTGAGCCATGGACATGGATTTTGGAGGCTTGATAAACAATAACATGCTAGTATACCTCGATGATGTGACAGTATTCTCCAAGAAAGTGAGCCAACACATAGAACACCTCAGGTAGATTTTTAAAAGGTGCAGGGAATTTGGCATCTCTCTTAATCCAAAGAAATGTGTGTTCACTGTTCATGAGGGGGAACTCCTTGGCCACATCATGTCTAAAGAAGGCTTGAACATTGACCCTAAGAGAGTTTGCTCTATCTTGGAGATGTCCCTATAAAAGCACAAAAAGGGCTTGTAGAGTTTCTTTGGTAGGATAAATTTCATTTAGAGGTTCATTCTAAATTCTACTAAGATAGTCAAGCCCCTAACCTCTATGCTAAGGGTGATGAATTCAAGTGGATAGCTCAAAGGAAAGATAGCTTTAAAGCCATCAAGTAGGCCATGACCTAGGATCCTACTTTGATCAGCCCCGACTTCAACAAAGACTTCAACCTCTACACTTTTAGTAATGAAGATGTAATCTCCACCATGCTTACCCAAGCAAATGTTGATGACCTCAAGCAGCCACTTTCCTTTTTCAACCAAGGGTTAGAGGACTTCAAATTTAGGTACACATATGTAGAGAAGCAAGTCCTAGTAGTAGTGCAGAGCCTAAATAAATTCAAGTATATGTTGTCTAAAAGTAGGATTCACCTCATGGTCCCACATCCTGGTGTCAAGGACATCTTGACCAATCAAGACCTAAATGAGAAAAGGGTGGGGTGGATCACCAAAGTGGAGTATGACGTAGAACTCAAGATCACCAAGTTGGTGAGAGGAAGAGGCCTGTGTAAACAACTAGCTATAGACTTCAAGCAAAAAAGGGAAGACAGCCTAATAGTTCATGATGCAGCCATTATAGAAGAACCAACTATCATAAAAGATTAGATGTTAGACATGGGGCATTTCCTTCTCACTGGTGAGTGCCCATAGGGTCTTGATAGGACCGATGGAAGGTAATTTAAGCTCCAATCTCTCCCTTATGTCCTGGTTGATGAAGTATTGTTTAGGAAGGATCTCTCTAGGATATTTCTAAGATGCATTGATGCAAACCAAGCTGATAAGGTATTGGCTGAGTTCCATGATGGGCTAGCAGGTGGTCATTTCGCTCCTAGAGCTACTACAGCAAGGATAATGAGAGCTAGCTATTTTTGGCCTACTCTTTTCAAGGACACCCATGCCTGGGTAAGAAAGTGCCAAAAGTGTGCACTTTTTGATGGAAAGCAATGGTTGGATGTTGTGCCTCTATAACCCATTCAGGTGGAATAGCCATTCATGCAGTGGGTCTTGGACTTCATAGGGATGATCAATCCTCCCTCCAATGCTAGACACAAGTGGGTCTTGACTGCTATATACTATTTCACAAGGTGGGTGGAGGCTATCACTCTAAAAGAGGCAAACAAAAGCGTAGTCCTAGAGTATTATGAGGACTTGGTAACAAGATTTGGGGTCCCAGCCACCATAATCTTAGATAATGCTTTGGCTTTTCTAGGGACCAGAACAAGTGAATGGGCTCTAAGGTATGGTATATACCTCAACACTTCATCAAATTATTACCCTCAGGGGAATGGGTTGGCTGAGTCCACAAACAAAAATTTGATTAGGATCATAAAGAGGACCCTGGAAGAAAATCAGAGGGCTTGGCATGCCAAGATAAAGACAACTCTGTGGGCTGATAAAATCAATCCAAAGAGAGCAATCAAAAACTCTCCATATATGCTCATATATGGAACAGAAGCTAGGCTTCCCATCTCACTTGAATTGCCAGCACTGGACCTCACTCACCAACTGCAATTAGAAGAAGGAAGTAGCATGGAGGTCAGGCTGTGTGAGCTAATGGAGCTCTAAGAGGTAAGGGACTGGGCTATGGCTTTTATGACCAGTCACCAATAGCAAGTAAAAAGAAACTTCAACAAGAGATCTTCATCAAAATATTTCTCTGAAGGAGACATTGTCTTGAAGTGCGAAAAAGATTGAGCCAAGCCTAGAAAGTATGAAAAATTTGATGCCTTATGGAGTGGTCCTCACATAGTTACTCAATGCATGAAGCATAATGCATTCCAACTCTCCAAGTTGGACAGTTAGGAATTACATATCCCAGTTAATGGGATACATCTAAAGCATTTCCATTGAGTCTCTTTTTAGCTATATATACTTTCCTTTGTTTTCTTTCCCTATTTTCCATAAGTGTTGTTGCATAGGTAGTAGTTTTCTTAGTCTTGTGTGTGTTTTCATTTCCTTGGAGGTTGATCTGCATGACTGGTTCTAAGTTTTATCAAAGCTATTATTGGTTCTTCAAGATATAATTGACTCCATGCCCAATGGATTTTCATGGAAACTAGTCTTTAAGAATAGTAGGCATGCTTCCCCTGGGAGTCACCAATTTGTTGACCAATTTTGCCCACAGGCAAAATTTTGGTCTCCCTCTTCCCTTGCTATTCAATGCCAATCATTTTTAGGATACACAGCTTCATGTCATGGTTCTTCAGCACATGGTTCATCCATCTTCAAGTTCAATGAGTTTGGTTCATGCCTTGGTTCAAGTGGTTCATCAACCTTTGGTTCAAAGGTCCATCTTCAAGTTCAACATCTCAATTCACCAAGAGTTGAACCATTGAACCTTTTAACCAAATTTTGGTTCAATGGGCTTGGTTTAAAGGGAAAGGTTCAATGGGCTTGGTTCAAAGCAAAGAGTTCATCGGCCTTTTTTCATTGGTCTATCGGTGCATAATAGTTGAACCCTTGAACCGTTGAACCTTTTTGGTTCAACGGCTTGGTTAAAGGGTATGCCCTTAGCCGATGGGGAGTCTTCAAGGTCAAAATTTCCCTAGCAGAGGGCAAGTGCTTCAAAAATGAAAATTGGGTAAGTTTAGTTTGGTTCAAAGTTCAATTTTGCTTAAATAGACTAAGTCCCAAATTCCTTCAGACTTTTGCCCGAAGGAATTCCTTTAGACAAAAAGTCTGAAGGAATTTGAGCCACATACACCAAAGCTTTAAGTAAAGGTGGACATAATTTCCATAGACTTTTTGTCTGTTTGAAAATATTCATGGACAAAAGTTCGTGGAAAATACACAAGGCAAAATAGACCCAGGGAAATTGACATGGGGAAATTTTCTATGGACAATTTGTCTGCGAGAGCCCGGGAGGCAGTCCAAGAAATAAAGGGACCCACCAAAGGAACTTGAAGGGTAAGTGCCCTTGTGAGGGACTTTTGACCAAGTACAAAAGGAACACTTTCAAATGCTGAAGGGTCACCTTCCCTTTGAGTGGATGATAGGACAAAGAGAAGTGCCCAAAGAGAAGCCACATGGACCCTATGACATTTTAACATGGACAGTGACATCCGGGAGGACATCAAAATTAACAGAACAATTTAGCTGTTGGTTTTCAAAACATGACAGCCATATGAATGTCAACTTTCATAAAGTGAAATGGCTATTTATTTTCAATTGAGAGAGAGCTAACCAAGGATCCAGGATGTAGCGACTCGCCAGAATGTTCACCACCAAGGGCCAAATGAGCCAAATGAGATGAAATGGAGAAAAGACAATCCCAAGCATGGAGCAAGCAAGCAGTTAGTCCAAGTGGTGCCATTTAAGAAGTGACTCTAGTAGGTGAAATAGTTCCTATGAATTGATCATGAGAGGATGCAAATAGCTAGTAAAGCAACTGGTTTTCTCCATTTTACATTTAATGAGTGGACAAACCGTGTATTGACCTTGAAAGGGTAGATTTCGAGTAGACAAAGCACACATCTCATTAATGTTTTGAGTGACTTGTTCTTCCCAATGAGGGAATTCAAATTGTCCACTTGTAAGAAAGGAGTGCCAAATGGACCTCCTTGTTTCTCATATATATTGTGAACTTGTCATTATGTAAAGGATCTTCCACATTTTACAAGGCATACCTCTACTAAAATTTCCACCTAAATCAAATAAACATAGTTTTTACCTCTTCTTGGATAGATATTATATGTATGCCTTGAGTGTTAATTTGTGTTTAGTCATTTTCTTTGATGCTCTCACATGTTCAACACCAACACACCAGTTATCTACAAGGTGCCATTTTGCAATTGACAGGAGAAGAGCTCTATTTGGAAGTATAGAATAAAAGAAGTTACTTACAATGTGCATTTCATAACACCTTGGAGAGTCTCTATTTTTATGTTTTCATAAGAATACCCCTGCCATTTTCTTGTAGCCTAGTCCTTTTGCCCAGTTTGAAGTGTATGTATGTTGTTTTTGTCTGATTCTAAGTGTGGATGTGAGAAGGTCAACTTATTTTGGTGCATCACCTCTTTAGAGTAGTTTGTATTCCTACAATCTCCTTTCCGTCTTCATCCCCCCCATTATAGCTATATATATATGCCTATTGTTGATGCTGGAAAGTGCACCCTGCAGCAGGAAAATGGATTCGTACCCTCTCCCCACAACATGGAAACCCCTCTCTTGCCTGTGGGATGGCGAAGCAGGAGAGGAGAGTCTCTAGATATGGGCTAATTCCCTCTGATGTATCTTGTTTGTTTCAGGTAGAGCAAAAATATAGATATATAGATATAATAGGGGGGTGAAAAGGGAGAGAGAAAATGCATAAAAACAAACAGCCTACTCTAAAAGAGGTTATACACCAAAAATGAAAGTGACCTTCCCACATCCACACTCAGGACCAAACAAAACATACATACACTCATATTTGGTAGAAAAGACTAGGTCTCTGGGATGACAAGGAGGTTCTTATGGAAAGCACAGGAAAAGGGACTCACCAAGGTGCTGAGAAATACACACTGTAAGTGACCTCACCTGTTCTATGCCTCCAAAACAGAACTCTACTCTTGGCAGTAGCAGACAGTGGCACTTTCTAGATCACAAGTTTGCTAGTTTTGAACCTGTGAGAGCATCAAGAGACAATGACTAGACATAGATTAAAATTCAAGGCATACTCTACACAATCCATCTAAATAGAGATAAAAACTATCTTTTATTGATTCAGGTGGAAAATTTGGAGAGCAGTGCTCTTTACAAAAGTGTGAGAAGATCCTCTGATAAATGACCAAGTCTGTGTATTTATATGAGAAGAGCCAAGAGGAGTCTCATTGGGAAGAGTTAAAAAAACACTGTAGCTGATGTCATAAGTCTGCCAAGACCATGCTTGTTGCCTCATTTTGCGTGTTGGTCTTCTTCTTGGGCAGCCGAGCAGGCTTTTTCCTATGCTCTACAGGGGTTTTTTGCCGCATGCTGTTGTGGGCGGTGAATTTGCCACCCGCTGTCATGGACTTCACGTGGGACTTCAACTAACATCGGCTGATAAGCTACTAACCATGGTAGTTTTGCTAACATCAGCTAATTTAAGCTACCAACCGTGATAGTTTTGCCAACGTTGGCTGATGTTAATGGCCTCTTTTTCTCTGCCGACTGCTTCACGTGGCAATTTTGCCACCCATTGCTTGTGTGTAGGTGGTCTCTTTTTACCCGCCAGTGTTGTGGGTGGCAATTTTGCCACCCTCTGTATTTTGTTTGTCCTTCTTTTGCCTTAGTGTTAAATGCCTTAGCTCTTTTCCTCTCTTCTTGTGTGAACATTTGAAGACTCTGCCTTTCGTTACCGTGAACATCAACAAATGAGGCCGATGAACCAATGCTCTGAAACGGAGTTGTTGAACCCTAAAGATGGACCTTGTAACCCAAAATGACTGACCATGTAAAGCAGGTGTAGAAGGTGACCAAGATTTTGCTTGAGGGGCAAAATTGGGTCAACAAATTGGTGACTCACAGGGTAAGCATGCCTATTATGCTTAGAACCTAGTTGCCTTACATTCCATTAGGTGCAGAGTCAGATGGTGTCTTTGAAGAGAGTTCTCCATAGCTTTCGAGATCCCAGAATCAAATACACAAAATTTACCCCAAAACAAAGGGAAACACACAAAGCTAAAAACAACTAACTGTGTAAACTGCACTTAGGGAAAATAGGAAAGAAAACAAGGGAAACTATGTACAGCCAAACCAAAAAAATTAGTGGCAATGCTTTAGATGTATCATGTTGACTGGGATATGTAATTATTCGCCATCCAACCTAAAGAGCTGGAATGTGTTATGCTGCTTGCATTGAGTAATAATGTAAGGACCACTCCAGAGGGCATCAAATTTTGCATGTTTTCTAGGCTTAGCTCTATTTTCATCCCATTTTAGGACAATGTCTCCTTCAGCAAAATTTTTTAACGAAGACTCCTTGTCAAAATGTCTTTTCACCTGATGTTGGCGACTGATCATAGAGACCATGGCCCGATTCCTTTCCTCTTAGAGCTCCATTAGTTCACACAATCTGACCTCCATGCTGCTTCCTTCTTCTAGCTACAACTTATGAGAGAGGTCTAATGATGGTAACTCGAGTGAGATAGGAAGCCTTGCTTCCCTTCCATACACAAGCGTATATGGAGAATTTTTGATTGATCTCTTCATAGTGATTCGATTAGCCCATAGAGCTATCTTCAGCTTGGCATGCCAAGTTTTTTGATTTTCTTCCATGGTCCTCTTTATAATCCTGATCAAATTTTTGTTAGTGGACTTAGCCAGCCCATTCCCCTATGGGTAGTAATTTGATGAAGTGCTGAGGTATATACCATACCTTAGCACCCATTCACTAGTTTTGGTTCCCAGAAAAGCCAAGGCATTGTCTGAGATTATGGTGGCTAGGACCCCAAACCTTGTCACTAAATCCTCATAGAAATCCAAGACTGCAATTTCATTTGCTTCCTTCAAAGCAATGGCTTCCACCCACTTGGTGAAATAATCCATAGTAGTCAAGACCCATTTGTGTCCAGCACTGGAGGGAGGATTGATCATCGCTATGAAATCCAGGCCTCACTGCATGAATGGTTGTTCAACTTGAAACAGGCTGTAGGGGCATGTCAGCCAATCACTACTTTTCATCAAAAAGTGCACACTTTTGGCACTTCCTTACCCAGGTATAAGTATCCTTGAAAAGAGTGGGCTAGAAATAGCCAGCTCTCATTATTTTTACTGCTATGGTCTTAGGGGCGAAATGGCCACCTGCTGGCCCATCGTGAAACTCAGCCAATACCTTATCAGCCTAACTAGGGTCAATGCATCTTAAGAGAACCCAGAGAGATCCTTCCTAAATAATACTCCATCAATCAAAATGTAAGGAAGGGACTGAAGTTTAAAATACCTTCTTCTGGCCCTACCGAGACCCTGTGGACATTCACCTATAAGAAGGAAGCACCTCATGTCCATCATCCAATCTCTTATGATAGTTGGTTCTTCTGTATTGGCTGTGTCATGGATCTACAAGCTGTCTTCACCCTTTTGCCTCAAATCTGCTGCTAGCTATTCACACAGGGCCCTTCCTCTCACCAACTTGGCAATTTTGATGTCTATGTTGTACTCCATTACCTTGGTGATCCATCTTGCTCTTTTCTCATTTAAGTCTTGATTGGTCAATAAATCTTTGATGCCAGGATGTGGAACCATGAGATGGATTCTACTGTTTGACAACATATATCTAAATTTCTTCATGCTACACACCACTGCTAGGACTTGCTTCTCTACATAGGTGTACCTAATTTCAAAGTCCTCTAACCCTTGGCTAAAGAAGGTGAGTGGTTGCTCGAGGTCATCACTATTTACTTGGGTAAGCATAGCAAATATTACTTCTCCATTGCTGAAGGTATAGAGATTGAGGTCTCTATTGAAGTTAGGGCTAACTAGAGCAGGAGCCTAGGTCAAAGCCTGTTTGATAGCTTCAAAGCTATCTTTTCTTGGTGTTATCCACTTGAATTCTTCACCCTTCCTTAGCAAGGAGGTTAGGGGTTTAACTATTTCAGCAAAATTCAGAATGAATCTCCAAATGAAATTTATCTGGCCAAAGAAACTCTGAAGGCCTTTCTTGTGCTTTGGTAGGGACATCTCCAAGATGGAGCAAACTCTCTCGGGGTCAATAGACAAACCTTCCTTAGACACAATGTGACCAAGAAGTTTCCCCTCATGAATCGCAAATACACATTTCTTTGGATTTAGGGAGATGCCAAATTCCCTGCACCTCTCAAAAATCTACCTGAGGTGCTTCATATGCTGTCCCACCTCCTTGGAGAAAACTGTTATATCATCAAGGTACACCAACATGTTCTTATTTATCAAACCACTGAAAGCCATGTCCATGGCTCGCTAGAAAGTAGCACCAGCATTGGATAGCCTAAAAGGCATCTTCTGGTAGGTGAACGTTCCCCATTTAGTGGTGAAGGCTATTTTATATTGGTCACAACCCCACACCAAAATTTGATTATATCTTGAATAACCATCTAAGAGGGAAAAGCATTCGAAACTAGTTACCTTTTGGAGGATCTACTCCATGTTCGGAAGGGGATAATGATCTTTTAAAGAGACTTTATTAAGGTCTCTGAAGTCGACACACAGCCTAATCTCCCCATTTTTCTTTCTAACTGGAACCAAATTGGCCAACCATGAAGAATGTTTGATCAAAAATATAATGCCAGACTCAATCAACTTGACCAATTCTTTCTACATAAGGCGTTCGATCATCAGATTAGCAGGCCTCTATTTTTGTGTGACTGGTTTTGCACCTTCTAATTCAATGGTGTACTGGGTGAGTCTTAGACCAAAGCCTTTCAAATCACTATAATTCCAGGCAAAAATATTAGTGAACTCCTGACATAGTAGAATGAAAGCCTGCCTTTCTTGAAACGTGTAGACCTTACCAAGCGCCAGCAACTTGTCCTTGAAGATTTCAACTTTTTCATAATTCTCCTCTTTGGTAGTGATACATGCTTTGTCATCTCTTAGTTGGTCCTCTCCATTGAAAATACTTTCAAGTGTGACCAGACCCTTAGGAAGTTTATTGTTCTTCAATTAAACAATCTGATCTCCATATTGCTACTATAATTTCACTTGATTGTGGACCGCGAACTCAGCTTCTTCCTGTAGGAAGAGAGCTATCTACTGGTCACTTTCGAAGACTTGCCAATTTGTAACATTGTCTGGAATTGAAGGCTGAACCACCACTTTTAAAAGGCGTGAACCACAATCTCTGCTTATCTCTTTTGAAACATCAAATTGGGTGCCAACAGCTGCTAGCCTCTCAGCCTACTTATTCTATTCTCTGGGGATCGAGGTAATGTTAAGAGCAAGGAAAGCTTCCATCAAGTCCCAGACTCTATACTTGTAAGACTTCAGCAAGGAGTTCTTGGTTAGGTTTAGGCCTCTTATTTGGTTCACTATTAGTTCACTGTCCCCTAGGATTTGCAATTCCCTGATCCCTCTCTTTCTTGCCCACTCAAGTCCATGAATCAAAGACTCATATTCTGCAATATTATATGTGCAAGAGAACTAGAAATGGAAAGCTGAAAAGTACCTTTCTTTAGAAGGGGAGACTAACATTGCCCCACCACTAGCGCCTAATTTGATTCTAGAATCATCGAAGTACAGTTGCCACAGGCCAAGGTATTCTTTATTCTCCTTCATTATATTGGGCATGATGATGCTTTCTTCATGTAAGCAATAGATGCCAAGGTCTACCTCCTCAATAAACTTATAAGGATCATACTTTAAGTTATCACTTCCCCACTCATCCAAGAGTAGACTGTGACTCCTTCAAGAGCAGAAGATGAAGATTTGTCTGTCTGAGAGTCTTTTGGATCAATGATAGTGTAACTGACATTCACTGCCTTAGGTGAATAGGGCTCTAGGTGGTCCTTGTAGAGTGGCTCAGATTTAATTTTCACTTCGGTCCTGTATTTGGTTCTAAAAACTAGGTATGACCAATTTGTTGCTAGATAGCCCCTTATCTTGGACGTAAAGTCCCTTGACAAACAGATTGCAAAATACGGAGGAACGTCTGCTACCACTGTATCATGAGGGATTGAGAATGTCGGGTAGGCATGTAGTGTTAGACTCAATCCTTTCAGGATCACGACTGTCTTTGCAGGCATCCCATCTAGTTGCAAGACTCCTTTATTCATGGCTTTGTACTTTAACCCCATCTTATCAGCAATGCACTTGGGCATTACTAAAGTGCTAGCCCCACTATCAATTATGCAATTATGTACTAAGAATTCCCCCATGATCAAAGATACATAAAAAGGGTGAGTCCTTTCTTCTTTCTTTACCTAACTTGAAGCAGAAGGCTACCCATTCATCATTAGGATGTTATTAGTGTCTGTTGGGATGGCCTGGCGATCTAGCTCATGCAATTCTTTCTTCAAAATGTCCCTTTGTCTTGGGAGAGACAATGAATCCCATAGAGAAATGCTCACATGCAATTTCTTCATTTGATCAACTATATTAACTTGGGGACTGACTCCTTTCATGCTTTCTTTTGGGCTGATCCCGACTGGAGCTGTAGACTGAGGAGCTAGAGGTGCAAACGGTTGTCTAAAAATTGGGGCCCTTTGAGATGGGTGCAATGGATGATTCATTGCTGCCTGAGGGGAAGCCTGTACTTCTCCAACTACTCTTCTTTTAAATTTCATGTTGGCTATAATGTAATCATCCTGATTGTCTACAGCAACCCCATGATTAATTGCACAGAGCTCACCCTCTTCGTGATTTATCAAGGTCGAATCCGGCTGAGTTTGATTTTTACTCATGCTGGGCTGAGTTGGGAACTCAAAAAACTAGGAAAAATTAGCAGCCTAATTTTTTGAATTATGGAAAAAATTCATCATGTCATTCATGTGGACAGCTTGCTCTTGACTTTGTCCCATGGTTGAACAACCTGGCTGCTCCTGCACTAGATTGTTTTGAGTAGGCACCATGGCTTTAGATGACGAAGCAGGGCCTGAGTTATAATTTTGATAAGGCTTGGTTGTAGTGAGTTGCCCCTAACCTTGGTTATAATTTTGAAAAGGGGGTTTAGGGGCATGGCCATAATTCTGATAACCCTAGTTTGGCTTGTTGCTTTGAGCTTGCTGCCTTTTAAGGGCAATAAGTTCATTTGACATGCTCTGCAACAGTCCCTTAACTTCATTTAATTCATTGGATGGAATAGTAGTTAGCTTCTCAATGACAGGTAGGGGAGCAATTGTGGGAGTGACACCCTGAATTGGGGGCAGCAGTTCTGGGAAAAGTGGCATATGAGGCCTAGGGGTGATTTTCTCGGCTTGAATCAAGTAATTTTTAGCTACAATGGAAATGTCATATGCAGCTAATAGTATATGTCCTCCCATAGATTGGATCATCATATCAATGTCACTATTTAATGCTTTTAAATAGTACAAGAAAGCATAGTTGGGGGTTGGCCTTACCAAGACGATAATTCTATCCCACGTCTTTTGAAACCGCGTGTTGAAGTCCTACATATACTCGTGCAGAGCTCTTTTTATAGTTGTCAGTTGTTCAGCAAGAGAGAGGCCATCACTTTTTTCCCCAAAATGATTAATTAAACGAGTGCCCAATTCATTCCAAGAATGTATGGAATTCACAGACAAGGTGCCGTACCAGTCAAGAGCTTTCCCTTTCAGAGACAAGGCTAACAGTCTAATGGCAATGTTTTCTTCTGTTATGTTGTGAATATTGCAAAGGTTGGCAATATTATTGATATGCTCAACAACTATAATAGGTCCCACTCCATCAAAAGAGGGCACACTTTTTAAAGCTATTCCTAGAATTAGGTCATAGAGTGGGAGGTTTAAGGGGCTCTCACCGCGAAAAGCTGTAAAAGGCAATGCCATGGCTAGAACAGGTTGTATTTGTGGCTGAGCTGGGTTGATGTTCCTAGCAACAATTCTAGGAGGATTTACTAATGGATAAGGTTGAGTTCTTTCAAACCTAAGCCTTTTAGTAGAGTTTAAAGGCAGCTCAATGAAAACAAAAGGGACCCCTCTTGAAGTTGACCTTGTGGTAACCTTTGGCATAGAAGTTTAAGTGATTGGTCTTAAGAATAAAGAACTGAGCTCTTACCAGTGGAGTCGTCAGATGCTGGAAAATCTTTCAAATGACTATAGCAAGACCAACATCAATCCTAAAATACTACTGCATTAGAAAGTGATAAAAATATGGTCCCACCAGGCGTGCCAAAATTGTTGACGCGCACGGTGCTATATTGGTGGTTCCTCTACTGTAACAGGATCAGCGAGTAACCCTGCAACTTTTTTGATTAAAAACTTTGGAGTTCCACCAGGCGTGCCAAAACTATTGATGCTAGAAAGTGCACCCTACGACAGGAAAATAGATTCATGCCCTCTCCCCACAACATGGAAGCCCCTCTCTTGCCTGTGGGATGACGAAGTAGGAGAGGAGAGTCTCTAGATATGGGCTAGTTCCCTCTGATGTATCTTGTTTATTTCAAGAAATGCAAAAATATAGATATATAGATATACTGGGGGGTGAAAAGGGAGAGAGAAAATGCATAAAAACAAACAGCCTACTCTAAAAGAGGTGATACACCAAAAATGAAAGTGACCTTCCCACATCCACACTCAGGACCAAATAAAACATACATACACTCAGATTTGGTAGAAAAGACTAGGTCTTTGGGATGACAGGGAGGTTCTTATGGAAAGCACAGGAAAAGGGACTCACCAAGGTGCTGAGAAATACACACTATAAGTGACCTCACTAGTTTTATGCCTCCAAAATAGAACTCTACTCCTGGCAGCAACAGACAGTGGCGCTTTATAGATCACAGGTTTGCTGGTGTTGAACCTATGAGAGCATCAAGAGACAATGACTAGACATAGATTAACATTCAAGGCATACTTTGCACAATCCATCCAAATAGAGGTAAAAATTGTCTTTTATTGATTCAGATGGAAAATTTGGAGAGCAGTGCTCTTTACAAAAGTGTAAGAAGATCCTCTGATAAATGACCAAGTCTATGTATTTATATGGAAAGAGCCAAGAGGAGTCTCATTGGGAAGAGTGAAAAAACATTGTAGCTGATGTCATAAGTCTACCAAGACCATGCTTGTTGCCTCATTTTGCGTGCTAGTCTTCTCCTTTGATGGCTGGGTGGGCTTTTTCCTATGCTCTGCAGGGGTTTTTTGCCGCCTATTATTGTGGGTGGTGAATTTGCCGCCCGCTATCATGGACTTCATGTGGGACTTCTGTCAACATCGGCCGATAAGCTACCAACCATGGCAGTGTTGCTGACATCAGTCAATTTAAGCTGCTGACTGCAGTAGTTTTGCCGATGTCAGCCTATGTTAATGGCCTCTTTTTCTCTGTTAGCTACTTCACGTGGCAATTTTGCCACCCATTGCTTGTGTGTAGGTGGTCTCTTTTTACCCGCCAGTGTTGTGGGTGGTGATTTTGCCACCCTCTACATTTTGTTTGCCCTTATTTTGCCTTAGTGTTAAATGCCCCAACTCTTTTCCTCTCTTCTTATGTGAACATTTGAAGACTTTGCCTTTCACTATCGTGAACGTCAACGAATGAGGCCGATGAACCAATGCTCTGAAATGGAGTTGTTGAACCCTGAAGATGGACCTTACAACCCAAAATGACTAACCATGTAAAGCAGGTGTAAAAGGTGATCGAGATTTTTCCTGAGGGGCAAAATTGGGTTAACACCTATGTTAGCACTTGCTAAAACAAACATGATGCATCAAAGGGAGATAGCCCTTATCTAGAGACTCTCCCCTCCAACTTCACCAATCACACAGGTGAGAGGGGAGTTTCCATGTTGTGAGGAGAAGGTAGGAGCTCAACTTCCTACCACTGGGTGCTTTTTCCTACATCAACAACTACAAAAGGGACCCATAGGAATCTAGGCAAGGCCATGGGGGGCCAAAGTGGCAAACCCAACAAGCCTTCTAAAATTAGTAAGGAAGGTTTACCTTCTGGAGTGTGTAGGTCAGGATGGATCACTGGTAAACTAGCCCCAAAAGCCAAATTGATTGACTATTCAGAAAGTGATTTAGAAGAAGCAACCCAAGATGAAGAGTTTGAAGAGCTAGAAATCCAAGAAATTTTGGAGGACACTAAAGGGAAATAGGCTTCTCAGGTTGTTGAGGTCACTGAAGAGCAGGGTGTTAACTCTATGGGAACTACTGACAACAAGGACAAGATGCATATTGAGGAACCTAGTGAGGGTATAGATAATGAGATTGATTGGAAAATAGAAATTGGCACCTTGAAGGACCGAATTCAAAAGCTGGAAAAGGTCTTCTTTAAAGGCCTTCGAAATACAATTCTGTTGAATATGTCTATGTTGGAAGTGTTGGGCAATTCTAGGAATGCTGACAATGTAGAGAATGAGAAACTTAATGATCTTGTTAATTCTATAGTTATGTAGTTTATAACTATCTGAATCTAGTCTTTTCATTGCTTATGTTTTGCTTCTGATTGTGTTTCTCAGTTGTGCCATTGTTCCTTTGCTAGCATCTTTTGTTTGCCTGCCTTTTTGTCTTTTTTGATTGTATAGGGTTCGGCCCTTGGTTTGTTGCCTTAATCAAAAACATGATTGAAGTCAATATATTTTGTATTTTCCTTTAAATTATGTAATCACATTGCATTTTATTCCACCATATCTCAATGTTTGTATTATGTTATTGTTTTTATCTTTGAATACCTTTCCTTTTGGTGAGTATCATTACTATTATGTTGAGTTCTACTTGTATTTTTCTCTTGTTAAAAGGAAATATTTTGATCTATTGTATTTATTATAGTGTACATTAGTTATAACCATTCAAATCCTAATGTGACTTATTATGACTATCAATTAGGTGGTATAAGGCATCACCCATATGGATTTATGATCTAAATATGGACCACAAGAAAATAGTATGGTAATACTCAATGGAATGTACCAAGATGTGGATTAGATAGGTATTTAATATTTTATCCCCATGTTTTGTATAAAATTAATAGTACATACATGTAGGAATTGTTATTCATTAATTTAATATGTTATCAATAAGCACATTATATATATATATATATATATATATATATTGTGATGGTCAAATCCTCCTTTCAAGGATGTATTTTTATTATTATAGTTACACATTGTGTATTTTTGATCTTGATGTGATTTGTTCTTATCAAATTTGTATTACCTTAATCATTCCTTCATTATTATACATTTTAGTATTAGTATTCAATGCATCACAATGATTTGTGTCATGTCATGTGATTTTATGATAGACAATAATATTTTAATTATTGATGTGAAATAATTCCCATGCATCAATGCCAATTATATGGTAATGTTTTGATATTATGATGAATTAATATTTTAAATATTTATCTTGTTTTATATTAGAGGATTTTTACTTGAAATGGTGTTGGATCCAAGTTATTAGATATATCCACATCATCAAGTAAAATGTATAATTTATTATTTTCCCAAGTCATGTTTGATTCTAGTTTTACTAATTCATAGTATGAAATATTATTATAACCTTTTTTAATTTTAAATTTACTCATTTTATATCATTATTTCCTTTCCTTTACCCCAACATATTTTTCCTAAATCAAAATTTTTGATTTATTTGTTTTAATTGTATATGAATCATCTTGATATTTTCTAACTCCAATATGTGTGAATAGAGTAAAATATAGATAATCATCTAAAGTATTCAATTTTAAATTTCATAGTTAATATTATATCATATTTTCCATTTTGGTATCCTCTTCATCACTATCATAATAATCTATGACTATGCCATCTTGATATTTGAATTCACTAAAAAAAGGAAGTTTTGTAACATGTTTTGATATCTTTGTATGAACTTTTGGATCATGTTGTACATATTATTTATATGTTATGATTGGTTCCTTATAGTTTTTTAGCACTTGATTCACCCACCTCATATGTATGCAAATGAGTTACTAGAATCGACTGTGATGGAATAATGATAAAACTATATTCCAAATGTGATTTTGAAGTCCACATTAGTAGATTAGGTCATATTATAATATTTGAAATGGATATCATTTATTTGTTGTGTTAAATTATCCTTCATTATTGAATTTGATCCATCCCTCTAATTTCAATGGTACTACTTCCATAACATGTATCCATGATCACCCAAAATCATGTTTTGTTTTAAATAATTAGGCATAACATGAAATGTAGTAACATCATGGTACATAGTCTCACATCCAATGATATGTTTACAACTATGTTATGTTAATTATTTAAACTCCATGTATGATTTGATCTGATTTTTTAATAGTATCCAAGTTGATCCACAATAGTTATATGAAGGAAATGTCACATATATTCAATTAAAACCAATTATCTACTAACTATAGAAACATAAAATTATTCATTAAGATCTTGACAATGTTTTTTCTTAACATCCTTACCTTACATGGTCCATTCACCATTTTACTAATTCAAAACACTAAAAATATCATACATACACCCCAATTTTATCTAATTTTATCCTTTTTCAATATACATGATCAAGGAATACCTATCCCTATAGTATCTAATGTTGTAGGATAGGTCTGCACTAGTTTAGATAGGGACACACTACGACCTTGTCCACTAATGTGACCTTATCCCCTACACTCTAACATGTACTTTTTAAAATTGAGAAATTTCACAATGGTTCTATCCCACATATTGTAAAGTTTTTTAGAAAAAATACTTAAAATATTACAATATAAATTCACATCAAGGAATTCACTTAGAAACCCACTCCCCTAAAAATTTGATTTCAAATCATTACACACTAAGTAAAATAAAACTATTTATTCCAATTCCAATTTTATGAAATTATAATAGTCATATGACAAGTATAAATATTATTTATTAATAGTAAATGGAATCCATTATCAATAAATTTAATCAATGTTATAGATGTTATACAATCACATATCACATAATCACCTTATGAGGGAGGACTACATCAGCCTCATGACCATTTGGGTTATGTAGGCAACACTCAAATTACATTGGGTTATATAAAGATAAATTATATATTTCTATAACCATATTCCCCCATTTTTAATTTGACCCCTATCTTTTTATCATGAAAGAATAAGGGTTTTATGATTACACATCTTCTGCACATGAACATGGGACACATAATTAATCATGAAACCCATATTGACTATCACACATACCCATATTTGAAAATTAGGAACACAATCAACTAAAATTTTGTTTTATTCATCATATAAGGCAATGGTGTGTCCTTATCCCTCTCCTATATACTTGTCCTAGCAAATAGTCAACTACTAAATTCAGTCACATTAAAGTATATAATTCCCTCCAATCTATTTTTAGTCACAACCATCTTGCACTTTTAAAATTAAATATGTTTTAGGAAGGTTTAATTATATATGTGAACTTTAACTATTTTAATAAAATCTTAAATTCTATAAAATTATATAGCATATTGTATATTCATATCATATATGTCTATTCCAGGATTCTAATTTCAATAGTTTAATATTTATTAGTTGTATTTCACAAAGTTAAAATATATTAAACATTCTTTCAAACCTACATTTTGTTTTAAATATTTAATATTGTTTTCTTTATCTTTGTCCTAATATTTCATCAAATTTATGCAAATTCCTCACACTAAAATAAAATACACTTTAACCTTGGATAAAAATATGAATAAAATAATTCAACTTATTCGACATTAGATTTAATCTACCATTGAAATATTTTATCTTGTCACCTTATATAAATCTAAAACTAAATCTCTTTGTTTCAACCTCAGGTTTAAATTTTTTGATATATATACACAAATATTTGACTTTGGTTTTTATTATTATTATTTTTATTAGAAATTATGTCCTGACAATTTTTAAACTACTTAGTGATTATCATGAAGGCTACATGATGTTATGATTATAGAAATCATGGTTTGAGAGTTTTACACAATAATAATATCCATTTTAAAATAATAAACATATTTTTTTAGTTTCCATGTATCTCATATTATATAAGAAACATCTATGATCCTTTATTTAAAACATAGGAAGCCTCTTTTAGCCATTTTATTTGTGGTGCACCTAAGAGGAGCATATCGCCTAGGGAAATTACTCTCATTGTACCTTCATAAATAGGGTTATTTTGATATAGATATGGTGTTAATTATATATTTAGTGATATGAAACATTGGATTGACACTAATTAATGAATGAGAAAGTATATTTGAGAGCCCACATAATCATTCAAACTAATGTCTAGATAACCATCTTACCTTGATTTTTTCTTGTATTATATTCATAGTCATTAGCTTATTTCATATATGATAGATTATTTTTCACTTCAAGAATTTTGTTTATTGAATTTATTATATATATCAAGGATAGTATAAGATAACAAGATAATGGTTTATATCCTCTAAATAAATTATTCTCTACTCGTGATAATGATTGGACAAACCATCAATAGAAAAAATCATGGAAGATTATTTTAGTGATGATTATGATTTATATAATGTTGTAATGAATGATAATGACTTTATTGATTATTTAGAATAAGTGATCATTAAATAAAACTCTCCTTTAGAATGCACATTGGAATCTCCCTTAGATTCCTCTTTGGATTTACCTTTGGGTATACCTATAACTTCTCCTTAGGTTCTTCCCTAGCTTCAACTTTGAATTAAACTCTATATTCCAATTTGGTATATCATCTAAAATATTATTCAAATTCATCTTAATTGACTATTAGTTTAGATTAAAAAATTAAATGAAATTATCAAATAAAGAAACATCTAGAGGTAAATATATCTAAGTAAGATCAAGGTATTTTGTTTTATATTTTAATATCATCAACAAAAAAATAAATCACCCAGAGGTGAATAACAAATGTTATACCATATAGGTATAAAAATGAAAGTAACAAATTATATATCAAATTTTATGATATACCAATATAAAAATCCTCATACAAGAATCACCAATAAAAAAAAAAAAACCAAAATATTACAACAACAAGTAATATAGTGCCACCCTCAAGGTTTATTAACCTTACAAACTATATGTGTTATCATCATTACTATTCACATTCTCAAAACTAGGTCCTGGCTTCCAAGTATCCTCATATCCCTTATGTATGTTCTCTTCAAACACATCCTTTAGTGGAAAATATTTATCATATTTATCCATTCAATTTCCAAAACAATTTTCTTTGACAAACTTCATAACCTCATCTACCTCTATAGACCTCCTGATTCAGCCATTTTTTCTAATTTATTAATTAGTTCATAAAAGTTCTTATGGAGTTTTTTCCATGTTTGCATTTTTTCCTTAATCAAGAATTGAGAAGGCCTTAGACTTTATAAAAACATATACTGAGATAAAGTATTATCTTCCATCAATGCTACAATATCTAAATCCATTTCTTTTATGATTGATATACTATTTCTAGAGTTAGGTTTAGATGGGCTGGAACTTTTGATGAGTTCCATATATTCCTTTAACACATGCACCCAACACTGGGTACCATTCTTATCTAAATATAAAGAATACATCCAAGATCTAATGGTGTCTTTATATTTCTCTAATTATGAGTCCTTGATACATGACTAGTCATATTTTGAGAGAGTCACCTCTATAGCAGTGGGATGATAGAGGCTTCAATCAGGGTGAGGGCTAAGTTTGGGGTACCCACCAATATCCATAATATAGTTTGTAGTCAACTTTATCAGGCCTATCTTTAGGAATTATTCTTTATGGATCTATGGGATCTTAAACTATATATAAATATGCATAACAACAATATTAATAATGAATTCAAATGTGAAGTTAGTAACTACCCTAGCTCTACCTTGAAAAATATCTTGGTTCCTTTGATTCCATATAAACCAAAGAATCTCATTAGAAAACACAAACCAAAATTTTTGAAATAATGGATGGATTTTATTGTAAGCACAAACATATCCAAAATCAACATTAAACCAAGTAATTTTTTTAATAAAAGTTAATAGACCAACTATATAGACAACATTTCTAAATCTTAGTACCATATTATCAGGTAAATAAATGATGTTCAATTGACTCCAAATCACTACACACAAGATATAAATGGGTTAAATAACCACATTTAAGAATAATTTCTCCAAAAACCAAATAATTATAAAGCAATATCCACCTAAAAAAGATTTTTTAGGTTCTAAACATAAATCCCAAACCATTTGGAATATAAAAGCCCAATTATGGTAAGAGTCACAAACAATCCAAACATAGTTAAGTGTTAGATAAGGGGGATGAGTGGAGGATAGTTTAAGATATATAATTTTTGTAGAGAAATCATGAAGAAGAGGTCCTTTGATCTGCTTGATATTATCCCAAAATTCACTATCATTTTCAAGACGATTCACTAAGTTATTGTCCCTCAGTGCTTTTCTTACCATATAGTAAGTCTTACATTAGGTTTTAAGAATGTGATATCTATGTTTAATTATTTCCAAGGAGGCCCAACCCTTAGGATCAAATATATATTTAAAATATGTCATACCTTTCTTTAACATTCCAAGGTAGAACATCATTTGATAAGGGTAATGAGATGATTATTAAGGAAAATGTTCAACCATATAGATCTAAACCCTTGACAATAAGATCCGATCTATATGAATACATGATTTATAGTGATAAGGTGTTTCACAAGTCCAAATACTTCCAAATGGATACAAAAATAGAACCAAATACTTTAAAAGAATACGGGCCCAAAAAAATGTCATCAATGTGCAAGCCTTTCAAACTTACTTTACCTTTAGGAAACCCACTTAGAATGTTATTTATTAATACAAATTTCCTAGTCTCACCCCCTTGAGAACCTTGATGATCCATTTAATTTATAAGGTAATACCTTGAATGCATATGTCCTTTAGACCAATATCTTTTAGTTTACAGTAAAACTTTCAAACAACTACATGTATTTTCTTATTAACCTTGCCATATGGCCATAAAAAGTATCTAATAATTTTATGTAGTGACTTAATCTATATTTTGATAAATATCCAATAAGAATAATAGTATAAAATATATGATGAAATAATTTTTTGACAAACTTGAATTTTAACAGGGAGTGAAAGAAGATGACCTTGCCACTTTTCAAATTTCTTGTTTATTTTGATGTAAACCTATTCCCACATTTATTTTAGAGAAGGAACAAGGGAAGATGGAATTACAAAATACCTAACCAAATAATTGGGCCCCTTCCAATCCCACCCAAATTCAACAAGCCAGTCTAGATGGTTTTTCTTCCATCTTATCATACAAGACTTATGATAGGTAATTCTGGAACCAAAGGCTAGACAATATATATTCAGTCTAGATCTCACTTATATAATATTATCTCTAGAAAACTTAGTGAATAATGTTAAATCATAAACAAATAGTACATCAATCATTTCCAATTGATTTATAAGTTATATACCTCTTACTATGGGGCCTCTTACTATGGGGCCTATATCATCTACCCTAAGTAGATAGTTTAATGCATCGACCACCATGACAAATAGGAAAGGAATAAAGGGGGAAACCTTATCTAATGGATATTTTTAAGGGGATATATTTTGTGATATACCCATTTACTTTAACAACTATAGAGGCATATTTGAATAAAGTTGAGATCATTCTACAGAACCTTTCCTAATAACCAAATGCTTTAAGAATTCTTTCAATAGAAGGACACTCTATTCTATTAGAATATTTTTAAAAATATAGAAAAATCATCAAAATATATTGACAAGAATCTCTAGACCAATACATGCCTTCCACAAACCTAGTCTAGGTCTCTGACACCACTAGGGGTAATAGTGGGGATAGTCTTTTTGCCAATATCTTAGCAAAGATTTTGTAGGAAACATTGATCAAAGTAATTAGTCTCTATTTTTTTACTATGGAGAGATCACCCTCCTTTATAATGAGTTTAATAACCCCTTTATTGATCTTTGAACTTAGAGATCCCACCTTAATTACTTCTTTACATAGTTTAAGCACTTAGTTGAGATCCACTCTTTGTTGACTTTATGGAATTCTACCAAGAATCCATCAATACTAGGGGAATTATTAATTTTTAGATAGTAAATAACACATTTGACCTCATCTAAAGATATATAACTATCTAGAAAGGCCACTTGAATGGGGTAAACCTTTCTTAGAATAATATTTTCACATAACACCCTACTCTATTCAATCTAATAATTCAACCCCTTAGTTAAGAAAAAGTTTGAGTAGAAATCAAAGAATGTTTTTTTGATATATTCTTGATCCATAAAACAAATATAAAAATTTGGTACATTTATCACCTAGCATGAGTCAATTAAGTATAGATCTTACTTGGGAACCTTAACACAATAAATTTGGTGTTGTCTCAACTTATGCTTAATAGAATAAAAGTGTTTATCAAGGATTCATTATCTAGATCACATTATAGGTCATCTTCCAACCTAATAAGTTGTTTCAGGGCTATTCTAAAATATTTCCTTTGCCTCTTAATTTTAATTTGTCCAGATAATCTAGAAAATTAATTTGACAGGTCCATTAAATTGTTTCAAAAATGAATTTTAGAGTCTAAGTTAGAGGTAAACTTATCAACATTCTAGACAAACTGAATGCCATCCAAGAACTCTCTTTCTACAAGGTGGGATACATTAATTTTATACAATACTTTCATGGTGGCCTTCTCTTCTTTTTCATCATTTCTAAGAGTAAAATTGAGCTCAATGGGGCAATGATCTCATATAGTGAATGGACTAACCTTAACCACATTACCATCTCCTTCCAGGATAGTCTTGAAGCCATCTTTGAAAAGATAAAATCTATCAAGTCTAGAGCAAAGCCTTCTATATCTAGCCTAGTTGTTACACCAAGTGAACCAGATGCCTTTACTTTATGGCTTACCTTTATTCAAAGGGTCCACCAATTTGTGTATTCTTTTGCATTTAAACCAAAAAAATAAATCATTTCCTTTCCACATGTGTGGGTCTCATCCCATTTTTTACTCTCTTAAATCATATTAAAATCACCCTAAAACACCCACATAATGTCCTTTATATTAGATTCTATCCAAATCGAAAGTTCTATTCTTTCCTTCTAGTCATTAGGTGCATATATATTAAAAATTCCAAACATTTTTCCATGCTTGTTAAATATAGCCCAGACCACCCTATTTTAGTGAGAGACACCATGTTCCACAATATAATCTCCCCAAATCATGTTAATCATAATAGAATCACCCCCCTTTACCTCTACTATGGTTTATAGATAAGTGGATTTTTCTAGGCCAAATATAGGCTAAATTAAAGGAAAATATTGTACTAGTTGATTTGACCTCCTAAAGAAGGACAAAATAAAGTTTAGCTCTAGAGTATCTAAATTGCTTGATAATAGGTTGTTTTGTCTTCCCCACTTATTTTGATAAAATCTTGAGAAACATTCAAGAACATTATTCTCCTTATTCCTTTTCTATTGCTACTATCACCACCTTCCATTCCCCCATTTTTTAACAATCTTAAATCTTTTATAGACGGACTATTAAGGGATGTATTTTAAATAGAAATAGTTTTTAGTATTTTTCCAAACCCTTTACAATTCTAGTTATCTCTATTATTAAGATTGGAGGGAATTTATTTTAAACTATCACCATGATCTGATACATTCAAGTCCTCCCTATTAGGGGATACGTTCATCAAGGGATCAACCTATTCAAAAAGGATATAAGGAGGAAATTCAATCTCATTACCTAATATCACCTTAGACAAATTTTATTATAAACCTTGAGGGTCATCCAATGCCATAGAGGGTCCCCCCTGGGAGAGGGGAATAACATCAATCATATCCTCATCAAAATATTCTTGGGTATTTACCACTTAAAATGGTAGCTTGGTTTGTTCCATTGAATCATTCTACTTACCATTCTCCTCAAAAATCAATAAACCAATACCTTTAGGTGGAGGAGTTCTAATGGCAGGTTTCCCCACTCTCAATCTCATGAGAAGCTAATTTTCTCTCAATAAAGTTTGAACTAAATTTTAGTTGAGATCCCTTACCAAGGGATGTTCTACCATCCTCAAATTTAGTGTTAAAAATAGGATTATCTATGTTTCCTAAGTCCTCTATTTGAGGTGGGAGGGTATTAAATTGAACATGTTTTTTATTGAGTTTAGGGCCTCTCTAGACTACATTATCATTATTTTTATTAGCAAGAAAAAAGGGCAATTTGTCCTCATGTGACAATATTTTTTATATAAAAAACTTGCATTGAGAACTCCCAATCCTTTGATAGGGGATATGTAAAATCCCCTATTGATTTCAAAAATGAGGGACTCAGGAAGGTTTATAGAGGGTTCAAGGTAATTAGAACCCATGTGTTCATATGGGCTGGAGACCACCTAGTGTCCTAAACCCTAAACACCTCTCCCAGGGGTCAAAAGGCTTAAGGGATAAAATTCCATAATTGGATGGTGAATTTTCAATGTCAACCCATCTAGGGGTTGTTTTGAACACCAGGTCCTAACTTTGTAAGTTCAAATTCCATGAAAATGATTTAAATAATGATTATCCCACATTCTATAGGGATTTCTTAATGATTATTTTCTACATGTTATAATTAAAAAAAAAAAAAAAACCCTTTTCAAAACATTATACATAAACTAACATAGATACCCAGTTTATTGCCACATACCGAATTTAACTGGTTATCAAAGAAATTCTTTAATGGGAGAGAGTTTCTATTTAAACAAATTAAAAAAACATAAGATTTTTTATCTGAGATTATTCCCTAATCAAATATTATTCCATAGACAAATTGGGGATCAAAAAAGGGTTTTACCAAAACTAGGTCACTTATTGTCCTATCCTTTGTTGCCACCTCCTTCTCCATTTTTAGATGAGCTACTTAGGCTAACAACAAATTCTACACCTTTTGAATGCTTATCAAACTCTTTCTACCATAAAACTTCATTGAATAGATTCCTATTGTCACTAATTTTTCCACCACCCTTATCAGTAATAAATTCTAAGCTACCTAATTCAAGGCACTCATTAATTGACATGTTTTGGGCTCCACTCCCATAAATACTTTCATCAATGAGACTTTACATGGTTCAAAACACTTCAATCACCTTCCTCCATAAGCCACCAAAATTAATTAATTTTACCCCTAATATCCATCATGTATAAATGTATCAAATGGTAGGGAACATAAAAAACATGCAAACAAAGACCAGGGTGACATAATATACAAATGTATCACACAGGGAAAGAAATAAAAAAGAACAACTATACTAAAATTAACCAATAAGCATAAAATCAAAGAAACATTAACCATGAACCCTTTACAACCAATGAACATTTGAACATACAATCACCAAAGAAGAAAAGGGGACCAAGAAAAAGGGAAGCAAACATGAAGCACTAATAATGGAGGGTGACTATTTATTTCCCTTACAGATATCCACCTTCATCAAGGATTTACTATTTTCAAAAATGATCAAGATCAAGGTATTTTAATAAAATGATTTAGTAATAAAGTAATTTAAAATAAAAATAATATTTAAAGTGATTATTAATAATAATTTAATTATATATTATACTTTATAAATAAGGGATATTGAGCCTACATGTCATATCTCTTCCCCCTTGTCAACTAATGAGAGTGAACTTCTTTCATCTTCTCTTATCACATCACAAGAAATAATTGAAAGCAATGACATACTTATTAACATGTTGTGATGTTGTTCCTACTTTTTCCTCATTATTGTATTCACATGATGCTACTCTTGTGTTACAATGTCACAATCTTAGCATAAAGTTACCACATGATGAAAATGCATCTCTTTCTATTGTCAATTTTCTTAATGTTATCAGTCAACAAGAAGAAAGTAACTCATTTCTAATCAAATAATATATCAATATAAATGAATATCTTATCCCTCCCAAACCTCATCTTGATGGTGTTTCTATGGATATTAAGTAAAATATACGTAGGGTTTGTGCTTGTGAAACCCTTCAAGATCAAATTATCATTATGAAAACATTAATAGAATAATTTAAAAAGTCATCCCTATTAAAAAGTTGTGATGTTGTTCCTATTATATCCTCATTATTTTATTCACATGATGCTACTCGTATGTTACAATGTCATAATTTTATCATAAAATTACCACATGATGAAAATGCATATCTTGTTATTGTCAATTCTCTTAATCTTATTAGTCAACAAGAATAAAGTAGCTCATTTATAATCAAATAATATATCAATGTAAATGAATATTTGATCCCTCCCAAACCTCATCTTGGTGGTGTTTCTATGGAGATTTAGTAAAATATACCTAGGGTTTGTGCTTGTGAAGCCCTTCAAGATCAAATTATTATTATGAAAACATCAATAGAATAATTTAAAAATTAAAATAATTATTTTAGTTCAAAGATCATATGACTTGAAAATAATAAAAAATTTATTAAGAATATAGAATATGTTAGTGTCAATAATTTATCCTCATCTTCATATAGCTGTCATATGCCTCATAAGAAACACATATATACAATTAATGCTTTGAAAAGTATTAAAAATGATAATAAAATTCCAAGTGATCTTTTAAGATAAATTATTCAAAATAATTTGACTACGCTACCTTCCATGCCTCCTTTAATAATATCAAATAATTATTATGCATATGAAAAATGCATTTGAATCATATAGATAATTATTTGGTTTTGAATTAAAAAATACAAAGTATCGTTCATAGTGATGATATTATAATATATAAAACAATTAATCAACCCACTTATATTGAATCTATAAAAATTAAAGTGTAAAAATAACACAAATAAAAATTGGGCACCAAAAGATAATACAAATAACAAGATGAAAAATTAATATTACAAAAATAAAAATGACCAAAATAAAAGTTTCAAGGACAAATTCAAGAAAAATAAAAAAGCGTGATTTTGAAAATGTTTCTCATGAATAAAATTATAAATCAAAATACTCCTCCAAGGTCTACTAATACAATTATGGTTGTTAAGGAATCAATCATCACATGTACTTCATTCATAGATTGAAAATATAAAGTCAAAGTAAAAAGTAATTAGCTTACTCATGTTCAACAAATCATACATAGCCATTATTTAGTTCAAGATACAATTCAAGCTCTTAAAAATGATAGACATGTTTAAAAGGAAACTTCAATCTATGGTGCAATAAGTTTTGCATGCACATATACAAAATATAATTAAAATGGCATATCAAAATTTGAAACACAACCTAAAAATTTAGTTATATCCTATGGTAATGATTACGTTGATGGCTATGATCCTAATTCTATAGAAGACTGGTATGATCTCTATAATATTGATTATGCAAAATATGAATACAAAAATAAAATTGAGGGTTATAATACACATGATACAATGCCTATATAGAGTAATCCCCTTGATGATATTATTAGATTATAGTTTACATATTCTCTTTTTACAAGACTTAGTTTTTTTACCTCGTTTATAATTTTTATATCACTTATCTAAGCATTCTTCTATCCCTTAGCCTAATTTTCACTTTGGACACTTTCCCTCTTGGTTTTAATAAAATTATTATAATAATATAATATACTTATTTATATGGCATTGCACTTTCTTACTATTTCATTCATATCATACCAACTAAATATCACACAACACATATTGCCTCTTCCCTATTTAAAGAGAATGTAAATTTATATATATCTTAATCATTTAAGCTACATCACCATGGTTCATTTACACATACATTTGGGAAACATTTCTTTCCTCCATTCTTATCATATTATGATTTATAAACCATGTTAAGGATTCTTCAAATCCCTCCTACTTCATTTATTTTTAAATATTTTCTTCTTAGCATATTTTTTCATATCTTTTTACATTCTAATTATGTAAAAAATAAATAAAAAACATGTAAATATTTTAAAAATTTATAAAAAAAATAAAAATATTATTTAAAAAATCACAAACATTGAAATATTTTCAAAAAATACATAAAAATTAAAATATTATTCAAAAATTAAAAAAATAAGAGTTATAAGCATTTTTTAAAATGTTGCTAGCTTATTTTATTCACAAACATTATTTTTTATTTTTTATAAAAGTAATATATTTCAATTTACAATAAACACTTCTTCTCATGAGGTATTTGAGTGTGTTACGGGATAAAATTTTACTTAGTTTTGATTTCATGATTCCATTATTACCCAAAAACCTTGTTAAGTTTAAGGCATCTTTATATTCTCTATGAACAATTCAATATGTTGTATCTATCCACAACATTTCTACCATGTTGAGATATATATCATGCATATGTTTTTATACTCACTTATATGTGTTACATTAACTATGTTATTTGATAACAATGGCATTGACACATATGGTATATTAGATTAGTCTCATTTTATTTATGTTTACTTTCTCTTACTTTATTGCATGATAGGTTATAGCTTTCTTGCTCATTGTGTGTGTCCTTAGCCTTGTACATGAAATTTTATTTATTTTATGGCATAATTGTTTCATTAAATGTATCCCTTGGAATTGTGTTATGAGACATTTATATGTCCCTTAAATATTTTATAAATCAACTTCAAACAAGAAGAATGAAATAAAAACATTGAAATCAACAAAGCATATTTGATTTAAAGAAGACTAAATATGAACAAAATGAAAGTATTATATGTTTAATATATATGATTTTATTGTACGAAACATAAAAATATTAGTATTGGCCAATAGGAATAAATTTTTAAAATGCATAGAGATTGGGACTAAAACTAGTAAAGCATAAGATCCTATAAACTGGTAGAAGATCACTTGGTACTATAGTACTTAGTTGGCCAATTTTTTCCTCTACTAAAAATTTATAAAATTAGGACATAATAATTTTTTATAGATTAAATAATGCATGCATTTATATATTTAACTTTAGATGGATGTGAAAGACCTGAAAATGATTTTTTAAAAGTTTAAACCCTACTAGGTCTTGTAATGTCTGAATATCTACAAATAAAAAATGAGGGAGTGTAATGAACTGACCTAACCCTAATCACCTGCATGATGATGAAGTATTTCCTATGAATCTAATACTCCAAATAAGGAAATAAATCTAGTGTATTTATCCCACTTAAATTTCTTTATGCAAATGTTATTCTTTTACTATATGAATACATTTAGATATGGCTTGAATACATGATCATGATTTGATTTGTTTTGGATAAAACATATTCCTAAATTGGATACTAACTACTTCAAATGATTAAAATTAAAATTAATAAAAAAAGGGAAGGTTTTTTTAGTGTGAAATAGTGTAATAATGCCTTTGCATTAAAATTTCTAAGTGATTGCGAAGTGGTATAATAGATTAATTAAGTGTGCCTTTATAGCAATACATAAGGGGAAAAATCATTATATGTATCCTATAAATATAAACCAGCCTATAATGGAGGGTTTAAATTTGAAAATAACATTTTTAAAATGAATAAGCAAAGGATCAACACATAAAGGACAAAAACATCTATCACTATTGTCTCCTATTGACCTATATTGTCGTTGAAGGAAACATGTCAATTTTGGGTTTGGGATATTATTACAAATTCTTAAAGGTGGTTTTAGTAGTTTATAAAATTTTATTAGGTGTAAGATTTTAATTTATAAATGAATAGGTCGTCATAGGTTCTTAGGATAGAGTGATTTAGTGAAATAGGTCTAAATTAAGAGCTCAATTAAAATTAAGGTAAATAGGGCCAAAATTGACATTATCAAGTATTCATGACCAAATTTTAGTGACTAAATTTCCTCCACATTTCCATTGAGAAATTAAATTACTAGAGTAAAGAAAAGATATACCTAAGTTTTTGAAACATAATTTTTCTTTAGGATAAACTCCAATCATGGAAGGTGCTATATGGAAAATCATGTGTGTGTGAAATTTATGTTTCTCTTGTAATTTTGTTTGGATATGATGCTTCATTGAATCATTGGATAAATTGGTTTTGACCCTAAATAAGTTGGATAAGGTTGGTTCCTTATCTAAAACAACATATAATATAAGGGTGATTAGACCATAAATTTAATTGAACTTGTATAGAAAATATAACCCATCAAGGGACACATAAACCTCAATTTGTATTATTGTTATTTGTAACCACAATACGTGAAACACATTAGAATCCACTATGGATTTTTAGGTAATAATTATAGAGGGAGATGAAACTATAATTTATGCATTATGAAATTTAAATAAATAACCCACTACATGTGGCTTGTAGATTTAATTATCATTTTATTCCATTGGCAAGTGTTGCCTCTCTTATTGATGTCAAATATTGATGTCTTGTGTGCATTGATGTCAAAGGTAATGACAAAGTGGTGATGTTATGATGATGATGATGAGTTTGAGAATGAATTTGTTCAAGGAAGGATTTTTATTCATATGAGATAAGGTAAGTATTGTTTGAGTCCTATCATATTGTATCTAGTATGCTTATGTGGTTTTAGGTCAAGAAGAGAATACAAGCATGTGAACAGTGTGTTGGCATAGGCTTGGTAGCCTAGTATGTAAGCATGAATATTAAATATATGCTTGGATATGAAGTTTATGAATGTTATGGATGATGAAATCACGTTTTATAGGTCCTAGAGGGTATCAATAGTGCATAAAATTCTTATAGGAATGCATAGTGTTTAGATTTTTTATTATGTTCATCTAGGCATAGTTGGTTTTATGGTAGAATAATCTAAGTATGAAATTTAATGGAATCATATTTAACATGCATGAAGGTTCTAATAGTATATTGATATATAGATGGATTTCCATATGTGAAGAGATCATATGGTTCAAATTTTAGGTCATGAAGTTGAACATAATTAAAGATATTTGGGTTCAAAGTTGGTATCTTAGATAGACGTTCACTAAATTTCTATACTTAACTAGAATGTCAGTAAACATCAAGAAGATATGATGAACTAATAATTTTGTGCATTTATTTATAGTATGAATAAATTCATTTTATCAAAGTTTTACATGGATATGTTGTCTATAGTGACAATAAGATACCTTAAAAATTTGGAGTCTTGAAGTGATTTCTAGCTCAAATTATAAAGATTGAAAGTTGCTCTAGCAAACTGTGATGGGCCAGAGACCATCAAGTTTAATCACATTGAAGTCTTAGGTTATTGTTTTATAAGATAAAATGATGAGAGTTTAATCATGCATATTAATATTAATGATGTGTATGAATTCAACATGTCAAAGGTTACATGCACTGGTGACAAGTGTCATAAGCTCACTAATCTGATATAAGATCAATGGTGAGTGGTGGTTCGTACTTATGAAGATCAACAGTGCAAGACAAGTCAAAGAGTTAATAAATCATATGGGACATCTAAGTGGCACAATCACATGGATTAATAGAAAATTGTTCAGAAGTCATATGAGGGTACCAAGTGTCATAATCATGGGAGTTTTGATCAAGATCTAATGGTGAGCACTACAAGATAAAGACCTAGTGATTAAAGGTATTTGATAGTGATTAAAGGTAAAGATCAAGATAATTATAATAAAATTTATGGTGAGTATTTGATCAAAGGATGTGAGGATATGAGATGATGGTAATGTGTTCAAAGTTTAATAGTTGTTTAGTGACCG
Source organism: Torreya grandis (assembly GCA_037957365.1). Lineage (NCBI taxonomy): Eukaryota > Viridiplantae > Streptophyta > Pinopsida > Cupressales > Taxaceae > Torreya > Torreya grandis. The sequence continues at coordinate 2,633,943 of JARHVA010000373.1, read as the reverse complement.
TTGGAATTTAAATATTTGAATTTGTGAGGGAATACCAGTTTATAATTTTTATGTCATAACTTTTGATATATATATATATATATATATATATATATATATATATATATATATATATATATATATATATAGAATTTGACCATGGTGTAAAAATAAAATTTATCGAAGACTTCAAGATAAATCCAAAAATATTTATTTTAAGGTCTAAATATTTTTAAAATCAAGGTTATTAATCTCCAAAGTTGACTATGTATGTGTTTATGCTCTATAAGTAACTTGAGATGGGTAATAGAGTTGTTCTTGATGGTATTTCAATGTTTTAATATGAAATAATTATTACAACATGTTTTATAATTCAGAAGGACCATATGCATAGATTATGGAAGTTTGACCAATCTAGATTCTATATGATAAAATGCTTATAAGTTGATTATGTGTTTATTCATGGTGTTTCAATGTATAAGGTCAAAGATTGATCTATTTGGCTTTAGAAAAAGAATTTTGTGATGACTGTGATCATTTGATGATATTAAATGGGTCATGTGGAGTGGACCTATGCATTTTTAAGTGGTCCTATATTTCTAATTTGCTCAATGGAGTGCTAAATGTGGGAATAGGTCTCCATGAGACCTATAAGGGATACTAAGGCCTAATTGAAATGTGTAGCTACTTAAGTATGACCCATAGTTTCTATGGCCAACCTATGAGGATAGTATTGAGTTATGTAAGATATCTTAAGGGTTAAGGCAAGTCTAAAGGCTAACCAATAATATAATAATCATGAAGGCTCTATAAATGGTGAAATCAAAGATGATGATTTCTAGACTTGAAAGACCCAAGAGAAGATGTGTGTGAGAGTTGTGGAGTAAAGGAAAGGATGTGTTCTTAGTGGATAGGTTATATACTAGATCAGGTTGATGACTATGTGTATGACCTATAGGTTATATTTATGATATCAAATATAGTGCTCTTGTAAGTTTGAAGATTGAAGATGAGTGAAGAGGTCTAGAGTGATCCAAAAATATGTTTTGGATGCCTTGAGTGTAATTAAAGGATAAATGATGTCTATGTAAGATTGGTCGTTAATATTGGAGGTAGATTAGAGTGTGGACTTTGTGTATGACCATTTAGTCATTTTTTTGAGGTTGTGACAAATTTATTGTTGAAAAGTGTAGAGTGATCCAAAAGGTGGTTTTAAATGTTTGTGGCTTTGTGAAGAAGTGAAGGGAGCTTATATACATTGTATCTCCATCATATTGGCAAAAAATTAGTGTTTAGGAGATGTTTATTTCATAAGTGTTGTGATGGTATTCAACATATACATCAAAAGGACTTGACCATACTAGGGGTAGGTGCTCCTTTTGGAACATGTGTTTCACTAAATTTTGGTTAGGGCTTAACCATCCTAGGAGAAGGTGTTCCTTATAGAATAAGTGTTTTAATAAATTATGGTCAGAAGGACTTGACCATCCTCAAGGTAGGTGTTTTTTGTAGAATACGTGTTTCACTAAATTATTGGTTAGAAGGACTTGACCATCCTAAGGGCAAGTGTTCCTTGTGGATAGGTGTTTCACTAAATTTTGGTCAGAATGAATTGACTAGTCTCATGTTTGCATACTTATTATAGGACAAGTAGTCCATGTGTTTAAAGGCTTGAGAGTGGATTTTATTCCCCAAGAGGATTTCCCACATAGATCTTGTGTTGTGTGTATGATCTTGAATTATCTAATGTTCATTTCTATAAACATATTGAATGCTTCATGAATGGTTTTTTTGAATACATAAGTGTTTAAAGGGTTTAGAAATTGAATTGGATTATTTTCCACCACTAATTAACCCCCCCTCTTAGTGGTTTATACCATTAACAATTGGTATCAGAGTAGGTCCTTTGGAGGAAGCTTAACCACTTGAAGGAGATCCTAAGTAGCAAAATATGGATAAATAATTAAAGAAATAGAATCAATAGTGAAAGGCTTTGATCAAGGCACTTGAAGAGTAGATATGTACTTCAAAAAAATATGCCAAAGAGGATGAAAAAGTTATTAATGATATCAAAGTTCAGATAAAATATGCCAAAGAAATTTTGAGTTCAAAAGAGGAAAGCTGTTCAAAAGAAAAGGAAATTATGTATGATGAAGAAGTTTGCCATGACATTGGAATAGAAGAAGTGTTTTATGCTAGCAAGGAAGAAGAAGAAAATCTAGGAGCTAAGCTCAAAAAGAGGAATCATAAGATGAGGTATGTAATTAAAGGTCTTGAAGCACATATCAATTTTCTTGAGGGAATTTTTTTAGGCAAGACCAAGAGAGATGAGAATTATCAAGGGCTAATCAAGTCTCTTGAACAAAAAACATGTATATTGAAGGATGACATGGATAAAGAAGCCAAGGAGGATAAGGAGGTAATAAAATATATTAGAGGTCAATTATAGGTTTCAAATAGTATCCTAAAATCAAGATAAGAAGAGTGTATATATCTCAAGACTTGGTTAGACAAGTTGGACAAGCTAGAAAAGGAAAATATAAAGTTGAGAAAGATAATAAGAATGCAGGATTTGAGAGCAATGCAAGAATGTCTATTAGACAACCATATGCTTAAAGTTATGCTAGTGTATTTCATGGTCATTATTATACATGCAATAAGTATGGTCATAGAGCTAAAGACTATAGAAGGAATTCAGTCAAGTATGGACATTCATGGAGCTATGATAGAAGGAGTTTTTAGCCAAAGATTGATCAAAGTTCAAATCTATCAAAATATATGAATGATGTTATTTATTTAATTTTTGATAAGAAAGTTAATATTGATAGACTTTGTCCTAGTAAATTTAATAAGCCCTTAAATCATATAAAGAATGGAGAGACTCCTAGAAAGAATATCAAAAATCAAAACATTATGTGGAGACCTAAACTAGTGAAGGCTACTCTTGTTGAGTTTAAGGATCAAACTTCTGATATTGTAGAAAATTAATCAGTTTTGGAGGTGTCTCAATAGTGCCAAGGAATCTTGATATCAGTCTAAATGAAGAAGGTGGATCATCCAAGAATCAAGTCAGTTATACCATTTAGGGCCAAGGAAAATCTAAAAGAAGGATCTTAATCAGATGGTTTATTTATTGTAGTTGAAGAATATTAGGTAAGGATTTTTATGATTGACAAGATTTCTTGTTTTATAATTTCAAATATGAGAAGGTGTTAGTTAAATATATATGCCAAGAACCTATGTTTTCATCATGCATTTTCAAGGAAGCTAAAGAAGAGATTGATGCCAAGCAATTTATTTCAGTCAAGAAAAGGAAGAAGGAGGTTATTCAGTCCTATGATGAGGGATAGCATGATCATATATTATAGGTCCTTGTGAAGTAGAGATGTCTTTTTTGTGATTCATGAAGACGTTTCTTAGATTGAAGAAGTTGTGGTTTTGTAAGGGTGTTCTCAGTCTATAGGGTTAGATTAAAGGTTTCTTTGTGGAAAAGGAGGATTTTTGAGTTGTAAAGATGATATTTTTTCATATAAATGTATATTGTCCTTATTTTATCTTTATTTAGGTGTGTTTGTGGTCTAAAGATATGTTGAAGTCAAATTGGATATTTTTGAGTGCTCTCAGTTTTCTCAAATTTGGCTTAAAGTCAAATAGGTTTAAAATGGGTTATAGGATGTATGGGTTTCCAAAAGTATGGAGGATGAAATATTTTTATAGAAGTGTGTGATGTTTTTCTCCATGGGTGCAAGAAGTTTCAGAGGTGGGAATTAACCAAAAGGAGGTTTGTTGGCCTTGTCTGTTTTAAGATTCTAGAGTTTTGGGTTATGCTAGAAAAGTCATTTGCCTTATGATTTGAGGTCTAAGTATTATTAATAGGTTTAATGGGCCAATTATTTTGTAAAATAAATATTCACATATATTTTAAGGTTTTTGGTTTTCAAGTTATTCAAGTTTTTATCAAGATGAAGGCCTAATTGGCTAGAAGGTTTGTGAAGGAAGTATGCTATAGAGAATGAGCAAGGTGATGAAAATTGGTGTGCTTGAGAGGGAATATGAGAGTGATATAGATATTAAGTTTTAGGTCTTTAATGTGTGTCTACTAAAATTTGTGGGCACTACAAGTTTTAGCAGGGCTACAAGGAGTTTAGACATGCCTAGTATGAACAAATGTGTTTTTTTATCAATTCCTCTAAAAGATAATGGTATGAGTGTTTAAATGAAAGATATATGGTTGATTTATAAAATATTTACTATTTAGTGTGTGGCTTGAATATATTTTGGTACTATTGGATGTGGTTTACAAGTGAGAGTATGAAAGCTATATGGCTTGAGAAGTTTGCATAATCAAAGGGGGAGCTAGATTATTCATTTTGTCAGGTCCAAGGATCAAGAAATATTAGTGTAGAGGTGATTATTTTAGGATTAATTGAATGAAGTTATATTGTTGGTCCTTGAGGTGGATTGAGAGATAAGTCTAGTAAGCTTGTATGGTGGTTCTTCATAGTGTGTGACGATCTGAAGATGCTCAAGAGGTACAATGGCTCAAAGATCTTAGGGGGAGTCCCTCTTAGTGTTCTCAAGGTGAATTCAATTAGTTTTTGATGTTCATATGTGTTTATTACTCATTTATAGTAGTGCATGATCAAATAAGAGTGTTTTCATGGTGTATGGTTGAGAAGTACAAGGTGGTATGCATAGAGTTAGGGGGAGCTAGCTCAGATAGTTTGAGTAACTTGTGGATCCATGCATGATGTAAGAATAAGAATTTGTGAAAGGTTCAAATCATTGAGAAAATGTGTTTAATATTAATACATAATCAAAATAATCTTATTATTTATTTATGTTAATAAGTCCAAGGATCATAAAATCCCAAGTTCAGATTGATGCATGTCAAAGGGGGAATAATTGTTTCATATGAGGTATGCAAGTATCCTAAGCACTTAGAAGTATATTTGAATACATTCATCATGTTAAGAGGATATTGGTGGCTATTTAGTATACTTTGTCATTAATGTAAAATGGGGAGAAGGATAATAAGAGGTTACCATCAATAACAAAGGGGGAACTATTGGCAAGTGTTTTCATTGATGTCAAAGATTGATGTCATGTGTGCATTAATGTCAAAGGTAATTACAATGTGGTGATGTCATGATGATGATGAGTTTGACCTTGAAGTTGTGTAAGGTAGGATTTGGATGCATATGATCTAAGGTAAGTATTGTTTGAGGATTATCATATCGTATCTATCATGTTGATGTGTTTTCAGGTCAAGAAGAGAAGACAAATGTGTGAACATTGTGATGATATAGGCTTTGTAGACTAGTATGTAAGAATGAATCTTTAGTATATTCTTGGATAAAAAGTTGATGAATGTTATGGGTTATGACATAATGTTATATAGGTATTATTACATGTCAATAGAACTTAAAATTCTTGTAGGAATTCATGGTGTTCATTTTATTCTTCATTATTTTCATCTACGCATACTTGGTTCTAAGGCAAAAAAAATTGAGTAAGCAGTTTGATGGTGTCATATTTCACACATGTGAAGGTTTCAAGATCAGATTGATATATGGATAGATTCCACTATGTGAGGAGATAATATGGTTCAAATTTAAGTTTATGAGGTTAAATATAGCTAAAGATATGTGGGTGAAAATGTGTCATGTCAATATAAGTTCACTAAGTTTCTATACTTAGCTAGACCATTAGTGCATGTCATTCAGATATGTATGAACCAGTAAGTTTATAAATTTATTTCAGGTATATAAAAATTATTTTTTAATAAAAGGTTTAAATGTAGATGTTGTCTATAGTTCTAATAAGCTACCCTAAAAATTTGGATTCTTGAAGTGATTTCTATCTCAAATTATAAAGCTTCAAAGTTGCTTTAGCAGACTGTGATGGGCCAGAGACCATCAATTTTAATCATGTTAAAGTCTGAGGTCATTTATCTATAAGGTCCAATGGTGAAATTTTAATAATATATATTGAGATTAATCATTCATATGAATTTAACATTTCAAAGGTTACATGCACTAGTGATAAGTGTCACAAGCTTGCTAATATGATAGAAGATCAATGGTGAGTGATGATTTGTACTTATGAAGATCAGTAGTACATGACAATTCATAGAGTCAACAAAGCACGTGGGAATAACAAGTGGCACAAGAACACAAAATAACATCAAAGTGTTTAGAAGGCATGTGATGGTGCAAATTTTAATAATTGTGGGAGTTTTGATCAAGATATAATTGTGAGTGTTGCAAGATAAAGACCTGGTTGACTTGAAGAGATCGATAGTGTGCATTTGGTCAATATTTTAAGGGTGCATGAGATGAGGTCAACATGTCCAAAGTTTCACAGTGAGTAAAGGTAAATAATGAGATACTAATAATAAAATAGATGGTTTGTATTTGATCAAAATATATTAGGACACAAGATGATGGCATTGTTCAAAGTTTAATAGTTGCTTTGTGACTGTCAAAATTCAAATATTTGAATTTCTAAAGGAAGATGAGTTTGTAGTTTTTTTGATATAACTTTTTATATATGTATAATTTTGACATGGTGAAAAAATCAAAGTTGTATATAACTTCAAGGTACATATATAAATATAAATTTGAAGGTTTGAATGTTTGTACAACTAAAGTTACTAAGCTCCAAATTTGACTGTGTATGTGTTCATGCTCTACAAGTAACCCAAGAAGGGTAATTGAGTTATTCTTGATGGTATTTCAATGTTTTAAGATGAAATAAGTGTTGGATAATGTTTTATAATTCATAAGGATCATTTATGTGGATTATATAAGTTTTACAAATCCATATTTTATATGATCAAATGATTAGAAGTTGATTGTGTGTTCATTCATGGTGTTTTTGTGTATAAGGTCAAAGATTGATCTATTTGGATTTAACAGAAGAGTGTTTCGATGACTTTGATCATTTGAAGATGTTGAATGGGTCATATGTAGTTAATCTATTAATTTTTAAGTGGTCATGTGTTTCTAATTTGCTCAATGGAGTGGTAAATGGGGAAATAGGTCTCCATGAGACCTATAAGGGCTACTAAGGCCTAATTGAAAGGCATAGATGCTTAAGTGTGACCCGTAGTTATTATGGCCAATATATAAGGATAGTATTGAGCTATGTAATATGTATTAATGGTTAAGTAAAGTCTAAAGTCTAACTAAATGGATAATAATCATGAAGGCTCTATAAATGGTGAAATCAAAGATGATGATTTCTAGACTTGAGAGACTTGAGATAAGAGGTGTGTGGGAGTTATAGAGCAAAGGAAAGGGTGTATGACTAGTGTATGGGTTTTATACCATAGTAGGTTGATTAATATGTGTATGAGATATAGGTTATATTTATGATGTCAAAGATAATGCTCTTGAATGTATGAATATTGAGGATGAGCGAAGAGGTCTAAAGTGATCCACGAGGATGTTTTGGATGCCTTGAGTGTGAGCAAAGGATAGATGATGTTTGCATAATTTTGATGGTATATTTGAGAGGAATATCATATTATGGATTGTGTGTATGACCATTTGGTCATGTTATTAATGTTATGATAGAGTTCTTTCTGAGAAGTGTAAAGTGATCCAAAAGGTGGTTTTTAATGTTTATGATTGTTTGAAGAAGTGAAGGGGGATGATATACATTGTATCTCCAAAAAATTGGTAAGCAATATATTTTTAGGAGATTTTCATTTCATAAGTGTTGGGAGGGTACTCAACCTCTAGATCAATACGACTTGACCATCCTAGGGAAAGTTACTCCTTGTGGAATAGGTGTTTCACTAAATTATGGCTGGAAGGACTTGACCATCCTAGGGGAAATTTATCCTTTTAGAACAAGTGTTTAACTAAATTTTGGTCAGAAGGACTTGACCATCCTATGGGTAGGTTCTCCTTATGAAATTTTTTTTTCAATAAATTCTCGGTCAGAAGGACTTGACCATCTTAGGGGTAGGTGCTCCTTGTGGAATAGGTGTTTTATTAATTTTTGGATAGAAGGACTTGACCAGTCTCATGTTTGCATACTTCTTATAGGATAACTAGTACATGTGTTTTCAATCTTGAGAGTGGGTTTTATTCCCTAAGAGGGTTTCCCACATAGATCTTGTGTTGTGTGTGTGATCTTGGATTATTTATTGTTCATTATTATAAACATCTTGAATGCTTCATGAATGATTGTTTTGAATATTTAAGTGTTTGAAGGATTTGGAAATTAAATTGTATTATTTTACATAATTGATTCACCCCCCCTCTTAGTGTTTTGTACCTCTAACATATTACTTAGTTCATGAATGCATGATCAAAATGTAATGGATAACATACATTTTCCCACCATTTATATGGATATAAAGTATATTTTAAAGCATGGAATGAATCTATATCATGCCGACTAAATTTGAAAAATAACACAGTGTGAATGAATATATATCATTTCACCATTTTGATAATTATAAATATATAGCTATATCTAGATACAAATTTTTAATTTATGTTATAAACTTATGCATGAATCTATATCATGCATCCATAATTATATCAATTTATTCTTTGTTCATATAATGTGAGTTCATATGTGTGGTATATGCCCCCATAATATGTACCAATGATTGAATTTTGAACCATTATGAAACCTTTGAAATTGTATTCTATACTCAAAACTTTTTTTTTTAATTAAAGAGGATTCTCTCATGCACAAAAATCCCATAGAAATTCTCCCTTTTGAGGTGAGGATATTATTTCATGAAATTCACTCATCTTAAAAGAAGTTTTAATTATATCGTAGTTAGTAATATGTAATCATTGAATAATGTACCATATGTAAATATTATTTCAACATAGTAATAGATGTACCATATGAATAATGTCTATGACATAAGAGGTAAATATTATAAAAACATATAAATGAATCTCATATTAGTAAGTTTTAAAATTAGAATCCTATGGATTAGTTAGTGAATGATATGGATCATTTCACTCATAAAATTTAAAACTCTAACTAATCATACACACATAACAATAATAATGTCATATAATAAGGGAAAGGGACACATACAAGGGACATCTTCAAAAAAATTTAAGTAAATATTGCATAGACAAGGCCAAGAAGCACACAAAAAGGACATGAATAATGTTTAAAATAAGGGACATGTTCAAATGACACACAACATAAATGGTTAGGGCCTTAATTAATGGACATGTTCAAATGTCATGCATACCCAAAAATGATCTCATAAAGATGTTCAAATAATTTCTACACAATGACTAAGGCCCAAACATAGTAGTCAAAAAACATTATAATCTACTACATACAATTAATAGAATAAATGGAGCATTGAACTAGAAATATAGCCTTCATCATGCATATATAATGTGATCATATCCTATCAAATAGAATATTCATGTACATAGTGTAAGATATATAAGTTAGAAATTAATTTTTATAAAGTGTTTATAGATAATTATTATAGGAGTCATAGAATGGTAAAACATATAAATATTATACCATGTGGAAAATATGCCCCAACTTTAGTAAGGATATTGGGTAAAGGAAAGTCCATCATCTTAGTTTTTGTAAAATTTAAATGTCCTATATAACACTCCTGAATACCAATGAAATACATGTGTGATATAAAAAGAGTATCTTATCTAATAATTGTGATATAAATAACATATTCTAATGATGTAAAATAGATGTATAATCAAGCTTAGGTCCCTTTTGGATTTCTTAGAAATATTTAAATGTTTTTACATTTTTGAAATATGAATTTTTTTTGTAATTTTTGAATTTTTCAAAATATAACAAAAGATATTAAACAACCATGGGCTCAAATTTACAATAAAGGAAGGGGATGTAAATAATCTATAACATATGTCAATGTTGAGTTATGCACTGAAAAATTTGGCATGGCCATGTATGAGCAAGATGGCCTCGCTATATAGGTGAATTTAATTTATTTTTTATGGGAATGGAATATATAATTAGAATAAATATTTTACATCCTCATGTAATTAAGTGCACACTTTTTAAATAATGTAACACACATATATGATAAATATAACACAAGAAAATAAATATTTTGAATATATAATTATTGTTGTGTATGCAAGAACTGAGTGAAATATCTAAAAATTGGAAATATCAAGGCTCTATGTTCTCATACTTTGATTTACATTTAAAAAAATAAATGACTTGATAAACCAACTTAGGATAGTATGGGAAGTCATTCCTTTCCCTTACTATCTGATATTATCCTTGACATAAAAATGTAATTTCATTAGTGTAAACTAGTAGTATGGATCATTGTATTAGTCTTTTCAAATATAAAAAGTGAATAAGAAGATCAAAGTGGTCAAAATGTTAGTAAGAGCCAAGGGCTTACAAGGATTGACAAAATTGATCACATTTGTAAGAATTATAATAATAGTATGATAAATAATCAAGAATCTATGTATAGTAAATGGTGATACTATTAACCAAATATATCATCAAGGGGATGACTCTATGTAGGTCCTCTATCATTAGGATAATTGTATAAATCTTTTAAATAATCAAAATCGTAATAATCATTGTAAGGAACTAAAAATTTTATTAAATTTTTGATATTCCAATGTGATCATATTTTATATATGTATATGAAAAACAAACTACACAATATATTATAATTCTCTTGTTTTTTCTTCTTGAGTATGATGATCATTATAAGGAACCTGCATCTCATTCTAAAGTATATAATAATTAGTTATCACTTCTTGAATAATAGGAAAGAAAGTAATTTCTCCTCTAACTTCTTGACTTGAAGATGTAACCATAACTTTGACCTTATCTTTTTCCTCTATGCATGCATTAGATATAGTATTTGTATCCTTAGGAACCATATGTGAAACATTACCATTTTTAGTAACATTTAATTTCTTAAATTACTTCATGATAAAACTTTTCACAAAGGTTTTTTATTTCTTATATTGATATTTCATTTTCAATTTCTCTTTTGGTAATTTATCTCTTAGTATTTATCTTTATGTAACTTGTGTAATTTTTCCTATTCTCAATTTTCCTTTTGTTCTAGTTTCACTTGTTCTCTAGAACATGAAATCATAGTATTAGTGGGTGTCTTTATTTATGTATCTAGTATAGGAACATCATTATAAATGATATTTTGTACTTTTGTCTTTAAATCCCAACAACTATTTATATGATTCACATGCATTTTATGATATTCACAATAATATTTTGATCTTCTTAGACAATGCATAGGAGATAATGTGATATATGTCTTGAATAATTTATCTTAATATATAAAGTAAAATAATATTGGTTTTTTGTATGCTTTTTAAATAACTATTTATAGATGTATATTATTTATGGTTCCAATCTTGAGTTGAGATATTTTAAGGCACACAAAATCTACATAGAGATGAATATATATGATTGACACTTTCATGCTCTAGTTTTTTTTTTTTTTTTTGTGATCTTATGTTCCAATTATGTGATCCTTGGATAATTTTGATTTAATATGTATAATTTTTATAATTGGAACATAAGATAATCTTGAGTTGTATGGTACTTTTGATTAAATATGCATACAAACACAATCAAGAGGATGTGTGGGAGGTGTATGGTAATTATTAAGGACATGTAATACTTGAGGTTGTAAAGTATCCATTCTAACATATTGAATATATGACTACTCTTCTTTCCATGTCACACTTTAATTTTTTATATCATTAATGGTACACATGTATTAGGATGTGATATGGTTCATTTATAAAAAAATGAAGTAAAAAGGGCTCATCCAATATAGCCATATATTCTTTGCAAATTAAGAAAAATAGAAAACTCAAACTTAGATCCTAAAATAAAAGGAGAAAAATTTGTGTATGAAGGTTACTAAATCCCCCTCAAATTTAAGGTCAAAATAAAGTGTTTTCAGTGATAAATATCAAATATAAGGTCAAAATAAAGTGTTTTTAGTGTTAAATATTAAATATAATTTTGAAATAAAATTATTGTAGTGTTATATATTAGATCTAAGATTGAAATAAAGTTATTTTAGTGTCAGATGCTCAAAAATTTATATAAACCCTGAGATTTTTTTGAAGTACCACTTGAATAAAAAGTGGCTTCACTAATATATTATATTATAATTTTGAATTAATGTTGATATTATCCCTAATTTATATATATTAAATAGAATGTAACAATATGTTATAAATCAATTCACGACAAGAAAAATGAAATCAAAATATATAAAAAGATAAAGTACAATTGAATAAAATAAGACTAATTATGAAAAAAATAAAGATTTAGTTATTAAATGTTTTATATATAACTATATTAAAATAAAATAATAATAGAACTGACCAATAAGGACTGATTCTACAAATACACAAAGATTGAGATTGAAAATGGTAAAAGACATGATCATCCAAACTAAGACAAGATAAACTTAAACTATAGTCATGAGTTATTTGATTTTGTCCTTCGTTGAAAATCACTAAAATTAGGATATGATCATCTACAAAAACTTTAATTCATGTATGAAAATATTTGACCTTTGGATGCACGTGAAATACTTGAAAATGGCTACTTAAAATTTAATACGCTAATAAGGATTGTAATTGTTGAAAGCTTACAAATATAAAATTAGGAAGTGTAATGAGTTGACATATCCCCAATTACCCCCATGATGACTAAATGCTACCTACACATCAAATAATCCAAATATAGAAATCAAGCCTTCATAATTCTCCCACTTAGAGTGCCTTGTGAAATTATGATCCTTTGACTATATGAATTCACCTATAGATATATTGAATACTTGATCATGATTTAATTTAGATTGGATAAAATAGGATCTTGACTTGGTTAATGAATTCTTAAAATTACTAGAATTAAAATTAAAAATAATAAGGAATATTTTTTTGGTATGCAATAGTGTAAGTATTCCTCTATATTTAAATTTCCAATTGATTTTCAAGTGTTATAATAAGTGAATTAAGTGTTATTTTATAGTAATCCAAAATGGAAAAAACTCATGATATCTATCCTAAAAATATAGACCAACCTATAAAGGAGGGTTCAAATTTGAAACAAAATTGACTATAAAAAGGGTTAAGGATACAATCAACCCATAAGGGAAAAAATGTTTGATAATACTATTCCCTATTAACCAATCTTGTCCTTAAGGGGAAAATGTGAATTTTATGCTCTATGAAGTCTATATAGATACTTAAATGGGTTTTTATAAATTAAAACATTTATATAGGCATAATATATTAATTTGTAAATGAATAGGTCTGCATAGGTTCTTAGGATAGATTGAGGTGGCCAAATAGGTCCAAATTAAGTGCTCAAGTAAGCTAAATTGAAATAGGGATAACATTAACATTATCAAGTATTAATGACAAAAAATGAATTAGTATATGTTAAAAATTGGCTCTAGGGGTGATCCTTTGAAGGGTTTTTAAATGTTTATTCCCTTGTGATAATGTCTCAATAGAGTGCTTATTGGGTTATCAATGTTATTTTTGACTAATTCACATTGTAATGACCATGTGAGTATAAAATTATGATTAATTAATATTTATATATGGATATTTCATATTTATTTTTGCAATTGACCCATGAAATTTATTTATGATGATGTAAAGGATGTACCCAAATTTCAAATTATTCTTTCAATTTTATTTGACATTGTCAATAAAGACTAACACCTACAACAAACCACAATCACATACCTATTTTTTCTAGTATCACGAGGGTAAAAATTAGTGGTCTAATATATGGTGATAGTATTATTATGATTTTTTAAGACTCTTTCACATACTGGGGGTGATCTTTAATGTGTATGTTGGTAGTTTGGATTTAGTTAAAAAATGATGTTGGTAGAAAGATAGGGGAATATATGATCAAGCATAAAATTTATATGTAAATTATAAGTATGTAAAAGTGTGTCAAAGATAATGTTTCAAAATATTTTATACCAAAGATACATGTGTAAAATATGTTAACTATAACACTCATAGACAAGGTTACCATAATTATTAATGAGATGGAATATCTAGCACTGGTTCTCCTACATCATGACACACATAAAGAAGTCACAATGAGAATGAATATAGGGATAGATAACTACATAGTGAAAACCAATTAAATCCACAATAAGGATTTTATATTAGTGGAAATATTTTTAATGGAAAATTTTACAATAGAGAAAAAAATAATTTTACTTACCACCACAATTTAACTCTGGCATATGTTATTGAAAATTTTATAGGTAAACTATAATGTAGATAATTATGTCATGTATGATCTAAGTCATGAAATCAGTGAGGAAAACAAGGGAGATAGTTTAAGTATGGTTCATATTTGATCATGATCATGCTTCATGAGTTTGGACTTCATAAGAATAATTGAGTCACATTATCGAGTGGAGGAAGTGTTTTTGGCACAAAGAGGTTCCATAGGTATAGATGTAAAGGAAGAGATATCTCAGTGGATCACTAGTAGATGATGGAAATATATTATGAATGGTGTCAATGATGATTTATAGTTTCAAAAAATATGCTTATATTTTATAAAGTATTTTGAATGTTCAATGTGAAGGCAATCTACACATTTCATATTGGTGTAAGTGGATGCCTTCTAACATAGAATAAGTTTCCTTATTTAGTAATGATAAAATATTTCAAATGGTAATTATAATGATTTAAAGGGATTAGTTTCATATAGGTAAGCACAAATATTATGGATTATCTCATGTTAATTAATCTATAATTTTTTTTATAAGGAAGAATTGTGATGGATACTTATGATGATTCAAACGATGATAGATAAGGGACAGATCCACCAAAATAAAAAATATGTATTAAATAAAACTAAGAGAAGGCATGGGGAAACCAAAATAAATATCAAATGGAAAGAAACTATGGTTGTAGTTCCATTGACTATCAGTTTCACAATAAAAGATAAATTTGCATAAAAGATATTATATAGGTTAGGGTAATTACCTTATCTATAATTTATAAGTAAGGAAAAATTGGTGGATATGGACCCCATAAATAAGGTTATATATAGAAATGTGAGGATGGATAGATGGTATTTAAAATCTTTATAAGGATTTTATAAAATGGTAGAGACTCATTTTAGAGATTCACCAATAAGGTAGATGAGTGTATTGGTAAGGACTACTATAAGAGGCACAACAAAATAATTAGGATGTATGGGAGTTTATAAATAATAGTGAAAATTGAGATAAGGGAAGGTGTGGCAATGATGATCCAAGGTAATAAACTTATGGAATATAACATACCAAGTGACACCCAAACCATATATATACCAATAGTGGATTTCAAGGTAGATTAAGATGAAGGGAATAAGTTAATAATTGTGTAAAATGGGATGTGGTAGCCACAATGAGGGAAGATGGCACACAAAAGGATGTAGTAGCAATAAATGTGGATAATGATTTAAGGAAATTGAAAGGAGGATGATATAGATAAGGATAAATATGGCCACATATAATATGAGTTAGAATAATTGGAAGAAACCATAGGAAATTAGGAACATATGGGAGATGATCTACAGGCCAAAGATGAGTTAAAAAATAAATGGAAGAAGATGATATAAATTTAGGAGGGAGAATTTTGAGAATAAAAAAATAAAAGATGAGATAGGGGGACTTATAAATAAATTTTTTGGATGACACAAGGATAATTAAAAAAGGAGTCTAAAAATTTCTTTTATAGCATATTATATGATCTAAATTTTAAGCTTCCTTGTGGCAACCTAGATAACACAAACCCAAAATAAAGGGATATGACTCAAATAAGGGATGATTTATGAGATATTTGGATGGAAGATCCAAGAGGAATGACCAAATTTGAATTGATAGTTATGATAATTAAATGATAATTATAAATATCAAGAATATGTGTATAATTTGATAAGAGGGGAGGTAAAGAATATTTTGAATGTATCAACATGGATATTGAGGTAGGAGAGGATAATGGAGAACTCTTCACTTTGTAAATTAGAAATAATATTTAAAATAAAATGAAATATACCCTAAGGATAAGAAGGTGAATGGAGGGGTTAGCATCAATTACGAAGTTAAATATAGCTATATGGCATTTACTGGAAAATAATTCCATATGAAAAATAATGAAGAAATTTTCCAAGAGAAGATTCTAGCTAAAGAAATTAGGTATTGTAAAATAATAATGGAAGAGTCACAACAAAATTTGATTTTTTACAAGCAGAATCTAAAGAATCCATATAAGTTCATGACCATTTTTAACGATGAATGAATTATATTATGACTGGGAGTAGAGGAGCCTAACTAACTCTTCTACAAGGTTAAAATCTCATGCCATAATACTAACTACTAATCCTACCCTTCACCTTGTAACATTTGAAAACCTCTACAAAGAGTGCATTGAAACCAATACTTATCCGACTATCAATCTTCCAATCAAAATTCTTGTTATATATGCACTATAATGGTATAATCAAATCCCTAACCATTCAAATAGAGAAATATTATATTTATTCAATTCTTTAGTCAAATAAATTCATCACCATGATCCTATATAAAATATCCTTATCAATTACATAAATGCTAATCAATTACCTAAATAAGCTCCCATTATTTCATCAAGTGATGGAAGTATTTCACTCATAAATCAGATCATGAATTTAAGGATGAAAATATTTCCAAAAGTATCATTACCACTTTTAAAAACTCATTTAATTAAAATTTAAGTTCCTTATCTTATTATAAATTAGGATAATTATTTGATAAAGCTAAATTAAAATAATAAATCATGAACCAATTTGAATCATCTTAAAAATATAGAAAGGAATATTTAAAACTTTCAATTAATGTAAACAATACCAAAAAATCTTATAGTGAACCTCCCAATCCCAAGTTGGGAGTATATACATAAAATAAATCAAATCACTCACATGAATCAAATAACACTTGATCAAATTTGAGTCTTCAAGAACTCATATAATCATGACACCTTCTACATATTTTTCCATGTTACCATGTAGACACATTTTTTTGGTTACATGATATACTTGGAAATTATAATTTATATTGTTATGAAATTATGAAAAATTCTTATGACCTCATGTTAGGATAACTCTATAGTCATGAAACTATATTCAAAGAGAAGTATAATGACTATCTTAAGGCTTATTATTTATAATCTAATCAATACAATCATGAAACCTTTTCATGTAGGTTAAAGTTAAGTCAAAATTAACATTTCCAAGCATCAATTAAAAAAAATTAGTTTTCATTAATTCTCTTATTTTATTATATTATTAAAAATCAATATAAATACTAGTGTAAAAGGTTGAAGAAGCATACCTAAGTGTGTATAACACAGATTGTATTTAAGAGATGTTCCAAACATGTAGCCTCCTCTAATTAAAACTAAAATGAATATACAGTAGTAAATTTCCTATGAATAAAATATTAGATTGCATAAATTGAAACTTAAAATTTGAATATAAATGAAAAGAATACACCTATAATTGGTGAACTATGTTTCCATGTATCTTGTTGGAGATGATGCTTCCTTGTTGAAGCATTAGAGAATGTTTCCTCTTGATGAACCATTTTGTATAATTAGAGGTGATAAATCAAAAAATTATGAAACTAAGGAAATGAAAAAGAAAATTTAAGGAAAATTCCCAAAACCCTCGTTATAAAAATAAATTGAATAGTGCCAAGGCCATTAAGTGTCACAAAAAACCTCAACTCCACTAACCCATGAAACCAATCATGCATTGATATTTTAAAACCAATATTGAAGTTGGGAACACAATATTTTTCTTTTTATGAGTAATAAAATGGTATTTTTCCATAATTTAACTCTAAATACATTACCTCAAATATCATGAATCAATCAATGAATATGAACTTATAAATTCATTGTTACTCACTTCTAAGTACCAACAACTATTTTTTTCGAAAAAATATACCATAATAATGTGTATGTGCATGAATTTTTTTCATGACCCATGAATTGGTGCCAACTGATAATTTTAATAGTGAGAACATGACTTGTGCTCATTCCAAAAATATGATATTACCAGTTATAATTTTTATTTATAATGTTATGTATATATATTATATATGTGATGAACATGAGTTCACATATTTCATGATGTTATTTGAGTGGATATGTATTCCTTATACCCCCAAATGTATTTGAATATGTGAATATATGAAGACACATAGATTATGTTCCTTTTAAATTGTTTACACCTACATGTAATATGAACTCAATTGTTTCTAAAATGGTAATCATACCCTTATAAATTGAGTACATATGAAAAACATGCACTTAAATATGTCTAAAATATGTAAATATTTATCCCCCTCTTATATTTGAACCACTAAAAAATATCTAAATCGTGTATTATGTCCAAAAATCTATATTTTATTCTCATAGAGGCTTAAATATCTATTACAAGCCCACTAATATGATAACTTTTTAGGTGATAGATGTAGCCTATGACTTCCTCATCTCAAAATAAAGAGTTAAATTTATCATTTTATGTATATAAATATATAATCATGTAGGATATATTTAACGCTAAATTTAAATGGGTTAATATAGTATAGGGTTAATAGTATAGAAATAAATAATCACAATGGTGATAAATAGATATATAGAAGGTCAATTAATTGCAAACTTAGATAAATAATATCCTAAATTTATAGTAATGAGAAATGATAAAAATATATTGTACAACTATTTGTATTAAATGAAAAATAAGAGTACTTAGTTGGTTTACTATGTGTGAGTAGATATGACATGGAACAAGATAAAGATGGATTGGATCAGTATCCTGGAATAGTCATCATATTTATAAATTTACATTATATGGACTTGAACACTTGCATCAAATCTGGATGATTGTGTTGGCACTACTATATGACTTAGATAGAGGTGTCCAATATGAAATATATATTATATATAAGTAAAACCACCTAAAATTTTTTGGGTTTTTTGTAACCTTTGCTCTAGTGTGTTTATATCTCATGCACAACCTATCACTCTTTATCAAATGATCAAAACCCTAACTTTCTCACCCTTAGGGTGATTATGGGAAAAGTGGTTAGTGGGAATATGGTGTCAATCTTCCCCAATGACCCCTATATTAATTGGTGCTACCTACATATCCAATAATCCAAAGAGGGCCTCAAAATTAAGAATTTATACTATACATGTTCATTTATGTGTGTATTAACATGCAACGTGTGATAAGTAAGTACATAGAGCGACCTATCTTGTAACTTATAAAATATGTCTCATAGAATGTTCCTTCAGTACATTAGACATGTACATGGGATGTATCTATGAATTATATTTGAATATAAAATAATATGTAAGCTTTTATCACTTTAATGTTTGATCAAGAATTATTTTAGTAAGTCACCTTATGAGTTTATAGGTATATGCTAGATGAGAAATAAATGAGGGTTGATATTATGTATATATCAATCCATTTTATAAATTTCTCATGTTAAATAACTTAGGATAACCATGAGGATACATTTCATTTGCAAATTTGATGACTTTAGGGCACTAGAAAATTATTTTGGCATAGTGCACTAGCATCAATGTAGGCATTTGGCTAGGATGCAAGTGATTGAGAATATAGAAAATAGTTGAATGTAATTTTTTTTTAAAGGATGATAATAAGATTTGTTTAGAATTTTAAGTAACATATAAGTCTTGGTAATTAGAATGATGTATGGTCATACCAATAGATAAACAATAGGCACAAGATATAGCGAACGTAATATTTTTAGTAGTAGGAAGGTCTTAAAACTGAAGGTTACATCTAGGATAATTACTTACCAAGTATATAATAATAAGGTGATACATAATTCATATTTAGTTTCTATGTTTATTTTAGTAATAAAATTTCTAGTTTGGAGGAAAAGGAATGCATACTTGGGTGTATATAACATAGTTTTCCTTTATGTGAGTCCCACTTGAATACCTTGTTGTTAAATGACCTACAAAAAAAATCATGTTACAATATATAATTAGTGCATATAATTAGGAATTTCTATAATTTTAAATTCATGAAAGTAAATAAATAAAGGTTATGATTACACATGTGTATTGATGGAACCATCTTACCTTTTGGAAATTTTATTTGAAGAGATGCTTTATTGTATAGTTTGGGATCTAAGATTAAGAAAATAGTAAAACTTGTAAGTGTAAATATATATAAATATTGGATGGAAATTTTCCCATAATCTATTATAAAATATTAGTTATCACCCAAAAATTGAGATTAACTCAACTATGGAACCCAATCATACTTATAACCTTATGAGTGTGAGTGATCCAAGTGAACTCACACTATAAATGTAGTATGGGTAGATGATTTGATCACTCCATGTTATAAAATTGGTGATATTGAGTTATTTAATCACCTCTACCTTAAAAAAAATTAAGCCAACTACTATAGCATATTAGCTCGATAACAATCCATAAAAGTCCATCCTAGTGTAGGCTAAAGTTCATAGAAGTATTTGAAATTTGAAAGTTGATTTGATTTTAAAATTTAAGGTGATCTTTTGCATGGAATATGAAACTCATATATGTCTCAAAATTAAAATTAGGTATAAAAATGGTATCAATGTATATAATACTAAAACAAGTATTTATTAGAATCATATAGTTATGTAATTTGGTCAATTTGAAAATTTTCAAGTGTGGAATACATGTTCCCATGATAGCCCCCACTATAATATAAAAATGTTGAATACTTAATAACTATTTAAGTCATGATTTTTTTGCATTCCCCCATTAAAATATGAAACTATGAATGTGTGGAATCCATGCCTTTATAACTCTCCCCCATTGATAATCCCCCCTTTTGAGGTGAGGGTAAGTATAAATTATTAGTCACCTTACCTCAAAATGATAAGATAACTATATAATATGTGAATGTATCATGTATCATATATGATTAGAATGTATACATAGATATATTAATGAGTTACATATTATGTGATCACATATATTCCTAAGATGCATGATGTGAATCATGTCAATGTCTAGATAGTAACATTACAAGCTCAAAAATTGGTTAACCACACATACAAGAGCACTCAAAATAAATTCAAAAGATAATGGTCCAAGGATAATTCAAATAAGGGGCATGTTCAAATAACACACAATCAAAGGGACATGACTTGGTCAAATGTCTATAATGTAAGGAATTACATATTCAAATGTCCATACAAAATGAAATGATATATGCAAATGTTAAAGTATACAAAGGCATGGGGATGCAAAAAATGGATCATATTTAAATGATTAAAAAGGTAACAAAATTCAAGACAAAACACCTAAGGAAGTGCTTAAATGGAAAACATGGAACATACCTAAACATTATTAACATATCATATTAGTCTTTGGGTATATGTGTTAGCAAAAATACTTAATTATATAGCATATAAATTACATTAAAAATATATATAATTATGGATAAAGGTACATGTGTGTATATAATATTAAGCATGATAATGGAGAATGATCATATAATTATATAGCCTAGATGTCTTGTGATCAAAAAATAAAATAATCTTAAAGTCCAAATCACATGAATAAAGGGAAGGGACAACATATGAAAGTGTATAGATCATGTGCTTAGGTATGCATTTATCATACTCAAAATAAGCATGAAACACATATGTATATATAAATAAATGATATGATATATGCTAGCATGAAACTAAAAATATAAATGACTAAGAGCTAATAGAACATGTAAAAGATGAAAATATTTTTGGTTTCTTTATTTTATTTTATTTTGGTGTTTATGGAATATTTGAAACTAAATAACTATCCTATGATCTCATACAAAGTATGCTCGTAGGTGTCTCCACACTAGGAAACTGGATTAAGAAACTAGTGGTACTTTCAAGGAACATGTATAGGTGTAATATTTGTCACTATAGGATCTATAATTCTCTATGTATATAAAATAGAACTCTATGGTCATGGGGAAACAATAAAAGGAGTAGGGGTTTATGGAACCCATTTATAAATTCTATGTGGTTTATTTGAATTATAAATAATAAGAACATGTTTAGGTTCTCTAGACATATGTATATGGTGTGTAGTAGATAAGGATTTCATGGAATCCACTATGTGTATATAATGCAATGGTCTCTCAAGTACTACCTTCCTACGAATAGGGATTTCATGTTGCTTACCATTTTAAAAAGGATTAACCTTGGTAGGTTTTATTAACTAAATAAATGGGTATAAACTTCTTGTGTTCAAATGGATGTTCATATGGAATTTCAAAAACTATAATCACCCTATTATCATGAATGTATTTAATGCACTTATGTACTATATAACATATTGCTTTTAGTGTGTGTATCTAAGATCATCCTAATAATATATCAAAGGCACTTATGTAAGGTATAATATAAAATTAATTAACCATGTTTTGGAATCACTTTTAAGGTCAAGTAAATCTCACCAATCACCTAGTATGATGTCTCATCAAATGCTCTAATTGATTTAGTTAAAGGAAATAAATCATCATGTGTATAACCTAGATGCGTAAGTAATATCATGGTGAAAACATTCTCACTTTCACCATTATCAATAATAAAATTATTATTCAACCCTAAATTAAGATGAGTAAATATAGTATAAAGTTAATAAGATAGAAATGAATAAGCACAAGGGTGATAAACATATCTACAGTAGGCCATTTAATTTGAAAATTAAGATAAATAATATCTAAATTTAAATATTAAGATATGTTAAAAAATAGTAATTAAAACTATTGATTGATATATAAATAAAATGAACACAAGATTACTTGGTTAGTTGTGTGCATGCAGATCTAATATGGAACATGTTAGAAATAAACTAGATTAGTACCCTAGATCAATTGTCAGATTCTATAAATTTTATCTATGTGGCCTTAGACACTTGCATCAACCTCAAATAATTGCATCAAACTCAAATAATATAACTCTTTTGTATGTGTCCAATGTGGAATACCTTTTGTATCTAGATGTAACCACTTGGGATATTATAGGTTCTGTGTTGCCTTTGATATGATGTGTTTAGATCTAGATGATGGGTTTTCACTCCTCAAGTATAAAAACCCTGACTCTCTATCTTTATTAAGGCCATGGGAAAAATGGGTTAGTAGGATCATAGTGTCAAGAAAACCCAAAATAACCATCTATCAATGGGTGACACTTACATATCCACTACTTTGAATAGGTCCTCAGACTCATGTATTTCTCCTCTACATGTTGGATTATGTGTGCATAAGTATGTAATGTGTAATAAATAAGTAAAATAGTAACCTAGATTATAAATTAGAAATTATGGATCATGGAGTGTTCCTTTAGTAATTTAGACCTATAAATGGGATTTCCCTATGATTTCCATGGAAATAGGATAAAATAGGAAAGTTTTTATCACTTGAATGTTTGATTTAATGCTTTTGCTAAGTTACCTTATAAGCTGTTAGGTCTATGGTAGGTGAGGAATCAATGAGGTTTGATCTTGTGTGTGTGTGTGTGCATATAAATCCTTTTTGAAAATATCTCACATTAATCAACTCAAGCTAACCATAGATATACATTTCATTTGTAAGTTTTATGACTTTAGGGCATTAGATACTTGTGTTTGAATATGACACTTGCATCAATGTAGGCATGTAACTGGGATGCAGTGTTTAAAAAAATACAAAATAATCATAGGTCCTAAAATTTGAGAGACTAAATATAATTAGGTTTACAACACTCTAAGCATGATAAAAGGCTTGGGTCATTAGAATAACACTGGTTAGACTAAGATATAATAAGTTTGGTACAAAGAGATAGTATGTGTGAGCCTTTTGGTAGTGGAAAGGTATATAAGTTGAAGGTACATCCATGATATGTATTTTATAAGTTTACAAGACTAAGGTGATATATAATTTATATTTAGTGTCTACATTTTTCCCCCTTTGATCTAGTAATGAAAATGCTACTTTAAAGGAAAATAAATGCTTACCTAGGTGTGTATAACACATCTTGCCTTTACATGAGCCTAATTTTAGTGATTTGATAGTAACTAACCTAAAACCAAGAGCATGTTATAGTATATAATTAGTGCATATAATATAAAATCAAAATTATTAAATGATTGAAATATAAAGTATAAGTTTTATGGGTACACATGTGTATCAATACAATCACCTTGCATTTTAACTTGATTTGAAAATATGTATCATTATGAATCATTTAAACTAAGATTAGGAAAACGTAAATTTTCAAGTGTATATATATATATATATATAAAGTTTATATGACAAAACTTCCCCCAACCTTGGAGAAAAGGTTATTTTCCACTCTAATATTGAGATTAGCTTAATAATGCAACCTAATCATACTTATAAATTGGTGAATGTGAGTTGATCCAAGTCAACCCACACTATAAATTTGGTGAGTTTGGATGATGTAATAAATTAATACCTATAAAATTATAAATATTAAGTATTTTAATCACCTCACCATACCAAATATGAAAAACTATTGTATCAAATTGGCTTAATAACAATCTAACCTAGTGAGCTAAATTTTAGTGGCCCATATAGAAATTAACTTGGGTTTTTTTGGAAAATATCTATGTATGTGTTTTGAAATTATGGAAAATTTTGAAAAATGGTGTTTAGGTGAGAAGGTGAATGGATAGTTTAATCATAATAGGGCATAGAATCTAGATAGGCATGCGATTATATAAAAAACTTGCAGATAGACTTTACATTATTTTTATATGAATCACACTTCTTTGCCACTAAATGATAGAGCTGATGGTGAATGAAAACAATCATAATAAATGTTATTTATGTTTTAATTTGATAAAAATTCTATCAAATGGCAATAATGATATCATTTGATAGTAATATTGTCGAACAACAACAATGTTATCATTTGATAGTAATTTTATTTAATGGTAACAATTATATCATTTCATAACAATGTTTCCAAGAAATGATAATGTTGTCACTTGAAATAAACACTATGATTTGACAAAATTACTATCAGATATTAAATGACAACATTATTGTCATTTGATAAAATTACTATCATTCGATAGTGTTACCATCATTTAGTAACATTACTATCGAGAGACAATATTGCTATCATTTGGCATCATTGATATTATTCAACATATTTAGTGTCATTTAGGAACATCTTCTCATTCAACACCATTTCCTAACACTTCCTTCATCCCTTTCTTAATACTAAAATCTACCATTATGAATATATGGGTGGATGTTTGTTTACATACAATGGTGAATAAGCTCATATTGATTTTTGACAGAGTGGCGAACTATATTTATATGTATGAAATTTATTTTAAATAGTAGGTGAGATAACCTATAAAACTAACTTACACATAGATAATTTATGCAAATCCATTTTGTTCACTACCCCCTAAAAATAACCAAATTCTAGTTTTTAAAACCAAAATATTCATTAATTAACCAAAAATAGCCACTAAAATTCACCATATATAGAAGTATTTCAAAATCTGAAGTCAATTTTGATTTTTTAATTTAGGTTATCTTTTCATAGAATATCCACCTTATATATGTCTCATGTTGAAACCTAGGTATAACAATTGTAGCAATGTATAGAATTCTACCAAAAATGTGTATATTAATCATATAACTATGTATATTGGCTAATTTTCAATTATTTAAGTGTGTAAATCATGTTTCCAAAACATTCCCTCACTAAGATCTAAAATATAAAGTTACTATAAGTGTGGAGAACATGTTTCTATAGCATTAACCCACTATATATCTTAATATGTGAACTACGATAAATGTGGAGAAAATGTTTCCATAACATGCCCCTATTATATATCTTAATCTAGTGAGCTATGAAAAATGTGAAATCCATGTCTCTATGATATGTCCCCACTAATGTTCCCACCATTTTTAGGTTAGGGGAAGTATAAAATAGTAGTCCCCTTACCTCAAAAGGATAAGATAAATTTATAATCTATGTATGAATAATGTAGCATATATGAGTAACATATCTAGGTAGATATATCAATGAAGTATATAATATGTGATCACATCAACTCCAAAGATGAATGATTTGAATCATGGTAAAGTCTAGATATTAATAATACAAGATCATTAAGAAATTAAGCACACACACAAGATCACTCAAAATAAAATCAAAATATAATGGTCCAAGGAAACCTCAAACAAGGGGAATGTTAAAATTCCACACAATCGAAGGGACATGACTTGGTTAAATGTACAGAAAGTAAGGAATGATATATTCAAATGTTCATACAACATGAATTGACATATGCAAATATAAAATTAGGAAAAAAAAGGCATGAGGGTCATAAATAATTTATTAATTTAAATGTATGAACACGTAATGCATTGTAAGATAAAAAACCCAAGGAAGTACATAAATGAAAATAATAAGAATCCAACATAGACATAACATACTATCCCATCGGTATATGCATTGGAAAAAATATAAAGTACACATCACATAAAGTAAAATTTAAAATATATAATCTTTAATAAGGAATTTTTAAGTATATAATATCAAACATTATAAGGGAATTCAATCATAGAACCATATAACATGTGTGTCTCAATATCAAAGAATCGGATGCCCCTAATGTCTATGTGACAAGAGTAGAAGGAAGATCCAACATTCATATAGGAATAGATAATGTATCTATGTATGATTGTATCACACTCAAAATATGTGGGAAAAACATGTTTATACATAAATAAATGAGATGATAGGTATTAATATAGAACTAGTAACATATATGCCAAGGAGGTAATAAAACATGTAAAATGCTAAAAGTGTTTTTGGATTTTGTTGGATTTTTTTTGTTTTTTTGGTATTTTTAAATTAAAAAAAAAATAGCTATCCTATGTCTCATCCAATATATTATCATAAGCATATACATAATTATAACATGGTGTAATAAAGGGGTGTTAGTACCAAGGAGTATATATAGATGTAATATTTGACACTATAATATTTGTAATACTCTATGTATGTATAGTTAGACTATGTGGTTATGAATAAATAATAAAAATAATGGGGATTTTTGGAACCCATTATTGAGTTATATGTGGTTTATTTTAAGTATCACAAATATATACATGTTTAGGTGCTTTGGGTTTATGAATATGGTGTGTACTTGATGAGTATTCTATGGAATTCATTGTGGGTCTTTGATGCAATGTTCTCTCAAGTATTGACCACCTAGGAAAGTGAATTTACTTTTTCTTAAATTTTCATGGAGGATTAATCTTAGTAGTTTTTATAATTAATTTTATGGTATTAAACTTCTGATGGGAACCAATATCTTTCTCTCTATCATGATATCAATTTGATATAAATAGGTCTCAACAAGACTACTTTTTACTAGGTTTACTCTTTACTTTTATAGGATTGAAGCCTTCTTATCTTGTATTTGGATAAAATATGAGTATTTATGATTTAAAATTAGTTATTGTATTTCTATTGGGGTTATCTAACCAAAAAATAGGATTTTACACTCCTTTAGGCTTGAGTCTACAAGCAAACAAAACAATTTTTTTTCTTGCTCTTGCTTTAAAACTCTAGATTTTGTTTCTGTAATAAATTTAGATAAATGTATAAAAAGTATTTAAAAATACTTATAACCATTAATATACCTCCTCACACACTTTACTAAAAATTTTCACACCATTTGGTTGATTCTTTTAAAGTTATTCACCTTTTAGTGTTGTTAAAAGTGGGT
The DNA here is from genome assembly GCA_037957365.1 of Torreya grandis. Lineage (NCBI taxonomy): Eukaryota > Viridiplantae > Streptophyta > Pinopsida > Cupressales > Taxaceae > Torreya > Torreya grandis. The sequence goes on along the minus strand of JARHVA010000373.1, from coordinate 2,606,095 downwards.
TTTGCATTACTTATAAATATATAATCTAATTTTTACCAATATATCTCTTTCCTAGTGTCCAAAAATTATAAAATAACATGTAACACATCAAATAAAACCTATTATAACTTTACATAACTTTTCATATCATTTTTTAATTATATTTCAAGTTATGTACCTTTTAGTCTTTCTAAATAGGGTTTTGGGCATCTTTAGGATTGCAAGTAAGAGTTTTGACCATAACATGAGATAATGATATCTAAAAACCTTTAAATCACCTTAAATTTTTCAAAAAATATCAATATTCATGTATCAAAAAAGTTTTATCCAATTTTCATGGTTATATTTTAAGATATTAAGGTTTTTGTGGTAGTTAAACCCTAGTTTTCTAAGTGAGGCCAAGAACATTCAAAAATGCTTAATTTGAATTTTAAAGATATTTTTAAAAACTATTCCATATATATAAGGTATACCCCACTAATTACTTATTTATTATATAATATAAACCTTTGAATGAGTTTTAAACATAAAGAAGTTGACTTTTCTTAGGCTCTATCTACAAGTTTCTAGACTGTGTACAACTAGTATTACATTTTCAATCCCATGTAACATAAATAACCAACACAAAAATACAAAATAGAACCATAAATTAAAAAAATAATAATAAAATTAAAACCATGAAATTACCATTGAAGCATAATGTTCATAGAAACATTCCTTCATTATTCATCATAGCAAAACAACCATACAATATTCCAAACCCTGCATAACTCTGTGTTTTTAAACTCTTCTTTTTCTTCCAAATATTCCTAGTTTCTTGGAGTCTCTCACCTTATTTCCTATTTTTATATATTAATAATAAATCCTTGAATTTATCCTTTTAATTTTCTCTCCTTCTCTTGTAACTTATCTCATGCGAAAACTAACTCCTACATCTTCTACTAATGTATAACCACTTGATGAATCACCCCATTTAACCTTAAGTGGATCTAAGTAGGGTTTATAATTAGCTAAGAATTTATAAAATTAAAAACACCTTGTAGAACTCTAATGTATCCTTAAAATCAAGATCATCCTTTTAAAAACCCTTGAAATATAATAAAACATCCCTAAGAAGGATACATAAAAATCAATTTTTTAAAATAACAGATTTAGTAGAAAAAATAAAAACAAGCTCTATAGAGACCAATTTTATAGAGACTAAAATTTGACACACCCATAATAAGACCTGTCAATATTATAAACACCTAAACATATCTAAACGATATCAATTTTTTAATATATGTATTCTTATAAGTTGATTTACCTACATCAGACTCCTAAACTTTAAAGATTTCACAAGATCCTGCTCATGAGATCCTACTCTAATTACTGTAACAATAATGTTCTATTTTCCACTTGTTCAACTAACTTATCATACATGTGCACATGTTTAACTAAACCAAACTTGTGTTTATTCTTAGATATATTCTTTATTTCCATACCTACACATAAGAAACACATGTTAATATAATCAATCACTGCATCAGACCTTTGAGGCATCTATGATCCTTCTTCATATTTAGCATGATGTCCATGAATTCCTCTCATACCAGATAACTATTTGACTAATATAACAATAATATATTTTGGTATTATCTCTTGAACATGATATTCTTTCATAACTTCTCATGTTTTTTCATGGAAACCTATAATTCCTCATGGTTTTTCTCTTCATGATTGTCATCTTATACCACTATATTTAGTAGTTCCTTCATGAAAACATATATCTCTTATTTTAAATCTATATTATTTTCCATGGAATATTAATAATTTATTTAATTACTATTTAATTCCCTATAAATTTATTTTTATAGACTATTATTTGGTAAGTCATCCTTTATTATTCTAACAAAGTCATCTAGTAAATATTCAATTTCAAATTATTAATCAATTGCCTTAGAGTTAGAGTCTACAATAGCAATCCTTGGTTTGGGAATAAATGTACATTAGACTTATTTTTCTTATATTGATTGTTAAAATTTGTCTTTCCCCTTAATTTATTAAAATATACCTTGAGTTCTTTACATGAAAACCTCTTAACATGCTTCTCTTTCTCACTTGAATGTTATTTATGTTCTTCAATTTCGTTATTGGCATTCACAAGATCCATATCAACCATCTCTTCTTATTTATCCTACTAAAAATGAAAGAATTTTTTTTCATTCAAAACCTTGGTATTATTTTCATCTACTGTAAACCCTTTCCTTTGTGTAAGCTCCATAACATCTAAATGTGCATTAATAATCCTTGTTTCATTTAGTAACATTATTTCTGATAATTATCCTATCTGACCTCTACCTATTTCTCTAAATGCTATCTTTACTCTTATTCTAAATGACATATTTTCACTTTTATTCAAGTGTTAGTTTCACCACCTACTACCCTCTAAGGATTATTTCTAATAATTTCAACTTATACCCACTAAAGTGGGGTAGACAAAATTTTCTCCAAAAATAATTTTTCTATATTCCAAATAAATTGGACTATTTCAAACCATTTGGGCACACATCATTTCGAATAAATTGGAATATTTTGGATATTTTGGACTTATACCCACTAAAGTGGAGTGGAGAATATTTTCACCAAAAATATTTATTTTTGTATTCTAAATAAATTTGATTATTTAGAACTACTTGGGCACATATCATTTTGAATAAATTAGATTATTTCAAATAATTTGGAATTATACCCAATAAAGTGGACTATTTCAAATAGGTTTTTAAGGTTTTCATGAGTCCAGGTTAATTGAATTGGCATAAACAAACATTTCTTTTAAATCAATATTGAGGGTAAGGGCCTTCTTTTGTACAAAAAGATGTTATAAAATAAAATATGGAATGTTGTATAAATTGATTAGACATCAACATCTAAAATTTAAGTCCCAAAAGGGAGAGAAAAAAAACTAAGGGATAACCTCAAAGATAAAACAAAAATAAGAAATATATATCATAAAGAGAAATATAACAAAACATTACATATTAGGGATGAATTTGGACCGTGTTACTTTGCATGCAAGTCTAGGATTGTTAGTCATTGAGCCATTACATTTACCAGATCCATATACACCACCCATATTTATAGAGTACAACATAGATTTAAGATGATTATGAATTAGTTAAGAAACCCTATATTGACTACCATCCTGTGCCTTAGCATTTTGTACATCTAAAGTGGCCACCACACCCCGACATGAATAAAAGTTGACCAAATAATGGGTTATTGATACGAGGGCATCCAAGTCAAATTTGATGATGAATGGGTGTAAATATGGTATCATTTATATATATTAATGCATAAAGGGGGTTAATCATATGCACCCTCCACCATAACCATGTAATGATCACGTGGATGAACATAACAAGCTTCCAACTCTTGAAAGACACTTAGAGGAACTGAACCAAGATAGTGAAAACCAAAAAAAGGTAGATTAGGCCTAGTTAATACCTCAAATTAAGTCAAAAAAATAATGATTCCACTTTGAAACTCCTTCCATACTAAGGCCTATACCACTCGATCAGATTCCTCCCTATTTTAGACTACTCAAAGTAAGTTACTAGTAAAGCATGATGCCACATCTATATTGGTTTTATTATTCTAGACAACATGAAGATAATAATTAACAATAATAGTTTGAATTACCTTCAAAAACTCCTCATTTATAAGTCAAAATATTAGATGGAATCTATAATCCAAGACACTATCCCAAAATACCATTTCAGGATGCTTTGTATGGAGCAATAAAATGGGGGTGGTAATGACTAATATTGAAACAATATAATGCATCTTCATAGTAGAGGAAATAAAAATAGGGGAGAAAATTAAGAATAAATGTGATAAAGAGAGACAAATAATGATAGTTAATCACTTCAAGTGAGATAACACCTTTCATGACAAAGAACCTTGCACCTAAGGGATTAATGTGCAATCATGTCAAAGTAAAAATCCATTTACACATACTAAATCTCTACTATGGCCAAAATTTAATGTAACAAGACTATTTTTTTTTATAAAGTACCATCAATCATAGGTGACATCACAGGTCCACCAAATCATAAGAGATGAATTGAGACCAAAGGATTACTAAATTGAAATCCATAAATTTGAAATAAATTGGACTAAATTTGAAATAATTTATAGTTAATTTATATGAAAGTTATGATAATGTTACTAAAATTATAGTTTATAATCAATAAATACACTTGAAATAATGATATGGAAAAGTTATAGCCTTTTAAACAATGTTTCACAACTATTGGCATGGAATTTATGCTTTCTCCCAAGAATGTGATGATAGACGTCATTTTGATTCTCTAATCCTTTTCATCTTTATGAATTTATATCTACTTGAAGTAACATAACTCATTTTCAATTTTTTTTAACATAGTTTTGATAATTACAATCAATAAACACCGTGTTATCAATTGAAAAATCATCTCAAAAGGTCGCTTTAAAAATAAATTCATGAAAATTATTTATATTTATATTAAAGAGATTAGAATATTTTTCCCCCAAAAAAACATGAAATTTGAACTTGTATAATCCATGGCTTAAAGGAGTAGCCTCAAATGATTGTCTTCTATCATTGACTAAAGGAAAATGTGAGAATAAGACTACAATACCACCTTTAAAATTTCTTTGGAATGATATCAAATGTATTATGACATATTTTATATTATATAATCTTCTTTTCTTCCCATAACATTCATTTTCATATCTTTTTTTAGTGCATAACAAATAATAAGTAATTTAATCCCAAAATCAATAGTTTTTTAGAAGTCCATTTTAGTTCCTCCTTTGAAATGTCTATAATTTGTTAAAAAATAAAGAAATCATTTATTAACATTATTATATTATAATAAATATAACATGGAAATTTTATATAAAAATGTTTTACATGTTAGATTGATCATTGATGAACTTTTGATTTATATTTCATATTGTAACACATAAACATATTACATTTTATTTGATGCATTTTTTATTTTCATTTCCTTAAATATTATAAAGATTCATATAAACATATAAAAAATATATATACATGCTCAGGCACATGTAACTAAACTCATTAAACACATATGTACCATTTTTATTTCTAGTTTTATAACATACATATGCATATTGTATTCATGTAAAAAGTGAAATTTGGTTACTTGAGTGTGGCTAATGACACCCAATTCATAGGTCCTCCTACTTGCTTGTAAAACCCTTATATGCTTTTATTTCATTGATTCCTAGTCATCCATAGCCTTCCAAACTTAGCCCTTATAGACCTAGGTAGTTATTTTAGGCCTATATCCATTCCTATAGGTTTCATTCCCTTTAGACAATAGCACCCAACTTGGATAGGAATGTTGAAACCCAAGGTCATATTTATGGTGCTATTGTCCAAGTACCAATTTGGTTCCAATAGTCATATTTTCCCAAATCCTTATTAATTCATGTCAGCCTAATGCAAATTGATTTAACCCATGATCATTAGATTCCCTATAAAATTCCATTCAAAGTCCATTTAGAATGGTTGGCACTAATTTACAAGTGAGAAGCAAGAATACAAGCAAGTACACTCAAGGACTTTTCCCTATTCTCTACATATAACCTTCCAATATTATTTCAAGCTTATTCAAACCCTTGTACCAATCCTTAGCCATCTTAATTACACCCATTTTCACATCTAATTACATTTTCATACATAGTTACATGAATAAATTCAATGGGAGAACTACATTATCTTGATCCCTCCTCAGAGTATTGGTATGTAGGCAATGTGCCCACACACAGGTTGTGAAGTGCATCCAACGTATCCTTTACACACTAACCCCTTCTCTCTCTTTCTAAAATTTCCTTTCAAGTTCAAGCATAAAGAGTTCTTAGGGATTTTAAAGATTAAAACAGATGCACAATGAGCTCCATAGACTTATAAGCTTTAAAATTTCAGTGATAGGGTAACACAGTCCTATCAAGCAAAACCCAAAAAAATTAGATCACCTGGACAATAGCACTAGGAAAGGACTACATCACCAAAAAACATGTTGTCCCACTTTTAGTGCTCCTCTCTAATTAGAAAATGAAGTTTAGGAACCTATTTTTGACATTGTTCAAGTCATGTACCTAAATTCTCAGACACTGTCTCAGATCAAATAGCTCAGAATAAGCTAAGTCATATTTTCTCTCATTTATTACTATTTTTAGAAAATGCAAAAATATAATCTATTTACATAAATTAGTAGCTTAATTATTGCACATTATTTATTGATTTACTTTACTCCAGACCTATTTATTAATTAGGAATAAAATTCCATTATTCTAAAAATTAATAAAACACATATACATGTTTATAATGAATCCTTATAACTTGACCATAATGGATTCTTATTATGCATTCATTAAAATAAATGTAACTCATCATTTTATGAAATAATATAGTTTTTCCATAACTCATTTCTCATATACATTAATATAAATTTAACATTGAATAACTAACATTGATATTCTTACATTAATGATTTACGTATCGAATATTTTTATGCATACCAATACATATTTATAAGTTTATGCATTGAATGAAAATAAACAAAATATAATTACTAATTTTAATCAAAATTTCACTATCACTAATTTAAAATGAATATAAACCTAGTAATAGTTGAACCCCCTTCATATAATTCCAATAAGATACATCAAATTAAAAAATGTTTAAATCAATAATAATATAATTATTTATAGCATAATCTACCTTATTCATTTATTTCCTTATATGAAATAATTCTTATATTAGGAAAATCATCCCATCCCACACTATTAAATATATTATTGATGATTTTTGAATTATTATATCCACCTTCTATGAGTATTCCATTACTCATATCTTCTATGAGGACAACATTATCACCAACTACCTTGCCAATTTAGGGTTAGAATCAAATGTGTGGACACATGGGATAATGCCAACTCAGTCCTAGCCCAGCTTTTAAAAATCATGACCAATGATGATGTAGTAAAGCCTTAGTTTTAAAGTGCATAGTCTGTACATGTTAACTTCATCTCAAGGTGTGTATATTTTCATTTCCCCATAGTTTCATAATTAGAATATCAAGAATTTTAAATCCTTCACCAATAACATTAATCTCTAACTTCTAAGTCGACCTTTGATAATTCATTCTAAATTTGTCCTTCACATTACTCAAATAAGAATAAATAGAAACCAATCCTAAATGGTTGGTAACCATGATAATTTAGAAGCAATATCTTACATCAAGGTAAATGGTAAGAATAAAATCTAGAAGAAATTGAGCAAAGGAGGACTTAGAAAATAAATGCTGAGGTTAAAAGGTCATGATGACGTTATTTATAATGAATTCATTCTTGCATGTAACAAACTATCCATAATATTGAGGGGGATTAGAATCATTATGTTTAAACAAAGAATTAGCATAGCCATGGAGATGCCATGCAAAGGTGAGAAAGCGTACAAAGACAAAAGTAAAAAATGGAGTTAATGCATATTTTTTTAGAATAGATGTTGTGATCAAGATAAATAAAAAGGGATTTCCCAAGTAGGACCTTCCTCATATATGGTCAAAGGTATGTTTATGAGTTATGAAATATCTAATATTGGAAGGGAAACATACTCTATTATTTTCACATCACTTTTTACTTCTTAACCATTTCCAGGGTTACAGAATTATATTTCCCTATTATCTACTAAAATACCTCAAAGCCATAACCCTCACCTTCCAGGTCAGTGACAAAAATGATATTTACCATGGCCTAATCCTCCTGTTAACCTAATAAGGTGAAACATTTTGTAGGAAATCCATCCCCTCAGGTGAGGTTTCCCTTATTGAAGGTACTCATGTGGAACACACCCCTCCTAAGATTTTCCTCCCTAAAGCCCCTCTTGAGGAAAATCCTAGATTGTTAAGAAATGAGGAAGGATCCCCAAACCATACCCTCTAAAAACCTTCCCCTCTCTTTTTCACTCCTCCTAAATGACCTTTCATGTTCCCCCTTACCTATTCGAGTAAAAAATATATAACCTTGACCACTCTACCTAAATGTCTAGTTAGTCCTAGAAGCAGGGACCTCAATACCTTGGCAGATGAAAATTCTGAGTGAAGGAAGAAATTGGGGATCTTCCTAGAAAAATTGGAAGGAATTAAGATGGCCTTTTTGACCTTTATAAAATACTAGAATTATTTAAAGGTGTAAACTATTAAGATCAAGTAGGAGATGTATAGAAAAATAGAAAAAAAAACATTTTTATTTTGATAAAAATGGGAATAGTGGAGTGGAGGAGGATCTTGTTGATGACATATAGCCTTCCCCAAATGCAAAAAGAAGAATCTAAATTCCTCAACTAAATGTCAAAGAAACTACCTTAGAGGGCCCTTCCAAATGCATCTGGGGGTGAACCATTCATAATCTATAATGGGAGATGTTAGCTAAATTTTGGCTACCATAGATCAAGTTAATAAAAAAACTTGCTCATTAGATCATTTTAAATTTGTTGATAGATATCTAGGGTCTTGAAATAGTATTTTATGATGTCTCCCTATTGTGTTTAGAATAATTTAAGGTTCTTTTGGAAAAGTTAAGGTAAATCTATATGTTGAGTATGTAAGCCTCCTAATGTATTTTCCTTGTAAAATTCATCATTTTCAATATTAATGGTATATATTGTGAAGTTTTAACATGTTCAGAGGGCCCTTTGATGTCTTATATGTTTCATGTTATATCCAAGGTCAATAAGTCATTTTGACACTTCTCTATGCATCACTAACATGTGTAAACTTATCAAAGACCATTATAAAAACCTATTAGGTGGGAATCACATATAAAAACACTTGTAAATTACTTATGATAAGGTTTATAGTGTGAATTTGGTAGGTATTTCATAATATGATAGTGCCAAATCAAAAAAATGTTACTTATTATAGTTTCAATGCCAAAAAAGGATAGTTCAATCACTTATACAAGTTTGGAGGGATCATTTTTAGGTGTAAATTCTTAAAAATGTGTATCTTAATATTATCCATGTCAAATCCATGTTCAAATAGATTACATAGGTCCAAAGAAAGAAAAAAATACTTCCACTCTCTCATTAAATTCTTAGGAAAGTCATAATGGATATTTTAAAATGCTTGGTTCATACAGGAGAAACAAAGTTATAACCCAATTTATTGAAAAACTATTTGGGCCATAATTACCTTTATATTCCATGAATTATTCAAGAGTTCAAAGGGATAGGATTTATGAATGATTACTAAGAAGGTAGGGTGGTCTCAAACCCTATAGAACCCATACTAACTCAGTTTTTTCATTGAAATGGTGTTTTGAAGCTTTTTGGAAGTATCAATAAATATGGGAAAGGATTTATGAGGTATTTAAAACCCTTATATATTATCCATTATCCTCACTTGGTGCATGTGGAAAACTTTGAGGCAAGAAATCTCCATGTAGTGTAAGGTTGCAAACTTGAATGTAGGTGATTGAGGTTTAGAAAATAATGAAACATATTTGGGAGTTGAATGTCAAGTTATCATAATTATTTACACCTTCATAAAAATATAAAAAATCATCAAAATACCTCTCAATGCCCAAAAATTCTAATAACCTCTATAACATTGATGCTTAGATCAATGTTATAAGCAAAAAAATGACAAGAAAGTTTATGTTTTGGCATTTACAGGTGGTTAAAGGTATACCTAGAGTATAAATAAAAATATATAAAGTTATATGAGTGTTTTTAATTCAATAAAATGGAGGCACTAATATATATTTGGTGAAAATTTTCAAGCCTATGCCAAAACATCGATCAGGGTTTTAATGACTATTAGACTGCAACATGAAGAAAGAAGATTTGTTTAACATTGAACCATATATGTTCTATCCTAATATATGATTATGGGGTCATAAATAATATGTTTAAAGTTAAAATTCCCTTGGATAATGAATAATATCTCATCAAGAGTTTCACTCTCAAAGTATGACTAATGTTGTTCCCAAAACATAGACCTACAGGTCTATTTTGCAAAAGAACATTGAAAGCGTGAATCTTTTCAAGTTTTTTAATGATATGAGGAATTTTTGGTGAATTTATGGACCATATAATAAGTTATTATGGTAATTTTAATCTTGTAAACATGAATATAATATCAAAATATAGAGGCTAGGGTCAAAACAAGGGAAATGGTTAAAACCCTAAGGCCTGAGTGAACTAATTTCCAAGGTGTTTTGAGAAACCTCCAAAGGTCATTCATCTTAGAAAAGAACCTAAAATATATGATAATATTTTATAAGGTCTTGAATAATCATAATCATATTTAATTTTTTTTAAAGGAAATAAAATGCATACCTACAGGGTTGTAGACCTACAGGGCTACTTTCTCATCCAAGGAGAGACAAACCTTAGAATAAAGTGAGGTTTAAGGAAGGAATAAGGAATAAATACCATGTAAAGAGGTTAAAAGAGTGTGTTGAATTAAAACAAATATAATAAATTAATATAATATCCTTCTTAAACCTCAATAAATAATAAACATAGATAATACCTTATACACTTACTAAGAAGCTTCCCTTTGCAAGAATATTGTCAAGAATCCAAGGATGATTCAAAGATTACATTAGATTGGTGATTTTGGATTGATAGAGGAGGTGTATGGAGGCTAATATATACCTTTTGGAAAAAATTGGCCTACATATAAAACTTTTGCATAGATGGATCAGGGCATTCTCCTAGACCATTTAGTGACCTTTTACTCCCATGACTAGTCTCTTTTTAGTCATGACTTGATGATGCAGTGTAGTATCATGGAAGGTCTTGGTGTGGTGTAAGGAGATGTGTAGATTCCTTATGTAGTAGATGATCCAATGGTGGAAATATAAAATAAATCTAATGACCCTATCTCATGTCCCTTGTAAGCTTTTGAAACATTTTAAGCAAGTTTAAAGGTGAATTTGGAGATTTTAAGGAAAAGGCCTAGTATAAATGGGTCTTGAACTGAAAGTAAAGTATATAACTAGTTTATAGGGTGTTTTAGAATTTATGGGTATGAATTAAGTGTTCACAAGGTTTCATATATTCTCACAAGTCAAAAATTATGTCTAGAGAAGTTAATATGCCCAAAAGATACCCAAAAGTGCATTAGATGACTTGAGGACCTTCTAAATAGGCAATTCTAAGTGAACAAGTAAATTTTGGAAGAAGTAATTTTTTTAAAAATTCTTTCCACCTCTTTATTTTGTATTTTCCCAATTTAGACATGTTTAAGGACACTTCAAGTCATTTAGAGTGGAGGAGAGATGTTTGGGAATAAAAAGATACATTTTTGAGACTTTTAGAGATTTGGTTGAACTCTTTTGAAGGTTTTGATTAATAAAAAATATCATATATCATATTAATGAATCATGGTGTCCCTAATATCATATATTAGTCCTCTAAAATCAGATCTAAGCACAAGAACTAACAAAGGTAAGGAAAACCTATTATCTACATACTAGGCATGAAATAGGTTTTCTACCATTAATGGAGGTCCAAGCACTTTATAAGGTTCTTAGAAGTAAAAAAAGGTAATTTAAATCATAATAAATCTTTCCTAAGTTTTATATTACATAGACAGGCTTCTTGTTCTACATGTTAAGGAAAAACCATTTTGGGTAATCTTGGATAGCTCTAGGAGAGCCTCAAGTTTTCACTTGGTATAGTCAGAGGGGGGAGAGAGAGTTGGGATAGAATATTTTGGTAAGTTATAGGTACCATATTTTCCTTAAAATTTATGTAATTGGTTGTCTATTTCATCTCCCCATATTTATCAATAATCACTAACAGTGCATAGGTGTCTAAATGGCCTATTCATCCAGACAGGGTCCAAGTTTTCTTCAATTTATTATCTTTATAACTCAATGAGTAACAATTTTTTTACTAGAGTTATTTAAGTGTCAAATATGACCTATTTTTTTTTTCATTAGGTAACTACTTATAGGAAGGTACTTATGGCATAAAACTTGTTTCCTATGTTAGCCTTATGAGTAGTCCATATTGGTGTTTTGGAGTAGGACTTGGGTTATCAAGCAAGTGAGTTCATCTTCATATGTTATAAATTTAATTATTAAGTCACTTCATATCTCATTCATTTAATAAAATATTCATAAACCTCTAGATTGAGCATAATTTCCCTTAAGATAGTTCTAGTGTTTGAGGGTTTCAACAAGGTACAACTGTAAATATGAGGTTCTAGTGTTTGAATGGTTTCAAATTATGTCATCATGATCATACTATCTAAAATTTCCCAAATAATTCTACTTCACTTTTTTAAGGTAGCTTGAATGAGGTTCAAGAGGCCATACTCTCTCAAGGTACCAAAGAGCACTTTAAGGTCTAGTAATGTACCTTCATCTCTAGATCTTGGTTAGAAAGTTTGACCTATAGGTTATAATCATGGGACTAGTAATGAGCATGTGTGAACATTTATATTACTAACTTTACCTCCTTGCATCATCCTTGCATCAAGTGATCACTAGATGAAGATATCAAGTGAACACCTTCATGGAGGCCTTGGTAGGTGTTAAGGTCAAATGACCACCTATAGAAAACAAAGAGATTATCAAAGGTCTAAAAGGGAAATGGTTTGTTTCATGAAAAAACTCAAGGTTTATGAACACAATATATGGCATATTAATTGACAAAGGTAAATAATCTCATGGAAGTTTTAGTATCTCATGAAGTGGTTAGTAGGTCAAGTAATGATAAATGATATAGACAAATCTCCACCTACAATAGTCATATGGAGTAGATGTCATAAGAAATTTTGATAGGTTTGAGGAGTCAACATGAGCATAGGAGCACTATTTTATGTCACATCAGCCAATCCAAAAGAACATTGAAACCCTGGTAGTTTTCAATCATGAAGAGTTAGTTTTGATGGAAAAAACAAGGTTAAATTTTTCCTTATTTAGAGATGTTAAGGTATTTTTGTGTTGTTTAAGGTAAGGGGTCATCCTTTTTCTCATCACTATTCAAACTTCCCTTATGATAGTTTAATGTTTCCAAAACCTAGTGTTGAACATGGAGGATAAATCAAGCTCATAAAAACCATAAAATCATTTTAGACCAACCTCCTATGAATCTTCAGTCCATACATAGGGTCAAATGACCACCTAAAGTAAATCACTCATTAGATTATCAAAAGGAGATGGAATAAGTCTCTTGGGGATCAAAAAATATATGAGAAATACTTGTAAAGTATTCTAAAAAGGAACCCAGTTTCAATAGAAATCATGGAATTTCCTTCAAGGCATGCACCTTATACAACATACTTGGACTCCTCAATCTATACAGTAAGGTCTACAAGCCTCTTAGGAGCTGAGTTATGGAATGAAGCTCAAGTTTTTCACTTTAAGTGAGTATTATTATTAGAAATCCTAAAATTGGGTGATAAATACCTATATTTTTAGTCATTATCAACCTACTCCACACTTCCATCAAACCACTATCTCATACTCTCTAAAATCACCACCTACAACCATGGTTTGGCTCACATAGTAGTATGTAAGTGTATATGGCCATAAGTGTGAAGAGGGTTTGTGGGGTGCTTATTAAGGAATCAAGAGTTTAGGGATATATAAATATGGATATTCATGTTTAAAATTGTTACTAAACATAATCAAGGACCCCAATGAGCACGTACATCTAGCTCTCTCAAGTTTGTCATCATGAGGTTATGTTAGGTGGGAAAGAGATGATCACTATACATTTTTATTTTTTGGATCCAAAAGGTTTATTCAGGATGATAAAAGGTGGTTTATGATGAAAAAATACTTCATTAAATCTAAAATACACTAATTTGAGGTATAACCACAAGTTTGAACTTAGTTTAACCTCATAATGATGACCTATAGCCATAGTTTTGGCCTAAGTCTATGATATGTGGATAAGGTGGAGGTAAGAGATAGTTGATAGGTATCTAGAATATTTGTGAGGAGCATCAAATTATATAATATGAATCAATGTTTAAATACACTTTTTGAAGGTACTTTATGTAAGGTGGTAGTCCTAAGTAACCTAAATGGCCACTTATAGACATCTTTTTGTGGGGGCTAAGACAGTGGTATTGGTATGGAGTCAAAGGTGGATTCAAGGTTATGGATACAAGAGAATAGTGTCATGCATGGGTTGTGACCAAGGTGAATATAATTAAAATATAGAAAACCAATATAATAATTGGTTTTATATCTATAGGAGACTTCTGTTCAAGGTAAACTCCATATCATTTGGAGATGAATTGTGTAAGGGTAGAGTTGTGGAAGAGAGGCTTGTGTGAGGAGTAAATAAGATGAGTTATGGAATTTTCATAAGGTTTAAATAATTTAATTAGGTGCATAAATACCTAACCCATACCCTCATCACCTAAAGGAACATCTACAAACTTGGAAAACATCAAAAAACACCTACATCTATTAGGACTGCCTATATAGCTAATGGAGCAAACATGGTTTGAGAGGATTAAAGGTCATTTGGTGGTTATTTCAAGTTTTTAATGAAATAAAAGGATGTGTTCCATTCCTACAGAGATGATCGAGCTTAGATTATGTCTTAATTCTAGGTTAAAAGGACTAAAACTTAGAGCTAGGGTCAAACTAAGCTTGTGAGACAAGAACCCTAAACATGAGGAATGGAGCTAATAGAGGAGTTGGAAATATTTCTTGATGATTGGAAGACTTGTGGCATGTGTGTAGGTCATTGAGGTCAAAGATAATTTTTTGAGGCATCTATTAGTGTCTTTTTGAGGTTATTTCATCTCCAATTGATTTGTGGAGAGAAAAAAACACACTATTCTAGCTTAAAGAATCTAAACGATCATTAGACATCATGAAGACCCTCCCAAACCAAGAAGTGTGTGAATTTATTATGTGTACTTGTGAAGTCAAGATTATTAAAAGGTTTTCATGGATATGTTGTCCATAGTTCCAAGAAGGTCCCTTGGAAATTTGATGTCGTAAGGAGATTCCAAGCTCAAGTTATAAGCCTCCAAACTTCCTATAATGGACTTTGATGAGCCAAAGACCATCATATTTTGGCTTCTATAACTACTCATTACTTTTCAAAAAATATAACTATTAGTAGTTTGGCTTATCAAGGTAAAATACCAACCCCTTGTAATTGAAACTTTTCTTGGCCATCATAGTGTCTTAAATATCAAGTGAAGATTGAGTTGTTCAGTGTCATGTTCATAGTGTCATCTATCATTCAGAGGTTTTGATAGAGTTTCAAGTGGTTCTTTGATCTAAAAGTGCTTAGATGAAGATGGTGAAAAGAAGGTAGTTGGTGACTTGTTATGAGATTTTCCATCGTATTTTGGTATATGAAGGTATGAAATGAGATATAAACTTTGAAAATGCAATTTAAATGGATAAAAAAATCTATTTGAAACCTTTTAGGAGGATATGATATACTTATATGACATTTAGTGCCAATTTTCCTTTGTAAAACTTTGTTTATTTTGCCTAAAAGAATAATTTTTGGTATTTATATGTGAAATATGGTAATAAAAGGCCATAAAATTATTTAAATACCCTTGAACACATTTTTATATATGAATTTAAATTATTCATAAAGTTTCATGCTTTAAAAAGGTCATTTAATGTAAGTTTAAGCCTAAAAAGGTTTTCTAAAGACTCCCACATGCCAATTTTGGCCACATAAAGGTATAAAATGACTTAATTCTTATCCTAAAATGTGTTTTCACTCTTTTAACCTCTCTCATACTCTAATATTGGTGGTGTAAGACTTAAGTTATGAATAAAAGGCAAAAAAAAGAAGCTATTTCATGTATTTTTCATGCAAAGTATGGAATTGTACAACTTTTGCATACAAATGAGGCCATGAGTAGGAGAATAAAGGAATATAAGGTGATCCATAATAATATCAAGACAAAAGGATTTGAAACATTACCAAAATTTATTCCCTCAAGTCATCTTGCTTGTTTACATATAGGGAGAGCCCTTCAAGTTTGCAGGTGGTACATGCATGCGAGACAAAATCTAGGTCTAAAATTTTAGACAAAGAAATTAGTCTCATATATATTTCATCCATGGTAATTTGTTATAAAAAATTTCATCTCTCCTTCATGAACCATCCTTTTTAATTTAAGGCACACATTTTCTCTCCTCCATCCAAGCAGGTAGTCGATTTTCCTATTTTGTCTTAATCAAAACATTATGGAAAAAAATTCTATGTTGTGAAGATTTTGAGGAGAAAAATTCACCTTTCCATGAAATTCATTAGTTATGTTCCAAAAATTTGAGGGACAAATATAGATCAAGAAGATAAATGAGTTTAATTCTATACTCTACAAGTGAAAGAAGAAGAATTGTACGGTCTAGGAGAGAGAAAGGGTTTCAAGTCTTGTTGAATTATTGTTTGAGAAGGTATCCTTAATTTTATTATGTTTTCCAAGTAATATTATCAAAAAAAATTCAAAAATATTCATATAAAGAGGCCATTAATATCTTTCAAATGAATCATAGTTTAACATTTATTAAGGTTTTTTAACATTTGTTAAGGTTCCTAACATACTCCTAGGTTTCATTTTCACCTTCTTATCCTCCTTAAATGGCCTCTAAATTGATATATTTGGTATAATATAGGATAATTCTTGAATAATACCTTTAAGGTAGTTTTTATTTTCCCCTTTCATGCTCTTATCACTCCATTTTGGTTCATCTCCATTATCACTATCTCTCATAACCATTCTCACTATGATCGTACACCTTTCCACCTTCCATTCATGGTTTTTCATCTCCCTTTCCCATCATCCCCCCTTACACTAATATACATCTCATCAATTCATCATAAATAGGATTCAATAACATTTAAGGGCATCAATCTCACTCAAGAGTATATGTACACTAATAGACTATTGATAAAAAGTCAAGAATGACTACCTAAAGTCATCACTATACTAAAAATCATGAGCTTTTCATGAAGTAAAATTATTAAGAGGGGATAGAAGATGTTTTATTCAATATATCTCTAAAACTATCTTCCCAAGTGGACATAGAGAATAGTTATGTTTTGATCCATCCCTAAGGGCAAATTTAGTCATAGTTCAGACAAATGGAGTATGAAAAGTCAATGACAGTTGTCAAAGAAGGACACATTCATTTTTAAAGGTTGACGCCATGAATGTGTGAGTGAATTTGGATAGTAGTGAATGTTTCTTGACCCATGCTATGATTTCAAATCATGACTCATCTAAGGACATAATTGTTAAGCATGAAATATACTTGGGGGGGTGAATCACTATATTATATATATTTTACTTAATATGATTTCTTTTCTTTAACCAATCAATCACACATTCAAGATATACAATAAAACTAAAATAATAACATGCACCACACAAGAGAGAGAGAGAGATAAATCATATTTTTACATGGAAACCCAAAGTGGGGAAAACCATGGAGAATAATTTCAAGTATATGAATGAGCACCAACTCAAATTACAAAGTTTACAAGCACCAACTTGTAGTATCACCAACTCCTTTACCGAGCACCAACACAACAACTATTTGTGAGCACCAACCCATAAGAGCACTAACCCATTGAAAATATTTGTGAGCACTAACCCATAGGAACACCAACCCCTCTTGTGTATGAAATACAACTATCTCTTAATGTTTCTTACTCATAAAATGATAGAACTCTATAATATCTCTTGATTTTCTCTCCTCTTTTATTATATAAAAAAATTACAAAACCATGCACTCTCTTGCATATTAAAAATGGCTTCTCAAACATTTATTTATATTTTTCCAAATGACCTTTGGATTTCACCCTTTGTGACCATTCAATCCTCATGGAAAATGGTGCCAAACTTGCATGATCCTTTGTATCCTTGCATTTGAAAAGTCACATGGTGACCCTTCATAAGCAAATGCATCCTTTCCTCTTTTGTTTTTAACTTGGTGACTTTTCTTATTCCTCAAAGTGTCCCTTCATGGAAAAATGCACCATACCCTCTTTTGTCTTCACATGGTGACTCTTGGAATTCCTTAAGATGACTCGTCATGAGAAAATGTGTCCCATTCCTCTTTTGTCTTTACCCCATGACTCTTTGACTTCTCCATGGGCCCTATTTTGACTTATATGCAACCAAAAATATATTAATTAATATTATATAAATATTAACACACATTAGCCAAGATATGAATATAAAAAACACCATTAAATGCTATGGAGCCTTTATCACCAATGATAGACCTTTGACATCAATGACAATATTTCCAAAAATAGTCATATGCTTGTAATAAAGTGTCTTTTAGACACCTATAGGCTTATTCTCAATGTCATATCTTATAGTAGCAAATGTCTTAGCAGTCATAAGGCTTGTTTAAGTTTAAAGAAGGCTAATTTGAATTTTCAAAGTACATTATCAGTTGATATGGATAAGCTCAGTAAGATATCTCAATAGTAATTCAATATTAAAGTCTTTAGTGGCTCAAGTAACTCAAAAACACTCCTACAATGACCCTTCAAGAATAAGCATAGCCAAGGTGGACAAAGATAATGAGGGAGACTATCATTAGATTGACCTTCATGTTGGTTGCTAAGACTCATAGATATCAAGGAATCATGATAGAGAAGGAATAATGGACACCTTATGTTTTGTTTAAACCTTCCAAACATTCTCAAACCATGACTATGTCCGTATAAGCCTACATATCATACAATGTCAAGTTTGGAGTAAGAGAGAAAGTCTATTTATAAGAAGGTGAGATAATGGTATGAGGAATATAGTATGACATGAAGATGCATATGAATTTTTAATCAAATACATACCTATATAAATTTAAAATTCAGTTAGGCTCTCATGAAATCTCTACCTACACATGGGTAAAATATTATTAAGAGCATATACACACTATGTAAAATATTTAGACAATAAGGTCTTAAGTGTTCCAAGCTAAGTCTTAAGGTTCATAATGGGTATACCATATGAAGAGTCTCATAAATTTTGAAAATAGTTATTATTAGATATGAACTTAATATTAAACTACTATAGTCAATTTGACCTTAAAAATCACACCTACAACCATCATCTATAGGCATATCTCCAAGCTTATAGCAAGTGGTCTAATGAGGAATTGGAGTTTCATGGTATACTTATGGATTTTTCGTGATTAAATGAGAATTTTTAATAAGATAAATTAGGATTAAATGGGATAATTATATGAAGAGAGGGACTCTAAATAGTGACACAATCAAGTCCACCTAATAAATGACTACCTACAGCCACAAGAACATAGGCTTTTCTTCAAGTTGGCATGGAGAATGAGAACATAGTATATAAATGAGTTTAATTTTCAATAGAATGTTTAAATATAACAATGTGATATGATAATCATAAATAATAATATGAAGAGATACTCCAAACATTGTTATAGTAAAGGTCAATTGTAGGCATCACCTATAGCCATACAAATATCAACTCCTCTCACATAGTCATATGCCTTTAAGTGAAAAATAAAAGACCATTCCCTTAAAAGAGTTAATAAAATATATACATATTATTCAAACCAATTAAAATTTTGGACATCTTCAAAAACTTGATCAAGAATACTAAAGCATTGCAAGCTCATGAAGATGACAATATAGGCCTGTATGGAAATAGGGCACTATGTAAAGCCTAAGAACTTTATAAGAGGAGTCTATATGATATAAGAAGGGTTTTTGAGAAAAGTTTAAAATTATTTTAATGTCCAAAAATCACCATAAAATATAAACTTATTACTATACACCTCATTAACATCATCTACAACACTATTGGTATAGAGTCATAATGAGGATTCTTATGGGGATAAGGTCTGATATAGGTTGCTTACAGTCGAAAGTTAAATAATGGAGGATGATACAATTTCAAGGAGAAATTTAATGAAATATTAAAATCATGTTAATAATCCTAAAGTCCCACACATGATGGAAAGATGGAAAACTCAGTCTAAGACTTGAAAAGTAGGCAACTCAAGCTAGGTTTTAGTAAAAACCACCTAAAGCCCACTATAAGTAGAATCCAAGCATAAAAATTGGTCGGATTGGTGATCATGAGTTTTTATACCTATAAATAATCTTTATGATATAAATTTATTATGGTAACCATTCCCTATTTTTACACAACCACCTGCCTATCTAATCACAGTTAGAATTGGAGTAGACAAACTTCTTGAGTTGCATATAGGTGTGGTAGAGGGTTGTAAATTAATTGTAAGCTATTTTAAAGAATAATAAGATTTTAAATCTTAAAAACACCTTTAAATAGTGATAAAACTTTAATATCAATACAAACCATGCCTTTGAGGGCTAAAACTAGTAGATAGGCACCAAACCCTACAAGCACACAATCCTTCTTTTAGACTCTTTCATGGATTTTTTATTCATTTTAAATAATTTAAGACATGTTGAAGGGTAATTTAAAACTTGTATAAACTCTAAGTGAATAAAAATGCATAAATCTTGTCTTATTAGACACCTCAAGCTTATTTCTTGCATACACATTTCTTGGCAACCTCTTAAATTCATCACATAGAGATCTTGAAGTGCATTTTATATGGGAGATCATGCTTTTCACTATTTATTATGGGGTTAATATAATACATTTTCATGGAAAGTGTTTTCTCATTAGAGGTATGTACATTATATATAATGTTTAAGAAGATCTAGACCTCTAAAACCCTTACAAAACCCTCATAACCACCCATTGGAGAAAAGGAGATGAATTATGCATTTAGGTGGCATGTTTGAGCCAAAAAATTAATTTATTAGTCTTTTTAACTCCCATGAGAACATCCATGACCAATTGGTTGGCACGTATAGTACCTTAATTATATGGACTAGGTAGATTGAGTCAATTTTGAGCTAAAAATTAAGTGAAGAAAGAGTAATTACACATTAAAATTATTTGATAAGAAATATAGGGTCTTAAAATCTCTCAATAAAAATTATAAAACCATAAATATAAGTATTTGGGTCACATCCATAGGCAAATAGGTCTAAAGGTCAAGGAAAGGAGCTGTTTGCATATAAGATAAAGAAGAATGACTTGATCAATCCTATATCATGATTCTAAATCATCATATACAGTATATTCATGTTTTAAATAATACATGATAGAGTTTTAACTCATCATAAAGTCAATATATTGAAGAAAATATGCAGACACCTATGTTTGTTCTTGACATCACTAGACAAAGCCATCAGAAGGGAGTAACAAGAGACAAATAAATGTCATGAGGGAAATCCAAATAATCATGAACATCATCATCAGGTATTAAGATATATTTATGCTAAGTTGAGCCATATATAATCACTATCATTAATCATCTTGGTCTAAGAACACTAGACATTGCTTAAAGAGCATGTTTTCCACTTTGAGAGGACAATTCACATGGTCACCCTGATGCACACCTTTTTCATGGGAATATTAAGACTTTTGGGGAGTTAAAGGGACTAATACACTAACATTTTGTGGAATTTATTCAAGATTTTAGGGCTCAATATTAATTAATAATCATTAAGAGCCCAGATCACTCTTAAACCCTTACAAAACCCTACTAGTAGACCTGTTTGTAAAGAATTAGAGAAATATGCATCCAAACTCATTGAAACATATAATATCACCTATATAGTGAATTAAAATATTAGAGATCCATGTCCATGGCCATTTTTTGTACAATGTTGTATGAACTTGGCATAAAATAGGTTTTTGAGATTAAAAAATCATAAAAGGAAAGGTAAATTGGAATTTAAAGAAGCTCCAATCATTATTGATCAAATCCTAACATTTTTTCATCCTAAAATAATCATATGATCATAAATATACCTAAAATTTCCCTTGGGATCTATTCCAAAATAGCCAGTCTATAGAATTTCAAGGTAGTTTGACTTAGTCAACTACTTTGACTAAGTTGTAGGTGTTTCTTCATCAAAAGGACCTAATTCATGATAGAAGGTGTTGTTATATGTTTAATAAGAACCATATTTTTATGTTATAATTATTTTACATATGTTTACAAATCCATAAAATATAGGAGATTAGGCTACTAGGCCTATTTGGCATAATAGGCCTATTTGATCAATCAAGTGAAAATGGAATTGGTGTTAAATGACTGCCAAATGAATTCATGTGGAGTTATCATGATTCATAAATGGATTCAAGTGGAAATTACATGAATATATAGTCTTTAAATTTATAATTCATGCAAAGGATGAAATATTTATCTTGTCTTAAGTGCCAATCACTTTGAGTTAACTAATCATGAGTTGACTAGAAATCAATGCATGTTTTATGGTCTTCATGCAAGACAAGTCATCCACTTATGTTTATATTTTTTAATAAGATTTAAATAACAAAGGAAATATGTAGCATGATAAATAATGCGCTTGGAAAAGTCAAAGGGGCCCACCACTTCATTCCAATGCCAATGATATCATGCAAGATACTAGACACAAGGAGACTTCTTCAAGAATATTGTTATAAAATTATAACTTAAATCTGACTTGAGATGATTTTTATTTGACTTCATATTCTCTCTTATAAACCAATATATTAGCTTTCTCTCTTTTCATTTGTATATATTTATGCCTTTTAGGCCATTTTTCAAGATCCCTCTCTTGGGCATGATTAAACTCGGCCAAGATTGAGCTTTGTAAACCTCTTGAGATAATTAAATGATTATTTTTAGATTCTATATATAGGTTTAGTATTATTATGTTAGTTTTATTTTCACATGTGGTAGTGTATTCTCCCTTGATAATTACTAATTTCACCTAGTTACTATTATGCCATATTAGGTAGGTCATATATAGTGTTTGATGTTGAGTAACTAAGCAAATAGTGGATATATTGACTAGTTAGTGCCTTGACTCAAGCCTTCATCATTTACCTCATTTTTTTATCACTTGATGAAACCTTTATGTGAAATATTATTACATAATAATCCTTTGGAGTTCTAGAATTCATGATTTACATTGGTTTCTAGTGTTGTATGAGTTCAAATAGAGTGGATGAACCAACAATATAGGTGTATCACTATCAGTATAATTAGATTTCCCTTTAATTTATTACTCTAACCCTTTTCAACCTAAAAGTACAATAATTTTTAGTAAACTAAGAAAAGTGATATATTTATAGGAGCTAGCCTCATAAATCTAGAGGTCTAGTCTAAGATACATGTGTCTCACACCTTAGACCATTCCACTATTTGTTTAGGTGTGAAGGAGACCTGAGTAATCATCCTTCAATAGGGTGCTATCTTTGTTGCTAATAATAATCTTTAGGTTTCAAATTGACTGTGCATGAATGGTGGACCTAAGAGCAAATAATGGGTTATAGAAGCCATAGAAGTGGTTAGATCAAGATGGTGTAAAAAAATAAGTTGGATTATATACCATGAATATAAACATCCAGTTAGAATGGAGTCTACATAGTTTTTATAAGTACATTTATTTCCCATTAAAGACATAAATGATAGTCTCGAAAGCTTGCAGTGGCACTCAAGGAAGATTTCAAGGGATAACATGAATGTTTGAGTAGTCTTAGAGGTTGTTGAGAATCATGGTCATTCAAGGATGGTATGAAAACCATATAACCCTTCTAAGATTGAGAAAATTTCCATCTATAGTTAACAAAAATATATATTCAAGGTGTGTTATAAGAGAATATTATCTTGAAGGAATAGAATTCATAGATATCACACAAAGAAGCTTGGAAGGGAGGATAAGTTCACTAAGATTGTTTTGTGACCTTTCTCAAGGTCACTTTGACTTCAATCCATACATGTAACTTGGGAATATTCAACTAAAACCATGATTTGAGGAAGATCAAATGATGTAGACATGAGGGAAGATTATATGTTTGATATATAGTTGAGACTTTTAAATAATTTTAAGAAAGAATGAGAATATTTAGAGTGACCTTGTGAGGTATTCTATCATGTTTCAAGGTCAAAACTCATATATAGTCCTTACAAAGATCAAACACACTCAAGGATATAGTGACAGAAGTTTGCTTTCAAGAACAAGAGATGGTGGCATGGTATAGAAGAGATAGTTTTATAAAGATATGCATATAGGTTTTATATGAAGAGAATTCCATGAATAATAAATAAACTGACTTAAAACTACATTCCAAAGAATATGTATACCTATAACTGGGTTAAAGACCTTTCAAGCATGTTGATAGTCAAACTAGGATAAAAGGTTCTTGTCATATTATTGGTTTCATAAAGTTATTTCCATGTTTGGGGGATAACTTAGATGATGTAATATAATATATAAAATTATGGCTTTCAAATTACAATGACTTAGTCTCTTTTACCTCATGAAATGCCCACCTACAACCTTTTCTAACCAAGCCTATTTTCAAGATTACAAAGAAGAGAATGAGAGAAAAGTGGTATATATTATATTTACATAGTCAAATTAAGGTTCCATATAAAATGGAAGTTTTTAATGGGTCAAGGTGTGGATAAGGTTTCTATAATAAATTTTTCCCTACATGACAACATGAGATGTCTATCCACAGCTAAAGTGCAAACACAATCATCTTTTCTAAGAAAACTTGAAGTTTCCTAGTAATATGCTATGTCAAAGAGTATGAATATGATGCCTCAAGTTATTAAAACATATAAAAAATTCATACACATTTTTAAGAATCATGAAATGATCATACACTGGTTTGAATCTATTGAGATCTAATGGAAAGTGCAAACATAATCAATGTTGGAAGGTAGTTTTGATGGAATTTGAAGTTTTAGAGCCCATATAGGTGGAATAAAGAGTCCAAATTTGGTAAAAATAATAATCATAAATTTTTAAAACATAAACTATAATCCTTAGGTTCATACCATTTATATAAGTTCTCATTGTTTTAGCACATACTTATTTCATTTAGTAGACAATCATGGAGGAAACCAAACAATTTTAAAGATGTTTTAGGGCTTGATAGAGGTTTTAGGATCCATATGAATATTTATAAGGAAAAAATAAGGAAATTTTATAGTCCTAATATTCTCCTTGAGTCATGAAACATTGATGTTTTCAAGACAAATTCCATTGAGGGCATGCTTAAGAAGAAAACCAAAGTAGGTAGCCTATTGGTAAATATTGGGAAAATCCACCTACAAGCTACAATATGCATGATCCAAGCATGAAAATTGATGGAGATGTATTTAATGAGTTATTATAAATTTATAACATATATTTTGGGTATAAATAAGAGTGAAATTATCCACTATTTTGGTAAAATCACTCACATGTTTATTGGTAGTCACCATTGGAGCTAGGAAGCCTTTTTAAGGTCTACACATTTGGTGTAGGGTTTTGAATATAATGTGAGTATTTGGGAAACTTAATAATATCATACTAACTATTAAAACACATTTTTTTATTTATTACCATCAATTTCAATGCAAACCATTCCCTTTAGGGCTAAAATAAGAAGGAAGGCAACCATTCCTATAAGCAGTTCTAAGGGGCATGGATACAAAATAGAGTTTGAAAAACCAAAGGAGGTTTAATGGGATATAAACATATTTAAATTATGTGATATGATTATTTATAAATACTATTATTAACTATATTTATTTTTAACAACTAAACTCAGTATAGGCCTAAAGTTAGCTTTAAGGCCTATAAAGCCTACACCAGAAAAAGGAACCTTCAAACCTTCTAATGAAAGATAACATTTTGAGAAGGAATGATGAGATGTTACAAGTACTTAAGGGTTTTTTAAAGTAAATAAAGGTCAATTGGATGGTTATTTCCAATGTAAGGAGCTAATTCAAACTTTTCATGTCTAAGATACCTAGTTCAAGCCCTCTTCAGATGCTCATATATTTCACTACATAAGGGGTTGGTCCAAATGATCTTAGTATGTTTTGAGTAAAAATATGTTCTTGAAATTAATTAATTATTAATTTTTTTTATGGGTTTAGGTTTGTTAACTATCGTTGAGACTATAGGCATGCTCAGAATGTATACATAACCCCATGAGCAAATTTTTTACGTATGTATCTTTGCACACCTTATACATGGGAAAACAATATAATAAAGAAAATTTAAGGGATATTTAGGTTAAATATTCATGTAAATAAGTTCTTGAATGGAGGCATATATCTTATGAACAATTATTAAGAAGGTAAGCCTGTCTGAGCTACCAAAAGAGCCTTTTTGACCAATTTTTGGTCTTTAAACTTATAGGCCCATGAAATTACCTATATTAAATTGGAAATAAATTTTAAAATATATGGAAATATTTAAATTTCATTTATAACCTATTTTTAATAAGAATTTGGCATGTGTGGGTGCTTAAGAGGCCCAAAATAGCCTAAAAATGCCTATTTTTGTAAGTATTCAAAGAGAGAAATGGTATAATGCATGAAAGAGGAATAATGGGAACTTAATCACCATTATATTTAAATTTTATCCCTTATTATGGGTTTATAGGGTGCCTTGTTGAGCTGAAAGGTCAAAAACCTAAGTTTTTTAATAATTTGTGAATGGTTGCAGGTTCAATGGAGTTTTCCACCATTGTTTCAGTTCTTAAAAGTGATTTAAATCTTAATTTTATTCCTCATAGGAATTATATTGATGTTTTTAATCCTTATATAGGTCCAAAAGTGGTTCTCATTATGAAAAATGGCCTTGGAGCAAGTTCTTACATAGCTAGTTGATGGTGGCTCAAGCTTGAAGACCTCCATAAATGGAGTCCAAGATATTTATAGATTTAATGGTGTCTTTTGTAGGTTAGAGGAGAAAATTTTAGTTGAGAATAAAATAAATATCAAAAATTAAACACTCAAAGATAACCTTTAGGGTCAGTTGCAAGCATCAAATGCCATATCACTAACCATGTTGTCAAGTGACTTTCAGAAGCCAAGTGGAATGGGGCATAGAAGTGCAAGTGGAAGAGTTTGGGGAATTGAATAGAAAATTGGAGAATTAAATGAGACTTATATAAGTTTTAAAAGTTTCCTCATGTTATTGGAGAGTGACAACATCTTCCTCAAATATTTTTTGTCTTCTAGTGCCTTTTTAGGCAAATGAGAAGGATTGAAGACCATTTTGGCCTTTGGAGGTTAATTTGATGAGAGAGGATCAGTGTTTAATTAATCTAAATGTTTTTGACACTCCATGGAATGTTTTTGAGTGACATTTATTGAATTATGAGATATTTCTTCTCCTCTCTCTTTCCTTTTCTCCTATATCTCCCTTTTCTTCCCTATTTGTAACATATAATCTCCTTTTGATAAGGAAAAACCCTATAATTTTGTTGTAAAATAGCCTTATAAAGTAATAAGATAGATTATTTTTCCAATCTCTTACTTGAATCTAGTGCTCTAGTCAATTTTTGTATGACTTTTTTATGGAGGGGTGTCTTTCCTTGGTATTTATCCTTCTTTATTGCCTTTTTGTAGGTATTCCACCATTGTTGTAGGTCTAAACTTGTGTTTTTTTGGTCATTAGTGAAGATATAGTGTGATTTTTATACTCCTTTATACTTCACCTCTTTCTTAGTGGGCCTATTTTTATAATTATTAATTCAAAATGACCATTGTGAGAAATTATGTGAGTGAGGGTTATCTTTGAATTACCTTAGTATTAGTTTCATGAAAATTGGAGTGTCTCTCAATTTTGTTCATCACCTTATTTTGTGTTTTTGCTCATCCTTTGCAACCCTTCTATCCGTTTTCCAAGTAAAATGAGTATTTTATGTGATCTACCAAGAGGAACCAATCTTATCTGGAGGTTCAACCCCATCACAGGATACCCATAGCCTAGGGTTGTTCCCATTTTGTATCCAAGAGTAAGAGAGCCTAAATAACTCTCTCATGAGGGTGAAATTATATGATACAATAGTTTTTGACATTCTTGGTGGGATTAAATTTGAATAATACTGATTTATATTGGTGTTGGTCTTGATCCATTTATAATAGCTATTACATCAACACTCTCAACATGTGACAACTCCGAAGAACACTCAACGTTCTACTGGTAGAACAATACCTACCTTTCATACCAAAGATAACTACAATATCAGATTATATAGGTATTCCTTTTGAATTTTTTGAATTAAATTTTAACTCAACAAAGATATTGAGGTTTTTTAACACCCATCCCTATAAGGGAAACTTTCCTCCTAAACCAATTTCTAAGTCTACCTCTATAAGAAGATCTTTATTAGGCCCTTTCACTACCATGACTACCCCTAGAGTTTTACCTTTTATGGATTTCAATGGTCAAAGTGATTTGGACCTTAATCAATATGATCATATTCTAGTGGCATCCCTAAAGAGTGTGCCTTACTTCATAGGAAACAATTTTATAACCCCTTTTAAACACATCAGAGACATCCAACTTGTGTAATATCCATGACATCAATGAAGAAAATGTGGCTATCATATTCTTGGCCATATATTTTAAGGAAAGACCATGGATTGGTATATGAATATTGATATTAAATCCCTTACATCATGGGACCAATTAGGTGATGTTTTGCATAAGAGGTTTGAGGATAAAAGTGACCACTTGTCACTAGCTGAATAACTATAATGAAGATAACTCCCCACAAAGTTATGTAGGATTTTAAAAATATATTTAAAAATACATGGTATGGGATTATAATCTATATTAGGACTACTACTAACTATTCTTTCCTCCACTATCTAAGAGCTCTCATTAGTGACATTATAGTGATGATATAGTATATGGGGGAAACACACTATCATATGCTTATGAGGTGGAAATCAGAGTAGAGAATAGCTTAATATAGGCTATAAAGTTTACATATAGGCCACATATTCCCTTTATTATCAAGATTTAACCACCTCCTATCATCATTACTCCCCCTACTACCATTCCTCCTTTGCCAACACTTGCTTCCATACCTACACTAAAATAGGAAAAAGCTTCAACTAGTTAGTCTAATGACTTTCAAGAAATCAAGAATATGTTTCAAACCTGGTCAAAAGAATTTGTAAATGTAAAAAGGTATCAATATAAATATAATATACCTTATTATCCCCCATATCAACCCCAATTGTCTTACCAATCTAATAGGCCACCCTTCATGGCAAATTTTTAAGTACAAGGAGAAGAATGTCATAACTATGATAGGCAAAACAATTACAATCCTAATGATAAAAGTGATTCCAATACCTTAGTCCCTATTAAAAAAACATTTATAAATAAGGTGAGGTTTATATACCTTGGAATTAGTCATTCAATAAATCCATTATTCCAAACACTAAGTTCAATTAGGATTTCACTGATCAGTGGTATCATGTTGCTAGTTATGGGTTCAATCAAGGTCTCATGAATCAGAATACATAAGTTCCTATGATTAATAGAATATAATATCATCAAAAATTCCAAGGGCCTAATAAATTTCCAAACTATTATGGTGCTATAATGGTTAATTATGAAGAGGAAGAATGTTATGTTTTCAATCAGCAGGCTAGTTCTAGCCAAGAAAACACCCCTGTGGAAGCCAACACAAGGTTCAAGAGAAGGAATATTGAGGGAATCCAAGAAGTATTTAGAGTTCCTCCTACTCTTAATCCATCACTATAAAATACAAATGAGCCTAATTTTTCCCCAAAATTTCTAATAAATCAGAAAAAATTAGAATCAAAGAAACACCTTTGTACCCTACAACTCACAGGGTCAAAGCACAATTATGGCTCCAAAAGCATAATCAAAGGTTGGTGGTTTTCACATAATTTTTTTTGATAAAATTAATAATTTCAATATGATTTTTCTAATGTGTAACATGATTTCTATGTTTGGTCAAGTGGATATCCTTCAAGAGGACTTGTCAAAGATCAGTGTTTTAGAGAAGCCATCAAGTAAGGAGAGCATAGTTCTCACTAATACAACTAAATAAAATGAATTCAAGTCAAAAAATTTATCAAACATCATCATTTATACATTTATTTAATCATTGGGAACTCTTTGGTACATAAATTCATGGTAGATAGTGGAAAAAGTACTTCATTGATGCCAAAATCAATAGTAGATCAACCTAGTTTGAAGTATAAACCCCAAAATAAGGGGGTTTTACATCTTAATGGATATTATACCAAACCATATGGTATTATCATAGTTCTAAACTTGACCCTCAATGATTTTCCTAGTGTTTTATTGGCTCAATATATATTGGTTCTAGAGGTGCCTCCTCACTTTACTCTATGCTTGTCTAGAGACTTCACAACCAAAGTTGAGGGTTACCTAGAAGTAGATTGGTATTATATGGATCTTCAGACAAGGTATGGGACTAAGGTGTCTATCAAAGCTGAACCTATTTGAAAATTTCACATTGATCCTTATGGGCCAAGTAGATCAAACATCAATTGTACCATTATAGATGAAGAATTCCACCTTGTAGGTCAATAACTAAACACTCATCCTAAGTGGATACCTAATATGTTATTAGATGAGTTATGGGTGAGAATTAACTACTTGATTATTAGGGAGGTTTTAAAGAAATAAAAATGGGATTTATTGCCTACATGAAGAGAATGAGTTCATGTCATCCCTAAGGCCATATGAGTATACTAGTGGATTATGGAAGATGTTCTTTGATAGCTTAAGGAGTAAGTATAGAGTCACTATAGGTTTAATGTTAATATTCCCTTCCAATGACAAATACTTTTCATCATACAGCTTCTAATTTAGTTTTTCTTACAATGCAGCTGAGTATGAGGGTCTCATCCATGGTCTTTAATGGGCTAGTAAGAATGTAGAAAAGTAGTTATATGTATACAAGGATAGTGAGCTAATAGTAAATCAGGTGAGAAGTCAAAACATATCCAAGAAGCACTTAATGTAGTCCTAAAAACATAGAGTGTGGGACATACTTAAATACTTTGAAGTATTCAATGTCCTAGTAATGTTAAGAGAGTAAAATCAACATATTGATAGGTTGGTAATTGTAGGGGATAAATTTAACATCCTACATGATTTAAAGAGGTCTAAAATATAGCCACATGTCAAAGTGATAGTGAGACTATTAGTTCCATAACAAGGCTTATTAGCAAGTCTCTGATATTGACAAGTAGATTGCTTATTTCTTGTAGTAAGACATAGATTTTTCCTTAAAAAACTAGAGTAGACTTCATCATCATTATTAGGACCAAATTGTACAACTAAGGTAAAATATACTTTTTAAAGGGTTGGTCACCCTTGAAGGTCTTTTCCATGAAGGAGATCACATAAGGAAAGATAAGGCAATGATGTCTATTGATGAAAAAAACTATAAGAGAGTCCTCATCTTCAAGGACAATCTTATCAAGCTTTGAAAGGTGAGTAATGAGGTAGAAAAACATGCATTTATTGAGATTTATAGGGAATAATCAGATGTCTTTACTTGGGAGTACAATTATGTAAGAGGGTTTAACCCCAAGCTAGCCTAACACACCATAAAGTTGGAGGCTAATGTGAATCCTATTAGGCATAATCAAAGTCCAATCAACCCAAATATTAAAGAGTCGATGAGAAAAGAATTAACTAAGTTGATTGAGTCTAATATTATTTTTCCTATCAAGCACTCCTCATGGGTAGCTAACCTAGTGCCTATGAGAAAGAAGAATGGTGAGATCTGATTAGTTTGGAATTTAGAGACTTGAAAAAGGTATCTTTGAGATACCATTACCCCTTTCCATCCATGGATCAACTCCTTTTAATGTTTATTAGTTCAAAACATTTATCTCTTTTTGATGGGTACTCAAGGTATAACCAAGTGATAGTAAGAGATGAAGACCAATACAATACTACCTTCACCATAAAGTGGGGCACATATTATTATAAGAAGATGCCTTTTGGATTTTCAAATTTGGAACTAATTTTTAAAGAGCCATGGGTATGTATTTCCAAGTTTTTTCTTAATTAGATGGTGCTTTTCTACCTAGATGACATAACAATTTTCTCCATGATGGCTAGTGAACACTTGGACTACCTGAGGCTGATATTTGAAAGGTATAGAGATTATGGGATCTCATCGAATCCCAAAAAGTATGTATTTTCTATCCATGAGGGTAAAATATCGAGGAATATTATCTCAAAGTAGGGACTAGCTATTGATCATGATAGAATAAGTGCAATCTTAGCCTTGTCTTTACTCAAGCATGATAAGGGAATGCAAAGTTTCCTTGAAAAGATAAACTTTGTGAGAAAGTTCATACCTATTTTTGAAATCTTGGTTAAACCTATCACTACAATATTTAAGAAGAATCACGTGTTCACTTGGACAAGAAAAGGAAAAGCAAGTTTTAAAGCTATCAAATAAGTTATTTCTCAATCACCTACACTTATGAATCTTGATTTCTCAAAAGATTTCATATTTTATGCCTTTTCAAACATTGATAATTGTTGACCAATTTTTCCCACAGGCAAAATCATGGTCACCTCCTCCCTTTGCTATTCAAACACAATCATTTTTGGGTTACACAAGTTCAACACCAGTGGTTCTCTACTTGGTTAAACACGATTGGTTCAATCATTTGGTTCAACTAGTTGGTTTTTCGGCATTTATTTTATCTTATTCAAATTCCAATGGCCTTTTTCTAGCTCAATTCAATGCTTTGGTTCATCAGCCTAGTTCATTGGTTCAGTGCCTAGTTCATTATTTTGGCCTTGGTTCATTGGCCTAGTCCAAGTTCATATCCTTATGGGGGGCAAACACTCCAATTGAAAGGACCAGGTAGGTCCTAGCATTATTTAGAGTTCCATGAATTTAACCAAGTCCCGAATTCCTTTGGGCATGGCTTAACACAAAAGCAAAGGGGTGGGCACAGCTTAACATGAAGGCAAAGTGTGGATAGAATTTCTGCAAACTTTTTGGCCGTGGGAAAACATCCATAGACAAAAGTCCATGGGGAAATTGTCTATAGACACAAAGCCTGAGGGATCCCAAAAGAAGTGTGTGGAAACATTCAAAGGCCCAGTAGACCATCTGAAGGCAAACAAGGACCCACTGAAGTATACAAGGTAGAGGAGCTACTTAGGAGGGTGCTAAGACTAAAGCAAGCTACAAAAGAGGCCAACAAAGATTGATGATGACCTAGAGGACATAAAGTTTAACAAAAGAAAATAACCATTTATTTTCAATTAAGGGTGCCAATCGGGAGCCTAAAATGCAGTGACCCACTAGGAAGTTCACCCTGGGGGCTGAATGAGCCAGATAAGACAAAATGGAGAAAAAATAAGGTGACAAGCATGGTTCCAGCAGGTCCCTTCTAGAAGGATAATGTCAGCAATAGTGTTTTCTTTTTTCGAATGAGGAACGTGATAGCCCACTTGCAAGCAAGGAGCACCAAAATGAGCCTCCTTGGATTTTCCATATAACATTATGAATTGGTCAATTTGTAATAACCTTCCACATTTTTTATAAGGCGTAGACCTACTAAAATTTTCCCCTGAATAAAATAAACATAGTTTTTACCTCCATTTAGATAGATATTTTTAGAGTATGTCTTGAGTGTTGTTTGTGTTTAGTCATTGTCTGTTGATGCTCTCACAGGTCCAACACCAACATACCTATTGTCTACAAGGCACCATTTCTGTAGCTGAAAGGAGAAGAGTTGATATTTGGAAGACTAGAATAGAGGAAGTTACTTACAGTGTGCATTTCATAGCACCTCAGTGATTTTCTATTTCTTGTGTTTTCATGAAAGCCTCCCTACCAGTTTCTTGCAGCTTGGTTCTTCTGCGAAGTGTGTAGAGTATGTATGTATTTGTCTAATTCTGAGTGTGGATGTGTGAAGGTCAACCTTATTTTTGGTGCATCACCTCTTTTGATTATTTCTTTCCTGTAGCTTTCTCCCTTTTCACCCCCCATTATATTTATCTATATATATGTGTTTTGCACTTGTTGGAATAAACACGATGCATCAAAGGGAGCTAACCCTTATCTAGAGACTCTCCCCTCCAAATTTTCCAGTCCCACAGGTGAGAGGGGAGTTTCCATGTTGTGAGGAGAAGGTAGGAGCTTGAATTCTTGCCCTTGGGTGCATTTTCCTATGTTAACAGTTTTGGCATGCCTCATGGGACACAGTTTTATAACGTAGTAAAGTCACAAGATTGATGCTGGTCCTATTACTATAAATTGAAGTTTCTTAGCATCTGGCAACTTTGAGTTAAATTTACTAGTTAAGCAGCTTGGTACCATTAGAAATCACTTCTTGTATGTATATTTCCTTTGCTCAAAATCATGGGTCTTATTTTCCTTCATATGAATATGATCAGGCTCTAGATATTTTTGCAATCACCTCAAGCAGCTCTCCTAGTTGCCCTAAAATGATAAGGGAAGTGGCCTTGGAATTGGAGATTAACAAGCTAGAAGAGTAGTATAGATATCAGCATGAGCTGATGTATAAAGAGGACCATTTGTTTAGGCAAGCTCAGGCCTTGCAACCCATGGAGGAGGAGGTAGCAAAATGGAGAAATCCATTTTTTCAAGGCAGTCAGCCTTGTGCACCCCCTCCTATTTTGAATAAAACCCCCTCTTTTACACCAAATCCTTTCTATCAAATTGCACTTGCCCACTCCAGCTCATCAAATGCATCTATTCCCAACCCCGTGCACCTGGCTTTCCAATACTAGAGGACATCAGAATAACCTCCCATGGAGATGAACCTTCTAAATTCCTT
Source organism: Torreya grandis (assembly GCA_037957365.1). Taxonomy (NCBI): domain Eukaryota; kingdom Viridiplantae; phylum Streptophyta; class Pinopsida; order Cupressales; family Taxaceae; genus Torreya; species Torreya grandis. Next base: position 2,571,373 of record JARHVA010000373.1, on the reverse strand, counting down.
GTATTGTAAATCTTACATTGGGGGGAATACCACTAGCCAGCACATCCCTCTTCTAGAGACTCCTCCAATGCACCAAAAGTCTTTTCCTTGCATTCCCTAACCTCCCCAAGTCCTTCAACATAATGCGTAGATTTTGAGTTGGAGGAAGGAATGCCAAGAACCATCTCTGAGCTTTAGAGAGGATCATGCTGGTGACCTCCAACAAAGACTCTTTCAAGACAACCTAGCCAAACAAATTGAATATTTAGAGGCTAGAATGAAGCTGCTTCTCAAAAGAGAGTTAAAATTTCTAGACCTTGTGGAGGAGCCCTAGGACCTTGGAGAAAACAAAGTTGCTTCCTTTCACAGGAGCAAAATTTTGATTCAGAGATCCTGAACTGGGGGAAAATATTATAATCATGGGGTAGAATGGAAGAGGAGCAAGGTTTTTCTCAAAACCTTGGAGAAACTAAGGTTGTGCCTACTCATGATAATGTTGATGACCTCCAAGAAAAGCTTTTCTAAGAAGATCTAGCTAGGAGAATAGTAGAGTTGGAATCTAGAGAGAAATTCCTTAGCCAATGTGTAATGGATGGTTCAGACCAAACAACACATTTTATGTTTGAACACACCCCACCTACACATTTCCAAGAGAGTTATCAGGCTGTACCTAATATTGATGAAGTGCTAATCAAATGGAAGGAAGAGAATCATTCGATTCTAGCTCAAGGACTGCCTCCTCTTCCGCATGTTTTCTCCACTTCACCTCTTCTCAAGGAAGAACCTATTCAATACGAGGTGAGTGAGGAGCAAAAGATCCAATTTGCAATTCCTCAAGAGGCTGTCATGAGTGACAACAAAGATAGAATCATCATTGATGCTCCTTGTGAAGCCCTTATTAGCAAAGGAGAAGATGTAGGTCTTGCATATATGCAGATGTTCTAACAATACGAGGAGGAACAAATGCATGGTGTGCTCTCTTCCCCTCTATTTGATGTATTTCCTTGTTCTAATGATGAGGATGTCTACACTGAGGAGCCTGAGTTAAAGGAAAGAAAGGAGAGGTTTGTCTTCCTAGAGGAATGCCTTGAAGAAGAGAGTTTTGAAGAAAGAGGCAATGTTCTGTGGGATGAGTAATCATTTTTTGAGTCCATTTCAAACATCATCATAGTCACCCTTCTTCAAGAAGGCCAAGAGGAAGTAGAGGATGAGTCTAACAAGATTTTCAATGAGGTAGAAGGGAGCAAATCAGACCATGATACATTGTAGAGGGAATGTGCAGATCAAAGGGCTTATGATAATGAGCTAGCAGCTATTGATTTCTTGGTTTGGAGCACTAATAGAAGGGACTAACATTCAACAGGTTTCCAAGGACAAGCAGAGTACATATATATTAAAGGCATGTTTGAATCTGATCCATTTAGATTCTAGCCAAACCAAGTGATCGACAAGAGGACCAAGTCACCAAATCTCATTTTCTTTTAGCTACTTGCCTACCACCATAAGTTTTCTCGCCAGGAAGGGGACTTGAGAAGTTTTCCCTTCAATCCAGGAGGGAGGCAAACATTCTTGGTTAGCTGTAAATAGTAGTTTGTTTTTATTTTATTTTCCTTTTTTCCCTAAGTGCAATTTACACAAGTAGTGTTTTTAGCCTTGTGTGTTTCCATTTACGTGTGGGGTAAAAGCTTCATGTTTGATTCTTATATCTTTTAGGGCTATTGCTAATTCTTTCATAACTACATCTGACTTCGCGCCCAATGGACTGCAAGGCAACTAAAGTCTAAGCATATTAGGCATGCTTCCCCTATGAGTCACCAATATATTGACCAATTTTTCCCATAGGAAAAATCATGGTCACCTCCTCCCTTCGCTATTTGAAAACAATCATTTTTGGGTTACACAAGTTTAACACCAGTGGTTCTCTGCTTGGTTCAACATGATTGGTTTAGTCATTTGGTTCAACTAGTTGGTTTTTTGGCATTTGTTTTATCTTCTTCAAAGTCTAATGGCCTTGTTCTAGCTTAGTCCAGTGCTTTGGTTCATAGGCCTGGTTCATTGGTTCAGTGCCTAGTTCATTGGTTCAGCGTTGGTTCGTCAGCCTAGTCCAAGTTCATATCCTTGCAAGGGGCAAATAGTCCCATTGAAAGGACTGGGTAGGTCCCTGCATTGTTTAGAGTTCCATGAATTTAACCAAGTCCTGAATTCCTTTGGGCATGGCTTAACACAAAAGCAAAGGGGTAGGCATGGCTTAACATGAAGGCAAAGCACAGATAGAATTTCTATGGACTTTTTGTTTGTGGGAAAACATCTACGAACAAAAGTCTGAGGAAATTATCTGCAAACACAAAGCCCATGGGAGCCTGGAAAAAGTCCATATAAACATTTAAATGCTTGGTAGACTTTCTGAAGGCAAACAAGGACCCACCAAAGTATACAAGGTGCTAAGACTAAAGCAAGCCACAAAAGAAGCCAGCAAAGACTGATGACAACCCAAAGGATGTCAAGTTTGATAAAAGAAAATAACCATTTGTTTTTAATTAAAATCGGGAGCCCAAAATGCAGCGACCCACTAGGAAGTTCACCCCAAGGGCTGAATGAGCCAAATAAGACAAAATGGAGAAAAGACAAGGTGATAAGCATGGTTCCAGCAGGTCCCTTCTAGAAGGATGACATTGACAACAATTTTTTCTTCTTCCCAATGAGGGACGTCATAGCCCACTTGCAATTAAGGAGCACCAAAATGAGCCTCCTTAGCTTTTCCATATAACATTACAAATTGGTCATTTTGTAATAATCTTCCACATTTTACAAGGCACAACCCTGCTAAAATTTCCACTTGAATCAATAAAATGCAGTGCTTACCTCTTCTTGGATAGATATTTTAGAGTATGTGCTAAGTGTTATTTGTGTTCAGTCATTGTCTTTTAATGCTCTCACAGGTCCAACACCAACATACCTATTGTCTACAAGGCACCATTTTTGTAGCTAAAAGGAGAAGAGCTGATATTTGGAAGACCAAAATAGAAGAAGTTACTTATAGTATGCATTTCATAGCACCGCAGTGATTTTTTATTTCTTGTGTTTTCATGAAAGCCTCCCTACCAGTTTCTTGCAACCTAGTTCTTCTACCAAGTGTGTAGAGTATGTATGTATTTGTCTAATTCTGAGTGTGGATGTGTGAAGGTTAAACATATTTTTGGTGCATCACCTCTTTAGCTTAGTTTGTTTACCTGTAGCTTTCTCCCTTTTCACCCCCATTATATTTTATCTATATATATATATGTGTGTTTTGCACTTGTTGGAATAAACACGATGCATCAAAGGGAGCTAGCCCTTATATAGAGTCTCTCCCCTCTAGCTTCGCTAGTCCCATAGGTGAGAGGGTAGTTTCCATGTTGTGAGGAGAAGGTAGGGGCTCGACTTCCTACCCCTGGGTGCATTTTCTTGCGTCAACAATAACATATCAGCTATGTTGATTCAAAAGAATTGAAAAGGTCTTGAACAACCAATTACATTTTTTAGTCAAGGGCTTACAAGGTATGAAGAAAGGTACACTTTCATAGAAAATAAAGTCCTTATAGCTGTAAGAAGTCTAAATAATATTATTTCTATGCTATCAAACAACAAAATATATATTATGGTATCTTATCCTAGAGTGAGATACTTCCTTCTCAACAAGGACCTAAATGAGAAAAGGGCTGGTTAGATTACAAGATTCATGGAATATGAGGTAATAATCAAATTCACTATGATAATAAGAGTTAAAGGATTATGTGAACACATGATTTATAACCTTCATAAAGATAAATAGGTTGTCTTGGTGACACAAGATAACTTACAAACAACTACACCGCCACCTCACACTATCTGGGTCCAAGACATAGCAACATTCTTACTAACAGGCAAGTGTCCTCAAGATATGGATAAAATAAAGAGAAAAGATACTTCAGACTTTAGTCCATACCTTATGCCTTGAGTGATGTTCTCTTTAGAAAATACCTCAATGGGATTCTACTCAGATGCTTAGATGATGATCAAGTGACTAGACTCTCTAATCAATTTAATGATAGACCTATAGGAGGTCATTTTTCCCTAAAAACTATAGCTTTAAAAGTGATGAGGGCTGGTTATTATTGACCTATAATCTTAAAATATGCATATGCATGGGTGAGAAAGTACCAAAAGTGTGATCTCTTTGCAGGAAATCAAAGGTTGGCAATGCTTCCTCTTAATCCCATTTAGGTAAAGCATTCCTTCATGCAGCGGGGTCTAGAATTTATAAGAATGATTAATTCACCTTCTATAGGAGGACACAAGTGGGTACTCACTTCCACTTATTACGTCACTACATGGGTGAAGGAAATTGATCTTAAAGAAGAAAATGAAATTATATTATTGGACTTCTATGATAGTATAGTGACAAGGTTTAATGTACCAAAAACCATCAATTCAAATAATGCCTTAGTATTTATTATCATTAAGACAAGTGAATGGGAACTTAAAATAGGCATCTACCTTAGCACATCCTCTAATTACTACCCATAGGTCAATGGACTTGTAGCGTCAATGAATATAAACTTGATTAGAATATTCAAGAGAACTATGGAGGAGAACTAGAGAGTGTGGCATTCAAATTTAAGAATAGCCTTATGAGCTGATAGAGTGAATCCCAAGGTTGTCATTAGAAATTCACATTTTTTCCTAATATATAGGAAGGAATCCAAGTTTACCATCTTTCTTGAGTTACCCAACTTAGATCTAGCCCAATAGTTTGAGTTGATGGAGAGTGAACCCATGAGTGTGAGGATGGCAGAGCTCATAGAGCTTGAATAAATGAAGGATATTGTAATGAAGATAATGGAATCAAATATATCTCAAGTAGAGAAATTCTTTGACAAGAGAGCCATATCAAGAGACTTGAAGGAGGGTGATATAGTCTTGAAGTGGGATTCAAATAAGTCCAAGTTAGGAAACCATACTAAATTTGATTGCTTGTGGAGTGGCCCTTACTTGATCCATAAATGCAAAAAACATAACACTTTTTAGCTTTCTAAGTTGGATGGAGAGGTATTACCCATCCCAGTCAATGGGATTCATCTAAATCCTTGTTACTAAAAGAGAGTTTCAACCTTGTACATACTAGAGTATATTTTATTAATTTCCTCCAAGTACCTTGTGCATATTTCCCCTTTTGTTGTGTGTTTCCCTTCCCTAAGTGATTTGAGCACAATGTTACTTTATTTTGGGTTTTCCTTTCTATTTAGAGAGTTATAATTAAAAAAATTGGCCTTGTGATTAGTTAAAAACCAATTTGAGAAAGAATTTTATGACCTCGTGAGCCCAATGGATAGACTAAGGCAATTAATCTCTTTTATAGACAAACATGTAATCCTAGGAGGTCAAAAAAATGTTGGAAAAAATTATCCTATATATGAAACTTTTGCCTAGATGGATGAGTCCACTCTCATAGACCATTCAATGACCTTTTACCCCCGTGACTTGATGATGCAGTGTAGTATCCTAGAAGGTCCTGGTGTGTTGTGAAGAACTATGCAAAGTCCTTGTGTAGTGCATGATACAATGGTGGAAAGATAAAACAAATATCATTACCCTACCTCATGTCCCTTTTAATCTTTTAAAACACTTTAAGCAAGTTTAAAGGTGAATTTTGATATTTTAAGGAAATGGCCTAGAAATGGGTCTTAAATTATAAGTTAAGGATCTATCTAGTTTCCAAGGTGTTTGAGCATTTAGGGGTAGTAAGGATGTTTTCACAAGGTGTCATAGATTCTAAAAAGTCAAAAATTATGTATAGATAAGCTAATATGCCCAAAAGACCCCCAAAAGTGCATTAGATGACTTGAGGACCTTCTAAATAGAAATTCTAAGTGAAAAAGTGTATTTTGGAGAATTCAAATTGGTTTTGAATTCTTTCCACATCCTTATGAGTTTTTTTTAGCTATTTATACATCTTAAATGCCATTTGGAGTGGAGGAGAGGTGTTTGGGAGCAAAATTATGCATTTTTATCCTTTTTGAGCTTTGGATGAATAGGTTTTTTAAGGTTTTGATTAATATAGGAGCTCAAATATCATATTCAATCATCCATGGTGTCCCTAATATCATCTATTAGTCCTATTAAATCATATCCAAGCACAATAACTAGCATAGGTAAGGAAAACCTATTAGCTACAAACTATGCATGAAACATGTTTTCTACCATTAATGGAGGTCAAATAACTTCATAAGTTTTCAATAAGTAATTAAAGGTAATTTAAATCATAAAAAAAAAATTACCAAGTGTTATATTATATAGGCAGGCTTCTAGTTCTTCATGCTAAGGAAAAACCATTTTGGGCAGTCTTAGATAGCTCTAGGAGAGCCTCAGGTTTTCACTTGGTACATTCGGGAGAGAGGGAGTTGGGACATAACATTTTGGTAGGTGATATTTATCCTTGTGTCCTTCCACTTTATTTTATTTTTTGTCTATTTACTCTGCCCATATTTACGAATAATTTCTAATAGTGCAGGGGTGTCTAGATGTCTTATTCATCCAAATAGGGTCTAGGTTTTCTAATGTTTATTCTCTTCATAACTCAATGAATAATAATGGATTTAGGTGAGTTATTTAAGACTCAAATAGGAACTATTTTTTTTTAGTTATTTAACTCCTAAGAAGGTACTTATGGCATAAAACATGTTTCTTATGTTGGTCTTATGAATAGTCCATATTGGTGTTTTAGAGCAAGACCTTGGTTATAAATAAAGTGAGTTCATCTGTAGAGGTTATAAACTAAATAATTATTTCACTTCATATCTCATTCATCTAATCAAATATTCATAAACCTCTAGATTGAGCATAATCTCGCTTGAGACAATTTTGGTGTTTGACAGTCTCAACAAGGTACAACTGTAGATATGAGTTTCTAGTATTTGAATGGTTTAAAATTATGTCATCATGATAATACTATCTCAAAGTTCCTAAATAATTCTAATTAAGTCTTGGAAGGTAACTCAAATGAGGCTCAAGATGCCATACTCTCTTAAGGTACCAAAGAGCACTTTAAGGTCTAGTAGTGTACCTTCATCTCCAGATCGTGGTGAGAAAGTATTACCTATAGGTTATGATCATGGGACTGATAATGAGCATTGGTGAGAATTTATAACACTAACTTTATCTCTCTACATCATCCTAGCATCAAGTGAGCACTAGATGGAGAGACCAAATGAACACCTTCATGGAGGTCTTGGTAGGTGTTAAGGTCAAATGACCACCTATAACAAATAAAGATATTATCAAAGGTCTGAAAGGAATTGGTTTGTTTCATGAAAAAAATCAATGTTTATAGAGAAAAATATATGGAATATCAATCAAATAAGGTGAACAATCTCATGGAAGTTTTAGTATCTCATGAAATTAGTTAGTAGGTCAAGTAATGATAAATGATATAGACAAATCTCCACCTACATTAGTCATATGGAGTGGATGTCATAAGAAATTTTGATAAGTTTTAGAAGCCAACACGAGAACAAGAACACTATTTTATGTCACGTCAACCAATATAAAATAACATTGAAACCTTGGTAATTTTCAATCATGAAGAGTTAGTTTTGATGGAGAAATAATGTTACAATTTTCCTTATTCAAAGATGTTAAGGTATTTTTGTTCTGTTTAAGGTAAGGGGTCATCCTTGTTCTCATTACTATTCATACTTACCTTATGAAAATTTAATGTTCCAAAATATAATTTTTAACACGGAGTATCAATCAAGCTCATAAAAAACATAAAATCTCTTCAAACCAATCTCTCATGAGTCCTCAGTCTATACATAGGGTCAAATGACCACCTATAACAAATCACTCATGAGACTGTCAAAAGGATATGGAAAAAGTCTCTTGAGTATCAGAAATTATATGATAAATAATTATAAAGTATTATTATAAATAATAAAGTTTCAATAGACATCATGGAATTTCCTTTAAGGCATACACTTTGTACACCATACTTGGACTCCACAGTCCGTATAGTAAGGTCTACAATTCTGTAGGATATGAGTTATGGAATGAAGATCATGGTTTTAACTTTAAGTGAGTATGATTGGTGGAAGTGATTCAATTGGGTGATAAATACCTATATTTTGATTCATTATCAACCCACTCCACACTTCCATCAAACCACTATCTCATACTCTCTAAAATTACCACCTACAACCATGGTTTGGCTCAGACAGTGGTATGTAAGTGTATTTGGACATAAGTGTGAAGAGGGTCTATGGCATGATTATCATGGAATCAAGTGTTAAAGGAAATATAAATAGGGTTATTAATTTTCAAAATGGTTATTTAATGCAATCAAGGACCCCAATGAGCACCTACAACCATCACTCTCAAGTTTATCATCATGAGGTTATGTTAGGTGGGAAAGAGATGATCATTATACATTATAAGTTTGTAGATCCAAAAGGTTTATTCAAGATGATAAATTTTGGTTAATTATGAATAAATACTTCATTAAATCTAAAATGCACTAATTTGAGGTCTAAGCACAAGTTTGAACTCAGACATATACCTCATAATGATGATCTATAGCCATAGTTTCAGCCTAAGTCTATGATATGTGAATAAGGTTGAGGTAAGAGATAGTTGATAGGTATCTAGAATATTTGTGAGGATAATAAAATTATATAATGGGAATAAATGTTTAAATATTTTTTTATGGAGGTAGCATCTATAAGTTAGCAATCCTAATTACCTTAAAAGTCCACCTACATCTATCTTTTTTTTATGGGGGGGGCATGGGGGAGAAAGGTAGATTCAAGGTTATTGATGCAAGAGAATAGAGTTATTTAAGGGTTTTTACCAATGTGAATATAATTAAAATATATAAATCTAATATAATAATTTATTTTATGTCTATAAGAGACATGTGCTCAAGGTAAACTCCATATCATTTGGAGATGAACTCTGTAAGGGTAGAGTTGTGGAAGAGAGGCTCATGTGAGGAGTAAAGATGATTACTTAGAATTTTTTCATAAGGTTCCAAAGAGTTAATCAGGTTATTACCAGCCTAAACCATACCCTCATCACTTAAAATAACATCTACAAACCTAAAAAACATCAAAAAACACCTATAGTTGTTAGGACTATCTATATAGCTAATGGAGAAAATATGGTTTGAGAGGCTTAAACGTCATTTGGTGGAAATTTAAAGTTTTAAATGACATAAAAGGGTGTGTTACATACCTAAATAGGTGATTAACATCAGATAAAGTTTTCATTTTAGGTGAAAAGGACTAAAACTTAGACTTAGGGTCAAACTAAGCTTGTGAGCCAAGAACCCTAAGCATGAGGAATGAAAATAGTAGAGGAGTTGGAGAGATTTACTAATTAATAGAATAATTTTGGCATGTGTTCAGGTTTTTGAGGTAAATTTTAATGCTTTGAGTCATCTATAGGTGTCTTGGTGACGTTCCGACATCTCCAATTGATCTGTGGAGAGAGAAAGATGCATTATTCTAGCTTAGAGAATCCAGACCATCATTAGATGTCATGGATACCCTCCCAAACCAAGAATTATATGAATTTATTATGTGTACTTATGAATTAAAATTTAGTTAAATGTTTCCATGGAATTTTTTTCTAGAGTTCCAAGAGGGTTCCTTGGAAATTTTGTGTCTTAAAGAGATTTCAAGCTCAAGTTATAAGCCTCCAACTTCCTGTAATGGATTATGATGGGCTAGGGAAGATCATTTTTTGGATTATATAAATATCCATTTGTTTTCAAATAATATTACCATTGGGTTTCAAATTTACTATGCATGTAAGGTGGACTTGAGAGAAAATAATGGGTTATAGAATCCATGGAAGTGGTCATATAAAGATGGTGTAAAAAGAAAAGTTGGAGTATAAACCATGAGAGCAACCTACAGTTGTAATAGAATCCATGAAATCCATACAAGTGCATTTATTTCCTATAAAATTCATAAATGTAATTTTGAAATTTTTTTAATGGTGTTCATGGAGAATTTCAAGGGATAAGAAGAATGTTTGAGTGGTGAGGTATGTTCATGTTATTGGTGTTGTGGAATTGATGTTGTCATTGATGTCAAGGTCAAAGTTGATGTCATGCATAGTGAATTGGTATGTGACAAGGAATTATTTTGAAAAGAGATAATTTTAAGGCAACCTTTTATCTCTTTTTTGAGAAAGATTTTAAAGGAAACATGGTATTTCCTCTCAGGTTGATGACATGTTTTAATGTCAAGATTAAGATACAAGGTAAGCATACTATTAAGCACTAGTCTTAAGGAGAATTATCATATCATGAGCATAAGCATGGAGAAGTGTGTACATATTTAAGATAATATCTAAGGAGCATATAAGTGTTATGATCAAAATTTTGAAACATCAAGTAATGTTTCAAGTTTAGTTGTCAAGCTTCAAGAGCTTGAGAAGCCTAGTCATGACTTTGATCATCACATGAAGAGACATTATGAGAGGGTATAAAGATGGTGGTATGGTAAGATGGATACATAATGGTATGAGTGGATATTTAAGGATGTCAAATAATTTATATGAAGTTTTTAAACACTTAAGAAAGTTTCAAGGTAAACCTTTAGGTGTATGGTCTTAAGGCAAAGCATGCAACCAGGTTAGTCCTAGACCTTACCTGACCTAATGAGGAGTCTTGAGTTGTTAACAAGGTCTATGAAGGATGAAAATAAGTGGTAGAGAATCTGAGAATCTATTTAAAACTATGTAAACATGTTTATAAGTTAGATAAGATTTTAGAGGAAGTTTTAAGGCCAGTTCATGGCTTATTCATTTTCATGAGGAGACCTAGTGAGAAGGCATAGGCTTGGTAGCATGACAAGGTGAGTAGTATGAGACTTGTGAGTAGATTATTGGTAGTATGTGATCATATTATGAGGTTTTATGACATTATTATGAGGTGTTGAGAGTAGTGAAATAGGTTTTAAGGTGTGTTTAAGGTCTAAGTGTTGCTTATAAGTATATGCCTAGAATGTAAAGAGATCTAGTGTGGTCTGATGAGGGGTCAAGTTTAGTTTATAAGACAATATAGCTCATGTAATATTTTACATAGGTGTTAGAGGTTATTTAAATATTTATCATGAAGTTTTAGATCTTGTATTGAAGGAAAAAATAATAAACAGTGAAGTTAAGGTCTCTCAAGTGCTAGAATGTGGTGTTACAGACCTAAGAAGGTATTTCTTGTGATTGTTGAAATGTGAAATAAATTTTAAAGAGGATCCAAATAGTCCATGATAGTTTTGGAAGGGTAATAGCTCAAATTTATTGGCATTATTTTATTGATTAAGGTCCTAATATTTATGAATGATCATTAAGACTATAATATGGTCTTAACCTCTCTAAAACCCTAACAATGCCTTGATACAGAAGATCTTGATATAAATGGATAATAATGAATTTTATGACCTATTTTGATGATTTTATAATGTATATTACTCTCCTAGGTACATCCAAGTGAAATTAGTCTGAAAGATGAGTGAGTGAACCCTATAAGAAAAGCCATGTTTCTAAAAAATTTACTATAATTGCTAGTTTTGAGCAAGTCAAAGCTGATAATTTGATGGAGGTTGAACCTTGAGAATTATATATTATTACCATTGTTATTTTTAAGTAGGTTAAAAAATTTAAATATGCTAAACTAGTCATAGAAGTTAACCTATTGCTTAAAAACCAAGTGAGGTAGATAATGAGAAAAACAAGGTAGAAGTGGGAATGAGATTAGGGATGTGTTGCCATGGATTAGGGATAGATGCAATTGCACTAGATTATTATTAAATATAAGTAATACATATCCATTTTGGATATAATATTTGTATATTTGTGTATGTCAAAAAGTTGCTCTCAAACTGACTTGTCTAACATAGTGAGGTTTGTGCACAATGAAGCCATGAGATTGGTATGTAAGACAAATATTGCTATTGGAATTTATTATATATTTATTTAAAGATATTTTATAATATTTTTGGATCATATAAATGTATTTTAAGTTCATAAAATTGTTCACACAAGTGTTTTAAGTCTTTATTTCCATGACTATGTTTTGAAGTTTTTGATAATTTTGAGTAATCATATAGTAGAGATGAGTTTGAGGTGATTTTCCCAAATTTTAATAGTATAATTCACATTAATATTATATAAATGTCTCTAATGTTCATATTAGTGCACTTAGAGTCATGAAATGTCCTTTTATAGATGATTGGTGGTCAATTTTCATGATTGAGTTTTGGAGCATTTAGGTAGTTATGAATGATCATGTTACAAAAGTGAGTTTGAGGCTTTTAGCCCTATGTTGTAGTGTTTAAAGAACATGGTGATGACCCTATGGTCATGGAGTTTATATATATATATATATATATATATATATATATATATATATATATATATTATTTAATTATATATTTTTTTGATCAAATTGGTTATATGATTCAGATTTAGTTGGTAGACTTTCTGATAGTAAGAAGGCCTAATTGTGAGTAGGCCTAATAGTGTGGTTTAAGGAGTGAAATGAGTTAAATGGTGTTGGGGACATAAGGTGAGATTATAAATTGTATAATTAAAGTTTTTTTTTTAAATTTTTTAATCCATTAATGGAGGCTCAAGTTGTTCTAAGGTGGTCATGGTGAAACATGTGCTTTGAGAAGGCATAATTGCATTAGGTCTCCTTTAGGCCTAATGGTGGTTTTAGTCCTTATGAGTGGTGGTAGACATATTTAGTGTTTTTTTATCCTATGAAATATGTTTTTTTATATATTACAAGGGTGATCCAAATATGTATTTTTTTGTGGCCAACCAAGGTATGTGAAAGTAAGAGTCAAGTATAAGAAGAAGGTTTAATAGGCCTAATTTGACTAGTTAAGAGATTGAGGGGATGAATGAATAAAATAGAAGTTTGGAAAATAGGTAAAGGTATTTTATGAACATTAGATAGGTTTTTTTAATATTTAATTAAGTTATATCAGTGATTATATAGTTTATGAGCAAGATCATATTACTTAATTTAGACAAGAAGAGGCCTAGTTGAGTGAAGAAGACTAATAGGTTGTTTGAGAGAGATAGAAGAGTGTGAAGAGAAAAATTAGGTGATCATAATTATTTGAGTGATAAAAAATTATTAAAAAAATGATAAAATATTATAGGTGTCTTAGTTGGTAATGAGTCACCTATGGGGTTGGTGCCTCCTTGCAAGTTGGTGCTCCTTGTGGGGTTGGTGACTCACTAAATATTTATTAATTTATTATAAAAATATATTAAAAAAAAAATATTAGTGTTTTTTATCCCCTCATGATGTTTTCCCAAATATATCTTATGTTTATATGTTGTATGCTTATGTGGATGCTTGTTTATGCATTGGTTGATGTATGTGTTTGAATGAATGCTTCACGAATGATAAGTGAAATTGAATGATTGATTTAATGCAAATGATTTAACCCCCCCCCCCCCCCCCCCCCCCCCCACCTCAATATATATGCTTCCAAATATTGGTATCATACCAGGTCCTTTGAATGAGGCCTAATAGTGTAAAGGAGATCCTAAGAAAGTGAAGATGACTAGTCAAGTATAAGGTGTTTTCTCTACAAGTAAGGATCCATTGTTAAATGGATCTAATTATGATTTTTGTAGTGTCAAGATGATGACATATTTGATGTATCAAGGTCATGATGTTTGTAAATCATTTTTTGATGGATAACTACACGGTCTATTCACCCTATAGATGTAGTAGGTAAGAAGGCTAGTGATAACAATTCAAAAGCAATGAATGGTATTCTTTGTGGCCTATCATAGGTAGAGCTTGTGAAGGTGATGCACTATGTGTCTTCCAAATATATTTGGTACAAGTTGATATTATCCATGATGGATAATCCAAGGTCAAGTTGGTTAAATTACAAACCCATAGAAGACATTTTGAAAGCCTAAGGATGAATGAAGATGAGACCATTGTAGTTTACCTATTGAGGGTTGATGAAGTGGTCAACATCATAAGAAGCCTAAGTGAATAAGTGAAAGAGTATACTATTTTTAAAAAGGTGTTGATATCTATAACTTTTAATTTTTATTTGAAAGTGTCTACTATTGAAGAGATACAAGATCTAGACAAGCTAGAGTTGGATGGACTTCATGGCATCCTAAAAGCATATGAGATGAGGATAAGTGAAAGAATAGCTGTAAAAAAGGAAGATAAATTCAAGGAAGAAAATAATTCAAAGGAGAAGAAGGCACAAGGTAATAAAGTCAAAGACAATTATTTTTTTGATATTTATTATGATGAGTTGATATCTATGTTTGCAAGAAATTTGAAAATTGGTTTAGGTAAGTACAAGGGTAAGTTTTCCTTTAAGTGCTCTAATTGTGGAGAAATTAGACACTTCAATAATAATTTACCTCATAATAATAATAATAATAATAAGGATTATAAACAAAATGATGAAGGTTATGATGATGATAATAATTCATATAGGTCTGACAAGAGCAAGAAATGTTTTAGAAAGTATGATGACAAGAAAAAGTCTTTCAAGAATAAAAGAAGTTTTTACACCAAGGAAGACTATAGCTCATCTGATGAGAGTGAGAGAAGTGATTTTGAGAGTTTAAATGAAGGTGTTGGTCTTGATTTCAATGAATTTATATTCATGGATGAAGAATAAATCAATTCAAATCAATAATAGTCCATGTGGTTTGGAGGTATTATTGGTGATTCAGATGAAGAAGAAAATGAGGTGGACTTTGAGGTTGAGTTGATGAATGGTCTAGAAGAACCAAAGATGATGAATAAGAAGAATAAGGTGATGAGTTATATTGTAAAATACTATGAGGATAAAATAATTTTTTTTGAAAATAAAGTAATAAACAACTCCAAAGAATAAGAAGAAATAGTCAAATAGGTGGATACTCAAATTGAGATAATGACTGCAAGCCTAAAGGCTAAAGAATAAGAATGTGCTAGGTATATAACTAAATTAGATTAATTGAGAGATAAGTTAGATCAGGTATCAAGTAAGGTGAAGTAATTTGTGAAGTTTGAAAAGAGTAATAATGATCTAGATAACATTTTTAGTAGTCAAAACACTGTTAATGACAAAATAGGTCTTATTTTCAATAGAGACCAAAATAAGAATACAAATGCGATCAAGGAAACTCAAACCTTAAAGGTTAATGGTCAATCAAGGAATGATGGTGCTGGTAGAATAAATATTAATCCTATTAAAAAACCTAATGTTATAAGGTATGGTGATCCTTTCAATGGTTACTACTATTCATGTAACCAATTTGGTCATAGAACAAGTCATTGTAGAAGATGCTCCAAGAATGAGTATGCATGTAACTATGAGGAGAATCATCATTCAAGAGGTATGGGTAATGGTGTGTTTCCATCAAGAGGAATAGTTTATTTTAATTATCTAAATGGTATTCATATTGAAATTTTTTGTAAGAATAGATTCTCAAGTCAAAACAAGAAGATTAAGGCCCCTAGAGTGCAAGAAAGAAGGCAAGATAGTGAATGGAAACAAAAGGTTGATAAGTTGAATGATGATCATTTTTCAAGTCTAGGTAGACTATTTACCATGGTAGATCATAGTTTATATGTAAATGAGTGACAAGAATTTTTATTATAAGCTTAAGTTGTAGATGGAGTCAAGAAAAATAGTCCAAGTTAGAATGTTGTACAAATAAAGATTGAAGAGGTCAAGACAAAGAGGCTATTCATGCCTAAGAGGATCATGAAGAAAGTTCATTCTAGTGAGAACATGGAGATCTAGGAATCTCCTTAGTTTATGTTATTTTAGTACCATATAGAAGAGGTGACTCCATTAGTCTTTCTGAAGCACTTAACTAGTGAGCAAAAGCATAGAGGATGCTTGGTATGAGGGGGAGATTTTTAGTTGGTTCATGAGTTCAAAAAGAATATCTGTGTTCAGAAGTGGTTCCTATTGTTTTATATATGCTTTGTCAAAAAGGGATTTCCTTCTTCAATTGTTGATAGTTAAGTGTTGTTCATATATTGAGGTATACATGAGCTTCAAGGGAGCATTTATTTGTGTTGAGTTTTTGTCAAAGATAGATAATGATATTGTCTAGAGAAAAAGGTGTGTTTCTAATTGTTCCAGGTCTAAGGATCAGATATTTGTTAAGAGATTAACCTTTGTCATTAATGTAAAAAATGGAGAAAGTTCTAGTTTGGGAGAAATATTAGTTTGAATAAGATCCATCTTGGGGAGATAAGAATGATTAGCTTTGTTTAAGTGTTTTCCATAAATGAAAAAGTGAGAGATTGTTGAGGTATTTTATTATTGTTTGTGTTGTGGCATTGATGTTTTCATTGATGTCAAGGTCAAGATGGATGTCATTAATGTGGAGGTCAAAGTTAATGTCATGCATGGTGAAGTGGTATGTAATAAGAAAGTATTATGACAAGAGATAATTTGAAGGCAAACTATTGGCTCTCTATTGAGAAATAATTTGAAGGTAATATAATAATTCTTCTCAAGTTGATGACATGTTTTAATTTCAAGATCATGATACAAGGTAAGCATAATGTTAAACACTAGTTTTGAGGAGAATTGTCATATCATGAACATGTGTATGAAGAAGTTTGTACATATGTAATATAATATCTAAGGAGAATATAAATAATATGATCAAAAATGTTAAGCATCAAGTAATGTTTCAAGTTTAGTTTTAAATATTCAAGAGCTTGAGAAGCTTAGTCATGACTTTGATCATCACATGAAGAGACCCTATGAGACGGTATGAAGATGGTGGTCTGATAAGATGGATACACATAGGTATGAGTGGATGTTTAATGATGCCCAATAATTTATATGAATTATTGAAACACTTATGAAAGTTTCAAGTTAAATTTTTAGAGCTATGGTCTTAAGCCTAATCATGAAATTACACTAGTCATCGACCTTTCCTGACCTAATGAGGAGTATTAAGGTGTTATTAAGGTCTATTAAGGATGAAAATTAGTGGTAGAGTATATGAGAAGATGTTTGACACTATGTAAACATGTGTATAATGTATATAATATTTTATAAGAAGTTTCAAGGCCAATTCATGGCTTATTAATTTTCATGAAGAGACCTAGTGAGAAGGCAGATACTTGGTAACATGAGGAGGTGAGTAGTCTAAGAATTTTTGAATATAATATTGGTAGTGTGTGATTATGGTACAAGGTTTTATTACACGAGTATAAGTTTTTGAGATCAATTTAAGAAGTTTCAAGATGTGTTCAAGGTCTAAGTGTTACTTATAGGTATAGCCCTAATATGATAAAACACCTAGTGTGGTCTAATGAGGTGTCAAGTTTAGTTTACAAGGTACTAGAACTCATTGGATATTTTTTAGAGGTGTGAGAGATTGTTTCAAGAGTTATCATGAAGTTTTAGATCTTGTATTGAAGGAAAAATCATAAAAGATGAAGTTAAGGTCTCTCGAGTGATATAATGAGGTGTTATAGACTCGAGAAGGTATTTCTTGTTCTCATTGACACATGAAACCTTTGCATGAGGATCCAATAAGTTCATTATAGTTGGGGAAGGGTCTTAAATAAAATTTCTATGAATTATTTTTTGGATTAAAGGCCCAAGCTTTATGAATAATCATTAGACTGTAAGGTGCTCTTAACCCTCTCTAAAACCCTACTAATGAACTGATATGGAATATATTGATAGAAATGGCCCATAATTAATTTTATGACCTATTTTTATTAATTTCATAGGTATATTACTTTGATAGGTACCTCTAGGTGACATTGGTCTGATAGATGAGTGAATAAGCCCTATATGAAAAGCCATGCTTCTAAAAAAATTACTATAATAGGTAGAGTTGACCAAGTAAATGTTGTTAAGTTGATGTATGTTGAAGATTGATACTTATATATTATTACCATTTTGGTTTATAAGAAGATTAAATACTTAAAATATGCTAAAATAGTCATGAAAGTTGACTTATCATTAAAAAACCTAATGAGGCAAATAATGAGAAAAACAAGGCAAAAGTGGGAATGAGATTAGGCATGGGTTTATATGGATTAGGGATGGATAAAATTGCACTATATTTTTTTCAATACATTTAACACACATCCCTATTGGATAAAATATTTGGAGATGTTTTTGTGTATGGTAGAAAGTTGCTCTCAAAGTTGTTTAACACAGTGAGGTCTGTGTACAGTGAAGCCATGAGATTGGTTTGTAACGACAAATATTTATATTGAAACTTATAATATATTTGTTTTAAAATATTATTATAATATTTTTGGATCATATAAATTAATTTTAATTTCATAAAAGTGTTCACACGTGTTCTAAGGCTTTGTTTTCATGACTATGTTTTGAAGTTTTTGACAGTTCTGAATAGTCATCTAGTAGAGATGAGTTTGAGGTGATTTACCAAAATTTGAATAGTATAATACATATAAATATTATATAAATGTATTTTATGTTAATATTAATTAATTCATATTCATGAAATGTCTTTTTACATATGATTGGTGGTAATTTTTTATGACTAGGTTTTGGAGCATTCAGGCAGTTCTAAGTGATCATATTGCAAAAGTGAGTTTCAAGATTTAATCCATATGTTGTAGTGTTTAAAGAAAATGGTGATTACCTTGATTTCATGGAGGATATATAAATATTATTTAATTATATGTTTATTTGGTAAAATGGTGTGCTTCAATTTAGTTGGTGACAGTAAGAAAGCCTAATTGTGAGTAGGCCTAATGGTGTGGTTCAATGAGTGAAATGAGCTAAATGGTGTTAGGTAATTAAGGTGATATTATAATGTGTCTAATTTAATAATTTTTTAAGTTTTTCATCCATTTATGAAGGATCAATATGTTCCAAGGTGTTCAAGGTGAAACATGTGCTTTGAGAAGGACAAAATGCATTAGGTCTCCTTTAGGCCTAATGGTGGTTTTAGTCCTCATGAGTGGTGGCTGACCTATGTAATGGTTGTTTATCCTTAAAAAAATGTGTTTTGATCTATTAAAAGTGTAATATAAGTATGGATAGGTTTGTGTCTAACCAATGTATGTGAAAGCAAGAGTCAAGTATAAGAAGAAGGTTTAATAGGCCTAATTTAACTAGTTAAGAGATTAAGGGGATGAACGAATAAAATAAAAGTTTGGAAAATAGGTAGAGGGATTTAATACCATTATATAGGTGTTTTTAATATTTCATGAAGTTATATTAGTGATTATATATTTTATGATCAAGATCATATGATCTAATTTAGTCAAAAAGAGGGCTAGTTGAGTGAAAATGTCTAATAGGCTGTTTGAGAGAGATAGAAGAGTGTGAAGATAAATATAAGTTGTTAATCACTAGTTGAGTGAGAAAAAGGTGTTAAAATGTGATAAAATTTTATTGGTTTTTTATTTGGTGATGATTCACTGAGGGGTTTGGTACCTCCTTTCAATTTGGTGCTTGTTAAAGGCCTAGTTGAGTTGGTACTCCTTATGGGGTTGGTGCCTCACTAAATATTGATTAATTTATTATATAAATGTAGTCCAAGATATGTATCAGTGGTTTTTATCTCCTATGAGTGTTTCCCACATATCTCTTTTATTCATATGCTATATTCTTATGTGGATGATTGTTTATGTATTAGTTTATGTATGTGTTTGAATGAATGCTTCATGAATGATAAGTGAAATCGAATAATTGTTTTAAGGGAAATGATTCACCCCCACCCCCATCCCAATATTAGTATATTTTATTCCATAATTGAGTATCCTTATATTTTGTTGAGAATAATGGTCATTTAAGGATGGTATGCAAACTATATAACCCTACTAAGACTAAGCAAATATCCATATATAATCAACAAAACATTATAGTCGAGGTGTGTTTCAAGAGAATATTATCTTGAAGGAATATAATGCATAATAATCACATGAATAAGGTTCAATAATCACATAAATAATCTTTTAAGGGAGTATAATTTAACTAATATTGTACTGTGACCTTTTTCAAGGTCATTTCCACTTCAGTCTGCATAGGTAACCTGAGAAACTTCATATACAACCATGATTTGAGGAAGATCAAAGGATGTAGACATGAGGGGAGATTGTATGTTTGAGAGATATTTGATCCTATTAAATAATTTAAATAAATAATGAGAATATTTGGAGTGACCATGTGAGGTATGTTATCATGTTTCAAGGTCAAAAATCATATACAGTCTATACAAAGATCAAACACACTCAAGGATATAGTGAGAGAAGTATATTTTTAAGAAGAAGAGATGGTGGTATGATATGAAGGATATGGTTTTATAAGTAGATAAATGTAGTTTTTATATCAATTGAATTCCATGAATAATAACTACACTCATTTCAATCTACATTCCTAAGAAGATATACAACTATAACTGGGTAAGAGACCTTTCAAGCATGTTGAATGTCAAACTAGGACAAAATGTTCTTGTCATGTTCTTAGTTTCATATATTTAATAACATGTTTTGGGAATATATTAGATGATTTAAGATCCTATATAAAAATATGACTTTAAATTTATAATGATTCAGTCTCTTTCAACTCATGAAATGCCCACCTATAACCTTGCCAACTAAGCTTATTTCCAAGATTGTAAAGAATAACATGAGAGCAAAGTGGTATGTGTTATATTTCAATATTAAAATGAAGGTTCCATAGATAATTGAAGTGTGTAATCATTTATATTATATAAAATGTTGCTTGAAACAATTTTTCCCTTAATGACAACATGGGATGTCCACCCACAACCAAATTGCAAACACGATCAACTTTACCAAGACAATTTGTAGTTTCCTAGAACTTTGTTATGTCAAAAAGTATGAATATGATGCCTCAAGGTATTATAACCTATAAAAATTCCATAAAAAATTGTTAGAATCATGAAATTATAATACAATGGTTTGAGTCTATTGAGATCTAATTGAAAGTACAAACATAGTTAATGTTGGAAGGCAATTTTGAGAGAATTTGAAATTTTGGAGCTGCTACAGGTGGAATCAAGACACCAAATTTAGTGAAACTAATAATAAAAACTTTTTAAATCCTCCCATATCATCATGAGGTTCATACCATTGGTGTAATTTTTCACTATTTTAGCATAGACCTTTTTAAGTTAGCACACAGCCATGGAGGAAACCAAATGAGTTTTAAGAAGTTTGAGGATTTGAAAGAGGTTTTTAGGATCCATATGAAGATCTAGAAGAAAAAAATAAGGTAATATTATAATAATAATATTATCCTTGAGTCAGGTCATATTTAGGTTTTTTAGACAAAGTCCCTTGAGGGCAAGTTTAAGCTAGAAAACCAAAGCAAATAACCTACTAGTAAATTTTGGGAAAATCAACCTACAAGATACAATATACATGATCTGAGAATGAAAATTGGTGTAGATGTTATTAATGAGATAGTATAACTTTATAAAATATTTTTTGGGTATAAATAAGAGTATAATTATCCACTATTTTGTTAAAGTTGCCCACATGTCTATTGGCAATCATCATTGGAGATAAGAGGCCTTTTTGAGGCCTACAGGTTTGGTGGAGGGTTTTTAATATCATGGGAGTGTTTGGGAAGCTTAATAAGTATTTAAACATATTTTTATATTGATCACCATCAATTTCAATTCAAACCATTCCCTTGAGGGATAAAACAAATAGGTAGGCAACCATTCATATAAGCAGTTCTAAGGAGTATGAATACAAAGTAGATTTTGAGAAACCAAAGGAGGTCTAAGGGGATAAGAAAAAAATTAAATAAGATTATATGACTATTTATAATACATATTATCACCTATAAATGTTTTTAACACCCAAACTTAGTATAGGCCTAAAGCTAACCTTAAGGCTTATAAAGCCTACACCACAAAAAGGCATCTTCAAACCTTCCAATGAAAGATAACCTCTTGAGAGGGTATGATGACATGGAAAAGGTGTATTAAATAAAATAAAGGTAAATTTTATGGTCATTTTCATTCCAAGGAGCTAATTTTAACTTTTCAAGTCTAAGACACCCAATTCAAGCCCCTCTTTAGATGCTCATATCTTTCACTACATAGGGGGTTGGGCCAAATGACCTTAGTATGTTTTGAGTATAAATATTTAATTTAAATTAATTAAGTATTGAGGTTTTTTTATGGGATTAATATTATGAACTATCGTTGAGACTATAAGTAGGCCTAGAATACATGCAGATGCCCATGAACAAACTTTTTACATATGTATTTTTGCATACCTTCCACATGGGAACACAAGATTATTATTAAATTTGAAAGGATATATTGGATAATTATTCATGTAAATAATTTATTTAATGTAGGTATATATTTTATGAATAATTGTTAAGAAGGTAGGCTTGTCTGAGCTGCCAAAAGAGCCTTTTTGACCAGTTTTGGGTTTTTAAACTTATAAGCCCATTAAATGACCTATAATAACTTATAAAAAAACTTGGAACATGTAGGTAAATATCTAAATCTAATGTTTAACCTATTTTTCATAAGAATTTTGTATGTATGGGTGTTTAGGAGGCCCAAAATAGCCTAAAAATGTTTATTTTTGTAAGTCTTCAAAGAGTGAAATGGTATAAATGAATTAAAGAGGAACAATAGGACCTGAATTACCATTATATTGAATGTGGATCCCTTATTATGGGTTTATAGGGTGCCTTGCTGAGCTAGAAGGTCAAAAACCCCAAGCTTTTTAACAATTTATGAATGGTTATAGGTTTAATGGAGTTTTCCACCATTATTTTAGTTCTTGAAGGTGGTATAAATATTCATTTTATTCCACATAGTAATGATATGGATGTATATAATCCTTATATATGTCTAAAAGTGGTTCTCATTGTGACAATGGACTTAGGAATAAGTTATTGTAAAGCTAGTTGAAGGTGGCTCAAGCTTGAAGACCTCCATCAATGGAGTCCAAAATATTTACAAGTTTAATGATGTATTTTTTAGGTTAGAGGAGAAAGTTTTAGTTGAGAATAAAATAAATATATAAAAATAAAGACTCAAAGATAACCTTTAAGGCCAATTGCATGCATCAAATTCTAGATCACTAACCATGTTATCAAGTGACTTCTAGAAGGCAAGTGGAATGGGGCATCAAAGTAAAAGTGGAAGAGTTTTGGGGGTTAAAGATAAAATTGGAGAATTAAATGAGACTTATATAAGTTTGAAAAGTTTCCTCATGTTAGTGGAGAGTGACATCATATTCCTCAAATAATTTTTGTCTTCTAGTGCCTTTTTAGGCCAATGAGAAGGCTTGAAGACCCTTTTGGCCTTTGGAGGTGAATTTGATGAGAGAGGATCAGTGATTAATTAATATAATTTTTTTTGAGACTACATGGAATGTGTTTGAGTGGAATTTATTAAATTCTAAGAGCTTTCTTCTCCTATCTCTTCCCTTTTCTCCTATATCTCCATTTTCTTCCCCATTTGTAATATATACTCTCATTTGACGAGGAAAAACCCTATCAAAATTTTGTAAAATATCTTTTTGAATTAATAAGATATATTAGTTTTCCTATCCCTTACTTTCATCTAGTGATCTACCTAGTTTGTGTATGATTGCTTTATGGAGGGGTGTCTTTCCTTAGTAATTATCTTTCTTTGTTGCCTTTTTATAGGTATTGCACCATTGTTGTAGGTCTAAAATTGTTCTTTATTTGGTCATTAGTGAAGTTATAGTGTGATTTTTATACTCCTCCATACTTTAACTCTTGCTTAGTGGTCCTAGTTTTATAAGTATTGAAGCAAAATGACCGTTATGAGAAATTATGTGAGTGAGGGTTATCTTTGAACTACCTTAGCATTAGTTTCATGCAAATTGGGGTGTAGTTAATTTTGGTGCATCACTTTATTTTTATTTTTTATTCATACTTTGCAACCCTTCTATCCTCTTTCCAAGAATAATCAATAGTTTAGGTGATCTACCAAGAGGAACCAACCTTCTCTGGAGGTTCAACCCCACCACATGATACCCACAACCCAGGGTTGTTCCTATTTTATATCTAGTAGTGAGAGATCTTGAATAACTCTCTCATCAGTGTGAAATTATATGCCACACCAAGACTATTATGAAAATTTCATAAGATAAAATTATGATCCAAATGACCAAGAACACCTACAACTACCTACATAGTCCTTTTTTGCACATAGTTTGCTCCCTTCCAGCTTTTTTGAAGGGCACAAAGGATTTACAAAGGATAAAAAACATATATGGGTTAATTGATGATGTATTAGACCCTAAAATTCATTAATTTTCCTTTACGCAATCATAAGATAAAAATATGTATTTTTTTAAGCCTTGCACCCCCTTAAGATGGTGCATGTGTAAATTGGGGCAAAAAAGTGAAAAAAAAATATCTAATTTGAATTACATCCACTATAATAACTTTAAACTTGTCAAAAATAAATATTTTCATGTCCCAAAAATTATTTTAAAGGTTTTTTAGTGGTAATTTATGGCCTTATATGGTCTACATTAATGAGGGTTTACATTAGGCCTAATTAGGCTTAATTGGAAAAAAATGGAGAGAGGAGAGGAGAGAGAGAGAGAGGAGAGAGAGAGAGAGAGAGAGGAGGAGATGAGAGAGAGAGAGAGAGAGAGAGAGAGAGAGAGAGAGAGAGAGAGAGAGAGAGAGAGAGAGAGAGAGAGAGAGAGAGAGAGAGAGAGAGAGAGAGAGAGAGAGAGAGAGAGAGAAGGTCTTACTTGGGATTTAGATCATGAAATTTTTAATGAAGTTGTAAGGGGATAATGGTTTCCTAAATATTCCATTGATTTTATTGGAAGTTATTTGTATATCTAAAACCAATGAGCTTTGCACTAAAACAAGGTTACAATGAATAAGCTTACATAGAGAGAAAACATGTGAATGATGAGAGAAATTGTAGTAAAAGTGTGTAAATATGATTGTATTTGGGTATTAAACATATTTTTAATTCAATTCAATTATTTGGAATCCATGAATGTGACTTTTCAACCCATAATGATCTCAAATATGTAATTTCAAAGTAAATGGATGAATCACCAAGGAAATGAACTCAATGCCACCTTGAGAGGAATATCATCAGATAAAGCATACACATGTTGATGATAATATTCATAATTTCCTATTTTTAGTATTTTTTTCTTGTAACCTATTTTATTAAGAGATGAAACTTATCATTGATCCTCCTAAACCTCTCTCTCTCACAAACACACGTTTGCCTATATATGTAGCCTTGAATGGATTGTAATGGATCTTTTAGCTATGGATGGTGAGGCCATGATCAAATAAACACTTTTATTATGCATATAAAACATTATTAGAGATTATTATTACCTTATATTATGCTTGTAATTGGTGAAATTATGTGATTATTGATGAATACTGGTAGTAGTGCCTTTACTCTCTCTCATTTGTCATCTCCAACCTCTTTGAAAATGGATTGTCTTATTGTAGGTCACATGGTGAGTTTAATGTAGCTTTTCATGGTTCAGAAGTTGATTTCAGTCATTAGTGTCCTTTTTAGACATCTTGACTAGCCCTCTCAATCAATACATTGTTTATGACCTCCATGTTGAAACATTCATTCTTGAATGTCCTTGTTGAGTAGTGTGATCATATTCACACCTAATTCATGTTCTTAGTTCATGATGTTTAAGAGGAGGGTGTTAATTTTATGCATCTCCTCCCTATATTAGTTTACTTTCAATTTATCTTACCCTTTCCCTTGTAAGTAATAGGTCTAATAGTAGTTCAAGGTGATAAAATCAAGGGAGATAGCCCTATCTAGAGATTCACCTCATTGATTAGGCCACCCAAAACCTAGACTTGTATCCATGCTAACACAAAAGTTAGGATGCCTGAAAAACCTCCTCAAGGGTGAAAGTTTTGATGATAATATGAGAAAAACAAGAACATTAATCAATTTTCTTCAAAGGTGAATTCCTCCTCCTCAGAGGTCTAGTGTTAGACCTAGGACTCTTTTTATTTGTTTTACCTTTATGTTGGTAGTTTTTGTATTTTTTCTATGTTTTTATTCTACCTGGATACCCATGAGGATTTGTTTCATGACTTTGGTCTTACTTTGTTTAAACTATTGGTTGTTGGATCCCTATAAAACCAACTTTATTTTATCTCCACACACACACACACACATATAATTAATTTAATATAATATATATATATATATATATATGCCCCTTTTTATCAAAATATTCTTAATAAGAAATCTATTCTTCATCAAATTTCTCACAATCATAATATTTATGTCCATTCAAACAAATCATTTTTATATTGATAAAGATCTTGTATACTCAACATTAAAATTTATTATATTTAATAGATAATATAAAACACATTGATTTATTTTAAATTCAGTAAATTCAACATTTAAATGGGTAAACCAACCACTTTCAAGTTGACATAATAATAAAATGAACCCACACTTCCAAATCCCAAGCCAATGCACTATATTTTATTATCTTCTACACTCTCTTATCCATAAAAAAAAATTCAATTATAATGTTTTTAAATAAACAAAGATAATTTGTATATTCTAGTATATGAAATTGTATAATTAGACAATCATTGAAAGGGGTTTTTCACCTTTTTGTAGTTAGTACAACTGTACTCTTTCATTAAACCTTTTGTTCTTTATTACCTACAAGGTATTATATACTTTAGTATCTAAAATTCTAATCATAAATTGATTTGATATTTGCATATGAAAAAAGTGTCTTGTTTTATATTTTTACCTTGTGTTGTTTTTGTGGAGGCATCAAGCTATAAAACTGTGTGTTGGGTTGTTTTGTTTGAGATACAAAGTTTTAGAGTTGTGTTGTGAACTATTTTAATTGAGACACATATATATGATTTTTTTTAGTATTATAAATAATTGATAAATAAAAATTCTATAATTTTAAAAGTATGAATTATCTTATCTTACCTTCTTCAATGATTAATGTGTCATGTTCATTGATTTGATTTTCCATTATTATTGCTTCTTCACTTGAATTCAATGCCATTAGTTCTACACACAAAAATATTGCTAAGCTGTTAGGTTTGAAAAATAAATCATACACACAAAAATATTATTAAGATGTTATATTTAAAAAATAAATCATGATTATAAAATAAATTAATAATGTTATGCATTTGGTACTGATCGATCTGGTTGTTTTAGTATTAGTGGATCTGAATTTATTAAATAATTTTGAAATTGAAAATTAAAAACTATTTGTTCTTTAATTTATGTAATGAAATATCAATTCCTTTACAATTATGTATAAGCACACACCAATCTAGCTTTTGTATATATACCCTTAGCACATCACATGTATCTAAATTGTTTAAATTAGAGATAGTCCTCTCTCAAAATAGCTTATATATTTAATTTTGAATGGCCTCATTGTTTTGTGTGAACCAATCATTTAAAATGTCTGTATATCTTACTAATGTCAATACCTTCCTCTAATTTACTTTGTTTTGAATGGAGGATGAAATATTCAAGCTAAACATTACTGGAATTTTGAGAAAAATTGATACATGTAATGAGTTGAATTGAATCCGTCACTATCTAGACCCCAAAGTATGACACCCATTTTTGGCATATAATGGAAATGACCAACAAACAACTTTCCAAAAGAGCTCTAAAGTCAAAAAAAATGGTCAAGTTTGAGAATGATGAATACATTGAAAGCCACAACAATAACTTTATCAATCAATCCGTGAATAAATAGGCAAAGATTTTCTTCCTTAGTATCTTCAATGATATTTAAAAGATCAATAACTATCAAATTAACATTCTCACCAACAATGAAAATTTAATTAAAATCTTTTAAAATGGAAGGCTAAAGACATGGGGGCATAAAAGAAGCTAAAAATTTTTGTCTCTGTCCTGGGAAGCTAACCTCCATCACTATCTAGATATTTTATCAATATGCTTATTGAATCTAGAGATAATGCTTTCCAATTTTTTTAATTTATTTTTAAATACTTTTATTCAAGACACACAAATCATCAAAACTTTTCATATAAATTGTATAATGCTCCATTATTTCTTCAGGTGTGATTGTTTTTTTTTTTTAGAAGTGTTAAATCATAATTGATGAAATAATCTATAATTTTTTATAATATGTTACTTTATAGCTTCACTTTTTTGCACCAAGTGTCCATGTTGTTACACCCAATGGGGTTTAAGAAGAAAATAGACCCTTTCTCTAATAAATATGCTAGTTATATTTTTGTTTGTCTAAAATCCCTTGAAAATTTCTAAGTGCTATTATACTAGTCAAATTTAAATCTTGTTTATCTAAACAATGTAAAGTAACACTTTAAAAAAAATCAAAGTCATTATCAAAACAATCCCAAATGGGTTATTCTATGAAAAGAAGGCATTTTCTATCCTATAGTTGTTGGGGTGAGTAGTTCATTTGTGTAAATAAGTGTCTATCTTATTCATGTATTTCTTTTGTCTTTTTTCCCTATTTCAATATTCTTCCAACCTCTTAATTTGATAAGGTCATGTAGATATTAAAATCTTTCTACAAATTAAGCCTAATAAATTTCTTCATTGGCTTCATTATATTGGTTACATATTTTGTGAACAATATGGAAAAGAGTAACTATTTTCAAAAATATTACCTTTCTAATAGGACATTTTTTCTCAATGATAGTGAATTGTATTCCTCCTCTGAAATAATTCTCTATTGTGCTATAATTGTGTGTTGGCCATCATAATTTTAAACCTTATAATTTTTTCTCCATCATATCGTCAAGGACTTATTTTGATTTAATAATACATTGAGGATTACTTCAAACATAAATAATTAAAAAATCATCCTTAATTGGAACTTCATTATGTTTTATGAATGAAATAATTATAACATTCACACCTCTTTCATTTAGATTTCTTATTTTGATATTAGCATCCCCCAATTCATAGAGCTCTATATGAATGTTCAAGGCATAACTGCTAGAGAAAATATACCATGTAGAGAATTCATTATGTGTCTTACTAGAATTTTTTGATAAAAAAAATGTATCAACCTCTTGTTTGATCTTATATTTCTCCATTGGTGTGAGTAATTGTATAGCCTTTTTCAAATATGCATACAAATATGTTTCCTTTGCTTGTCTTTTTTTCTTCAATGTTTTTTTGTCATAATTTTAGGGTATCTTAAATACATATTTTCATGGTAGAAAGTATAATAAGTTGTTTCCCCTTGTTCATTTCTTATTTCAACATATTTTATATTATAAGGACCAAATTATCTCTATAAATCAACCCAAATATTTCAAGGTTGTCATAACAATTCAAATGAAACCCAAATGTTTCACAATAAGGAAAAACATTAATTTTTCTCAATTCCATTTTATTGGGTGTCAATTTATTGAAATTAGTTGTAGAATGATGGAGAATTCCCTCTTCTCCATTCCATACTTCTAGTTATAATTGAATAATATCTTCAAGTTCATCCTTATCACAGGAAAGGATGATTCCAATTCAAGAATATTATTTTCCAGATATAATTTTAAACAAATAAATATCTTCATGCATATTTATTAGACTAAAAATTTAAAATACCAATCGTTAAGAGGATTTTTATCACCACCATAAAATGGAAGATGGTGATGTAGATTTAATTTTATTTTTGGTAGTTTAAATGATACTATATCCAAATTTTCTTAGATTTAGGCTTTCTTATGCCTTTTAAGTGTGGGAATTTCTTTCTTTCCTAAAGACATTCTACAAAGTATTTGAAATGATTTCAATATTGATCTTTTATAATATATAAGTTATGTATTGCATCACTTATAAAGTTATTTGTCATTAATTAGTAATTAATTGTATATAAAAATGTGAATTATAAAATACATATTAAATCTTATTAATATGTGCACTAACTCAGATATAAACTAAAAATGTATGACCAAACTAAAAATAAATTATATATAGAGAGATGTAAAATTCATTTAAAGGGAATTGCCTAAAAGCCAATTATTCATTTCTAACATATTAGGCACTTACTAATCATATCATAAAAGTATAAAACCATAATTACATAGGGTTATGATTAAATGAGATAGATGTACTTAAAAAAATGGTCACTATTGAGCTATCATTTTCATTGATAAGCATGTTTAAGGTATCTCCCAGTAGATACCTTCAACATGCACACGAGTAGAATTTTCCTTCACCTTGAATGCACTACTAGGTGATACCTTGAAGGAAATTGTAATACCTTCAAGGTATCTCCTAGAATATACTTTTCAAACATTCAAAATATTTAGATTTTCCTTCAAGGTATTTGTTGACCATTTTGGTCACCATTGGCCCTAGGCCATGATATGCAAGGATTAATTTCTATATCCCCTATTTGAGTCACTAAACATAATCATCTTGTGATATTATGTCAAATATTTTTCCATAATATTGTTTTATTGAGTCAGTTGTCCATGCCTACAAGACTATTAATCCCTAAAATCCTTGCACATTATTGAAGAGCTGAGATTGACCTAGTATTACCTATCATTCATTCTCTCATGGGATAACCTAATCCCTATATGTAAACAATCACTCATTATTAAGCCTTAAAGGTACCCATTATTGTAAAGAAAATGACTAATATATGGGGGGGGTGAATCAATCTTCAAAACTTTCTTTATCCATTATACTTAAGCAGTCATGAACCATTCAAACAAGTATATAGATCTATCAAGCATAAGCACCTACGCACATAGGTATAAAACATAATAACATGTAATAACACATCATATATGTGATAAAAACTTAAGGGGAAGAAATCCTAGTGATCCTTTCAAATGGAATAAACTCCTATAAGTAAAAAGATCACAATTCAATGAATCAACAACTTCACATGGAGCACCAACCCCAACTAGCTAAACACCAACTTAGCTAGGCTTTAACAAGCACCAAATTTTAAGGAAGAACCAACGCCCTAGATGACTCAACACCAAATAATCCACTTAAAACCTTTGATCACCTTTATAATACCTTGTTTCTCAGCCAATTGATGATGACCATCTCTTCAATGCTTCACACTCTTATGCCTCTCAAACTACCTTTTAGGTCTCTTCAAGGCTGATTAGTTCATATGACATTGATCCTCATATGTGAAAAATAATTTAAATATTCATTAAAATTTATATACACTCTTAATATGATTTACATGACCTTCTTCTGCTTATCAATGTACTATTTCATTCACTTCTCCTCTACACACAAATAGGCCTAAAACTACCTTGTATTTATACAGGCCTCTTGCTCATATCCCTCTTAGTTAGCCATATATAATTTAAAACTTGGATTAAAGTTTAAATAGTTCTTATAACATGTTTCATACATGAATAAATCATTTCAATAGTTCATCCACAACTTGAAATACCAAAACCTTTTTTGGGCCTTAAGGAGACCTAATTCAATTAGGCCTTTATTAGCACAAATTATTCTTTAATCTCCTTAGAACACATTAAAATTCCATACATGGAATTAAAAATTAATATTACACTATAATATATCCATAATAATCTAATATTATGTCCATAACACTTTTTATCTCCAACCACCACTTGAAGCACACCATTAGTACTACTCACAATTAGGCCTGTGAACCTACAAAAAGTCTATCTTGAATTACTTAAAATAAAACAAAAATTAGATAAATAATCATGGAAATAAATCACATATACAAAAAATACATGACCTCAAGGTCATCACCATATTATTTATACTTCACAACTTAGGGAAATATGAATCAAACTCTCTGATGCAAATAACCCACTCAAAACTGCCAGAACACTCCAAAACATAGTCATAAATAACATGATTTTTAACACATAAAATAAAACTTTCAAAGACTAATGATATTTTAAAAATATCCTTTGACATATCTAGACCACTCTCAAATACAAAAACTACCATGTCTAGTTTCAATACAAAAACTACCATGTCTAGTGTCAAATATTGGTCTTGCAGACCAATCTCTTGACCTTAGTACACACAATCAAACTAGAACTAGACAAGCCATTTTGGATTCAACATTTCAACCTCTTAAACTGACTTAAAATATTTAAAAAATCATTATAAATAATTTAAATTCAAAATAAACAAACCATATGAATTATATGCATCAAATCAGGGCATCGAGCTTCAAACTCATCACTTTAACTTGCTTACCTAGAACTACTAGTTTACCTTAAAGCATAATCATGGTGATAATGACTTTTAACACCTGTATAACCAATTTTAGAGACTTTTGATTCACTTAGAGGATATTATGAGATAAATATATAATTATTATATATAATTATAGTATATTTAAATTTTAACTATTTATCTTTCAGATTAATCTCATGACCTCACTGTACACAAATCTTATTGAGCCAGACAAGTCAACTTATGGGCAACTTTTTCATTATAACCACTGACCTCTAAAAATTTTACCAAAAATTATAATGTATTAAAATTATTTAAAAAAATATCTATTCATTTTTTTCATCTTTATTCCATGATAACACATTCCTAATCACCTTTTCATTATTGCTTGCATTTCTCATTATTTCCAGCACTAGGCCTGTTAGTGATTAGCTAACTTGGATGATCAATTTAGTATATTTTAGGTATATAAAACATCTAAAAATCTCCATGGACATGAAAAATTAGTCTAAAAATTCATCCTCTATCCATTTTCAAACTTTTACTTGGTCGATTATGACTGTTATAACAAATCTCCAAGAAATGTGCACTTTCTTGTAGGGTCTACTAACACCCTGACAACTCAATCACATCTGGTGGTGCTTAGGAGAGTTGAATAAAACCTTATATATTTTTTATATTCATTTTATACCATTTTTTATTTTTTAAAATAATATATTTCACATCATGTCCTTGTTAGGGTTTTAGAGAGGTTTAACATAGGCTTTGGTGTTAATGATTATTCATAAAGGATTGCACCTTAAATCCAAAACCAATTACTATAATTATTATATACTACCCTCACATATCTCTAATTAACATATTAGGCTCTCATTCATAGGTTACATGTGCCAATGAACACCCAAAAGTCCTTCTCAGATTTGCATGCCTTCATTCTATGTACTCAAGAGACCTTAAAACCACTTTTCATGCCTTTTATTCCAAACCATGACCTAAATTTTTTTAAACATTATTTAAAAAAACATATCATACCTCTTTCCATTATCACATATGTATTATTGTCTTGAAAACTGATCATGACCCTTCATTAGGCCACACTCTCTCTCTTTGCTTTTTAGACCTTGACCTATAAATAACATTAGGCCTTAAAGATGACCTTTGTTCCTATTTCCATGTGCTCTCCACATCACTCACAAACTAAAGAAACATATATAATTATTAAACATATATATACATCCTTCATATGTATTTAAAATAGATCATGATGTCTCATTAGGCTAGGTAGGGTCTAGAAATAGTCTAGTTGCATACTTGATATATATATCCTACCCCCATAGGCTCACCCTAATACTATCATGAGTGTTTCTTTGAATAAAATTCATGCTCAATAAACCTTTTAAATCCATTTATACCTATGTTTACTCATTTATCCAAGCCATCATACTCATACCTTCTCACAAGGTCTCTTCATTTTATGACTAGTGTCATGACTAGGCTTCTCAAGCACTTGAAACTTGAAAAATGACCTTGAAAACACTTTTTAAACTATCTACACTTATATTAAATGATCATAAAATTCAAAACAACCTCTCACAATCTTATGTTTACTTACTTTACCAAACTTTACTATACACACCTTCTCATAGGGTCTAGACTAGGCTTCTCAAGACACCTTATACTCAAGAACTAGTACTCAAACATGCTTATCTTAATTCTATAAAAAATAAAACTCTTTAGATATAATTTTTACACCATTTCAACAATATTTTTTTGGTCAAAAGTCTATCATGACCTCATGCATACTTAAGTCTTCATAACCATGCTGCAATACTCACTTGATATCAACCTTGACATAAGCCAATAGAAGAATCATTAGGTTACCTTAAAATTCTCTCTCAATAGAGAGACATTAGGTTTAATTTAAATCCTATCTTGTAACATGACTTCCTTATCACATGAAGCACACAATCTCATTCCTTAATGACCACTTACCATGCATCTTCATGAGATGCACCTTGACATCAATGACATCAACCTTGACATCATTGAAAACACCTCTCACCACTCTTATAATGCTCAAAAGTAAATGACTCACCCTAATGATCATATATTCTATGTGAAGAATTTTTTTTAGGTCATCAACATGAAGGATTATTTAAACTAAACATCAAAGCATGAGAATGATTGTTTTTAACACAAAGCAATCCAATACAAACTCTCTTCATCACTTACGTAAAATCCACTTAGTATCTAAAGTATATATTAAGGTCATCATGTTGCTTACAAATAGAGCTCTTTCATATTTATCTTAGATTTTAATCCATCCTAGTGTTTTAGGAGGCTATTTTAGAGTAAATTTAGACTATTGACATAAGGTTACTTGGTCTAATTTGGGATGTGAGAGACATAAGCTAGGTATACAAATCAGGCACCATACAACAAGTAGTGAATATGTCAAGGCTTGAGTTTAAACATAGTATTGATGCATAAATAGGAGTGATAATTGGTTTGGATATTCAATGGATGAACTTACTTGTAGAGAGTCTCAAGATAATCGATCATGTCATAGAGATTTAACTATTTATGAGCACCCAATCATCTCATAAAATGTGTAAAGCTTCAAAAGGAAATGAATGGAGGTGGGATGATGAGTAATAAGTAAACTCTACCTTTTTAGTAGACTCTAACTTTTACATCTTTGCATTTTATAAGTTGACCATTTATCTCTATATTTATACATTTAAATTTACTCTTTGAAATTTACAAATTGATTGGATCTTTAGAATTTGTGCATCAATATTTTTCCTTCATTATTTTCACTCCAAATCTAACATTGACATTTGGGTCCTTAAACTTTGCACTTAGTGTTTTCCATTTTATGAAAAGTGTCTTTGAAATTTCATTATCTTCATGGAAAATTTAATAATACTTAAGTATTATGTTGGCATTACATTTTAGAAAAAAAAATTATGGCCTTCCACATGATAATTTTTACACCAAAAACTATTACAAGTGTCATGCTCACTATTGGAAATCAACTTCTCTAGCTGGGATGCCAATGAGGTAATTTGATCCTACATGGATGCATTAATCACCGTATGCATATTACCAACTACTTTAACCCTTAATTTTTATTTTTATCCTTTTATGGCTTTCTGAAATCTCTCATATACAAAGCACACATAAAAGTTAAAATCAACCATCCATAAAACCATTACACATGCTAAATAGGGTGTATCTCATACAATAACTTATATTTTAAGGTCTTAAACCTTGCATCATAAGTGTGGATGCTCTTAGTAAGATCTTGATTAATATCCTTCAACACAAATATGCTCTAATTCTCAAACTCAAGGATATCAAATTCCTTAAAAAATTCTTCCTTGAGTTGATAATTGTCTATAGTAGCTTGTTGTGGGTCAAATTTATGATACCATGTGTGCACATGATCTAGTAATGTGATCATAAATTGGCTCACCTTTAGATATAACATAGTAATTCCCTTATCATGACATTATTTCAAATTTTTTACATGTTTTACAACATTTTCCACTTCTTTATATTTTAATAAACTTAGAGACATCTCATAAATAAAATGTCGAAGGATTGGAATTTTCATGATTGACACACTAGTTGTTTCCTATGTTCTTGAATTCTAGTTTCTTCCAAGGTTACCTCTACCTATGCCACCCATTTTATTCCTAATGGGTATGTTTTTCTAATAACCTCTACATACATCAAGTCTATATTGGTGCTCAAGTTAGATAATACTACACCTCTAGTTGTTGTTCCTCCTAATGTGTTATGGTTTTTCTAAAATAGTTGGGCTCTTAAACTACATTGTTGGTATTAATAATGATTTTAAAGGTTTATATTGTATCACTTGTTTCAATATTCTCTTTGTTTATCTTATCTCTTTAATTCTTCTATTAGATACAAATCCATTAAATTTTAATTTATTCCTTCCATATTTTAATGAACTGCATGAGTTTTCACTTTGAATACATCATGGGTGGGTGCCTCCTTAATTGTTGTTTAGTTTTCCATACTCATATAATTCCAAGTTAATTTGTCCATCTCCTCTAGAATGTCATATTTGTCTTCAACATGTATTCAATGGGATGTTTAAGGTATCTCTTATGAGATACCTTCAACATTCACATGAATGGAATTTTCCTTCACCTTTAAGGTACTACTAGGAGATATCTTGAATACCCTTATAATACCTTAAAGGTATCTCCTAGCAGATACATGTCAAACATGAATAAGAGTGGATTTATCTTTCAAGTTATCTCTTATGAGGTAACTTAATGTTACCCACAAAGGTATTACAAGGCCCTTGAAGGAATCTCCTAGTAGATAAATCAAAGGGCACTATCATACATTCAATGGGATGTTAAAGGTATCTCATAGGAGATACCTTAATCATGTATAGGATTGAAATTTTCCTTTACCTTGAAGGTACTACTGGGTGATAACTTAAAGGGCCTTGTAATATATTCAAGGTATCTCCTAGGAGATACCTTTTAAACATGAATAAGAGAGGATTTCGCCTTCAAGTTATCTCCTAGAAGATACCTTCAACTTAATTAAGAAGGTATTAGAAGGTCATTAAAGGTATATCCATGTAAGGTATGAGATCAAAAGGAATTCCTTTCTTTAAATGGATGAATGTGTCTTATCAACTAATCCCATTACTATTTAAATCAATAGGTTTGATCAAGGCACTTTATGCACTTGAGATAACTAATATTTGAATGGAAATGTTTATTCATTTAACACATTATGATGATCAGTTTATACAACTTGGTAAGCATGGTGAGCATGCCTTCAAATTAGCTAGTTAGTTTGATTATGGACATGTAAAAAAATAAAATTATAATTTTAGACAAATTTGACCTTAACAACATTATATCTAAAAACATTATGGCTCTATTTTACTATACACTACTTTACCATCCTCAACATCTATGTAGAGACATATCATTTCATTTCATTGAAATCATAGATCAAATATATACATAAATTCCCAAATTATAGCTATTAAAGTGAGACTTCACTCATAGGAATTGGTTGGTGTGGGGTATTGATGCAAAGGTACCATTGGGGTTTGGTTTAACCTTCTTGTAAATGGACTATTCTTAAAGAATAATTTGATAACAAATATGCTTCAAGGATCCAAAAGTTTGATCAACCTCAAGACCTTGTTACACTTTATTCTTTATCAAAATTCTCAAACAAATATCTCTTAAGGTCAATCTAATGATCTCTAATAGATTAAAATTCTCAACAAGTTTCAATATATTACTATATTAGTCTTTCTTAGACCTAATATGGATTATGTTCATACATAGTCAACTATAGAAGGGCAACTTGGATCTTTCAATTTCAACTTATCTACAAAAAACCAAAATAACTAAGTTATGGTTTTATGATAATTTGAGTCCTTTGGAGGTTTCCAGTTGGTCCTTTTGGTTGGTCTAGATGATTACATGTCATTATTTAGATATTAAACTATTAAAATAACCTCATTCCATACAAAATGAAGTAATGAATGATCTATCTTGTTCAACTCTCTCTTGATAATCTTATGAGGTCTACAATTTTGATGGGTTTCACATTAAATATTGGAATTAAGACACCGTGACCCCTTAATTATATGTATATGTATATATATATATATATATATATATATATATATATATATATATATATATATATATGAGAACTTATACACAATAATCAATGTATTTATAACTACCTTATTTTATTGAAACACCTATTTACTCATTTAGTCACTTATACACCTCACATAACCATGCATTTTGTCATAAGATTGCACATAGGTCTATTAGTCATGAGAGAGGTTATTAATTCTGAACTTACTTCTCATAAGGACTCAAACACTCTCCCATACCACTATTTCAATCTCTAATAAAGAGACACCAATCTCTTTTATTATTTTTTAATAAAATTGGGTTCAAGTTCCTTGAAACTCTTTTAGGTTTATATATGCCTAATTCTACCCTCACGATGACAAAATTTTGATTTTGAGCTCCTTAAAGACTTTTGAATGATCCCTAAATATGGATCAAATGTGAAAAAGGGTGTTTCAATATTTATACAAGTTTTAATTTATAAAACAATAAGAAAACACAGTCAATTCTCTTCTTTTTGACCCTCTCCATTAACACCTACAAAATGTTTCATACACAGTAATCAATATTTATTCTACACTAACTATCTTATACACTGATCTATAAGGCCTCGAATAAGGTATTTATTTTTTTAAATGACCTCTTAATACTTTATTAATCTTGACACAACCAAATTAAAATATTTATAGTGATGTTCTTGCATCACAAAACTAGTAAAATAACCTCGTTTCAACCTCTTTCCATATAATAGACCATACAAAAGAACCTTGGACCCTAGCCATTCTATAAATAGTATTGAAGGATATGGTTATTATTGTATAGAATGAGTTTATTAGATGATTATAAATTATTTTCCCATCTAATAAAAGATAGATTGTTGGTGTGTCATGGGATGGTATGGTTTGGTCAATGGGGTACCATTGAAACCCTCTCACATAACAACACTTGTTTACTAAGATTATTTGCTTATAGTTATTAAAACATGTCTATTTTCCCATCATATTCACCATTTGGGTCCCTATTGGTTTTTCAATCATAAAATAATAAATATAATCATCAGTAGTGAGCACTAAACAATCTTAATCTCTACCATTTCATAGCAAAAATCCACATCTATCTAAATCTTAGTGATTTCATAACATAAAGTGGTAAACAATGAATAAAAGGGCCATGTCAAGACAAATAAATCACACATTTCAAACACATTAAATATTTAATAAGAAGGATATATAAAAATGATAGTAAAAAATAGGGTCAATGCTTCCACCAATAATGACACAGTAAACTTGATAGTCCATAAAAGAGTTTTCGTAAGACTTATAATGGGAGAGAAAATGGCTTCAAGATAAATGAATGTCAAGAGAAAAAATTAAACTCAACCCTAATTTCAAAGTGAGATGGAATTTTTAATTATATAATAATTTAAAAATTTGTATAAAGTTACATATACAATTATTTAAATATAAATAATAAACATAGTTCTTAAATATAAAAATAATCATAGTTTTTTATTGTTTATTATAATTATTTTTATTAAAAAGTTTATTAAAATTTGTTAATTTACATGATTAAATTATCTAATATGGGTTCGACTCCTTATTTTTTAGAATGCTTATAACTTGATGATAATGCTTAAAATGTACTTATATTCCATCTTTATAAGTTTTGAAGCTATACCTATTTTCTTACTCCATAGACACTAACATCTAGGATAGATATTAGCGTGAACATTACTATCTCATCTTGATGTAAGTATCTAGTGCCTTAAATTCATCCTATTTTCAAATGAAACGTATCCTAATGGTCAGCATAAGTAATTTAATGGGGGATTTTACTCCAAATTGGATTGATATAAATACAATATCAACCCTCATTCATTTCTCACCTAACAACATAAGAATAATACTAAGTATTATTACCAAAGAGCATTCAATTGAAGAAAGCTTCCATATTTCTATACCAATCATATGTATAATAGATATATAGGTCTAAAGTACTAAAGGAGTATCCAAAATGCCCATTTTCCAAGCTACAAGCTAGGTCATTGTTGTACTTCTTTTACAAATATTGCATGATTCACACACAAGCCAACACATAAAGGAAAACTACATGAGTTTGAGGCCATCTTATGGATTATTATCTATGTAGGTAGTTCCCTATGATAGCGAGGTCCTTGGGGTCATCTCAACATCATGTGACCACTAACACGTTTTTAACCAAGGTCACTGCAAAGATGGAGAACTAGGGTTTTTTCATTTCACAAGGAGCGATATTCCATGACCCAAATTTAAATGCACTATAGTTAAGGTGAATCAAAACATAAAATCATCTAGATGGTCACATATTATTCTATTATATATTTTTTATAATACACTTACGTGAAACCTAGATAGTATCATCAACAAAACCATCCTAGGTTGATGTTATAATCTAGAGAGTTAGATGTGTCAAATCTAGAATCTGATGACTATTTCAAAATCTCCTTCCAACCTATTTTTTTCATGTTTTAGATCCATAATTTCATTAGCATGAAAACAACCTAAATACATCACTATTTTGTCATTTATATTTCTAGCATAATGATACTTTCCATATTTAGACTATCTCAGCATAATAAATTTAGTGTGTGCTTATATCTAAGTTTAACATCTAATTGGCCTACTATAGACATGATTATCACTCTTCTACCATTTAATTTTAATATACCCCTTTGATTCAAATGCAAGGTTAATGATAAGATCACCTTAGACCAATATTTTAAAGTTAAACATGTTCTTTCTTTCTTTGTATCTTAATGAAATTTATGATAACTCTAAGAAACCATCACATAAACATGAACAACAAAATGAATTCATTGTACTCATTATAACATCAATTTATTGAAAGTTAAATATTTTAACTATCTATGAACATGTTCAAAAAATAATAATGACATATTTAAGAATTAAATATGTATACACAAATTATAATAGTTTATGAGTCACATCTAAATATGTCAAATAGTGTGTGTATGAAAATTATGTCATAATGATATCAAAAATAGGACATCTATCGAAATACAATCTAGACCATAACATGTACATATCTAAAATTTTCTATAAAGGCATGTGGGCCATATCAACATACAAAATAGATATCATTAAACTTAATATGATACAATTAAGATTAATACATATAATCTATATTGAACTCTATCTTAATTTAATTCATATTTCTATGGTTAGATGCATTCCATGTTTTTAGATTTAAAATCCATTACTTCTAACTCTTTGATTTTCTTCATCTCAAGTCCTAACTCTTATCCATTATTTAATATCCTTCAAATCATAATGTACTTTCTTATGTGTTATATTTGGGTTTTATGTCTATGGTTTATTGGAGAATTTATAATTATATTTTCTCAAACATTAGGCAATTACCATAAAAATTATTGTTAAATTTTTTCATCCATACTTCAAATGTGTAAAAACATGTCTATAATAGATTAAAAAAATCCTTTTCACAAATCATGATTTGGGATGCTCTCCCAATGTATCATTTCCTTAAATGTGTAAGTACTTAGTGATTAACCCTATCATGTTTGTGTTATTAATTATAATGTTATTTCTAATTCATAAAATTTTATGTACATGTTCAAATATATC
Organism: Torreya grandis; assembly: GCA_037957365.1. Lineage (NCBI taxonomy): Eukaryota > Viridiplantae > Streptophyta > Pinopsida > Cupressales > Taxaceae > Torreya > Torreya grandis. Next base: position 2,529,879 of record JARHVA010000373.1, on the reverse strand, counting down.
TCATGCATACTAGGTTTTCAATATCAAATCATGAAAATGCTTACATGTAATTATGAATTTATAGTAATGAAAAAATCCTAATGTTCTCCCTTAATAAATAGGGTTTCATGTGTTAATTTATTGATTTATTTATGTGTATTACATTCATATCATAGTTTCCTTAAAAAATACATCATAATACAAAAAATCATATGTCATCATCTAATTTTTTTAATTGAAATATTGATAACAAAATTTTATGCATCATCGATGCAAAACAATCAAATAGACCAAAATAAATAGAGACAGACAATGGTAAACCCCCATAAGTTAGAGTAAAGTTTTTGATATGAAAATATAAAAATGGCCCCATATAGGTAGAACAAACAAAAATGAAGAAAACTTCAGAAAAATAAACACCCAACTAGCCACCTAAAGAAGAGGGTGGAACCACAAACTAGCATCTACATCACCATATTATCAATAACGCTCATATTAGCAACACTTTCCACATTATAATCATCATCCATATATGTGTCCATAAGAATAGGTCCAACTATAAGTTTTGAATCCAAAATAGATCCCCTCTGATCTAAATCACTACTCAGAGGAGTAGTGTATCATTCAACCTTTCCAAGTAGGGACTTCATATTATTTTATTTAGAATAATTCAAAACATTTTCCACATCAGAAACACCACCTCTTGTAATGATATTTTTTAGTTTGTTAGAAAGAACATTTATGTTTTCATAAATCAGTTCGTATGGATCCTTTTGTTCATCAAAATTCTACAACAAAAGGGAAATATTGGCATGGAGAGTTGATTAAATCATGACATTCCCATCAAATCACATATCAACTTTGAGTTCTAGAGAAACATCCTCACCATCTTTGTTCAAACTTACACCAGAGAATAAATCATTACTTTATTTAGCCATAATTATATCATTATTGGCAATAAGCCATTTATCAAAACCCTTCTTATCAGACTTGGACAAATTAACCCAAGCATGAATAGGGTCATCTACCTGATCAAATTAAGCTTCTTTAATACAACCCCACTCATATTTAGAAACTTTGAATTCACCATCTGAGCCATGACATATGCCCTAGTTTAGATGCGTACTAATTTTAGGATAGCCTTTAGAATCCATCAAGAAATAAGAATTAATTTTCACCATACCAAACCTTAAGAACTATTCTAATAATGGTCATGGTACCTTTATCTAAAAAAAATATGCAAGGAAGTAAGGTTAACAATGACTTCAATAGTGAAATTAGTAAGCATCCTAGCCTTTGATTATAAAACATCAAGATTCCTTTGCCTCCACATAAACCATAAGATCTTAGTGGAAAAAATAAACCAATTTTTTTGAAAAAAGTGAAAACCTTTATTTTTAGGACACACAACTAAATGAAATATTAGGCCAACCAATATCAAAATCAAATGCCAATGTATAACCTTTAAAATAACAATTCCAAATTTTAATAGCATATGGACATGAAAAAAAAGATGATTAATGGATTCAATATCACTACAAAAAAAAATAATAAGGATGACCAAAACCACTTTTAACCAAAACTTTTCCCACCACAAGCTTATTGTATATTAGTAACCATATAAATCAGGATTTTTGGGGTTTAATATAGGAAGCCAAAATTATTACATCCTAATTCCTTGCTAAGCAAACTATTTGATTATCTATGGATATTTATAGTTGATAAATTTGGATTTGGTTATTTTGACTAATCTTTGAGATGTATGTTATTATGGGATAGTATAATATTACTTAGGTTATCTGATTACATTGCTATGAGTTAGTTGTAGTGTATATGTTTACATTATAAACATGTTTATTTGTTATTTAAATTATATTTTATGATGCATGTATATCATGATGTAATGATCTAACTACCTGCTTGTGAGGTTGACATAGGAGAACTCATTCTTCAGAGTGTGATGGAGGGAGAGAATCATTTGAGAGGGTAATGTAGATCAAGATGTCAGAGGATGATAAAGAAACTAGTTAGAACCTTATACACACCACATTATTTAGGACATGTTAGAATCCATAATAAAATGGTTAGCACCATGTGTTTATTTCTACTTGCATTAAATAGTTGTTTACTCATGATTTGTTAGCATAGTTTAAATAGTTATTTGGAAATCATCTTGTGTGGAATTTTCATATTAATGTTTTGGATATTAATGTAATTAAATTAATTTTAGATTTAGTGATTTGTGAATTTATCATTAAACCATTTTGACATTTTCTTGGTGCTAATTTAAATAGTGAATTTACTAATTATTTAAATTGAGGTAAATAAGTAAAATATGATGTAAAAATAGGAAAAAGATAAGGAAATAAAGAAAACAATAAAAAAATAAAGATAAATATAATGGTTTAAAATTAAGAAAAAAACAAAAAGAAATATAATCATTAAAATTGTTGTTTCCAAAATCAGATGTGCTTATTTTTGGAGCTCCCCTACGGAACTTGTCTGTTTCATCTTTTTGTCTCCCTCAGTTCGTCCTTCGAAATGGTTTTCAAATTCACTCTCGTCTTGGCCTCAGAATGAGAAGTGGTTACCATCTCATTCTAGCCAAATTTTCCCTCCCCTGGACTCCTTCTGGAGTTGGTCTTTTCTTCCATTTCCCCTGTGCAAGGGCGGCAAATTTTGTCGCCTCTGCATTTTTCTTTGTTTTTTTTATGCAAGGGCGGCAAAATTTGCCGCCCCTACACTTTTTCCTGCAAGGGCGGCAAATTTTGCTTCCCTTACCCATGTTCTGCGTCCCCTTTTTGCTGCCTGTGCAGTGGGCGGTAAATTTGCTGCCGACTGCCGCTGCTACTGTCATCGGCTGACTTCTACCATGGTCGGCAGGTTTGCCGACGTCGGCAGTTTTCGTCTGCCATGGTCGGCAATTTTGCTAATGTCGGTAGTGTTCGCCATCTCCGTTCTCCTGCCCATGTTGTGGGTGGAAATTTTTGCCACCCTTGCATCTAGAACTCACATTTCTCCAGCTCTAGAGAATTCTTCATTCTTTTCATTTTCCGCACCCGCTCCCCTTTTTCTTCCTCTTTTCAACCTGCTCACGTCTCATCCCTTTCAAAAATGCATCTCCCTAATCGTGACTAGCAAACGTGCAGTTCTCTCAGATCACTACTTTCTTCCTCTGATTACACAATCATGGTTCCTGCTGTAGTTTCTGTGAAGGGTCCCTCTTCATCGACGTCTTTTCAGCAGAAGTTCTTCCAGGTCACTAAAGTTTCCCTGAAGTAGTCCAAGACCAAGAAGAAGACTAAAAATAAAGATTGATAGTTTGGAGAAAGATCTCGACAAATGGAAAGAAATGAAAGATCCCAAGAAGAGCACTCTGATGTCTGTTGGTGCCATCTCCAGTAAGGACTCCTATGTTGAGATCAAGGAGTCACTGATCTTCAAAATCCAGAAGAAATGATCCAGAGTTTCGAAGGGATGATCCAGAAAGATTTTGAAGAAGCATCTTTCTCAATGTCTTCGGTGGACAGCATTTTGGATGCTCAGTTAACTTTGGAGAATTTGAAATCTAGGTTAACTGGCCACTCTAAAGCCATCACAGCATTGAAAGATGCGTTGATCAGAGCAAGTGTCATCTCCAAGAACGCAGTTACGCCAGATAGCATAGGAATTTAGGCATCGATCGCCATGTACGATGCTCATATGAAGAAGTCTGGCAGCAAGAATTGACACTCTCTCTCCCCCTTCTCTCTTCTTCTATCCTTATGCATTTCTGTTTTGTGCAGAATGCATGCAATTTTGTAATATGTAATTACTTGTAAATATTTTGGAAAATATCTAAAAGTCAAAGATGAGTCATCTTTGACCAAGATATTTTATATTTTATTATTTTCTATTTTTGAGGGTTTTCTCCCTATTTATAGTGGAGACCTCATTTGTAAATGATCTTGGAAAATTTAATAGCAAACACTCTGCTGAAGTTGAAGCAACTTTTGAGACTTTGTGCTCAAATTTGTAAATCATATTCTGTTGAATGAATGAGAAATAGGTTATTTCAGACTTTGTGTTGAGATTGTCTGTGTTATTTAGGAAATAGTTCTTATGTCTTTTTCTTGGTAACATCTTGTTTATCTGATTTAATAAGCAAGTGGGTGTGTTTATTTTATCTGAGGGTGCTTCTAGAGGGTAGAAGATAGACTTTGTGCTGATTTTACCTTTGAGATTCTTTTATCTTTTGTAGTTTCAGGTGAAGACTTTGTGCTTCACTTTACTCTATGATTGTACTTGTTTTAGATATGTGGAGAAGCTACGAAAGACTTTGCGCTTGCGTGAGCGTTCTTGTGGACTTTGTTACTTCAGGTGATCTCTTGCTCTTCATTTGACACCATTCCTGAAAGAAGAGGAATGTTGTTAGCATTAGACCAGGATTTTCTCCCTTTTGTTCTTTATACATTACTTCTAAAAAAAGAGAAGTAGATGCTGTTATACCACCCCCATGTGTTATTTTCTGCTTAATTATATATATGCTTATAGCACTTAAATATTGATAGGGAACCTCCCCTTGATGAGAGGAGAGATTTACCTCATCTAGATCTGGTAAAGCCACACTCCTCGTGGTGTAAATCTCCCTTATGCTGTGGCTGATATCCCCATTTTGTCATCAGTTAGTTGACGACAAAATATTCACCCAACAGTTTTTGGCGACTCCGCTGGGGACTCGAATGTCCAGTCTGAAAGCTCAAGTTTTAGATTGAAGCAGTCCCTACCCTTATCCATTACATAATTTGGTGACTCCGTTTCATGTCTTACCCATTATCATTATAGCCTTACCAGCTACCTCCATTATATTATCTGGTCTGCAAAACCAGAGCTACTGGGAAGAACGTGCATTTTGAAGCCTCAAGCTTCAACTTGAAGTAGTTTTAGTCCCATTTTTGTTTTGAAAACCTGGCAACTCAACACTACACCAGAAGTTAGAGATCTAAGGGTGTTGTTGACCCTGTGTTTGAATTGGCACAACAGAGTAATTTTGATCTGTTTCCTCCACCAGCTTCTCTTCAATGGTCTAGGAGTTTTCCTTCTAGCCTTGTCAGGTCACCAACACAAGGTAGAACTCCTTTTCCCACTGTCAATCACTGCCTACCTATAAACACTCCACCAAGGTTTGTTATCCCACCTTTTAATCCTCTTATCATAATGGCTCAAGGCCCATGGGGTAATTCCTTTGGCCCTCTTAATTTAACCCCACCTCTGCATGAACTACCCCGTAGTTCTAGGAAAAATTTTCCTAAGTTTTTTGGTGATGGAAAGGTTCATCCCGACGAGCATATTATTGCTTTCTCCATAGCATGTGGTGTAATTGGTGTCAAATTTGAAGATGTAGCGATGAGACTTTTTGTGGAGACTTTGCAAGGTGCTGTTACGGATTGGTTCTATCACTTACAGGTCGGGTCAGTGACTGACTGGAATACACTAAAGTCCATATTTGAAGCTAGATTTAAACCTGCTAAAGATGCACATGCTTTGTTAGCTCAGCTAACACAGATGAAAAAATAATCCCAGGAACCCATGAGGGATTTCATAGCCAAATTCAATAAATTAAGAAATCGAATTCCAACCGTGGCTCAGCCCACACTGGAAAATCTCAAGTGCTTTTTCATCAACTCGTAGCTTCCTGAAGTAAGTTTCCTGTTAAGGCGAGCTGGCCCTATGGATCTAGCATTGGCTCAAAATTTGGCTACTGAGATTGAGGATGATCTTATCCTGGCAGGTAAGATCAGAAAAGATTCTAGTAAAAATAAATTCCCTTCATCTGCTGAAAGCCCTTCTACAGCTACTACAGATCCTATGGTACAAAAGTTAGCAAATGAAATGCTAGCTCTCAGAAGATAGATGGCCCAAGTTATGTCTACTTCTCCTAATCAGGATATGCCAAGGAGGACATTTCAGAATCAAGCGTACCAAGGCAATGGTGCTAGGAATCAAGGGCAGCCAAATCATCTTCCTTCCACAAAGAGAAACCTCACCCTTGAAGCCCCTCCAACCAACACAATGATTGGATATCTGGAAACAGAACGTGCTTCCCCTTTCCAACCTGAGTTGGACCAACAATATGATGCTAATCTCTTTGGAGATCAAGAAGAAGAATTAGCTAGTGACTCTGTCATTGGCTACCTAAATTATCAAGAGGAACCCAGAAGTGAGGGGAATGCAACTGAAGGATCATATGCCGTATTCACCTGGTCCCATAAATAGTCAGCTCGACAAGCTAATAAAGAGAAGATAGAGGAGCAACCTCGGCCAGTAGCTTCAATTGCCAAGTGGGGAACCACTCTGCCCTTCCAACCAAAGGACCCGGTAACTATTGAAAAGGTACGTACCCCAAGCACCTCTGCCCCCTTTACTTCAACTTCGCAAACCAGCCCTTCCCATCCCAGAAACCAAAAGAGTGAACTCCCATCCTCTATGCCTAGTCTAATACTGACATTTGATATAATTGAGCATGTCAAAAAGACTAAAATTCAAATGTCTAAACCTGAATTTCTACAAGCCCATCCTGAACAGTTGGATAGATTGGCAAAATGTGTGAAAGGTACAGCTGTCCCTGTAGGACAAGAAATTTTGAGGGTAACTCATGATCCCCCAAAAGATATATCCACCTAGAACAATCTTGTTGTGACTCCTCTAGTTGCTCCTGAGAAAATAGAGAAAATAGAACCTTTCTATGTTTCTCTATTAATAAATGGTCACAAGCTGAGCAACTGCATTATCGATTCTGGTGCATCTGACAATGTTATGTCTACTAGAGTGGCATAATCTCTTGGTCTCACATTGACTAAAACTTTTGGGAGATGTTTCTCCATGGAGAACAAATAAGTACCACTATTGGGGCAAATCAAAGATGCCCAATTTGCATTTACAGCATTCCCTGACAAGAGGATTAAGATGACAGTGCTGGTAGCTGACGTCCCAGCCTCATATGGCATTCTGCTTGGATGAAAATTTTGTAGAGATGTCAGAGGAGAATTAAGCATGGACTTATCCCAGGCAAGGATCCCTGTAAAAGGCATGATGCAAAGGTTACTCCCTGAAAGAGAGGCAAAGTACGTGGTCACCCAAACGTCATCTCCTGCGGCTCAGATTTTGTTTGACTCCTCTGGCAGGGGTATTTATCTTCTAACCACAAAAGACATTCATGAAGAACTTGTTAAAGCCCTTGAGAATGCCAACCAAAAAATCGGTTCAACTGAAATAATGACAAGTGGACTTGATAGTGCCAATCAGTGGTGGGTGTCAAATGAGGACAATCAAATCAGGTGATGGATAGAACCAGAAGAGCAACCAATTATGGTATCTAACCATGTTGTTGTGCATCATGATCAGGGAAAAGAACTCTTCACCCAGAAAACAAAGATTCATGGTTTTTGGGTCAAAAGACAAATCTTGCTGTGGGGCAAGAGGAGAAAACTAAAGGGATGGCACAGGAAGTTGGTTTTCTGGTGGAAGTTTCCATTTACACATCATCAATTCTGGGGGGAAAATGGCCTCTTACTGGTTTATCAAGATAGAGCATCATCGCCACTGCCTCTAAAGGGGCAGCATCTGAGGTGCTTCATTTCTTGAAGTGCCAAATAAATTCACCTGTATATTTGTATAGTCTTTAGCTTTGTTTTATTCATTTTATTTTTATTTTTGGAGCTTTTCTTTTTGAGTAGCTTGACTCCGTGGCCCCATGGCACGCTTCTAAGGCACTGGAGATTTTGGATTCTACTCCCTTCAATTACTTTTTGTAATAGAAGGTAGTTCCCCAATAGGAGCCAACTATTGTTTCCAAAATCAGCTGTGCTTATTTTTGGAGCTCCCCCACGAAACTTGTCTGTTTCATCTTTTTGTCTCCCTCAGTTCGTCCTTTGAAATGGTTTGTAAATTCTCTCTCATCTTGGCCTCAAAATGAGAAGTGGTTACCATCTCGTTCTGGCCAAATTTTCCCTCCCCTGGACTCCTTCCAAAGTTGGTCTTTTCTTCCATTTCCCCTGTGCAAGGGTGGAAAATTTTGCCACCTCTACGTTTTTCTTTATTTTTTTTGTGCAAGGGCAGAAAAATTTGCCACCCCTGCACTTTTGCCTACAAGGGTGGAAAATTTTGCCACCCTTACCTGTGTTCTACATCCCCTTTTTTCCACCCGTGCAGTGGGCGGTAAATTTGCTGCCGACTGCCGCTGCTACCGTCATCGGCTAATTTCTGCCATGGTCGGCAGGTTTGCCGACGTCAGCAGTTTTCGTCTACCGTGGTCAGCAATTTTACCGACGTCGATAGTGTTCTCCATCTCCATTCTCTCACCCATGTTGTGGGTGGAAATTTTTGCTGCCCTTGCATTTGGAACTCACATTTCTCTAGCTCTGGAGAAATCTTCATTCTTTTCATTTTCCGCACCCACTCCCCTTTTTTTTCCTCTTTTCGACCTGCTCGCATCTCATCCCTTTCAAAAATGCATCTCCCTAATCGTGACTAGCGAATGTGCAGTTCCCTCAGATCACTACTTTCTTCCTCTGATTGCACAATCATGGTTCCTATTGTAGTTTCTGTGAAGGGTCCCTCTTCATCGGCGTCTTTTCAGTAGAAGTTCTTCCAGGTCACTGAAGTTTCCCTGAAGTAATCCAAGACCAAGGAGAAGACTAAAAATAAAGATTGATAGTTTGGAGAAAGATCTCAGCAAATGGAAAGAAATGAAAGATCCCAAGAAGAGCACTCTGATGTCTGTTGGTGCCATTTCCAGTAAGGACTCCTATGTTGAGATCAAGGAGTCACTGATCTTCAAAATCCAAAAGAAATGATCCAGAGTTTCGAAGGGATGATCCAGAAAGATTTTGAAGAAGCATCTTTCTCAATGTCTTCGGTGGACAACATTTTGGATGCTCAGTTAACTTTGGAGAATTTGAAATCCAGGTTAACTGGCCACTCTAAAGCCATCACATCATTGAAAGACGCACTGATCAGAGTAAGGGTCGTCTCCAAGAACGCAATTGCGCCAGACAACATAGGAATTTAGGCATCGATCACCATGTACGATGCTCATCTGAAGAAGTCTGGCAGCAAGAATTGACACTCTCTCTCCCCCTTCTCTCTTCTTCTATCCTTATGCATTTCTGTTTTGTGCAGAATGCATGCAATTTTGTAATATGTAATTACTTGTAATATTTTGGAAAATATCTAAAAGTTAAAGATGAGTCATCTTTGACCAAGATATTTTATATTTTATTATTTTTTATTTTTGAGGGTTTTCTCCCTATTTATAGTGGAGACCTCATTTGTAAATGATCTTGGAAAATTTAATAGCAAACACTCTGCTGAAATTGAAGCAACTTTTGAGACTTTGTGCTCAAATTTGTAAATCATATTCTGTTGAATGAATGAGAAACAGGTTATTTCAGACTTTGTGTTGAGATTGTCTGCGTTATTTAGGAAATAGTTCTTATGTCTTTTTCCTAGTAACATCTTGTTTATCTGATTTAATAAGCAAGTGGGTGTGTTTATTTTATCTAAGGGCACTTCTAGAGGGTAGAAGATAGACTTTGTGCTGCTTTTACCTTTGAGATTCTTTTATCTTTTGTAGTTTTAGGTGAAGATTTTGTGCTTCACTTTACTCTACGGTTGTACTTGTTCTGGATCTGTGGAGAAGCTATGGAAGACTTTGCGCTTGCGTGAGCGTTTTTGTGGACTTTGTTACTTCAGGGGATCTCTTGCTCTTCATTTGACACCATTCTTAAAAGAAGAGGAATGTTGTTAGCATTAGACCAGGATTTTCTCCCTTTTGTTCTTTATACATTACTTCTGAAAAAAGAGAAGTAGATGCTGTTATACCACCCCCATGTGTTATTTTTTGCTTAATTATATATATGCTTATAGCACTTAAATATTGATAGGGAACCTCCCCTTGATGAGAGGAGAGATTTACCTCGTCTAGATCTGGTAAAGCCACACTCCTCGTGGTGTAAATCTCCCTTATGTTGTGGCTGATATCCCCATTTTGTCATCAGTTAGTTGATGACAAAATATTCACCCAACAAAAATAATGAAAAAAATAAATAAAAACATAAAAATATTTTAAAGAAAAAGAAACTATTCCCTTATTTATCTTAATATAGATTATGAAAAGGAGATTATAAATACATATGGATGGGAGAAGAAGTTGTAACACAAGAAGGAAACTACACATGAGAATATATAGAGGAGAAGGATAAATTTAGTAGAACCTAGTATCAAACAAAAGAAGGGAAGGTAACACAGAGGTAGGCATATGCTTGTGTATTCTCTAAATTTTGCATTCAATGGATTATGTTTATTTTGATAAAATTGGTTATATATAAATATAAAACCATGTATATATATTTTAACTAGATAATTAATGTTTTTATTTAGGCAATGTGTGATAAATAATATCAGGAATAATATAACATGATTTCTATTCATAGTCTATAATAGAATAAAATTGTGCCCTCCAGGTGGAATCTATCAACTATAAGAATGCCTAGTATTTTTAGAAAATGAAATTATTATATGCATACATGGTATTGGGTAGAAACTTGTAGTGATCTGAGCTAACCCTTAACCCATGAACTTAATGGATTATCCATTATCTAATCTGAACTACTTTTTAGAACTTAATATGCTATTAGATTATATTACAATGAACATGATTTTGTAGGGTATAGTCATCATGCTAATGTTAATCAAAATGAACTTGAGTATATTTTACAAACATCATGACTATGTTACAATGACTTAAAAAAGTCTGTAACAACTTAAGTTTATGTACAGTGACTTAATTTTATCTACAACAACCTATATTACGAAGTAGTGTTCTATATTAAATATGAGCAATAAGGATTTATGTCAAACATACATATATAACATGATGTATATATTTCTCATGTGATTGTGATTATATATATATATATATATATATATATATATATATATATATATATATATATATATATAATTTCCTTAAGATATATGTATATATTTGATTAACATATGAATTTATCTATTATCATAGCATATATATACATTATTGAACTAAGTTTTGTGAGTATATATAATGATTTATAATTATATTTACTCAACGATTTGAAATGTAGTGATCTAAAATGTAATGATTTAATAAAATATTGTAGAGATTTAAAATTCAATGATTTGATAAAATACTTTAGTGATATAAAATGCAATAATTTGATAAAATATTTCAATGGTTTAATGCATATGAAACAACTTGTATACATATGCAGTGACTAGTATACACATGCAGTGACTTGATATAGAGTGAAAAAAATATTATAAGCTATGCAATGATTTATGAAAAATGATAATAATATATTATTGCATATTCTTTAATAATGAATTATTCAATGATATTATCTATGCAATAAATTTCCCTTTTTATATAGCAAACCTGATGCTTGCAGGTATGCAATGACTTATAATAACTTTGACATAAGTACTCTTCCATATATATTTATTATAATGTATTCCAACTATAATATGGATTGGAATAGCTGAATCCCATATCTGAATATTACATTACATAATAGAGATACTTTATCCATATCTAAGATAAGGATAAAAAGTATAGTTTATAATATTATATAGAGATCTTATAATATTAAGAAATATTATATGTTCATGTGTAATAGTTCTAAGATATAGTTATGTCATGCATCATATGGCTTAAATTTAATTTAATTTAATTTAATCTAGCTATGTATATGAGTGGGTACTAAGAACTTGGATTGCCATAAATATATGATATAAATGATGACATAAGTACTCTCTCATAATAAACATAATTATATGAAATGCACATGTATCAGGAATAAAATAGATACTTCTAAGACATATGTTCATATCAGACACTTTTCTTGAAAGAAATATTGTTTAGATGAATTAATTACAATTGACCCTATTATGAAGTTACATATGAGCTCACATATGAATAATGTGTCTTTGGTATTATATGTTACATGGGTAAGAATTATAGGGTTGGTGTATTGTATATTGGTTTGTTGTAAACTTGTGTACTATATGTACCATGGGTACACTAAAATGCATGAGGGGGTGTATACATATATAGATATATTGGGATGCATGCTTATTACTTAGTTTTTGACTAGTATCTAATCTTGGCTTGATTGATTTATATATCTATGTACTTGATGAAAATATTGTGTATTGTATAAGAGTAATTAGTATATTATTGAATACTAATATGCAACCAAAATATGAAAGACTATGTTGCCTTGAGAACTTGTGTGCAAAGTTAGGTAAATTTTGGATAAGTCAGGATGAACATCTATCTAGTTAGGGATAAAAATTATGAAGTATAATAACATTGTAAAATCCCTAATTTTATAAAAATTGTTAATATACTTCGTGAATAGGGAAGTTATAATCAAATGGGATATTGATTAAGAAATATAAATGAACATTGACACAACATTTACATGTCATTTGAGTACTTATATGTGGTGCATATTATGATGCATAAGTACTCATATATAGGAGATACACCAATAGAAATGGATGGTTAAATAAATACATAAAGTTACTTAGAGATTCAAAACTATAACCATATTAAAATAATCTCTTAGAAATGAATGAGATGTTTAAATGAAAGATTATAATGGGTTTATGGGTTCTCTATTTCTCTACAAATAGTATGATTGATTGTTAGTTTATATATATTTATTATTGAATACTTATGTGTGATACATATTATGAGAGTGTTAATATATATAAGTGTTTAGACATATATAACATATAATAGTGAATTGTGATATGTGCATATAGGTTATAGTAGTATACAGTTTAAACATAGAGTATACCTAGGTGATATAATATAGTACTTTATTGATTATTATTTATGTTTGTGGGTCATTCAATTTTTGAAATCATAAGTTTGGTTATGTGTAATTATGTATTTGTGTTCATAAATAATTAACTATGATATTATGGGATGTCATAGAGTACTAAAGTATAAATTTATATCATACTTCAATGGTATAAAACTAAAATTGATATACCTAGAACTCATTCATATATTTTATGGAATAAATGTATGTTTTTTATTACTCTTATGCTTAGAATGTTATGTGATATGATTTTTAGTAGGGTGTAAATTGTATGAATATTTTGGTTATATTATGTTAACCAATCTCACATTGTTGATAATGAGTAAGGAGTGAGATGGACTTCAGTAGTTTACTAGTATCACAATTTTAGATGAATATAATTTGATTGAGTGGTGTGTATGAATTTTGACTGATATTTATATTTTTATTAATTATTATTATTGAAAACTTTGTCCAAAGTAATGTTTAGTGAGACATTGTCATTTAATGAGTTTGATTTACATGTTTGTATGATATATTACAATAAAATGAGTTTTCTATAATACACCACATGTTTAGTTTTATAAATTGTACAACACATAGGTATTATCTTATCTCTCTAGATTCCCACACCATCACTATCTACTCATCCATGAAGGGAGGGAAATTATCTGATGGCATTAGTGTGGGGGATCATTAGTCCATGGTTGGTCTAGAAAAGTGCTCAAATGATGCTCTCCCTCCCCACAATAGTACTACTTTTGATATGACACTTGAGATTGCCATAGCTACTAAAGAGTCTAGGGAATTCATGATCCAATGATCTATGTATATTATTTATGTACATTGTATTATATTTTATTTATTATTAGAAACATTATCATGAAGAGATGTAACTACCTATTTACCATGGATTGATAATAGTGGTTGTATATTATATCAACTATGGTTGGCTATCTGTAATTACTTTCTATGTTTGTATTATGATGTGTTTCTTATGATGATATTGATCATTCATGTATGGTGTAGTATGCCTCATTTAGAGTTATCACACTTAAATTATCTTATATGATTTTTGGTTAGGTTCTTATGGTTTAATCTATTTAAAGTATATGTGTTTAAATTTTAAAAAAAATCATGTTATCTATGTCAAACCTCACATGATTATTACATTTTGTATCAAAGTTATGGCTCAAACTCTAATATATAATGAGTCTATTAGAAATTGTGTATCCTTTTATTTACCAAAAATAAGGATTGTGAAAAGTGTGTGCCACATTGAGTTTGTACCCTTAAGATTACTTGTAACCTCTTAGAGTTTTTAAGGGGTTGATTATCAAGTGTCTCAATGGTGTTATTTGTAATCAATGTTTGGTAGGTGAGTGCATAGCAAAGTTCTTGAGTCATGAAAAAAAGGTTCCTACAATTTTTTATGATCATATAGATTGACACCTCAAGAATGATTGCATCCTTTCTTATTAAACAAGTCACCTCTATCATTTGTGTTTAAAAATCATGAGATGATTCTCACTTAAGTATATGTGCTTTAGTGTTTATATCTTAAATACCCTAATCCTAGGAGTGGTAAATCTTATAAGACCATTTTTAGTTTATTACCACCTAGTGTAGTGGGAATTTTCTTGTAATAGAGTGTAGATGTTTTGGTTGAGAATTCGTATATGTGAGAAGTTTGTTTATAGATTAGCACCCTTATGTATATATGGTTTAGGAAGAAGTATCATCTCTCATAGTGGTCATAGAGGTGAGTTTTATTCTCTCCTTCTCTTTTGATATCATTATAAGCCCATTGAGTGGATGTGTATTTTCATGATGTTGAAACTTGTTACTAAAATGTTATTTTGACCTTATTCCCTTGAGTTCATGGAATAGAGTCTTTTACTTCTTGTTGAGATGGAAGTTGTAGGACTAGATGGATTGGTGAAACTTTTTGGTTATTATTTTCCTTTCATTTGTGGAAGTAGGTTATGATACTACTCTTATAATATAATAGGTAGTGATTATGGCAACTTCAGTTGCAGTGTTTTATTTTTACCATGTGAGGGTATTTAAGATTTATGTTGTTGAGATGTTGGTTCTCTACATTCCACTTGTGACTTTTATAGTCACACTTCCTAGTGTTATTTTTGAAATTTGACCATGTGGAGTGATGAACCTTGAATTTAGATTAATTCTAGATTAAGAATTATAAGTTGATTATAATTGTTATGTTATTATATACCCTTAGTTTGATTGATATTATTCTATTTTTTCTTAAAGCATGTTATTTTGAAGATTTATTAATGCACCTTTACTGAGAGAGAGTAGGTTATAGGGTGTTTGAAACATCTTGCTAGTCTAAAAGGGTTGAGATAAACTTTTAACTTGTTGAGTACTAGCTGAGCAAGCAAGGAGACATTATCTCAGTTGTTACCTTTATAAGGTTGTAAGGATAGTGTAATCCTTGGTCTATATATGTTATGTTAATTTTAAAATTATTTTCTCTGAACTATGAATATAACACTATAGGTTAAGATGTGAAATATGATACTAGTTATGTTTGGCTAGTGGCAACTTAATACACATATATAATGATTATATGATTTTTCATGTATGTATGTTGGTACATCTAGAATTATTTAGCATATAGTATTGATTTTTATGATCTATTAGTATATAATTATGATTCACTAAAACTTGTACATATTTTAGAGATCATTAGGTCATGGAGACATAAGGGAAGAGTGGTGAATTAAGAATGTGAGATAGGAGTGGATCTTATTTAATCTCATATTGGCTTAGTAGTTACTAAATTTGGATTTGATAAGGGTAGCTTGCCAAATCTAGGATTTGATAGATGGACTTGTCAAATTTATTGAGTTAGGACTCAATAAAGGGAGCTTGTTGAATCTAGGATTTGGTAGATGGACTTGTCAAATTTAGTCATATGGCCATACACTTGTATACTATGTAAAGGGTATTGTTAATGCCACTAAGTGTACCATAGGGGTTATTAGTGTTCAAAGAACACTTCTCATTTTAGAATTCTATGAATTTAGAGCATGAGTATCAGGTTGTGGTAACTTAATATTACTTATGGTGAGATAGCAATAGAGATATGTATAGGTGTTCCAAAAATTTATAAGGAGTGATGGCTAGGAGCCATCACGGTCCACTATCTATGAATTGTATAGAATATATGTGAATTCTTAGTGCTCTATGATCTGAACCTAATCTAAAAATTAATCTAGGTGTATATTTATAATGAAGCTAAAACTACAGTGATCTGGTGTAAAAAGGGTGCAAAGAGAAGGGTAAGGTAGAATAGAAAACAAGTGATTGTCAATCTTAGTTTCAAATATCATGACAAAGCATCCATTACAACTAAGTGTGCATTCAAACCAATATACAATGTAAAATATCCTAAGCTTAGATTTCACTATATACCAAGAAAACTTTAATGGATAATGTAAAGAATCACAAGTAAGAACTAGGTCTACTTTTAAAAATTTTAAACTATAATCAAATAATATTTGCACATCTAAATATAAAGCAAAATGAAGTGAATAAAAACCCAAGATCCTCTAACTAATCTACTATATGCACAAATTAGAAACCCTATCATTAGAAAATGCAACCCATAATTCAAAGAAACTATATAAATTCAAGACATAAACTAGCAATTGAGAGAAAAGATATCTTAGTAATTGACATTATCAAATATGGACAATCTTTGTAGAACTCTTTGATTATATTAATTTCTTTAAGTATATAAAATTTGATCAAAAATTCTCTCCCCTTTACAATATGGTGATATATGCATTTATAGAAAGATAAGGCAATACACCAGTCAGTTACAAAATATAGGCGTACAAAAGATAAGGACAATTGTATTTCCATATAAAATTATAGTATACACTCATTTTTCACAATCAAATTGACCTAGAGGCAATATGATAACAAAATATCATATGCCTTACAAAAGAATATTCCTATTTTAGATATTACAATTTTTTTATTAAAAGGAATATTTATCTAGCTAGTGGGCCCATTGCTAAAGTGTCCCCTTATTGATTCTACAGTAATTCTATGGATTTCTAATGTTGCTCCTTGATAAAATCAAGGTCCATGGTTTACTTCATGAGATAAATTTCTTCTTGATCAGCCAAGTCATCCAAATCCTTGTCATCTCTATCCATAGCCTCCTTTATGCTCCTGAACTTTATAATCTTTTCCTCAACATTAAAGATCATATCCAAGATTCTTCTATTGTCCCTACTAAATTGGCCTTGTATTTTGTTATTAACTAATTGCATGACCAAGGTGACCATATACTTGAATTTATATTCATCAATGACTCCAAGGGAATCAATCTTGGTAGGATTAACTAGCATTGAACCCAAAAGCTTCTCAATCCTAGTGATTAGTTCCTTGTCTTCTGTTAGGAGCCTATCCAAATTTATTTTCCACACACTTAGGCCTTAGATTTTATCGATTAACATCCCCAATATGGAATTTAGACGGGCCAAGTTGATATAATTCAATTTAGGAATCTTGTTCCCAATCTATATGTTGATGATATCCCTTAGTTTGGTCTCTACTTCTTACCTTTATATTATCATTTCCTTAGCTACTTGTCTTTGCTGTATTAGTGCATATTTCCTTAACTTCATGTAATATAGAGATCCAAACATATAAAATAATGAGGCTTCAAACATATACAAAATGGCATTAGGCACATACAAAATTGCCTATGTCTCAAGGTTCTCCTTCTCTAAATTATGGATCCTCTACTTTATTCCCCTGATTTTAACTTTAGCCTAAGTTGATTGGGCATCAAGTAAACTTTCAACATCCTCATTATGAATAGGATGCTCTCCTATATTTTTTCCTTAAATAGGGGTTAGACCAATAAAAGGTTCCACCTTTTGAAAGGTTAACTCTTTATTTCTCACCATGGCTTTCTTAGTGGTGACCCTTTTCAATTTAGCTATCTCTGGATTAAATTGGATAGCGGTGACTAGTTTTGTGAACTTGTTAGGTTATGAGACCTCAATTATTGATCTTCTTAATACTCCAAGAGCATCCATCTTCTTGCCTTCAAGTCTTCAAGTAACCACAATTTTTCTTTCTTCCTATTCCCTCATAATATCCTTAATCCATGGCTTAATATCATCATATAATTCAATGTTATAAACTTTTGTTATGGCCCATGAATGAGAGAGAGAAGGGATATTTTGAAAATTTCCATAAATCAACTAGTCAGGGATGACTACTCCATGAATGGGGAATTTATCATTGAATAGGTTGATCTCACTTTTAGGGTGTGTGAGAGTTAACCTTGGTCTTTTAGGTCCAATAGGGACTAGTGTCATTTCTACCTTCTTCTCTTTAGGAGCCATTGGGATTATTTTGCGGTGCTGTCACAGTGTCACTGCTAGTCTGCTACCCTATTCTGTCACGGCCCATATATTCTCACACGATGTCACGCAGGCTGCAGGCTGCGGGCTGCAATTGGGGGGAAATTGGAATTTGGAAATTGGAATGGAATGACCAGTGGCAAAGAGTCAAATACCAACCCTCTTCAAGACTTCAACTACCACGAAAATTCATCAATGCGGAGTCTATCGATTGCCAACTTGCCACTGCTAGTGTGTCGGTGCCAATTTGCAATGTGCGCACTGCGCAACTCTTCTAATAAATTTAGAAGATTTAATAATTAATGTTATGGGGAAAGAGTGACAAGACAAACGGAGTGTCGAACTCGGGAAGTCGGGATTTCGGAGCCGGAGGGCTAGAGGCTGGACTGGGACGCTGAGCTAGTGAGCTTATAGTTATAAACTTAAGGCATATAGGCTTAGCCTTATATAAAATTAAAACGGAGGTTTTTTAAAAGTGAACCTCAAAATGACAGTCTTTTAAAAAAATCCCCGTCCTTCATTACGGTTTTAAAATAAAATTGGAAGTATTTTACGTTTAAAATGGTAAAAAACGTTTAAACGGGGGTCAAATTTAACCCCTCCATGTCCTTGGACAGTCCGTAAAGTATGTGAACATGCTCCTTCTTCTTTGCCTGCATCCCAGCTAGGATCTCTCCAACGCTCACGAATCTCGGACATGAAAATATCGCAGATAAGATAAATGTTCTTCTCTCTAGCAGAGCGCACCAACTCTGTGAGTACCTGTACATCCATTGTGGTGCCCAATGGGTTCGACGGATTTGTTATCAGAACCCCCTTCACCCTTATGTTTCGCCTCTTCGCTTGCTCATACGCTTCTTCAAGCGTGATCATTGTCACTTGGAAATGGTTCGATCTGCTACACTCTACAGCTACCAACTCTACTCCCGTCTGCCATTTTATATCTCTGTCAAACCTGCAATTTACTAACATTCTAATTATATTTCGTAGAAATAGGCAATAGGAAAGTCAAAAAATATATATGTTATGTGTTGATTACCCAGGATAATATGGCGCTGGCACAGGGAAAGCTTCTACTGGATCCGCGAGTAAAAATATTAACACCTCGCAAGCTGCAGTTGCTCCCGCGGTGAGGACTATTCTTTATTTTTCAAAATTCACTCTTATTCCCCCCACTTCCTACATAAATAATGCAATACCTTGCATGCCATCAAATATGGTTAAGAAAATTACATTTCAACCAAATCGAGATCATTTGCCTCTTATAATCTTATTGTTGTACCATCTCTGAATGCGGGAAGGCCATGATAATCGTGATAATTTGCAATCTCCTTATAACTTGAAATGCCGTTATGCGCAAATGGAGGACTATGGGATGCTAAAGTTTCATGCCAGCCTTTGTATCAAATCATAACGAAAACTTAAACATAAAAATAAGGGCATTAAGCTAAAGAGAGAAAAACTTTATCATAATATTTAGTATTCCAATGAAATAGAAATTGGAATAGAAATTGGAAACTATTTCATAAATAAATTGGTTGAAGATTTCTAGTGTTTGAGCATCTTTTGAGGGCTTCAATTAATTTTCATGGTAATTCACGAGATTTCTAGCAACATATTAGAGTGTATTTTGATCCTGAGGAGAATAGTTTATTAGCTTAAACTTGAAAATATTGTAAACATTAAATACATCCTCATGGATGTCAATTGATGATCACATGAACATCAATTTTAAGTTAGTGAATTTTTTAATTTACTGGGATTAAATTTGATTGTTGTGTAAGCATCAAATACATCCTCATAGACATCAAATGATGGTCATGAAAGCATCAAATTTAAGCTCATAAAATTATTATGACCCAATGTGAGAGTGCACTCAGCACCTCCATGAGGCTTTTGAGGATATAAAACTTAATTCACTCCATCAAATCAAAGATCCATGATGAAGCGAGAACTATTGGATGGTGATACAAGGGCTCTGTGATGATTAGTTGCTTTTATTAGGTGAGCCCCTTTGATTTTAATCCTCAAATGTAAGAGTTTCATGTGTCGATCATATAGGATTTCCATCATATTTTAACTTTTCAAATATACTTCACTCTATTTGACCAAGTATTCATGATGAAGCAACAACCATTGGATGAAGGCTAAAGGCCCAACTTTGTCAGGGCCTTCACATCATTGGATTCTCTTCCCATGATGAAGCATAGATCATTACAACTTTTAAGATACATGTTGTTTAAGTCAAATCTCGATCCTTTCTTGCTCCATTGGATCAAATACCATGATAAAATAAGGATCATCAGATCTACGAGAAGTAGGAAAGTTATGTCAAGACCCACTATGACATAAAAGTCTTAGGCTAAGGTGTTATGGTTAAGGTGCCATTTGTATTAATAAATACAATGGGGCCTTAGGATTAAAATGTTATGCTAAGATATAAATCAAAAGGACCAAGATAGGAAATACTACAAGGACCCTAAAAAATGAATATTAGTTAGGCATGAAAGGAAATTAAAAGGGAAAATAATAAAGGGGACCAAACATTTTAGGTTAAGTGTTAATCATATTTAAAAAACATGACTAAACTTAGGATATGAAATCATGCTTAAGTCCAAATTAGGTTTTAAATGTTTCCCACCAATTTGGTTCTTGTGAGTATTCAAATTTGAACTGAGGGTTTTGCTAGGGTTTTAAAAAAATGAATTTCTTATGAGAAAACATCATGGAACCTACAACTAAAAGTCATAAAGACCATTTATTAGCACTCTTAGTCAAAATTAAAGTAAAACATAATTAAGTAAGCTTGCTTTTGATAAAGTGGATGATCTTCAAATTCTAAAAATTACTTTATTATGCCATATTTTCATGTTTGATCTTTAGGGTTTCTCAAGGGTCCCAATTTTTAAAAAATGGGGGTATGTTGGTCACAACAAATGGTGACTCATGGGGGAAACATAGAAATATGTTATAACCTAAAAACTCTAATTTAAAAAAATAATTATAACATCCACTCCATTTGATCAATATCATCATTCAAGTCAGATTATGGTTGAAACAAATCTTACACTTGTAAACTTAGTGTCAAACATCAAGACATAGCTAAACTATGTGTGCTTTGATTCCACTTACTATTTGCCATGGGGTTCAAAAAAAAATTCCAATTTTCATGTCCTTAATAACTAACAATTGACTTGGAGCATGTTTATATATCCATTAGGAACTATGCTTTTAGTTTAGATAAGGCTTGGGCATTACTCTACTACCAACCAGACATCCATAGCTCTGATAGAGATGCATTTTTTTCCACTTAAGGCCTTGCTCCATTGCTAGCTAGGCATCTATAGCCCCAGTGGAGATTATGAAAATCACCTATGCCTAGAAGTTTTTGATTTTGCATTATATCATTCCTTTTGTATTTTATTTAGTATTCTATGCTTTTAATGAGGTTGGGAACTAGGGTAGCTAGGTTTTAGGATTTGGTCAAATGTCTTATCTTTGGAAAATCACCTATGGCTACAACCATTATCCCAAGAAAGGATGTTGATTAAGTGCTAATATAGGTATACCATGATAGTTTGAGATCTTACTCTACAATTTTAATTATTCTTAAAACCAATTTGAAGTCAAGACAATAGTCAGGTTCTCATGAAATAGTTGGCTTCTTTTATTGGTCTTTACCAATTTATCCATGTTACAACATTATGCTTTACATTTTAGGACCATTTTCATCATATAAATGGGGTTCATGCCTATATTTTTGAATATTGGTAATTTTCAATCAGACTTCATAACTTTGAGCTCAAGATTATCCAAAACAACTTATTAGAATCAAAGAATAAAATAACAAAAAAACAAACACATAATAGAAAGTAGCAAGGTAGGAAACAAAGGGGGAAAAAATAAATATGCATATAGATATATCTAAATAAGGGATAGGAAGGAAAGAATAGAAGGAAACTAACTAGCCTACCTACTCTAAATCTAACCATCTTATAGTTTAATGTATAAAGGCCTCAGGAGGAACAATAGAGAAGTAGTGCTTGAGGTATTGTCCATTGGTGGGTATCATCACCTTTTCTAAAGACCTTCACCTTTGACATTTTATCAAACCACATCTTCACTATGGTCTAATGTCTACTAAAATCAGCAAAGGTTTTCTCCCATGCATCTTCCATCTAAATGATTTCCAACAATCTAGAGTTTGAAAGTTCTTGGATTTATTCCATGTACTCCTATATGAACCTGTATGCAGGTAGCTTAAGAGTGATAGGAAATATAATCTCTTGTCCATATACAAATATAAATGGTTAATATCTTAAATCTTAATTCATTCTTATCCTAACAGCCCATAGTGTAAATTTGAGGAGCCTATACCAAGTCTTAGGCTTGTTGGTAATAGACTTCTTGATTGCTTTCATTAAGTTTTTATTTGTAGAATCAAAGACTCCATTTCTTTGGGGATATTGGTTGGATGCAAACTAAGGGTAATGACATTATCATAATGTCATTCAGTCATATCTATAGATAAAAATGTAGATCCACTGTCACACACTAGAGAGACTAGAGTTCCAAACCTAGTACACATGTTTTCCTCTAAAAAGCTAATCACTTCCTCAGTCCTACATTGTTTGGTGGTTGTAGCTTTATTCCACCTTATACAATAGTCTATTATAGTGAAGACATACTTGTGACCTTTAGATGAGTTAGGTTTGATTACCCCAACAAAATCTAACCCCCATTAAGTAAAGGGTTTGTCAAACATGATTAGTTGCATAGGTATTGCTACCTTTGGTTCTGTGGTCTAAAGACTTGACATGAGTGGCATGTTCTCACATGTTTGTGAGCATCCTTAAAAATATTTGGCCTATAATAACCAAATCTAAGAATTTTATGAGTTATGGTCTTCCCAAATGGATGTCCACTACCTAAAGTTTCATGGAAGGTGATCATGATTTGGGTGGCCTCTTCTAGTGAGACACATCTAAAGTAAACTCCTTAAAAATTTCTTCTATACAAGACCCCATATTTGATCAAGTAATGGGTTTTATTCAATCTTATAGCCCTCTTTACTCCCTAGATAATCTTATAAGATAAGTACCATTAATTATTAAATATATGATCAAATCATACCACTCACTAGATTGAAAGTTTTGTTGATCTACTTGCATAAAACTTAGCCTAGGGTTAGCATTAGTAATCATCTAGATCAGCCCTTGGCATCTTATTATTTTTTTTATTTTCATCTCCAAGCCATACTCCTATGAAACTAACATCCAATTACCTCTACATTCTCCTATCTTATTATGACTTAACATAATTTTAGTGGTAGGGTCAGGTAAGATAGCATGCACCTTATTTCTAAAGATATAATTCCAAAATTTCTTAATTTACTTAACTAATGCATATGCCTACTTATCAATCAATGAATAATTTAACTCTACATTCTTAAAATTATTACTCATAAAATTTATGGGGTGATCACACCCATCAATATTTTGAGTTAACACTGGAGCCATAGTATGGTTAGATATAAAGGAATAGAGGTAGAAGTCCCTTGAGAAGTCAAGATTTATGAGGACCGGAGCTTGGCTAATGTCATCCTTGATATTTTTGAATACATTTTTGGATTATTCATTCCATGTGACCTTGGAATCCTTCTTCATCATGTCATTTAGTGGATTGACAATCTCTACAAATCCAAAAAAAACTTTCTTATAAAATTATCTTATCAAAAAATGACTTTATCTCTTTTTTACTATTTGGAGGCTCTATTATAACTATGGCCTCCACTCTTTCAGGAACTATAGAGATCCTATCCTTGGTTATAACATGTCATAATAGTTTTCTTTTAGTAACACAAAAGATACTCTTCTTAAGGTTTAAGGAGATTCCATACCTTTTACGTCTCTCAAAAACTTGTTGTAAATGCATGAAGTGATCCTCCCTATCTTTAGAAAAAAATATTATGTCATACATATAAATAATGATACATTTATCTATCAAGCCTTAGAAGGCATGTTCCATGTCCCTTTAAAATGTAGCTCTTACATTTATTATCCCAAATGGAATCTTATTGTAAGCAATTTTTATCCACTTGGTGGTGAAAGTTGTCTTCATCCTATCTTCTTTATCAACCAATACCTGGTTATAACCTAAAAATATATCAAGAAAAGAGATCATGGCTAAACTTGAAATAGCTTGTATAACCTAGTCAAGAGAGGGAAGAGGATAGTTATCTTTCTTAGATGCTTTATTTAAGTTTCTAAAGTTAATATAGATCCTAATCTCACCATTTTTCTTCTAAATTAGCACCAAATTATCCACCTAGGTAGAGTGCCTAATGGGGAAGACTATCCTAACATACATTAGTCTCTTAACCTATTTTAAGATCATTGGCTCTAAGATAGGGTTTACAAGCCTATATTTTTATCTGAAGGGTTTAAAACATTATTTAAGGGGTATAGTATGGGTAATGACCCTTAGATCAAAAATATTTAAGTCGTCATAGGACCATGCTATGACATCCCTGTATTGGGTGAGGAGCTCTTTGGATTGTTTGTTATTAATGTTTGTGTAGGATTTTACAACATTAAATAGATAGGGATGATCTTGGAGATTGAGATCAAAAACATTATAATATTTCCCACTTACCTTGGGAACCTAAGAAAATTCAGCTAGTTTATTCTGATTAGATAGTCTCTCTAAAGAAATCATCCCTTTAGGGACCTTGTTGTCATTCAATTGAATGACTTTACCATCAAACTTGTCCTACTTAGATGATTTTCATTAGTCTCATCAATAATGTGAGCATAAAATGATACATAATTGGTCATGAAATCCCATATCTATTTATCATCTTTAAAAACATGAAAATGGTTAACATTATCAGGCACTAAAGGATAAGGGATCAACTCAATGTTATAATGAGGGGAATCTTGGTTGGGCATGAGGTTAGCTATAGTAGATGACAGCTCATCATTATCTTGGTTTTCCTCTTTTGGGATGGAGGTAATGCTAAAATCATCAAATTACTTAATCAAATCCCAAACCTTGAACTTATACCTCTTAAAATATGAGAGCTTGCATTGGTATTTACTTGATACTTGGTTGATCACTAGTTATAAATCCCCATAAACTAGTAGTTCTTTGACCTTGTTATCCATAGAAAATTTCCAACCTAAGATAAGGGCTTCATATTCAATAATATTTTTAGTTCAAGGTAATTGGAGCCTATAAGAAGCATGGTACTTTATATCAGTAGGATCATTTAAGACAACACCAACACTTGATCCAACATTACACCTAGCACCATCAAAATGCAAATTCCATAGTCTAGGAACAACATGCGCACTTTTGGGATCACACCTTATTAGTCTCTAGGGTGAAAAACCCTAAGTATGATTCAATTATGTTGACCTTCTCATTCATATAATTATATTCCATTATAATGTGTTTCATCCTTGGTTCTCTTTCAAACCTAATTTGATTAGGGACTCCCTTCTAAGGTATCCATAAATGTGAGTAATCTATGGACATGTAACCATTCAAATCTTTGGTCCAATCTTTGCTTAACAAGATTACATAAACATCAAGTATATCAATAACTTGAATATCAATGAATTTTTACACCTTAGGCTCAAAAACTAATTGTATGTGAACGTTTAAAAGTTCCCTAATTACCTTAACTCTAGATTTGTCTAATCGAGTTACAACTCTATTATAATTAATAGGAGTCAGGCCATGTTTTTTGCATATATTTACAGGCATGATGTTGGCAAAAGCACCATAATCTAGTAAGCAATTGTGTAATTTCTTACCAAACATCCTGATAGTGAGTAAGAAAAGAGGAGATTTAGCCTTGGCTTTATGTACAGTTACATTAGCATGGTTAGCCTTGGGTGGCTTATTAGACTTCTCTAACAAATACTCTAGTAAGAGGTACCTTTGATCTGTAATCTATGTA
The DNA here is from genome assembly GCA_037957365.1 of Torreya grandis. Classification (NCBI taxonomy): domain Eukaryota; kingdom Viridiplantae; phylum Streptophyta; class Pinopsida; order Cupressales; family Taxaceae; genus Torreya; species Torreya grandis. Next base: position 2,503,630 of record JARHVA010000373.1, on the reverse strand, counting down.
GGTTCATGCAATGTAATATTAGGATTTATCTTCTTCATATCTTCAATAATGTTATATCCAATTTTAGAAGAATTAGGAATATCAATGTTAGGTTTAGAAGTATTCCCTTTGGGTGGCTCTATATTATTGCTTAAATGAGTGTCTGGAGGAGTTCCAAAATTTTTTGGAGGTGTTGAGGTTGTCAAAGTCTAATTTTTCTCTCTATTTCTCAAGGGAAAGGTCTTATTCAACAACTATTGAAAGGCTTAGATCTCCTTAGGGATCTCATCAGGTTCATTCTTTTCATGAAAAGAGAAAAAAAAAGTATCCAATATAAAGGCTTGATTAGATGACTTAGATCCAAAAACACCTATACTACTTTCTTTCTTAGGAACCACTTCAAATGTATCCAACTCCTCTTGGAAATATTTAAAAGCTTTGAAAAACTCAATGCAATCAATCTCACCATGCTTGGTTATGTAATGTACCCTATAATAATTAGGTAATGCAATATTAGTTAGGTTAATGTACATGGTCTTCTTGTCAAAAGATGGCTCATTATTCCTATTATTATAAAAACTATCATTATAAAATCTATTATTTGGCCTATTATACCTTTGAAATGAGAAGTTCCTACCTAAGCTTTCAACATTATTTCCAACTTGTTTTTGTAGTTAAATAAAATTAGTGCTCAACTTTTGGACCATTTTAAAGATAGATTCATTCTCTTTTTTAAGATTTTAGAATTATGTACTTGGTTATTCTTAGTAATTTTAGTTGGTACCAAATCTCTTTGATCATTTATATTGAAGTTATTAGTAGCATAGTTTAAGAATCCTTAGTTCTGATTACGAGTTGCATGACTCAATGACAACTGATTTAAGTTTCGGAGTTGGTTTAATGTTGGGATATTTTGGATGTTTTCAAGGAATAAGTTCATCATAGGCATATGTGGGTTGATGTTTGGTACAAATTATGTCATTTGTCCCTAGGGCTACATCTAATCATTAATGGTTACTACCTCAAAATAGGCCTTATTTAATAAAGTTATAGCTGGCATGGATCTCTTCATTAATATAGAGGTCATCGGATCTATTGCATCCTTATAGATTTCTAAATTTAAGACATCTTTAGGCTTATATGATTCTATGGTCCTACTCTACATTTTCTAAAATGTATAATTAAAGGACCTAATACTCACTTTCATCCCTTCTAATGGTGGTGAACTGATGGTAAATAACATAAGGCTTGATAATCTTACTAAATTGATCTATAAAAACATGAGTGAAACTATCCCAACTGGTGATGCAATTATCAAGAAACTTAAAGAACCATTCATAAGTACCATCCTTAAAGGTAAATATGAATAACCTATAATCCACATATTCATGCACAACATTTAGTAACCTTAAGTTAGATTTAAAAGACTTAATGTGCTCTTTAGCAGTTATAGTACTAGTTGGACTAAATGTAGGCAAATACTACTCAAGGTTATGTTGGAGATCATATACCACACTTGGCACATTGATTAAAGATTCTCCCAACCAAGCCATACATGGATGAAGGTTAAAGGCAAAGGTACCTTGAATAGGTGAAGTTGTTAAAGATTCTGATCTACTATGTCTACCTTCATCTTGTATAGCCTTTCCCTAAACCTCAAGTTCAAGTGAAGGTTCCCTTGTCTATGAGTGTGATCTAGTTTGAATATTTAACAATTATAGCTTGAAAGATGAAAATCCTATTTGAAATATGATTTTTCAAGTTAATATTTATAAGGAACAAATATTGAACCTACACATTAAGTTCATTTTGCAAAGATTTTGAAAAGAATAGTAAAGGATGTTGATCTTTGTTTAAAATAGCTCAAAGATGTATCTAATTATGCCAAGATGATCTATATTTATAAGTTTAAGCTCAAATAAACTCAGATCTATGAAAGATATGCCAATATTTGATCAAAACAAGCCGTCTTAACCTCAAATACTATGGATTTTCAAAATTTAAGTTAAATTTACCGAAACCAAGCATCAAATCTCAAATAAGCTTGATATTTTCTAAAGAAGCACAAAGATATTCCACAAACCATAAATATCAATGATTTTTATATTTAAAATCAAAGAATTCATTCAAATTAAAAAGATAACATCAATATTTAGGTAAACCACACTGAAACTAACTAATATTCAAATAATTCATAAAGAGAAGGTCCTCCTTCTAGCACTAGTAAAAATGCCTTATTAATTCCTCTAATTGTACCATAGAAGTTCTTAGTGTTCAAAGAATACTTCTCATTTTAGAATTATATGAATTTAGATCATGATTAGTAGGTTATGGTAACTTAATATTACCTATGGTGAAATAGTGACAGAGATATGTATAGGTGTTCCATAAATTTATGAGTGATGGTTGGGGGCCATCAAGGTCCATTATTTCTAATTTGTATATAATCTATGTTAATGATTAGTGAATTATGATCTGAACTTAAAATACAAATTAATCTATGTGTATATTTATAATGAAGCTAAAACTAAAGTGATCTGGTGTAAAAAAGGGAGCAAAGAGAAGGGTAATGTAGAAAAGAAAACAAGTGATTAAAAATCTTAGTTTCAAATATCATGACAAAGCATCAATCATAAATGAGTGTGCATTCAAACCAATATGCAATATATAATAGCCTAATCTTAGATTTCACTATATACTGGGCAAACTTCAAAAGATAATGTAAAGAATCATAAGAACCAAGTCTACTTTTAAAGAGTTACTACTATAATCCAATAACATTTTCACATCTAAATATAGAACAAAATGAAGTGAATCCCAATATCCTCTTATTGATCTATCATATGCACAAATTAGAAACCCTGTGATTATAAAATACAACCCATAATTTAAAGAAACTATACAAATTCCAGACATAAACTAGCAATTGAGAGAAGAGCTATCTTAGCAATTGACATATCAAATCTAGACAATTTTTACAGAACTCCTTGATTATATTAATTACTTCAAGTATACAAAATTTTATAAAAAATTATCTCCCCTTTACAAGATGGTGATACATGCCTTTTAGAGAAATATAAGGTAGTACACCAATCAGTTATAACATATAGGGATACAAAAGATAAGGATAACTATCTTTCCATAGAAAGTTCTAGTATACACTTTTTTTTCACAATTAGACTGATCTAGGGGTAATATACTAACAGACTAGCATATGCCTTACAAAAAAATGTTCCTACTTTAGATATTACAAAGTTTTTACAAAAAGGAATATTTAGTTGGCTGGTGGGCCCATTATTGAAGGGCCCCCTTATTGATTCTATAGTATTTCCATAGATTTTTAATGTTTTTCCTTGATAAGATCAAAGTCTACAACTAGTTTCATGAGACAAATTTCTTCTTGATCAGTCAAGTCATCCAAATCCCTACCATCTCTATCCATAGCCTCTTTTATGCTCCTAGAATCTATAATCTTTTCCTTAACATTAAAGATCATATACAAGATTCTTTTATTGTCCCTACTAGATTGGCCTTGGCTTTTGATCTTATCTAATTACATGACCAAGATGACCCTATGCTTGAGTTAATCTTCATCGATGACTCTAAGGGCATAAATATTGGTAGGATTAACTAGAATGGAACCTAAGATTTGTTCAATCCTAGTGATCAATTCCTTGTCATCTATCAGGAGCCTATCCAAATTTCTTTTCCACACACTTAGGCCTTAGATTTTTTCAACTATTATCCCCAATATGTAATTTAGATGGGACAAGCTAATAGATTTAAACTTAAGAATAGTATTCCCAATCCATGTGCTAATGAGATCCTTTATCTTGGTCTTTGCTTCTTGTCATTATGTTATCATTTCCTTGGCTACTTGGCTTTATTTTCTTAGTGAATCTTGCCTTAACTTCATAGACTATAGAGATCCAAACATATCAAATAATGAGGCTTTACACATATCTAAAATGGCATCAAACATAGATAAACTTGCTTGTGTTTCAAAGTTCTCCTTCTCTAAATTGTTGATCCTTTAAATCATTCCCTTGATTTTAGCTCTAGCCTAAGTTTATTGGGCATCGAGTAAACTTTCAATATCCTCATCATGAATAGGATGCTCTCTTAGCTATTATCCTTCAATAGGGGTCAAGCCAAAAAAAAATTCCACCTTCTGAAAGGTGAACTCTTGAGTTCCCACCATGGATTTCCTTATGGTGACCCTTTCCAATCCATATTTCTTTAGACTAAATTTCATAGTGCTAACTAGTTCTATGAATTTGGGAGGTTTTGGGACATCAATTCCTAAGATAATTGATGCTCTAGGAGCATCCATCTTCTTGAATTTAGGTCCTACAGTGACCACAATTCTTATTTCTTCTTATTCCATCATAGTAGCCCTAATCCATATCTTAATATCATCTTATACTTCAATTCTGGTAGCTTTTTTTATGGACCATGAATAGGAGAGAAGGGATTTTTTTTTAATTTTCCATAAATAAACTAGTCAGGTATGACTAGTCTATGAATGGGGAATTTGTGACTGAATAGGTTGATCTCATTTTTAGGGTGTGTGAGAGTCAACCTTGGTATTTTAGGTCCAACAAGGATCGGTGTCATTTCTTCCTTCCTCTTTTCTTTAGGATCCATTGGGACCATATCAAGAGCAAGATCATTTCCTTTATCTTTTTTGGTATCCCCTACCTTGATCTGAGTTTTTTCATCCTATTAATACCCTTTCTTTATCCATGTCATATTCCTCTACAAGTTCCTTGAGATCATCTTCAAGTGTCTCATATAGATCTAAGGTAATCATATCTATATGTTCAACTAAGGAAGGTGGTCTCTAGGGTAAGGCTAAGGATGAGGGTTCATCTGTAGGTCCCTCTTCTAACTTCTCTTTCCCATGCCCTTATTTAATTTGGTTTTGAGGCTATAGATGCCCCACTTGAGGTTGTTCCTGGGATGTCCCATATGGTCCAAGAAATAATTGATACTAGAGAGGAGGCATTTTTGACACCTCTTGTGATGGCTTATCATATTTTATCAACTTGTGATCAAGCTTGATGTTGTGCCCTTTGATCCTAGCCAACACTTCTTCTTAGTTCTTCACCTTAATGTAAATGGTGTCATGAAAACTAAGATAATGCATATATTTACGATTGGGTAGCTTCTTTTCCTTCAAATTATTACTCACTATACTCTTTGGGTCCCAAATTTTGAGCTCATATAATTTAAACCCAAATGAGTCTCTATGTTTAGACATGGTATCAACCTATTTCCAATCTTGTAGTATAATCCTTCCAATAATTAAAGGGAAGGGGTGGAGAAGACCCTTCCTATTTTCCTTATAAATTCCATCAATTCCATGGATGAGTTGGGACGTAATTTATTATTTATCTATCTTTATAAGAACATATATTATTAATCTATAGGTTTGGGATATGATCCCCTCAATCTTGATGATTATGCAATCTAGATAAAACCAGATGTCACCCATCATATTGACATATTTCTTGATCAATGAATGGAATTTGAGCATGGGAATAACTATAATAGCCTCCACTATGGTTGGGTAGACATAGTCATAAATAAACTACATATGGTTCCTATACTTAAAGATGTAAAATTTGGAGTAATGGTAGTTTTTCCCCTTAGGAAACCAATTTCTAATCCCTGAGAAGTTAATAAAGGAAAGTAGGACATCTAGTATGTATGACATCATATAAAATTGTTTAGTTATCTTCCTATTGATAGTAATGAACTTCTTGGTGAGGAAGACACTGATCAAATCTATAATTAAAGGGGTGAGCTTTTCTTCCACCATGAAATGCACACAGGGGACCTAGATTTTGTTTCCATAGGTGGTTGAGGGGGCTCCCATTAATAGGTTTAATAGGGTCATGTTCACCTTGATTCCCTCCCTAAACTAAAATATTGGGAACTTACCCTCAAATTATCTTAAGACATGGGTCCCTTGGTGTAATCAGGGTCTAAAGATGGTCTTTAGGTCATGTTTGCTGGTCCATTCCTTGATTTTGGACAAGTATACATGGGAGATCAGGAGTTTATCATATTTATTGAAGGCCATAGGGGAAATATAAGATAAATTCTTATAACTCCCTTCCTATATGATCCAATCATTATCTATCTTATAATTAACAAAGATAAGAGCAAGGAAATCTATACAATATAGTACCTTAAGATTTGTATCAGCATGGTGGAGGTCAATCATCTGGACAATGACCAAGTCATAATTCTTCCCACTCATGGTGGAAATTTTTTTCTCCTCCTTTGTGATGGGATTTAAATCCTCCATAGAAAATAATAGTTCAGACTAATTCTTGATGCCTAAGGATTTAGGGCTATAATATCCAATTCAGTGTCATTAAAGATCCTTCCTTCATTATATTTTGATAGTTAGAGTTTGGTCTCCTCCTTCAACTATTACTTGTGAGCTGTCATGGTTTTTATTTATACAAATTTATCACACTAGATTACAACTTGGTATCTATGGTAGCTATTTTATGCTTAAAAAAACCATAATCAAGCTCTTTTTGGATTGAATTGTAACCAATTGAGTTCTCTTGGGTTGATTATATGCAAGGTTTAAGGTTTTATATCTTTAATGCTAATATATATCTAAAATCTAGATAATACATGATTTGGATTTGATTTAGACCTTTGCCTTTATACCTTTGCATTTTGGAGCCCATAAGATCTCTTATTTTGTCCTATTTTTGCTTGTTTAGTGCCTATGTGGCATCAGTCTAGACCTTTCATGGAATTTTTCATAAATGCCTTTTGAGCACTAGCCATTGGCATTTAAAATGCCTTCTTTTATTTTGCACCATTAGATGAGGATCCTGCAAGTGACCAAAAACTATTGATCATGATTTAGGTCCTTATTTGTGATTGGCTCTTTTATGTGGCAAGCCTCATGGTTGTACCACTCAGTGTCCTTTCATGCCTTCTTATTTTTCTTATCTTACATCAATCCTTTTCCAAATGAGAATTGGCCATGTGGTGATCTCATGGGATTTAAAAAAATCATTAGTGTTTTGCATCATTGGATCATGTATTGTAATAAAGTGTAGAGCATTAAATCATCTAGAAATTATGCCTTGAATGTTCTTTTTCCACATGTTGAGCCCATGGGCTCTCTAGACTCCATTAAAAGATCTTTAGGGTTCTCACACCATTGGATCATCTTTCAGTGATGAAGCATGAACCATTTGTTTCACTAAATTTTGTCTATTTTAAGTCTAAAGGAAAATAGAAAGAAGGATGGTGATAAGTTATTAGAAAGAACACAGATTTGGTTTACGCATCATATCTAGATGTTGTGAGCACTCCTGTTTGGCTAGGGAGGATTACCTATAAGTAAGAAAGAACTACCACAAGATGTTTGTTAGTAGTTGAATGAGTGAGATGCCAAGCTATGTGCTTGTTCTAAGAAGTGTGAAACTTCCTTAGAGATGAAAGCTTACTTTTGAGAGATAAAAGAATAATAAATAACTAAAAGAGAGGTAAAGAGAGAGTGCAAGAGAGATAATATTACCATTATTAACAACTTGTATGTAGAAAAGAGTGATAAGGTGAAGGTGATGTACTTTATTTGTATTTTAGAAGTTGTTTGGGTATGTTTTGAAGAGGTTAGGGAACCCATAATCACTGACATCGATAGGGTAGTGATCGATATTGATTATACTATTGAGGTTGATAGTGAGGTGACTGATGTTAGTTAGGCTACTATGGTTGGTAGTGGCAATAATTGTTTGGGAGCTTGCAAAAGGATTTTTTGGGTCTAGGAAATGATTTGGATCTAGTCTAGGAGGTTGGGAGAGTTATGAGAGAAAGATTATGGTTTGGGTAAATTTGCTTCAAAGTTTTCATGTGTCAAGTTAAGGGGAAAGAAGTGAGGAAGATTTGTAACTCCCTCATGGGGGTTCAGTCAGATGTGCATAAAGTAATGCATAGTATATATAAAGAAATAGAAAAATAGATGTTTAAAAGACCTATAGGATGAGTGAAGTAATTAGCTATGGTTACCAAATGATATGTGTCATATTGATGGTCCTTATTAGGGAGTCTAAACTTGAATACCTGAATAGAGAGAATAAGTGGGTGTTGTTGGTACTCAATGTTAGGTTGTGGAGCTAAAAGCTTCAACCCTTTACAAACTGAGGAACAAAAGGTTGCTGAGATCTAGGAGCACCGGCATCGGTAGCAGGACTGACGTCGGTCGAGACCAGTGCAAAATGCCACCAGCAACGGCAGGGAGTCGACTGACGTCAGCAAAACCAGACAAGCAGGGACCAGCGTCAGTCGCCTGTGTGTTCCAGAACTGTTCGTTGCATGGACAGTTAGTTAAGTGAATGAAGAGTTTGCATGTTAAGACCAGTTAGAGTCTTGGGCTGTGAGGATAATTGTCTAAATTAAGAGTCTAAGTTATTGTTTAAGTTAGGGATCTATTTATAGACCCATTGGCATGTATTGTTTTTGCATGAGATAGAAAGGAAGAGTTCCTTCTAGTTGTAAGATCAGTGAGTTACAGGTTGTTGCAAGCTCATTGGGGATCTACATGTAAGTTTGGTCTATTGAATTGCAGGTTGAAGGTTCATGGGAGATCAGCTTGAAGTGCTATAGAGTGCTTGGTGTACCAGCAGGGTTATTACTGATTGGTTGGTGAGGTGAACACCAATTCTATGTGTGAGTTGGTTGTTGGGACCATTTTTTTGTGTAGGAGAGTGTGTGTGAGAAGAATTACTATACACTTGAGGTGCGGCAAACCTCTGTAAGGTGGAAGAGTGTGGCGGCTCTTTATTGTATTCTTTTCTGTAAAGTGTTAATACAAGTTAGTGTATTGTCTCTCATATTCTGTGCTATTGGTGAATTCTAGTTACTTGTGTTTCTGGTTATTTCTGCATATTCAATTGCTTATATTTGGTAATCATACTGTGCTCTTTCTGAGGAGCAAGATCCTAACAGGTGGAATCAGAATAGTGTGTTTGTTCTTGGATTTCTCACCACCCCTAAAAATTGGTATCAGAGCTTCAGGTTAGGATACTAACAGATTGGTTTAGATCTGGGTAGTGTGTTTTGATTACAGGTTACTCACAGGGTTTCTATTTGAGTGGGAGTTGAGCAATGGCAGAAAATAGTCAGCTACGAATGGAAAAGTTTAATGGCAAGAACTACCAATTATGGAGGATGCAGATTGAGGACTATCTGTATCAGAAAGATTTATACTTACCGTTGGGTGGGGTTGCTAGCAAACCCTCAGATATGAAGGATGAAGAATGGAAGGTTCTTGATCAGAAGGCTCTAGGATCTATTATATTGAGTCTTGCATCATCTGTGATTTCCAGCTTATCACAGTGTAAGACAACGGTGGAGTTGATGGAATCTTTAGCAAATTTGTATGAAAAACCCTCAGCTTCTAATAAGGTATTTCTTATGAAGCATTTATTTAATTTGAAAATGTTGGAAGGTGGATCTGTTCATAGCCATCTTAGTGATTTCCATGATTTGGTAAACCAGTTAAGTTCAGTCAATATTGTATTTGATGATGAAATTAGAGCTCTCTTAATCTTGTGTTCATTACCTGAAAGTTGGGAAGGTTTGGTAATGGCAGTTTCTAATACTGTGTCTCCTTCAAAAGTCTTAAAAGTGGATGATGTTGTGAGTGTGATCTTGAATGAAGAGATACGCAGGAAAAACATAGGTGAATCATCAGGAGATGCTTTGAGTGTTGAAGGCAGAGGAAGACCAAGAGAGAAGATAGAGCGTGGGAGATCAAGGTCGAAGACAGGCAGAAGATCCAAATCCAAGTATGGCAGAATAACCTACTAAAAATGTGGAAAGCAAGGGCACTTAAAGAGCGATTGCAGATCGGGTGAAGATCAGCATGAAGGACATGGAGAAGAAGTAGATGTTGCAGATTATGTTACACAGGATGCTCTGGTATGTTCTTTGGATAAATTAGAATCTTGGGTTTTAGATTCTGGTGCCTCTTTTCATGCATCCCCACATAGGGAATTTTTTCATGAGTATGTCCAGGGAGACTTTGGAGAAATTTGTGTAGGGGATGGTAATTCTTGTCAGATTGTTGGCAAAGGAAAAGTGAAGCTGAAATTACAGACAGGAGACACATGGGTGTTAAAGGAGGTCATGCATGTCCCAGTTCTGAAGCAGAATTTGATTTCTGTTAGAAGTTTGGGTGATGAGGGTTGCACAGTAACTCTCACAATGGACTCTTGGAAGGTTACCAAGGGTACACTTGTTGTAGCTAGAGGTAATAAAGTAGGTACGCTTTATCTATCTACTTGTATTATTGATTCTCTTTCTGGGTTATCTACTTCAGCTGTAGATTCGGAGATGTGGCTTAATAGGCTTGGTCACATAGATAAGAAGAAGATGCTTGTTCTTGAGTCAAAGAATATGCTTTCAGATTTGGAAGGCATGGATCGTGGTTTCTGTATGCAGAAGAAAAAGGTGACGTTTCTTGAGGAATCTGATGTTAGTGACAAGAATAGGAAAGCCTTGGTTTTCAAGGAGAAGGTGACGGACAGAGTTTAGCACAAGGTGCAGAGGAATTTTGAGTAGAGCAAGGGTGATTTGGACAAGGGTTTGATCCAAAAGGAGCTCGCAGGAAAAAGTCAGGTCTCACTAGAAAAACACAGAGACTGACGTCGATAGGAAAACTGGCGTCGGTGTCCAGACAGGGACTAGCATCGGCTATGTGCAGCCCAACGTCGGTGACTCAGGGCAGATAAGGACTGGCATCGGCCAGGGGAAACTGACGTCGATAAGGTGGTAGTCGCAGGGAACCGACATCGATCGGCTGCAAATTAAGATGTGACCGGCATCAGTCACTGAGATGAATTTTGGGTGGACAGCTAGTTGTCATGGAGTCTCAAAGCGCCCATATGGAGGATTGAAGGTGTAAGTAAGTTCTTAAATTCATCATTTCCCTTCTTTACAATACTTGTTGCTCACTTATGGTATGGAACCAGGAAGTTGTTAAAGAAGCAGAACAGGTAGATCCAGGAAACAGTGGGAGCTTGGCATGGATGAGGATGTGATTGCTTGGAGGAGAACCAAATAGGTGTTTTGGGTAGAGTTGCCAGCTGGAAGTAAGCACTGAGAGACGAATGGATGTTTAGGATGAAGAAGAGCAAAAATGGATACGTGAGATGAAAGATCAGGGTATATGATCTTGTATTAGCTACAGGACAATGGAGGTTTGATCATTGTGTTTCTCTTTACCAGGTTGGATAATATTAGCTACATTATCCTATTTTTCTGTATGATGTGCTTGTTGCAGGGTTACATATATAGGTATTGCTGAACTAAAGGTAAAGCTAGTTCAAGTGTGTGTCATGGAGAATCTAGGTGCAGCAAGATTCTTTGGCATGAGTGTGTTCTAGAGACATGGAGGTCTTGTTGACTTTGTTTTAGGATGATTGTGTGAAACCGGTTAGCACGCCGATGGTTAGACAGTTCATAGAACAGGTGTCTTGATTCACATAATGAGGTTGAGTGCATGGTATGTACTAAACCTAATTTTTCCCAAGTAGTGGGAGTTGTCACAAGTTTGGAGTCAATCAGGGAAAGTAATACTGAAGGGCAGTTCAGTGGGACCAGCAGTAGGTGCACATGCTATGCAGGGTCAAGTTCTTTTTCTACATGGTTGTAGATGCGGATGTGGCAGGTAATTTGGATGACAGGTTTTGCACTACAAGATTTGTGGTGGTTGGTCTTCAAGAGTGATTTTGAGGAGGGATACAAAGCCAAGGGAACAAACTAGACAGAGTACAGGTATAGGTACAGGTTGCAGCTATTTATCTCCAAGTGGGAGATTGTTAGGTTGTGGAGCTAAAAGCTTCAACCCTTTGCAAACTGAGTAACAGAAGGTTGCTGAGATCCAGGAGCACCGGCGTCGGTAGCAGGACCGATGTCGGTCGAGACTAGTGCAGAATGCCACCGGTGATGGCAGGGAGTCGGCCGACGTCGGCAGAACTAGACAAGCAGGGACCGGCGTCGGTCACCTATGTGTTCCAGAATTGTTCATTGCACGGATAGTTAGTTAAGTGAACGAAGAGTTTGCATGTTAAGACCAGTCAGAGTCTTGGGATGCGAGGATAATTGTCTAAATTAAGAGTCTAAGTTATTGTTTAAGTTAGGGATCTATTTATAGACCCATTGGCATGTATTGTTTTTGCATGAGATAGAAAGGAAGAGTTCCTTCTAGTTGTAAGATCAGTGAGTTGTAGGTTGTTGCAAGCTCATTGGGGATCTACATGTAAGTTTGGTCTGTTGAATTGCAGGTTGTAGGTTCATGGGAGATCAGCTTGAAGTGCTATAGAGTGCTTGGTGTACCGGCAGGGTTATTACTGACTGGTTGGTGAGGTGAACACCAATTCTGTGTGTGAGTTGGTTGTTGGGACCATTTTTTTGTGTAGGAGAGTGTGTGTGAGAAGAATTACTATACACTTGAGGTGTGGCAAACCTCTATAAGGTGGAAGAGTGTGGCGGCTCTTTATTGTATTATTTTCTGTAAAGTGTTAATACAAGTTAGTGTATTGTCTCTCATATTCTGTGCTATTGGTGAATTTTAGTTACTTGTGTTTCTGGTTATTTCCACATATTCAATTGCTTATATTTGGTAATCATACTATGCTCTTTCTGAGGAGCAAGATCCTAACAGGTGGAATCAGAATAGTGTGTTTGTTCTTGGATTCTCACCACCCCTAACACTCAAGAGCTCAGTTGTTAATCATGATTGACTTACATAAAATGAATATAAGCCAACATGTCAAAAATAGAATGCCTAGAGCTTGAATGTGAGTAAGAATTGTATTTCTTAATTTTTTCTGACCTAAACTTCAAGTTGAAGTTTGGTTTATATTACTAACGTTGGTGATCCTACCAACATTAGTCATGGGTTGACCGACATTAGTGGCCCTAGAATAGGTAAACCTTACTATTTTTGGCCTATTTTCTATTATTTTTCATGCTAACTATGGCACCCATTATACAATGGTAACAATAAGAGGTTAGGAAGGAGGTAGTTGATAAAAAATTTAATTTGGAAGTGGGAAAAAGTCTTGGGTAGTTAGTATAAGGGTTCTAGGTCTTGAAGTGACTCATCAGGTGGGAATTAGTCATAGGGCAAGGTGGCTAGGTAAGGTGAAAAATGGGGTTTTTAATTAACTTAATTAAGTATTTTAAATTAATTAAATGTGTGAGGGATAAAAACATGAGTTAGGGAGATTAAATGTTATAATTGAAAGGGGATTAAGGGGGGTTTCGACATAGGGAGTTATGCACATGTGTGTGACATAATTTTGGTGTCTAAATTTGCCCCTTTTTGTCTTGTAATTTTTACTAACAAATTTTCAAGACAAAAATAGGAGTTAGATGCTTCAAGTATTGGATGAGGTATCCCCTCTCAAAATAGGAATCAACAGAGGAGAAACTAAAATTGGGTACTAGTTTGATAAAAATGTAATTAGGTGAATTGAGTATCACTCTATATGTGTCTACTATAATGAGATATAGTCAAAAAAATCAATAATAGGCAAGGTTAAGGAGGACTCAAATAGAAGTAACCAAATCATAGATTGTAAGTGATACATGATAGGTCAAAACAATCAAAGTTATAGCTCTAATGGTTAATGTGTCCAAGGTATCTGAGGTAGGAAGTACCCCTAGGAAACACAAAAGGGTTGAAGGTGATAGGACGAGCTTGGTTTCCATCCAAAACACCTAATATACATGCATGTGTATAATATCCAACTATAGCAGAATAGTATAAGTGGTCAAGACAAAAAATGCAAGGTTGGTGTAAAAGGGTCAATGAGTGAGGAAATATTCATGATCTCCAAGAAATGTCATCATGGGTAAAGATGTAAGTGATTTACAATGGCATTTGTCATGGTTAGGGAGATATATGGGATCTCTAGTTGCCCCAAGGTATGGGTAAATTCTATAAAGTTAGGGGTTGCTTTATTGGGGAAAACATTATTAGAATGGAACCGACATCGGTGACATTGTCGATATCGGTAATATAAAGTGCCAACATTGACAAACTAGGGTAATGTTCCTGATGCCAATAGGCATAAGCACTGAAAGTGGTAGATTAGGTTAATAATGTCAATGTCAATGGCTGACTAAACTTGACAAAAGGGGGTTTTGTGGCCAAGCAAACTCATTTACAACTTTGTGATTGGTGAGAAAAAATAGAGCTTGAGAGCAACCGACAGGGTGGAGTAAGGAGGGGACCCAGTAGGAGGTGCACCACCATAAGAGCTAGCTATGATAACTAGGAGGAGATAGAGAGATGAGGTAAGAGTCTCTCTTAGTTGTTTTGACATTTGATTTGGGTATTTGTAGTTTGTAGGCTAATTGAAAGGTGGGGGTGTAGAAAATGTTAGTAGAGGGGTAGAAAATAGGGTAGAGTAGTTGTAGGATAAGTTAGGGGGTTTTGTGGGTAGGTTTTTAGGTGAAATAGGTAGTTTTGGGTTTGGGTTGTTTGGCCCTGGGGCTAAACCAGTCATTGACATTAATAAGGTATACCAACATTGACAGACATGGATTCAAGGTTGGTAGTTTCCTATCAACATCAGTTGATACTTAGGTTGATAAAGTGCTGACATTGGCATTAATGCTGACATCAATGACTATAAAAAAGTATAAAAATAGGAGAAAGGGTTAGTATAGATCCCTAGTGGAAGTAGTCAACTAGCCTAATGGCTAAGCTAGCCTTAAAAGACCCTGTGTTAATTGAGATCTACCTACATAGCTTAGTGTCAGGCCTCAGGCTAATGTAGTTCTCTCAGAGCCTAAGAAATAGATTTAAAAAGGTGTGATAGGGGAAATAGGTAAAAAGGTAATTTGAGATAGGTTAAGAGGTCTAGGGCTTAAAAGACATGTCATAGTGTCAAGAGTTAAGAATATAGGCCATGAGGCCTAGAGTTGTGATAGGTAGGTAGGCCTAGGGTAGAGAGGGGTAGTGAAGCCTAGTGTAGAGAGAGGGCAATGAAGCCTAGGGTAGAGAAAAAGATTTAGTGAAGCCTTGGGTAGTTAGTGAGGTGGGTATATGGTTGAGCTAACCTTAGAAGACCCCATGTCGATTGAGTACTACCTACATAGCCCAATTTAGGGCCTTAGACCAATGTAGTTATCCCAAAGAGAAGGTAAAAAAGGGTTTTGATAGAGTATATTAAAAGGTATGTGACTTGAGTTATTATGTGTATAGATGTAGGTGAGGATGGAGCTAACATTACAAGACCATCTATTGAAGTTGTTGACATGGCTAAGGAGGGATGTTACTTTAGATGAGTGGGAGCACATGGATACTATGGGGTTAGGAGGAGTGTGATGATATTATTGAGTTACCCAAGATGTGTTCTTAATGATAACATTGTTTGAGAGGTGGGATCACACTACCAACACCTTTTATCTACAAACTAGAGAGTTGATAGTGACTTAGGAGGATGTGTATCAGATTTTGTAGCTACCACTCTAGGGTGAGGATCTCTTCACATGATCAAGAGAGGAGAATGATATACACATGGTCATGTTATATGGAGAGCATATTAGTGAGGTTACCTACCATTCAACAAGTTTCACATATGAACCGTTCTATATGGTTGATGAGAAGTAGCATCATCTGAGCATCCTGATGATGATTGAGATCATGGTGTATGCATTACTAGATGCAGATGGTGGTAGATTTTTGATTGCATTGATAGGTGTGCTTACATAGATGGTTGAACAATGCACTATTTTTAATTGGGGCCCAATATTTTTGGCATAGTTATATAGATAACTATGGGGTTTGAGGTTGTGATGGTGATATAATTTATGTGTTAGCCATTTACTATATTATTGGGCCTATGAGCACATTGTGGTGAAAAAATCATTAGGGTTACCTATCATGATCCTAGCCATATTTAGGGTTGGTTTTATATGGTGGAGAGAGGGCATGGCACAGACCTGAGTGGATGGTGTGGTGTGAGATATTGCCTATTATAGGTGCATAATTAAGGGCTTGATCCCTATAGATATTTTATGGAGACCATATTTGATATACCTAATTTTTGGAGGATAAGTACAATAACTTATGGGTTTGGAAAGCTCACTATGGGTCAAGAGGATATGGGTCGGTGATTTGGAGATGATACCCATGGCATGGGTCAGGAGGTAGTTTGGTCTATTATAGGATATTCTACCTGCCTTCCCTCGATATAAGAGGGATGACATAAAGGCACCCCTACCATTACCCTAAGAGATAGATGGGATATATTTTGAGGATTTAACAATAGGGATAGGTGTCAAATACCTAGGGTATACAGTGGCCTATACAACTTGATGGGTAGGGTTACATCTAGTGGTGGAGGTCAAGAGGCCACCACTAGATTTACAAGGGTTGGTGAGAGAGAGGGATGTAATGGTAAAAGCCCAAGATGTAGCTGTATAGGCTCAAGATATAGCCTAAGCATAGGTTTTATCCTTACAAGGGTAGGTGGTGATGTCGTAGGGTTAGATTAGGACTCTACAAGGCTAGGTTATAGAACTATAGGGCTGGTTTATTGGTTTACAGGGTCAGGTGACTATAGTGATAGTAGAGAGAGATAATTTGAGAGAAGTAGGTCAAGATGCTCCTCCTCCACCACCATAGGGACTAAAAAAAATTGGGACATCACCAGGTGATATGGGGCCTCCATAGATTGTATCTCTAGCAAGATATTTAGTTGCCCTGGATGACATTGCCTACTATGAGAGTGTGAATAGAGAGTTCCCATAGATTCAGAGATATTTAGAGTTCATATAGTAGGAGAGGTCGATATCATGTGCCATGGATTCTAGCTTATGTAGACATAGATGGGTAGAGAGTGGTGATGACACTACTTCCTCATGACCACACGGAGAGCTTTAAGGACCTTGAGTGTCATATTTTTGCTAGTTTTGATTATATTTGTTATATGTATACCAACCTTTGAGTTGAGGATGTGAGATGTATATTTTAAGAGGGAGAGATGATATGATGTTATGATGATGTAGATGATGATTTTGATCACACACATATATATATATATATATATATATATATATATATATATATATATATATATATATATATATACATGAGATTCTCATTTATTGCTATGTTGAGATGTGTTTATTGTGATAGATGATGATGATGATGATGATGATGATGATGTGGATGATGATTATTTTATGCTATGTTAATTTAATGTTAATGTTAATCATGTTAGTTGAGTTATACTAGCCTTTCTCATATATGTGATGGTATATGAATAATTGATTAGCTAGTTTCATCTTAGAATTTTTCTATATTTCATGATGGTGTATGCTGAAAATGAATAAATTGGTTATGTTAGTTTATTTCAGCAATTTTCCATATTTTTTATGGTGTATGAGTAAAATAAATTGAGTAGGATTTGTTAGTGTTGGTTTGACATTTTTTATTCATCTCAAATAGAGATATCAAAATGTGATGTGGATGTAAAATAAAGAGGCAAAATGCTCATGCTTTGGCAAAGGTCATAATTAGAACATAAATAGGTTGAAGAAGATGAGCCTCTTTCATGCCTTATAACTTTGAACCATTGTGTTTGTTAGAGAAGCATCATGTTTACCTTATGTTAAGTGAGCTTCATAGTCCCTTAAAATAGGATGATGGTAAAAAGGGTAAAATGAATGAAAATTTTTGGGTAGCATAACCTACAAAGTAGAGATGATATGCCCCTTTTGTGGGTGACCCAAGAGTTAATATAGGCAAGTCCATGACTTAAAGATTTTTTTTTGTAATATGATCAATGAAGGAAGCCTACAATGGGATTTTGTATGGGTTACGGTTATATAATGCTATGAGAAGCCTTTTTAATTTGTATTTCCATTTGAGAACAATGTTTGGCTTAGCTATCCTTGAAGGGAGTGGTCTAAGCATATGTTCTTAATTCTAAATATCTATCCTTAAAGGGAGCAGTCTATTTATAGTAGCAAAGGGAGGTTACGTAGTTGTCCTTCAAGGGAACAGTCTATGTTAAGAAGTATGACCTAAAACTTTAAATTTTTTTCAAATATCCCTTTTTTTTTCCTTCTTTTTTGCTTTGGTCATGAAAGAGACTATAGAGGCTTAGGCATTTTCCACTTTGAGGGAAAAACATACCATTGTGTAATTTAACTAAGTGTATAGGATTAAGGGTGTAGAAGAAGGTAAATGAATGTAATAGGGATGCTCAAGGGATGAGCTCAAGTTAAATACAAGGTAAAGTAATGTTTGTTTAATAAAATAATGGTCATAGGTGTAAGGCATTTAAAGGCTTAGGTTCTAGCCTTCCTTCAAGAGAATACAAATGATAAGTTTTTGAGTTGTACTTGTGAGTTATGATATAAGGTCCAAGCCAATTAGGAGAAAACTTACCCCATTTTCTTTTCTCCATGTTTATCACATGTTGATTTTCTTTTAAGATGAGATTTCCTATATTAAAAACTCACTCTTTGAGGTTTTTGTTATAAACACGTTTGATACACTCTTGATAGATTTGGAGGTGGTTGAGGGATATGAGATGGTGCTCATTAATCAATTCAAGTTAAGCCAAATGTTCTTGGAAAAAATCAACATTAGTAAGTATGTCTTGTAGAGAAATGCAAAGAGAAGGATTCTGTACCTCAAGAGGCAAAATAGCCACTGTCCCATATACCAAGGAATGTGTGTGTGTTAATCCTTGCTCGTATCATTGACTACCTTGATTAAAATTTTTGGTCAATGTTTTGTTAGAATCTTTTGTTTGTCCATTAGCTTATGGATAGTATCATGATGAGAAGCTTAATTTGATTCCAAATGTATCATAAAGACTTTGAATAGTCTTGTTTTTGAAAGATTTGCCATTATCTATTATAATCTTATGAGGGACACTAAAATGATAGATGATGTGATGGTTGATGAAGTCAATGATTTTTTCAACCTTAGTGTAGATGAGAGGGATGGCCTCGACCCACTTTGTGAATTATTTAGTGGCAGTAATGATAGAATGATGACAGAGGGATGAATGAGGGTTAATCTCTCTGATTAGATCTAAGCCCCATTGGGAGAAGGGCCAAAAGTCTTTGGTGACTTGTAATGCATGACTAGGAATTTGAAGGAGGTTAGTGTGTTTTGACATTTGATGTAATTTCAAATGTAATCAACATAGTCTTGATGAAGTGTGGGCTAATAATAGCCAAGTCAAAGGATACATTTGGAAACTATGTGACCATTGAAATTCCCACCAAAAATCCCATCATGGATTTCCTTAATATTAAAGGGAGTCTCAGTAATAGTGATGCATATAAGGAGAAGACCATCAAAACCTCACTTGTAGAGAAGTCCCCCTAGGATAGTGTAATGAGCAGCATGTTTTATGAAGGCTTGTTTCCCATTATTGGAGAGATCAAAAGGGGAAATAGAGAAGGAAAGATAATCCTAAGTTTTTTGTACCATAAGTCATATGGGTTTGCTATTACATTTCTAGAAAAAAGAATGTTAGCTGAGACATAGGAGGGTAATGTTACACGATGGCATATATTCTCAAATAACAGGATGAAAAAGGTATCGATGAAGCAAGTGAAGCCATCATGTTAGAAAACTTGTTGGTAGATCAAGGTATAGTTTTCAAGAGATAAGAGTCAAATGATGCCAATAGCGTATCTACACAATGTTTATACCACTGTAGAATTTTGTTTTTACATAGGTAAGAACCACTAACTTGGTTAACCACTAGCTAAGAATCACCGAAAATGGTTATGGATTTGATACCTAAGAAGAGAGCTATTTAAAGTCCTAGAATCAGATCCTCATATTTGGCCATATTGTTAGTGCATTCAAAATATAGTTTAAATGACAAAGGCATAGGCTCACCATCTAGAGGAATAAGAATAACCCCCACACCCCCATAATGTTGAGATTTAGATCCATCAAAGAACATCATCATTTGATAGGAGATGTCATTAATAGAGAATGTTGTAATAGATTCATCAAGGAATTTGAGGTTTGAAGGTTGATTGTCAAGTAAAGGGGTAGTCGTTAATTGGTTAATGATTTTTTTCCCTTTAATATACTTTTGATAAATGAATTTTAAGTCAAATTTGGCAAGAATCATGAGCCACTGAGCTACACATTGGTTGTGATATGGTTTGGAATGCATGTATTTGATGGGATCAATATGGGTGACCACATAGGTTTTGTGATTTAGGAGATAATGGTGAAGCTTAGAGGTAAAAAAGACCAATGCAAGGCAATTTTTTTTAGTATGGGTATATTGAGTCTCATAATCAATAAGTGTGTGTCTTATGTAATAAACCACCTCCTCTCGATGTTGGTCATCTTGATGTACAATCATAACACCTAGAGAATGGTATATTGTGGAGATGTATAGGTAGAAAGGTTGATTTTCCGTAGGTGGAATAAAAACTAGTGGGGAAAGGAGGCATTATTTAAGTGCATCAAAATTCTCCTTGCAATTTTTATTCCAATGGAAAGAGACATCCTTTTTAAGGAGATGGTGAAAGGGTTGGCAGCGATCTGACAATTAGGAAATGAATCAATGGATTGATTGAAGTTTGCCTTGTAATCTGTGGAGTTGTTTGATATTAGTAGGTGGAGGCATCTCTAGGATTATTCTAACCTTAGCAAGTGTGACCTTGATACCATGGAGAGAAATGATAAAACCTAAGAGCTTATTATGAAGAACACCAAAGACACATTTCTTTGGGTTTAGTCAAATGTTATATTGGAGGAGATGAGAAAATATAATTTTGAGAATTGTCAAGTGATCTTGATGAAGTTTAGAATTTTTGAGTAAGTCATCCACATAATCTTCCATAATTTTGTGTAGGAGATCATGGAAAATGTAATTCATAGCACATTGGTAAGTTGCACCAGAATTCTTTAGGCCAAAAGGCATGACCCAATAATAAAAATTCCCCCATGGGGTAACAAAGGTTATCTTATGTTGATCCTCAGGAGTGACCAGGATTTAATTATATCTAAAGAATCCATCCATAAGTGATATCATCTCATTCTTGGTCGTTAAATCAATAATTTGGTCGATACTTGGTAATAGGAAATAATCTTTTAGATAGGCAAGGTTTAAATCATGATAGTCGATGCAAATGTAGATTCCCCTTGTCACTTTTGTGATAGGAACAAAATTAGAAATCCAATGCAACTATTCAATGGGTTGGATAAAGTTTTCAAAAAGGAGGAATTAGAGATCTTCTTTGATAAGGAGTGAAATATGAGGATGCATCTTGAAAATCTTCTACTTTATAGGTTTAGCATCTCGATTGGTGACAATGTTATGGTTGAAAATAGAGGGGTCAATACTAGGCATATCATTGTAAGACTAAGAAAAGGCTTTGTTATGGTCATTAAGAATTGTGGCATAATCAGATTGCTTAGAGGAATATAAATATTGGCTAATCTTTAGGATATGAGGGTTATCATGAAAGGGTAGGTTGATGTTAATGGTTAATTTATTTAACATAACTTATGTTTTATATGGGAGTGATTGTTGGATATAGGAATCATCCACACCTATGTAAGTGATAATTACATCATCATCTTGACAATATAAAATGTTAATAGTGGGAGAGTCTTCATCAATTATTTTAGGATGAATGATAGGAAGGGACCTTGTATCTTTACCCTGATGATAGGTGAGAGGCCCCAAATGGATGGAATTTATTGAAAAAAATATAAGAGTATAGATACCTTCAATTTGATCAGTGATGGTAGAGAAGAAGGTGAAGGAGAGACTAGTTCTTCAATAATTGGTTCATGGGAAGTCTTAATGAGTTTATTTGGTTCAACATATCCCACTCCATGCCTCTTTTTGGCATTTTTAATGGTGTTACTTGTAGGATATTCAATAAGTGTATGGATACCTTTCTCATAATGAACCAAAACAAATCCTTTCTAGGCACAACTATAGAGATATGTGTGAGTGAATGTAGGGTTACTCAGGAAAGAGAAGTCATAGGTAAATGGTTATGGTGAAGAAGATGGATTGCTAACAATGGGAGCTTGATCAATTCCCCCATATGTGAAATTGGTTTGAAGGTTAGGGGGCCCATAAGGGATGACCATCCCAATATAAGGATCATAATTAGGGTGTATGTGAATCCTTCCATACTCTTGTGGAGTATAAAACATGTCAAGCATCAACAAATGATATTCACTAAGTGACAAACGTTGAAAGGTCTCCTCCATGGGATTTGTGTTAGGAATTTATGTTGTTGATATTTGTGTAACCATTAGATTGGAGCTTGTAGAAGCTTCAGAATTATCATGTAAGTAAGATGATGTTTTCAATGGAATGAGAACATCATTGGGACTATAAGTCATGTTGCATGTTTTAAATAGAGGTGGGTTAGTGGGTATAACATGCACTTGTCCATCATGTTCAAACTTGACATAGCGGTTCAAAGTTGAGGGTACACATGCCATAGAATGTATCCAAGGTCATCTAAGTAGTATGTTATATTATAACTCTCCTTCCACAACATAGAAGAGCTCAAAAATAGTGTGGGGACCTACATAGATATGTACAATAATAGTGCCCATCATAGTAGCTCTAGTATCATTAAAATAATGGAGTATCACATTAGTTTGAGACATGAAATTTTTGGGAAGGACTAGCTTATTTTAGGCATGGGTGGAAATAATATTAATAATATCTCCCCCATCAATAATAATTCTCTTGACATGAGTTTGATCAATATATGTGATAATAAAAAGGGCAGAATCCTGATCTTTAGGATGTTAAAGTGGAACTTTTGAATCACTAAAAGAAATTAGGGAGATGGAATTAAGGGAGATGACTAAAGCTACAATAATATTGGGATCATCTTATTATACCTCAATCACTTTCAAATCACTAATAAAATCTTGATGGTATTGGGATGAGTTTTAGATTAACCCATACAAAGACATTTTTATAGGAGTTTGGTGAAGCAGTTTCACCATTGAGCTTTGAATAACATCCAAAGATGTTATTTTACGAACACCCAAGATGGAAGTCTTAGGATTAGGAGGTGGAGTGTCTTTGGTGAAAGGATGAGCCTAAGGAGCAACAACCTTTTCCTTAGCTTTATATTTTTGGTTTTGTGACTGTGTTGCCACATTAACTATATTGATTTGAAATGCCAGTGAAGGAGGTGGTAAAGGGGTTATGATGACATATTTGGGTTTGAATTTAGGTGGAATAGTAGGAGGCACTATAGATTCCAAAGGTGAAATAATAGGAAGGTTAATATTAGTATCATCTAAGAGAGTGTCAACATTGAAATGTTGTTGAATAACTATTGTGAGGGCTTTATAACTCTCAATATCATGTCTAGGTGAATGATGACATAAAAACACTTGTGTATCATTAAACCAAGATAGATTCATTCTAAGAGGACTATAAGGCTTAATGGGAGGAATATTTATTATGTAATATTGCAATAACTAATGTAGGAAAAAGATTTGAGAGCCTGTAGGTAGGCTCGTACTTATTTTGCTAATAGGAGTGGACACCTTCTTATGTTTTGGTGCTAAAAAGGTAATTTTACATGGTGCTTTATGTGGTGATGGTGGAGTTACATGTTTTTCTATCACTTTCTTAGTGTCAGATGTGAGAGGCCAACTAGATGGTAGAGGTAGGAATGGAGGTAGCTTAACATTTTGTTTGGATTGGTTAGGCAATATTCCAACTAAAGTAGAGGGGTTTGGTCCCAAAATGGATAGTAAAGTTGAATATTGGAGAATGGATCAATGAGATCTAGCAGGCTAAACATTTTTATATAATTCAAGCCATGAAAATATAACTTATGGTTGAGGAGTTAAATCTAATTTCACCTGTGGATGAATTAAATTAGAAATGGGGCATATGCCTAAGGGCCTGATCTACTTCAATGTGGTACATTCATGTGAAGGTGAAGGTTCTGACATAGATGGCTGAACTTTAGGTGCTTTTGGTGAAGAAGCTCTAGCTTTTTCAAAGACCTTAGGGTAAAGAGTAGTGAGAGGGTTGGTGATAAAGGTTCACATTCATTGTATTTGATAAAGATTTTTTAGATGGTACCAAAATCATGCATGATGTAGCTTCATGGAGTCAAGAAATTCTAGACTTTTCATAAAACATGAGAAAGGTTTAGATGAAGTTGACATAGGCCTTACGGTTGTGTCTTTAGAAGGCTATGGTGTTTGGGAAAGAGGTAAATTATTGGTTTTTACTACTTCAGGCCAAAGACAAGAAAGAATGGTAATAGGGTCCTCTTTGATAGAGACGAGAGAAGAGACATGGTATGCCATAGGTAGAGGGGAGGTAGGCAAAGAAGGTTTCTTAAGAGGGTAAAACATAGGTATTATGGATCCCTCAACATGTGGGTGAGGCATGGGTAAAATATGATCCTCCATAGGTAAAATAAGGGGTAAGAGTGGTACAATTGGAGTAGGCAGAATAGGTCTCTTATCTATTATGGGAGTAGATAATACTAACTCCTCTAAATGTAAAGGTGGAATGGGTGGTGTACTACTCTCTATAAGTGGAGGAGAAGTAGGCGAAGAAGGTTCCTTAAGAGGGTATAGTGTAGGAATGATTTTCCCTTCAACATGTGGTTGAGGAATAGGTAGGGTGTGGTCTTCAAGTGGTATGAGGATAGGTAATATTAGTGCAAAAGGAATTGGCATTATAGGATCCTCAGGTGGCAAAAGGAGTGGTAAAGGAGGCTTTTTCACTTGAGGGAGTAGAACAATTGAAATAGGCTCTTATACTTGAAGAGGAAGAATGGGAAAAATATATGCCACTAAATGTGGGGGAGGAGTGGATGAAATGGATGTCTCCTGTTAAGGGGAAAGTTGAACTAAAGGTAGAAAAAAGACCATATTAATTATATGGATATTATGATCACCTAAGTTAGTTGTGGATTGGAAAATAATTTGATTCAATGAATGGTTAGGAAAAGGGTGTTCTAACACATCCATAATTTTACTAGGAGGTGCATTAGGATTATCCAAGACGAGATCACCTCTATCAAGCATATCTTGAATAATGTTCTTGAGTGTCTTATAGTTATTAGAATTATAGACTTTAACTTGATGGTAATCACAAAACTCATCTTCCTTGTACTAGGCTAGGATAGGATGTGAAGGTTCAAAATGTATAAGAGGTTTGATCTAAGGAAGGTTTATGACACCTTGTTGTAATAGTTTCTCCAAGATAGATGTATATGACTCCCTAATGGGAGTGTATTGTATTTGTTCATACTATTGTTGGAATTGCTTGGTCAGATTTTGGGAAGTCAAGGAATTCAATTGGTTTATGGTTATGGCAAAGGCTAACTTAATGACCACCGCATTAGCAGAGCCTTTAGCCTTTTGTTTAGAGGGAGAATTTTTAGAGGAGGAAAAATTTGACTTGAAATTGGGATTCTTACTGTGCAACTTGACTTTACCTTCATCTATAACACAAACCTCAAGTTTTCATCCCATTGTAAAGGCCTCATCAAATTTTTTAAAAAAATTTACTTAGAGTGTAGATGATATGTACTTAACACATGCCCTTGAGAAGAGATCAATAAGCTCAGGTTGGGGTAAGGAGAAGGAGAGTTGATTGATCAAGCTTCTCTAGCGAGTGATAAAATATGCAATATACTCATCATCAAATTGTCTGATAGAATAAAGGTCTATTATAGAAACCTTCTTAGAAATTTTAATAGATAAATGGTCTAGGAATATTTATATGAGTTGGGTAAACAAAAAAAGGGAGTGATAAGGTATAGATCTATACCAATCCAAGGCAACACCTGAAAGAGACATAGGGAAAGTATGAAGTAGTAATGCATCATCATTCCCTATTAAATAACAAGCATGTTTAAATGCTTGCAAGTGATATTATGGGTCCTCTTTACTCTAGAAATGAGTAAATTTAGGGATTTACCATTGGCTTGGATAAAGGTGAATAGGCACAAAAGGATGGATTGGTTCATTGCATATCTAATAATAAGATAACACATTCTTTGAACCAAAAATGAATGTCTCTATATTAGACATCTTCTCCATCAACATATTAGTGAGGTCTAGAGGGGGATTAGTTTTGGGAATACCTCCTAAGTTATATGGAAGCTGATAGGAAGTAGAGGGAGCATATGACATATCTTGTTGAGGTTGTGTTGGAGCAACATAAGGATAATGAGTCATAGGCTGGGGTGTAAAAAGAAAAGGGGCTTATCCTATTGGGTTGGAGACTATGCCTTGCTTGGTTATTGTTATTATATGTTCAATTATCAGCATGGTTAGATTGGATGAAGAGTGAGTCATAACTCGAGTAAGTATAGGCATGAGGGTAGATGGAATAGGTACCACTAAATTTTGGAATGGGGTGTGACTTGACTGAACTAGTTGTGGTTGTGAAAGTAGGGAAGTCACACCAGGGTTTAGGTGGGATTGAGCAGTTGGAAATGCTACACTTTGGAAATTTTTTATAGTTAGGTTACTCATTGAAGTGGTGGTTTGGGTAACCATGGGGAAAATAGTGGAAGCAATGGAAACAGAGGTTGTCTCCATTAGAGAGGTTGGCATACCATAGATTAGGTAACTTTAATAATTATGGGTTCAGCTCATAGCAAGGTAATGTTGAAGGGATGCCACATTGTGATCAAGAAATTTTGAAAAATCTTTATCTCCCTTAGGCATAATGGGAATTTGGTTAGGGATAGGAGTATGTTATGTATCTAAAGTATGTTGCATGATAGAATTAGAAGTTAGAGGGAAAGGTGAAAGTGGTTATCATCTTGCATAATCAACAATAATTTTGGCTTGAGCTCATGTCATACCATGAAAGAGGAAGTATAAATAGTCTTAATACCTTGTATTTAGAAGTAGAATAAGTAAAAACCAAGTTTGAGTGTAGGTAAATGGGTTATTTTAGCTTGTTATTTTGAGCAAATGAAATTACATAGTTTTTGACCTCGGTAGGAAAAGTTCACTGATGTCAGTGGAATAATTGATGTCGGTAGGTAAAATCTATCAATGCCAGTAGGTTTAACTAATGTCAGTTACTATAATATCTTTGGAGATTAAAATATGATGTTTTAAGAAACCAAAAGTTGAAACTAGGTAGAAAAATGAATTTAAAAGGTTTGTGTAAAATGAAGAACACTCAAAAAACTTGAGATAACAGGTTATACAAATTGAGTATTAGAAAAAGTATTGATTTTTTGAATCAATAGGAAATCATCCTTACCAACTCCAAATACAAAAGGTAATAAAAAAGCAAAAAAATAACATACATCTAGAAACTATTAAGTCCTAGAGATTAACTTTTAGTCTCATATTGGCTTATGCCTTAATCAGATAGTGAGAAGAGATTTTGGTAATCAAAGGTACTAAAAATCAAACTAGAGCTAGTTTTAGGTTAGTTTTAGTGATCAAGAGGAAATTTGTGTTAGACTTGTTATAAGAGCTTACTCTCTATACTTCATGAACCTAGAGCTGAGCCAGGCCACTTAGCCAAAATATAACTTTTGTCTAGAGATTATACTCTGCCAGAGAATGGAGTGGGTTCTCCCCTTGGTGGTGAAATCCAAGTAGGATAACTAGGTAGGGTAAGGTGATCTACTAGGTGATGAAATCCTGATGGGACTTTTCTTAGGTGAGTTTAGATGTTTATTTATGTGAATGTGATTTAGTTGTGTAACATGAGTGTACTATAATTCATTCAAAATGCTCTTAATTAACTAGGTGAGTTAATATGCAACAAGCAAACTATGAAATGCAGTAAGTTTTAAACCTAAATCTAAAATGTTTAGATTTAAATGAAAATAAAGATGAAATAGGAAAAGAGTATTAATTTCACTATCCTAATGTGCATGTAATAAGAAATAAAAAATAAAATGATAAATTACTTTTAGAGGCATAGAGAAAAGAAAGAAAATTTTAGTTTAATGTTTTTTGAATAGAAAATAAGATATTGATTTTTTCATTTTAAGAGAAAAGAGGAGGAAGTGCAAGAAAAGAAAATTTCACTATAATGCACCTATATGAATGATTAAAATAAGAAATGAACCCAAGCAAACTCTAGGGTCCCATCGGGTGTGCCAGAAAAGTTTCACTAATTTTTTTCTATTTTAAGTCTAAAGGAAAATAAAAAGAAGGATAGGGATAAGTTATTACAAAGAACCTAGATTTGGTTTGTGCACCATATCCAAACATTGTGAGCATTCATCTTTGGCTGGGGAAGACTACTTATAAGTAAGAAATCACTACCACAAGATGTTTATTGGTGGTTAAATGAGTCGGTTGCCAAGCTATGAACTTTTTCTAGGAAGTGTGAAACTTCCTTAGAGATGACAGTCCACTTTTGAGAGAAAAAAGAATAATATATAACTAAAAGAGAGGTAAAGAGAGAGTGAAAGAGAGATAAAATTACCATTATTAACAACTTTTATGTAATAGAGAGTGACATGGTGCAAGTGATGTACTTTGTTTGTATTTTAAAAGTTGTTTAAGTAGGTTTTAAAGAGGTTAGGGAACCCATAATCACTGGTGTTGATAGGGTAGTGACCGATATCAATTATACTACCAAGGTTGACATTGAGGTGACTAATGTTAGTTAGGATACTGAGGTCAATAGGGGCAATAATTGTTTGGGAGCTTGTAGAAGAATTTTTCAAGTCTAGGAAATGGTTTAGATCTAATCTGGGAGGTTGGGAGAGTTATAAGAGAGAGATTATGGTTTGGGAAGATTAGGTCAGAGGTTTCAGTCTATCAGGGTAAGGGGAAAAAATTGAGGAACCTTTGTAACTCCCTCATGGGGGTTCAATTAGAAGTGCATAAAGTAATGCACAATAGATATAAAGAAATAACAGAATAGATGTTTAAAATACCTACAAGATGAGTGATGTACTTAGCTATGGTTACTAAATGATATGTGCTAGATTAATGGTCCCTATCAGGGAGTTCAAACTTGAATACCTGAATAGAGAGAACAAGTGGGTGTTGTTGGTCTTCAAGAGCTCAGTTGTTGATCATGATTGACTTATGCAAGATGATTGTAAGCCAAGATGTCGATAAAATGCCTAGAGCTTGAATGTGAGTAAGAATTAATTTTCTTAATTTATATTAACTTGAACTTTAGGTTGGATTTTGGCTTATATTACCGATGTCAATGATCCCACTAATGTCAACCATGGGTTTATCAACATCGGCAACCCTAGAATAGGTAAACCTTACTATTTTTGGCCTATTTATTTGTTGGTTTGTATGCTAAGTGTGACACCCATTATAAAATGGTAAAAATAAGAGGTTAGAAAGGAGGTAGTTGATTAAGAATTTATTTTAGAAGTGGGAATAAGTATTAGTTAGTTAGGATAAGGGGACCAAGTCTTTAAGTGACTCATCAGGTGGGAATTAGTCATGGGATAAGGTGGCTAGGTAAGGTGGTAAAGGGGGTTTTTAATTAACTTAAGTATTTTAAATTAATTAAATGTGTGAGGGATAAAAGTATGGGTTAAGGAGATTAATTATTATAATTTAAAGGGGTTTAATGGGGGTTTTGACATAGGGAGTTATGCACATGTGTGATGTAATTTTGGTGTCTACACCATTGATCTGTAAAAGATGCCCAAACTTTAATTTAGCACATTATTAAGCTGGGACTTAGGCTTAAATTCCTTAGGCTGAGGTTTATTTTGTGTTTATTACACATAAAATAAACCTTAGGTTAGGGGATTTATGCCTAAGTTTTTTGAATTATATAAAGGGGACTATAGCTAGATATCTTAGGATAAAGTTTACATTGTGTTAAATAAACACAATGTATACTTTGGCCTAAAATATTTATGTTAATTCCATAGGATATGCCCAAGGGATCAACATGATATAATGACCTAATGACAAAATAATATTTGTATTTCATTAATAAATACATTAAAAATTTTGGTTAGAAGCATTTGGTCTAAGTCTTATGCTATAAAGACTCTTTAAGAATAAGACTTACATAAGTCTATAGTCTAAGGTTTACGGTATTCAAACAAAGTAAAATGGGGACCTTAAAGTATAGAATTAGACTTAGTTAATTTTGGCATGTATTTAGACCATAAAATCATTTTAATATTTGTAGGTTGAATATTAATGGAAGCCCTTGAAAGTTTCACTAGCCTAAAATTGAATATTAATGGAAGCCCTCAAAAGATTAAAATACACAAATGTCAATTTTAAGCTAGTGAAACTTTTAATTTAATGGGATTAAAGTTGACGATTGTGCGAGTATCAAATACATCCTCATAGATGTCAAATGATGGTCATGCGAGCATAAAATTTAAGCTCATCAAATTATTATAACCCAATGCAAGAGTTCCACTTGGCACCTCTATGGGGATTTCAAAGATGTTAAACTTAATTCACTCCATTAGATCAAGATCTGTGATGAAGTGAGAGCCATTGGATGGTGATCTAGGGGCTTGTTCATGATTAGTTTCTTTTGTCAGGTGGGCCCCTTTGATTTTAATCCTCAAATGTAAGAGTGTTTCATGTCGATCATGTGGGCCTTTTGTAATTTTTTGATTTTTCAATTATGCTTTGATTCATCTGATCAAGTCTACATGATGAAATGAGAACCATTGGGTGAAGACTAAGGGTGTAGCTTTGTCAGGGGCTTCACATCATTAGATTATATTGTCACAACTAAGTGTGGATCATTAGATTTTTTAAGATTCATTATATTTAAGTCAAAGTTGGGGACTTTCTTTTTATATTATATCAAATGCCATGATAAAGCAAGATCATCAGATCTGTGAGAAGTAATAAAGTTAAGTCAAGACCCACATTGATATAAAAGGATTAGGCTAAGGTGTTAAGGTTAAGGTCCCATTTGTATTAATAAATATGTTGAGGGCCATAGGATTAAAACATTAGGCTAAGGTATAAATCAAAGTGATCAAGCTAAGAAATATTACAAGGACCCTACAAAATGAATATTAGTTAGGCACAAAAGGAACATAAAATGGAAAATAATAAAGGGGACCAAGAATTTTAGGCCAAGTCTCAAAAATGTTAAAAAATGTGACTAAAATTAGGATATGAAATTTATGTTTAAGTCCAAAGTAGGTTTTATATGGTTCCCACCAATTTGGCTCTCACTAGTTTTTAAATTTGAACTGAGGGTTTTGTTAGGGTTTTAGAAACATGAATTTCTTCAGAGAAAACATCATGGAACCTAGAACTAAAAGTTATAAATACCATTTTTTATCATTTTTAGTCAAAATTAAAGAAAAACATAATTGAGTAAGCTTGATTTTGATAAAGTGGATGATCTTCAAATTCTATCAATGACCTCATTATGCCATATTTTCATGTTTAATATTCAAGGTTTCTCAAGGGTCCCAATTTCCAAAAAATGGTTGTATGTTGGCCACAATAGGTATCTCTTAATTTTAAAATGTAGTATTTATAGTTCTTATTCATTGTCATACTTGTTCAAAAGATAAGTGGAGTAGTAGCAATGTTGGCATGTTATACTTACTTGAAGTTGTGCGGCGTAGCGATAGTATTAACCTATATATATATATATATCATTCTTACCATGCTCCATAAATACTTTTATTAGGAATGAGAAAAACACTCTCTAGGTTAGGGATATGTGTAGAGGGGGATGGAAGGTTTTATGGAACTCTCCTTGGCCATTTATTTTCGGATTTTATTATGATCTCATGTGCTTTTGGAAAGTCATTGAAACTTTAATTGAGATATGTGGGACCCTTATATGTATTATAAGTGGTTAGTCTTATAGTATAGAGGCTAGTCTTACTAGTTCTAGACCTCAAGGTGGTCATGATAGAACTAATCAATGGAAGTGAAACTCATAAACATTGTTTGCATAATATGAAGATATCATGATACAGGACCTTGTAGAACTAATATTATGAGAATAGTACTATGTGGGAGGACTATATTGAGCTCTATAAGCAAATTTTATAGTTAATTTCTTGATTATATATTATTATAATATGTTATTTTTCTGATGAACAACATTTTGAATTCAGAATTTATGTTTGAATAAGAGTCATCTATGATGATGATTAGCTTTAGGGGGAAGGATGTTACATCCTGATTCCTCACTAAGAAAACTATTTTATTATCCATGGATATTTATAGTTGACAAATTTGGATTTAGTTATTTTAACTAAGATTTAAGATATATGCTATTATGGGATAGTATAATATTGCTTAGGTTACCTCATTACATTGCTATGAGTTAGCTATAGTGTATATGTTTACATTATGAACATGTTGATTTTTTATTTTAGTTGTATTTAATGATGTATGTGTATCATGATGTAATGATCTAACTACCTACTTGTTTTGAGGTTGACATAGGATAACTCATCCCTCAAAATGTGATGGAGGGAGAGCATCACCAGAGAGGGTGTCATAGATCAAGATGTCAAAGAAAGATAGAGAAACTAGATATAATCCTATACACATCACATTAATTAACACATGTTAGAGTGAATAATTAAATGGTTAACACTATGCATTTATTTTTTATTGCATTAAATAGTTGTTTGCTCATGATTTGATAGCATAGTTTAAATAGTTATTAGTAAATCATCATGTGTGGCATTTGTGTATTAATGTTTTAAAGATTAGCATAATTATATTAAATTAGAATTTAGTGATTTGTGAATTTATCATTAAACCATTTTGACATTTACTTGGTGTTGATTTAATTAATGAATTTATTAATTATTGAAATTGAGGTAAATGAGTAAAATATGAGGGAAAAATAGGAAAAATATAAGTAAATCAAGAAAACAATAAAAATTAATAAAATTGTCTAAAAAAAATAAAAATAAATAATTAGTCATTAAAATAATGAAAAAAAAAAAGAAAAGAAAATACTTTTAAAGAAAAAGAATCTATGCCCTTATCTATCTTAATATAGATTATGAAAAGGAGATCAGAAGGACATATGGAAGGGAGAATAAGAAGGTGTAGCACAAGAAAGAAAATACATAAGAGAATATACAAATGAGAAGGAAACAGGTAGTAGAACACAATAGAAAATAGAAAAAGGTAAAGTGGCACAGAGGTAGGCATAAGCTTGTATAGTCTCTAAATTTTGCATTCAACAGATTGTGTTTATTTTTAGAAAATTGGTTATATATAAATATAGAATTATGTATATACATGTCAACTAGATAATTAATGTTATTATTTAGGAAATGAGTGATAAATAATACCAATAAGAATATAACATGATTCCTATTCACAGTCTATAATAAAACAAACTACCACCCTCTAGGTAGATATCTAGCAACTATAAGAATGCATAGAGATTTTTATAAAATGAAATTATTATATGCATACATAGTATTAGGTAGAAACTTGCAGTGATCTATGCTAACCCTTAACCAACGAACTTAGTAGATTATCTATTACCTATTTCAAACTACTTTTTAGAACTTAATATGCTATTAGATTATATTACTATGAACATGATTATGTAGGGTACAATCATCAAGCTAATGTGAATCACAACGAACTTGAGTCTATGTTACAAACATCATGACTATGTTATAAAAACATAGAAAAGTGTGTAGTGACTTAATTTTATGTATAATGACTTAATTTTATCTGGAACAACCTTTATTACCAAGTAACATTCTATATTAAATATGATCACTAAAGATTTGCATCAAACATACATACATAACATGATGTATATATTTCTCATGTGATTGTGATTGCATATATATTATTTCCTTGAGATACATGTATAGATTTGAGCAGCATATGAATGTATATATTAGTGTTATATATATATATATATATATATATATATATATATATATATATATATATATATATATACATATATATATATATATATACATATATATATATATATACATATATATATATATATACATATATATATATATATATATATATATATATATATACATATATTACTGAATTGAGTTAAGTGTGTATATATAGTGATTTATAATTATATTTACTTAGCAATTTGAACTACAGTGATATAAAATGCAATGATTTAATAAAATACTATAGAGATTTAAAATGAAATGATTTTATAAAATACTTTAGTGATCTAAAATGCAGTGATTTGATAAAATACTGCAATGGTTTAATACATATGTAGTGACTTGTATAAATATGCAGTGACTAATATACACATGCAACGAATTTCTATAAAGTGAAAAAATTAATATAAGATATGCACAAAATTTTACGTGATGCTAATAATATATTATTACATAGTCTTTTAACAGTGAACTGGGGAATTTCTCTTTTTATATAGCAAACTTGATGCTTATAGGTATAGAACAACTTATAAGAACTTTGACATAAGTACTCTTCCATATACCTAAGCTCTTGAAATATGTAATATAAAAATAATATCATTAATATTAATGATATTATTTATATGATATTATATTATATCATAATAATATTATGTGCATATATATATCTATTATAATGTCTTCCAACTATAATATGGATTGGAATAGTTGAATCCCATATTTGAATATTACATTACATAATACAGATGCATTATCCATATTCAAACATGAATACATCCATGTCTGATATAAGGATAAAAAGTGTAGTTTATAATATTATTTGTAGATCTTATAATATTAGGATATATTATATGTTCATGTATAATAGCTTTGTGATATAGTTATGTCATGTATCATATTGCTTGAATTTAATTTAATTTAATTTACTCTAGCTATGTATATGAGTGGGTACTACGAACTTGGACTGCTATATGTATATAATATAAATGATGACATATGTAATCTCCCATAATAAACATAATTATATGAAATTCATATATATCTACTATAACTTAGATACTCTTCCAAAACATACATTTATATTAGACGCTTTTCTTTAAGGAATTATTATTTAGATGAATTAATTACAATTGGCCCTGATGTGAACTTATAGATGAGATCATGTATGAATGAAATGTATTTTTTTTTTAAATTACATATAATGATGGGGGGGGTGAATTATTTTCCTTAAAAAAATCCTTCAATTTTGCTTATCATCCATAAAGCATTCATTCACATACATACATTAACTAATGTATAAACAAACATCTATGAAAGCAAACAACATAAGAACACAAGAGATATGTTGGAAACCCTCTTGGGGAATTAAAAAAATTTAATCATAGCTTGTAATAAATTCCTATAATAAATTAATAAGTGAAACAACCACTAAATAGGTTAGTCATTACCCCTAAGTGTGAAAACCACCATTATGCCTAATAGAGACATAATCATATGACAATTAGGCCTTCTCAAAGCACACATTTCACCTTGACCACCTTGGAACACCATGATCCTAAAAAAATGTATGAATTTTTTTCAAAGCACACATTTCACCTTGACCACCTTGGAACACCATGATCCATCTCAAATATACATTTTATAATTTCACCTTAGGTCCCTAACACCATTTATCTCATTTCACTTTTTGAACCACCTAATTAGGTCTACTCACAATTAGGCCTTCTCACTGCCAGAAAGTCTATCTTGAAAATATGATAGAATAAAATTTTCCACATAAACAAAAAAAATCACATGGATATAAATTCCATAACCTTATTTTCATCATCAGTTCCATTATATTTCACAATATATGGCAAACGACCACAAACTAATCATCTTCATATGCTCACTTAGAACTACATATAGGCCTTAATATGAGTTTATCATGCACAAAAATGTGTTAAAATTAACCTATAATACCTATAAGATAACTTAATTTTCATTGGATTCCTAAAATCTATGTAAAAGACTTGGGAACATCATTATCACTCACACATGAAAAATTGCCTATATCTCCAAAAACATAGTCATGAAGATCAAAATTTAGAACACTTATGTGATCAGTTTTATGAAATTATAATGGGTTTTCATGATCCTTAATAATAATTAGAACATATTTGAATATATACATTACAATTTTCTATATCAATATTGGTCTTGCATACCAATCTCATGTATTCACCCTACATAAACCTCACTGTGTTAGATAGGTCACCTTGAGAACAAATTTTTGATTTTTTATGTGTATCACCAAAACTTATATTCAAAGGGAAAAGGTGATATAGTTATTAAAAAATTACCCCATGCATTTGGATACATCCTTAATCCATTGCAACCAATCCCTAATCTCATTCTCACTTCTACCTGGTTTTCTCATTGTCTTCCTCATTAGGCCTATTTAGTGATAGGTCAACTTACATGACCAGTTTATCATATTTAAGGTATAAAACCTACTTATAAACCTACATGGGCACAAAATACAAGTCTCACACATCATCCTCAAACCATTTTCATGCTTTGACCTTGTCAACCCTACTTATGACATGAAAATTCAAAGAAATAAAGGGGTTGCTTATATCTTCTACTCACTCTTATGATATACCAAAACCACTTAGAGAAACATATAATATTACTCTACATGTTCCAAAAATTTAACTAGGTTAACCAAACCACTCTGAGCCATATACAACAAGATATTTCATATCGGGTCATAATGAGGGTTTTAGGAGGGTTTATATTGCCTTCCATTCTTAGTAATCATTTATAAAGGATTGCCCCTAAAACACAAAAAAATGCAATAAAATTAAATATAGGACACTTCCACAACTTCCATGAACTACTTATGATCTCATGTAAAGGTTTCATGTGCCAACAAACATAAGAAAAACCTTCTCGAGTCTACAACACCTCATTCTATGCACATAGAAAACATCAACACTAAATTTCATGCTTTATCATTTAAGATTTGACTTAAAAATTGGTCAAAAAACTTTTCATATCCTCTCACACATATTATAATGTTATTATGTTATTTGGCACATTTGGAACTAAACTTGACCCCTCATTAGGTCACATTAGGTCTCTTTGTACATTAGGCCTTGAACTGTCAGTCATACTTAGACATTTAACATACCTTGAAACCTCTTTTAGTATTTATAAAACCTCATTATCATGCCATAAAAATTCATACCATTATCACACACTACCAACCTTCTTCACAAAAGACTCATAGTTATCACCTCATCATGCTACCAAGCTTGTATCTTCTTACTAAGTCTCTTCATGCAAGGGCTAAGACTCAAAAATAGCCTTTGAACTCATCTAAAGGATTATTTTCCTCTTTCTCACATTTACATAGATTTATACATTCTATCATGCTTCTATTTACATAATTCACCAAGATTCACTATGCTTCATGTAGACACTTTTTCTCAGGCCTAGACTAGGCTTCTTAAGACACCTAGTACTCAAATATTTGGACTCATACAAGCTAGCTCTCAATAATACCAATAAAGAACATTATTAAATAAGGATTATATAAAGACAAGGGTACTCTTAATAGGATTATGATATTTTCACATCACAATATTGTGTTAAAACGTTATAAATAACACAAAGATTGATAAACCATGTATGCTTACCGTGTATGCTCCTCAAGACTAGTGCCTAAAAATATGCTTCCCTTGTATCTTGAAATTGAACTTGACATGTCATCAACCTTATAATAATTGCTAGATTGCCTAAAAATTCTCTCTCAACAAATATAAAAAAGTTTTCCTTCACATTTTCTCTTGTCATAAGACTTATTTATCACATACCATTTCACCATGCATGACCTCAACTCTAACCTTGACATTAGTTTTTGATATTTATTCTAAAAGGAAGAAATAGAAGTATGAAGGTTAGGGATTAGAGATTAAGTACCTATAATGATGCACACCATTCTAGATGTTGTAGGAACACCTCTTTGGTTATGGAGGAAGACACTTGTGTATAAGAAAACACTAAACATAAATGTTGTTAATAAAGATATGTGCAGGATACCAAGCTATGTGATTGTTCTAAGAATCATAACACTTCCCTGAGATGAGATTTTTTAATTTATAAATAGAGTTTAAAACAAACATAAATGAAAAGAGAGAGAGAGAGAGAGAGAGAGAGAGAGAGAGAGAGAGAGAGAGAGAGAGAGAGAGAGAGAGAGAGAGAGAGAGAGAGAGAGAGAGAGTTAAAATACTATTTACCATGCTATAGGTCTAAATGTGTCAGTGAACAAATGCAATGTAGGTTGGGTAGTGGAATTATGCTTTGGTGAGGTTTTTGGGTTTCTAGTATAAAAACATAGGGACCAATGTTGGTTAAGTGACTGATGTTACTTTAAGTTGTTGATGTAGGTCAAGGTAATTGATATCAGTTGAGGTAGTGATATTGGTGGGGTTATGGAAGACTTTTCTAGAAAGGGAAAAGGAGTTATAGTCTATCAAAATGGTCATGAAGAGGTGAATAAGATTTAGGAATGGAAAGGTAGAGTTTGATATGCTAAGGTAGAGAGATGGAGGGAGTGAGTGTTATAACTGCTCCATAGAGGAAGCTCAGGTTTCATGAGTAGTTAAACAATATATTTGTAAAATGAATATAAAATGACTATTTAAAACATGTGAAAACACCAAAATGTACTTAGTTGGGTTAGATAGGTGAGTATTTATGCTATATAGATGGATCTAATGAGGCTTGATGAACTAACACGTGAAAATATGAGGCAAATCATATGTTTCTAGTCCATGGTGCTTAAAACACTATGCAGTTTGTTAATTTTTGATCTGGGACAATTCATGTAGAGGATGATAAGTTTGGATGTTAATAGTGATGCTAGAATGCTCTAATAGTAAAATTTATATACAAATGAATGATTTTATGACCCTATGGCCAATTTAGAAGTAGACCTAAGTAATCGATGTCAATGGGCCCACTGACATCAGTTGAGGGATAATGAATGTCGATTCCCAAGACTAGGTAAAATAGGCTAAATTTAGCCTTTTAGCCTACTTATTACTTCAGTAAGTGGGTTTTCCCATTGAAAAATGGTCAAAACATGAGGTTGAGAGGTGTTTAGGTAGTTAAGGAGTTATGAAGGGGGGAAAAATGAGTCATAGGTAGTTAGGATATAATGACCAAATCTTAGGGTGAGTCAAAGGGTGAGAACCAATCATAGGGTGAGGTGGCCAAAGGAGATTTAACCAATTTAATTAAATAATTAAATTAATTAGATGTGCTTAAAGGATAAATACATATGTTATGGAATTAAATAAGAAGGGTCTAAGGGAAAAGGTGATCTAGGTGATCATGCAAGGGATTATCATAATTCTAGTGTCTACATTTACCACTTTTTATCTTGTAACATGTATGCACAAGCTATGAGACAAAAATAAAGATTTGATACCCTAAGGATGGGATGAGGTATTTTAAATTATATTTAAAAGAGTATATATAAATTAAAAGGTAAAATTGTGGAGATTTGGGTAGGTTGAGGAGTGTGAAAGGGAGTTTTAGGGTAGAAAAGAGAGTATGGGGGGTTTGATAGTTTAACCCTAGGGCTGAACCAATCACCAACATTAGCAACTTCAGCAAACATCAGTTGACCTATAGAAGGTTGATCCTAGTCTAGAGGACCAATGTCAGTCAAGTAAGGACTGATGTCAATCTTTTTAAAAATAGGGAGGGGTCAAAGAGGGTCATTTAGGATGTAACTAGGTAACCCAAGGAGCAAAGGTTAGATCTCAAGCACCATAAGTTGGGAACTAGAGTGTTTATGAACTTCTAAAATGTAGTAAAATGTTAGGGTTCATAAAGAAACTAGTTAGGTGTTATTTACTATGTGAAAATGGTTGAGCTAACCTTGAGAGACCCCATGTCAGCTGAGTGTTTCCTACATAACCCTATGAAGGGTCTTAAGACAATATAATTCTCCCAAAGGGGAAAAAGAGGTCAATGTAAGGGTAGGTTGAGGTGAATAGTTATTGGGTTTTTTTTTTAACAATATGCACATTTTTGGTTATAGGCAAGATAGGAGCTCATACTTCAAGATTGACTCCTAAATCTACTATCAAGGATATAGGCAAATGTGAATCCTAATGAGTGGGAGCACATCACTTCAGTTAGCCTAGGAGTCTTCTAGAGATATGGTCAAGTTGTGAGGGATGTGAGCCTAATGGTGGCATTGATAGAGTGGTGGGATCTAGCCACCAACACCTTCCACCATCCCATAGGTGAGATGATAGTCTTACTAGAGGATGTGTATCAAATACTGAGGATATCAATACACGGTGTTGACTTATATGTATGTAGTCAATATGAGCATGATCTGCTCATGGGCACACTATTTGGAGAGCATGATGGTGAGATAGAATATCACTCCACTAGCTTCACATATGAGCCCCTATATGAGGCTGATGATGATGAGCACAAAATTTTAATCATGCTCATGATTGGAGTCACTATATATGCATTGCCAGACATGAATGGTGGTAGGTTTCCTATGGATTTGATAGATGTACTAGATAACATGTTGGATAAGAGGATGGTATTTAGTTGGGGTACCACATTCCTCACACAATTGTATAGAGAGCTATGGGGGATCAAATTGTGATGGTGGTATAACCTTTGCATTGGTCACCTTTTACACTATTCGGCCTATGAGCATATCATAGTGACCTAACCATTAGGACTACTTATCACCATCATAGTAGGCTATAGAGTTGACTTCAAATGGTGGAGAGAGTCCATGGCCCATACATGGATAGATGTTGTGGTTAGAGATATTGAGTACTATAGGAGGATGTTGGAGATATCATATGGAGACTATCTTTGACACTTCCTCCTTTTCTGAGGTAGAGGATATAGCTAAGAGGTAGCCAGTGTATGAGGTGGGTATATGGAAAGAGAGCTAAAGAGCTAGAGATGATACCATTAGAGCATATCAGGTACCAATATGGTTTACTATAAGGAGTACCTCCTAATATTCTATGGTATAGGAGGGATGACATAGAGCTACCCCTACCACTACCATAGGAGATAGAGGGGCCTGACTCTAAGGATCTCCCAACTAGAGGAGTTGATGATGTAAGATACATAGGGGTATATAGAGCCTAGTGGGTAGGATAGTATGCCATGATCCCATGGAGACCATCCATTGACATGTAGGCCATTACCAGAGAGAGAAATGATGTGATCTAGGCTAGGGATGAAGCATAGGCATAGGTATAGGTTTTATAGGGTAATGTAATATCACTATAGGGGTAGATAAAAATAGTCATAAGATAAGATTCATCCCTAAAAACATAGCTATTGGTAGCATAATCTTAGGTTTTTACTTTAAGTGGTTAGGTGATATGGATACAAGTATAGATGGATGCCATGATAGTAAAAACAGATGCCCTAAGGGATGGATAGGTAGCTACACCTCCTCCACCACCATAGACACCACCATAGGCACTTGATGTTGGCATGATGAGACCACCATAGACACCATAGGCACCTATAGCAGGGAGTATGGGGCCTTCAAAAATAGTGTCAGTTGAGAGATATAACACTACTTTGGTAAAGATTGATTATTATACATAGGTCCATAGGGTACATTTAGAGATCCCCAAGTATGTTGATTATTTGGTCCAACAATGGACTACTTCTCACAACATAGCTTTGATCTCTTAGAACCATAGACAGGCTAACAACATGGGTGACACTATAGGGTCATGACCACCCCTATGGTAGGATTAGTCACCTAGTTTTGTATATTTTTTATTTTGATATGATGTACACAAATATACCATCCTGCATGCTAAAGATCTGAGATGTATATTTTTAAGAGACAGAGACATATATATTGATGTAACATTGATGTATACTTTGATATTCAACATATACAAGATGGTACCATTATTATGACATGATTTTGATTTATATTATGATGATGTTTATTATAGATGTTGTTATTGATGTCATGTTGTTATGATGTTAGATGTTAAATACTATGGGTATGGTTATGATGATGTTATTATGTTATATGTTAAGAATTATGGTTATGATGATGCTAACATATTAGTAGGTTATTAGAGTATTTCCCATATTTTTGATGGTATATGAATAATAGAATGCTTAAACACATCTTAGAATTTTTCCATACATGTGATGGTGTATGCATAAAATGTACTATGTTGGTTTTTTATTTTATAATTTTCCATATATGTGATGGTGTATGATTTAAAATGAATGATGTTGACATAGCTTCCATGTGTATTGGTATTCATAGAAACTATTGATGAAAATGTTAATTATAATTCACATAAAATAAATTGGTATTTTTTAAAAATGAGCTATTGAGTTGTGGATTGTTAGAATGGCTAGGTTGATTATCAGAATAAAATTATTGTGATGTTTACTTATGATAACAAATGTGTTTGATGCTAGGCACATAGTTTTAATTTAGTGATCAAAACTAGACCTAAGAATGAAGACAAGCAAGTTTCTACCATAAGACACAATGTCTAAAAGGAGAAACCGATATATGAATAAGATGGTTAAGATGAAAGGAATAATGCTATTTCATATTCAAGGACCATAAGGCATCATGGGGAGGCATAAAAACATAAGACCTTTTCATCTGCTACACTATTGACCATAATTTCATTAGATAAGTGATTGATTCACTTCATGTCAAATGAGCACTAGGTCTCTTATTTGCATTTAATAGGAGAGAGAGATTAGGGAATAGGTTGTAATTATAAAATGGGTAAATTGGGAATGAAAACCTTCTAGTGGGATGATATGCCCCTTCTATAGGTAACCTTGAGAGCTTGCATAGGTAGGTCCATGACATAAGTTTGTCAGATTTTTTTTTATATAGACTGATCAATGTGGGAAGTCTATGTATGGGATTTTTGATTGGTTCTTTAGGTCATGTGAAGTTGATCTATACAGGAATATTTGAAGTACATGCTTGTTATAATAAAGTTAACATATTCATCCTTTGAGGGAGTGGTCCATGCTTTATATATTTGTTTTGTATTTTCATAGCTATCCTTTAAGGAAGCAATCTATGTATTGTAACAATGATATGCTACACAACCATCCTTCAAGGGAGAAATCTATGTATTGTAACAATGATATGCTACACAACCATCCT
Organism: Torreya grandis; assembly: GCA_037957365.1. NCBI lineage: Eukaryota > Viridiplantae > Streptophyta > Pinopsida > Cupressales > Taxaceae > Torreya > Torreya grandis. The sequence continues at coordinate 2,460,543 of JARHVA010000373.1, read as the reverse complement.
TCAAGGGAGTAATCTATGTTTTTATAGTGACCTAAGAGATAATGAATTTGATTTATATCCCATGTTTTTTTTGTAGACATTAGTCATGGACATGACTATAAAGGCTTAATGGTGTCCCTCTATGAGGAAAAAACCACCACACTTTGAAGTGTGACAAAAGTGTGAGACGAAAAAGGGTAAAAAGAAGGTATATTCATGCAATAAGTGTGCTCAAGGGATGAGCTCATGATAGACATGGAGTAATTTAATGCTTGATTAGCAAAATAATGGTCATAAATGTAACACATTTAAAATCTCAAGTTTTAGCTTGCCTTCGAGAGAGGATAAGTGATAAGCCCCTAATATATATTTGTGAGTTATGATATATGGTTTAAGCCAATTAGGAGAAAACTTTCCCTTTTTGCTTTTTTCCATCTTAGTCACATGTTAATTCTCCTTCAAGATGAGATATTTGATATTGAAATCTTACTCTTTTAGATACTTTCTAAAGATGTGCCTAATGAACTCTTAATAAATTTAAAGGTGGTTTAGAGACACAAGTTGATGCTCATCAAGTAACTCATGTTATGCCAAGCCTTCTTGGTAAAAATCATCATTAGAAAGGATATCTTATAAGGATATGCAAATACAAATAATCTAGACCTCAAGAGGCAAGATTGCCTTAGTACCATAAAATAAATAAAAAGGCATACCACCCATAGGGGTTTGAATTCTAGTGTAATAGGCCCATAGAGTGAAGGTAATATGCATGTGCCAATCCCTACCAGAGTCACTAACTATTTTCATTAGAATTTTGGTCAAAGATTTATTTGAAGCTTCTGCATACCCATTTGATTATAGAAAATAGGGAGATGAGAAGCTTAGTTTGATTCCAAAGGCATCATAGAGCCTCTAGATAGATATATTCTTAATGTATTTACTATTATTCGTAATTATCTTATGTGGAATACCATAATGGCAAATAATATGATGATTGATAAAGTGGACAATTTTATGAGATTTTTGTAGAGACAAGGGGAAGTACTTCCACCCACTTAGTGAAATATTATTTCATGGTGATGATAGAGTGATGACAAAGACATGAATGTGGGTTAATCTCACTTAGAGGATCTAAACCCCATTAAGAGAAAGGCCAAAAATCTTGAGCCACTTACAAAGCATGAATTGGTACTTGAAGAAGATTTGTGTGTTGTTGGCATTTGACACAACACCAAATGTAATCATAACAACCTTGGTTAAGGGTTTTAAAATAATATCCAAGTCAAAGAATGCATTTAACTATCATATTCCCACTCAAGTGTCTGCTGCAAATTCCATCATGGACTTCCTTGATAGCATAAGGGACTTTAACACTAGTTAAATAGTGAATAAAGAAGCCATCAAACCTTGCTTATAGAGAAGACCCCCCAACATGGTGTAATGAATAGTTATTATTAAAAAAATCATGCCACCCATTACTAGAAAGATCAGAGGGGACAACACTATGAGTGAGATAGTCTACCAACTATTTGTACTAGACATCATGAGAATTGGTGTCTATATTACCAACAAAGAGGATGTTTGTTGAAACATAAGAGGAAATTTCAGATGATGGATGATAAAATTAATATTTAAAGAATATGATAAAGAGGGAATGTGCGAGGAAAGAGAGGCCATAGTATCAACAAACTTGTTTTTCAAATGAGGAATAGTTTTCAAGAGATAATGATCGAAAGAGGTGAATAGTGTGTCTACATAGTGTTTGTACCACTATAGGATGTCAATCTTACACTAATAAGATACATTTAATTGATTCACCACAAGATGGGAGTCTCCATAGATGTGGATTGACTTGAGCCTCAATAAAGAGTTGTCTAAAGCCTAAGAACCAAGGCTTTATATTTTACCATGCTATTGGTACACTCAAAAGATATTTTAAAGGATAACGACATAGGTTCACCATCAATAGGAAAAAGGATAACCCCTACACCCCCTCTGGTTTGACATTTGGACCCATCAAAAAATAACATCATTTGATAGGTGGTGTTACCAATGGAGAGTGTGGTGATGGATTAATCAAGAAAATCAATATTAGAAGGTTGCATGTTGGGAAGAGGATCATCAACCAATAGGTATGCAATTATTTACCCCTTTATTTATTTTTAATGAATGAACTCAAAATAAAACTTAGCGAGAAACATGAGAAAATGAGCCATGTGCTAGTTTTGATAGGTCTTAGAGTGCATATACTTAAGGGGATCAGTGTTAGTAATGACATAGGTCTTGTGATTAAGGAGATAGTTTCAAAAATTATAAGACATGAAGACTAAATCAAGATAAAGTTTCTTGATGTGAGTGTATTGAGTTTTAGATTCTATAATCATTTGACTTATATTGCAGACAACTTGCTCCTTGTGGTTGTCATCTCTATGCACAATTATAACACTGATGAAGTGATCTATTGCCAACATATAGAGATAGAAAGGTTGATCCTCTTTTGGTGGAATGAGGAATGGTGGGGATATAAGATAACCTTTGAGGGAATCAAAAGTCTTTTGACATTCCTCACTCCACTTAAAGAAAACATTTTTTTTAAGAAGGTGGTGAAAAGGCTAACATCTATCTGATAATTAGGAGATAAAACACTAAATGGATTGAAATTTTCCTTGCAAGTCATGAAGTTGCTTGAGGTTTTTGGGTGGAGGCATTTATGGTATGTCTCAAAACTTAGCAAGATCGACCTCAATACTATGGAAAGAAATGATAAATACTAGTAGCTTACCAGAGAAGACCCCAAATATGTACTTTAGGTTATGATGAACATTATAGCATAGAATATGCTCAAATATGATATTGAGGATCACCAAATGGTCTTGGAAACACTTAGATTTGTTGATAAAATCATTCATATAGTATTCCATGATGGTATGAAGGAGGTCATAGAAAATGTAGGTCATCATGCATTAGTAAGTAGCCCCAACGTTTTTCAATCTAAAGGGCATAACATGATCATAAAAGGTACCCCATAAGGTAATGAAAGTGTTTTTATGTTGGTCTTCAGGAGAAATCAAGATTTGATTATAACCTAAGAATCCATCCATGAGAGACAATATCTCATGGCTAGCCATAAGATCCATTAGTTGGTCATTGTTAGATAAAGGGAAATCATCTTTTGGGCATGCAAGGTTAAGATTATGAAAATTAGTGCAAAGATGAAGTCCTCCCATGGGCATAGTGATGGGGATGATGTTAGAGACCCATTATGGGTAATAAATGGGTTGAACAAAGTTAACAAATAAGAGGAATTGAAGCTCCTCTTTGATGAGAAGGGTGATGTGAGGATGCATCTTGTGAATCTTTTGATGGATAGGTTTAGCTTCACAATTTGTGACAATGTTTTGGGTTATGATCATGGGGTCTATTTGAGGCATATCATTGTATTACTAAGCAAAGGCTTTACTATGATTCTCAAGAAAAGTGGTACAATCCTGTTGTTTGATAGAATCTAAGGATTGGCCAACTTTAAGAATGTGAGGGTTATCTAGAGACTATTGATATCAATGGTTGATTCATTTAGCATATTTTATGTCTTAGAGGGGAATGACTTATGAATATAGGAGCCTTTAGCTCCCATATAGGTAAGAATGGAGTCATCATCCTGATATTAAACTATGTTAATGGTTAGAGAGTCATCATCTCTCATGTCATGATTAAAGAGGGGAAGGGACCTTGTTTCCCCATCACACTGATAGGTTAAGGGTCCCAAGTGAGTGATGTTCATGAGAAAAAAAACTAGGAGGGATGGATACCTCCAAATCTATGGGAGAAGGTGGGAGGATAGGTGAAGGTAGAGAAGGAGGAAAAGGATCCTCAATGATTAGAACATGGGTAACCTTAGTGAGTTTGGATGGATCTTTGAAACCCACACCATACCAATTATTAGCCTTTTTAATGGTTTTTTTGGTGGGGTACATGATGGGTGTATGAGATCCTTGCACATACCAACCCAAACAAAACCTTTTCTAGGCACACCTATATAGATAAGTGTTATTAAAGCTAGGTTTGACTAGGAAGGAAAAGTTGTATGTGAAGAGTTAGGTAAAAGGGAGAGGGTTTCCCATGGTGGGAGTTATATCAATCCCCCCATACATTATATTCATGCAAAGATTGAGAATATGATAGGGTATTACCATCTCGATGCAGGGATCATACTAGGGATGCATATGTAATCAGCTATAATCTTCTGAAGTATGGAACATATCTAGCATGAGGAGATGATATTCACTAAGATTGAGGTGATTGAAGTCATCCTCCATAGGATTTTTCTCAATAATCTGATTCATGGGGAGCTCTATGCTTTTGGAAGCCTCATAAGTAGGAGGAGGAGATGTTTTTAATTGTATAAGGATGTCATTAGGCTTATAAGTCATGTTGCACATCTTAAATGGAGGATCAACTAGGATGATGTGCACCTAACCCTCATACTTGAATTTAACACAATGATGCAAAGTTGAGGGAACACAAGTCATGTCTCATATCCATGGACGTCCAAGTAGGATGTTATATTGGAACTCTCCCTCAACAACATAGAAGAGCTATGGAATAGTGTAAGGACCAAAAAAAATATGAAGTATGGCCATGCCTACTAGGGTGGTCATGGTATCATTTAAGGAGCAAATAACCACATTTGATTGTGACATATAGTGATAAGGTAGCTCCAATTTCTTATAGGCATGTATGGAGATGATGTTAATACTAGCACCCCCATCAACCATGACTCTTTTGACATGAGTATGGTTGATACATGTTGTGATAAAAAGAGTGAGGTCATGATCATCAGGGTGATGAGAGGGAATCTCAAAATCACTAAACAAAACCAAGGCTAAAATATTAAGAGAGCCTACTAAAGCTGAGAGAGGTTAGGGATCATCAGGCTCAACCTCAACTACTTAAAGGGCCTCAATCAATGCCTAATGATGCTGAGATGAGATTTGGATTAGCTCATATAGGGACATCTTCATAGGTGTTTGATGTAGTTGCTTGACCATGGAGTCTTGAATCAGCTTTGAAGATGTTGGTTGTGTGGCACCCAAGATAGAAATCTTGAGTTTTTAAGGAGGAGCATCCTTCAAAACTAGATAAGCCCAAAGTGTTTTAACCTTATCCTTGTATTTATCCTTTTGAATCTGTGACTGAGTGGCCACATGAATTGAGTTAATCTAGAATATAGGTGGTGAAGGTGGTGAAGGACTCTTAAATGTACCCTTAGGTTCAATTTTATGTGAGGAAGCTAGAGACATCATTGGAATACCTTTTTGAGTGATACAGAGGCTTATGAGGGGATCTTCAAAAAGAGTGTCTATACCAAAGTGTTGTTGTTGGATAGTCATGAGAGCTTTGTAACTCTCTATGTTATGTTTAGGTGATCAGTGATATAAACAAACCTATGTGTCATCAAACCAAGAAGGTTTTGGTTTGAAAGGATGATAAGTCTTAATTGAGGGAAGATTTATATGAAGTGATTGTAATAATTGGTGCAAAAGAGAGGCATGAGATCCTTCGAATGGGCTTGCACTTGTTGTTGCAACTAGAGTCAACACCTTTTATTTATGAGGTGTTGGAGACATTTTATATGTCACCTTTTTGGGTGAAGGCATGACCATAGGTTTCATTGACACCATTTTAGTGCTAGATGACAAGATGTTGGAGGTTGAGGGACTACCATCAGGCAGAGGTAAGAGCACAGGTAACTTTGCCTTTTGGTTTCCCAAGGTGTGGAGTGATTTAACCAAACTCGAGGGGTGTAGCCCCAAGATTGAAGGTAAAGTCTATGGTAGAATTGGTCGATGTGGCTTAGGAAGATTGAAATTATTCTTAAGAATAGGAGGGTTCAAATCTAACTTTACTTATGTATGAGTTAGATGGGAAACTAGGTGAATGCCTAAAGATCTGATTTACTTTAGTGTGGTAGATGCTTGAGATGGTGGAGATTCTAACATTGGGGTTTAAGCCTCCTTTGGTGGAGGAGAAGGAGCTCAAGCCTGATCAAACACCTTGGAATAAATGGTTGTAAAAGGGTTAGTGATTTAGGACAACTTTTTTTGTGTAGGGAAAGGAGCTTTGATCTGATCCCAAAATTCCATGTGATCCAACTTCTTGGAGTCAAGAAAATTGAGATTTCCTACCAATCATGAGAAGGGTTTGGATAACATTAACACATGCCTTATTATCACTTCTATAGAAGACTCAGGTGATTGCAAAAGAGGGACATTATTGGTAGTGACCACCTTAGGTGAAAGATGAGCAAGAGTTGTAATGGGATCCTCCTTAACTGAGGTAGGAGAAGATACATGATCCTTCGATAGTGGGGGAGGAACTAGTGAAGTTGGCTCCTTAAGTAAATATAGCACTGAGATAATTTACCCCTAAACACATGGATGGGGGACTAGTAAACTGTGATATTCCATGGGTAAGAGAATTAGTAAAATAGGCTCAATATGAATAGGTGCAATTGATCCCTTGACTATCATGGGATCAGATGAAATAGGCTTTTCTACATGTGAAAGAGGAGTGGATCAAGCATTACCTTTCATTGGTAAAAGAAAAGCAGGTGAATAAGGATTCTTAAAGGTGAAGAGAAAAGGTATGATACCCCACTCAACATGTGGTTAAGGAATAGGCAATGCATTTTCTTCATGTGATATAAGAATAAGAAAAATGTGCATAAGAAGGATAAAAATAATAGGCTCTTCATGCAAAAAAAGGTTAGGTAGAGGAGGGCCCTCTTCTTATGGAAGTGGAAAAAGAAAAATAGGTTCCTCTACTTGAGGGAATGGGATATGTATGTTAGGCTCCTCTACTTGGGGAAGAGGGGAAGGTAGAGTGGGATATACTAGCATTAATTTAAAGACCACATCAATAGTGTGGATATTGTGGTCATGTGTATACTCGGTCATTGCCTAAACATTATTCTGAGAAGAAGAGTGATCACGAAATGGTTTCCTGAAGACATCCAAGTTTTTGTTATCTGGCACATTAGAGTTATCTAAAACTAGATCACCCTTATTTATCATGTCTTGAATAATGTTATTGAGGGTCTTATAATTGTTAGCATCATAGCCTTTCACTTGATGATAGTCATAAAATTGGTCTTCCTTATACCATGTGGGCATAGGATGGGATGTATCAAACTATATGGGGGGTTTGAACTATGGAAGGTTAATATCTCTTTGCCTTAGTAGCTTATCTAACATAGAGGCATATGACTCCCCAATCAGAATGTACTCTCTACATTCATACTATTGTTGAAATTGCTTCATTGGGTTCTAAGAAGTCAAAGGCTTGGATTGATCAACTTTTGTGAAATATGTTGACTTAACAAATACCATGTTGGCTGAGCCTTTAGAATTTTTATTGGAAGAGGAGGGTTTAGAGGAAGAGGAGTCACTAGGCTTTGAATTTGCATTTTTGTTGCATAACTTGACTCAGTCTTCATCTACTACCGAAATCTCAATCTTGTGTGCCATTGTTAAGGATTCATCAAATGTGAAAAAGGTTTCAACTCAGAGGGTCAAGGAAATATGATTCATGCATGCTCTTGAAAAAAATTTAATGAGATTAGGCTGGGGTAATAAGAAGGAGAGTTGATTTATGAGACCTATCTAATAAGCAATGAAATCAGCTATAGACTCATCTTCAAATTATCAAATAGAGTAAAGGTCTATGATTGAGAGATTTTTAGAGATATTGATCAAGAAATGATAAAAAAATTGCTGATAAAGCTAGGTAAAGGAAAACAAGGAGTGTCAGTTAATGGAGCTATACCAATCTAGAGTAGCACCCATAAGGGACATGGGAAAAATATGAAGCAACAATGCATCATCATGTCATATGAGGTAACAAGCATGTTTGAATGCTTGTAAGTGTTGTTGTGGGTCTTCCTTGATTTGAAAGCAAGTGAACTTAGGAAGCTCCCACTGATTGGGATAAGGATGGATAGGTACTAAAGGATGGATGGGCTCATTGCATATTTGATCATATGAAAGAACATTCTTTGAACTTGAAACAAATGTTTGTAAGATAGACATCTTATCCATCAACATATTGATTAGATTCAGAGGGGGATTAGTTTGAGAGGCACTCCCCAAGATATAGGGGGTCTATAAAGATCCCAAAGTAGTGTATGACTTAGGTTGTTGTGGTTGGGTAGATGAAACATACAAGTAATGAATCATAGGTGAGGGGTCAAGGAGAAAGGAGCTTGTCCCATAGGATTCATAACAAAACCTTAGCTAGGCTATACCACCATGGGTTGGTTTATGGCAACATTGGATAAAGGATCTATGGTCACTCTTGTATTGATTGGTGTAAGAGTAGTCAATATTGACACATCCATGTTTTAACATGGGATCCAGCTTGGTTGAGTGGCTTGCAGTTGTGAGGTTAAGAAGACCCCAGTAGAAGTTGGGTTAGGATGTGTGGTTAGAGAAACTAAACTCTGAGCATTGGATATGGTTGGGTTACTCATCAAAGTAGTGGTTTGAGTAACCATAGGGGGAATGGTGGAAACAAATAATGATATCTCCACCAAGGAAGTGGGCATACCATAAATTGGATCACCAAAAGAGTTACACATCTGACTCATGATAAAGTAATGCTGGAGTGATTTAGTTTTATGATCAAGGAATCAAGAAAAATATTTATCACCTTTACGCATGATGGGTGGCTGACCAAGATTGACATAGCAAATAGAACCTTCTATGCTAGGATCATGGTCCATGGAAGGATTGGAAAGAGGAGGCAAAGGTGGAAGAGGTTGTTGACTTATATGATCAGCAAAAAGGTTCACTTGATTCTACATCATGGCCATGAAAAAGGGTATAAAAGTTTAATAGACCCTATATTTATGATAGAAAATTAGAAAACCCAAAGTTTGATTAAAATAGGTAGGTGATTTTAGCTTGTTATTTGAGGTAGACTAAAAATCAAAAAATCCATAGAGATTGATATCAGTTGCCTAATTAAGGTTGGTATGCAAGAAAGATGCCAAAATTAGCACTATAACCAAGTTTTATGGGATACCCAAGATAATGAAATTGATAACTTGATTGAGGTTAGTTACTGTGTAACCTAGAAAGGCAAAAATTCACTATTTAACCATATCAGACATGAGATCCAAATATAAAAGTGAATGCAATAGGCTTGTGTCAACAAAGAACACTTAGGGGGATTGAAGCCAGAGGTTAACAAGTTTAAAAGTTTGAGAAGACTTGGTTTTGATATAAAACATCATTAGCATCTCAAAAGTACATCAAGCAACAAGAAGGGAAAAAATATCATACAACCAACTGACATTAATTCCTAAGAATTATTTTTAGCCTCTTGGTAGCTTATGTCTAAACCAGATTGTGTAAAGAGGAGGTTGGATAATCAAGGTCTTAGAATCCATATAGAGATGTTTTCATGATTTTTTTTTAGGGAGTCCTCAATATACTATTAGGTATGGGAGGTCTAAATCTGTGACTTGTGATTTAGTCTGGCCAAAACATTGAACCATCTTCATTTACCTGGTGATGAAATCTTGGTAAATCCCACTTGAGGATTTGGGGAAATTTTGAAATGTGTAGGTTGATATGTGGTTTGGAGGTGTGTGAGAAAGTGTGCTATGATTCATTAACTAGCTAATTATTTTTGTGTAACTAATATGCAACATGCTGATCAATGATGTAATAAGTTTTAAACCCAAATGTTGAAGTGTTTTATTTGGATGTAAAACAATGAGGAAAGGAAAAGAGTATGATTTTCACTATCTTGATGCACATGTAATGAGGTAAGTAAAAATAAGGTTCTTTCTAACTTTGAACAAGATAATTATTTTGTTTATAATCAATAGAAGAAGAGGTGAGAGAAAAGAGAAAGTTTAGTTCATTCCCTTAAGCTAAAAATGAAAGGTGTGATATATTGTTTTTATGGAAAACAAAAGGAAATAATGTGATAATGAAAAATTAACTATGGATGCACCTAAATGAATGTCATTTTAAGGCAAGGAATAAACCCAAGATAAACTTTGGGATCCCACTGAGCATGCCAGAATGTTTCTATTAATTTTTGCTATTTATTATAAAAGAAAAAATATAGAAGTATGGAGGTTAGGGATAAGTGATTAAGTACCCAGAATGATGCACACCATTTTAGATGTAGTAAGAACTCCTCTTTGTCTATGAAGGAATACACATGTGTATAATAAAACACTAAACAAAATATACTATTAATAGAGATATGTGTGGGATGCCAAGCTACGTGATTGTTCCAAGAAGCATAACACTTCCCTAAGATGATAGTCCACTATTTAGAAATAGAGTTTAAAACAAACATAAATGGAGAGAGAGAGAGGGAGAGAGAGAGAGAGAGAGAGAGAGAGAGAGAGAGAGAGAGAGAGAGAGAGAGAGAGGGTTGGAATACTATTAACCTTGCTATAGGTCTGAATGTGTTAGTGAATAAATGCAATGTAGGTTGTGTAGTGGAATTATGCTTTGGTGAGGTTTTTGGGGAGGTTTTGGGGTTGCTGGTATAAAAACATAGTGACCGATGTTGGTTAAGTGATTGATGTTAGTTTAGGTCATCGATGTAGGTCAAGGTAACTGATATTGGTTGAGGTAGTGATATTGGTGGGGTTATGTAAGGCTTTTTTAGGAAGGGAAAAGGAGTTGTGGTGTGGTAAATGGGTCATGAGCAGGTGAGTAAGAATCAAAATGGGTAAGGTAGAGGTTGATATGTTGAGGTAGAGAGATGGAGGTAGGTGAGTGTTACAACTCTACCATAGAGGAAGCTTGGGTTTCATGAGTAGTTAAATAGTATTTTTGTAAAACCAATATAAAATGACTATTTAAAACATGCAAAAACATCAAAATGTACTTATCTAGGTTAGATAGGTGAGTAGCTATGCCAAATATATGGCTCTAATAAGGCTCGATGAACTAGAACATGAACATATGGGGTAAATCATATGCTTCTAGTCCATGGTGTTTAAAACACTATGAAATTTGTCAATTCCTGATCTAGAACAATTTATGTAGAGTGATGGTAAGCCTGGATGTTGATAGTGATGCTAGAATGCTCTGATAATGAAATATCTATGCGAATGAATGATTTTTTGGCCTTATGTATAATTTGGAAGTAGGCCTAAGTAACTAACATTGATAGGCCCATCAACATCTACTAAGGGATAACAAACATTGGTTTCCTAAGACTAGGTAAAGTAGGCTAAATTTAGCATTTTATCCCACTTCTTACTTTGAAAAGTGGGTTTTCCCATTGAAAAATGGTCATAAAATGAGGTTGAGAGGTGGTTAGGTAGTTAAGGAGTTATGATGGGGGGAATAATAGGTCCTAGGTGGTTAAGATAGAATGACTAGGTCCTAAGATGAGTTAGAGGGTAAGAACCAGTCATAGGGTGAGGTGCCCAGGTGAGGTGGCTAAAGGAGATTTAACCAACTTAATTAAACAATTAAATTAATTAGATGTACCTAAAGGGTAGAGACATGGGTTAAGTAATTAAATAAGAAATGGGTTGAGGGGTAATATGACCTAGGTAATCACATAATGGATTAGCATAATTCTAGTGTTTATAGGTTTCCTTCACATTTTCTCTTGTCATAAGACTTATTTATCACATATCATTTCACCATGCATGGCCTCAACTCTAACCTTGACATTAAAGACAACTATCTTTACTTTGAGATCATTGACAACAATAATGACTCAACACCAACATCAAAAACATACCTCAACAATCTCCCACTTTCTAATTAATGGCAAACATTTGCACAAAGCTTATCATTCATAACTCCCCAAGTTGGATCTTCTTGAAATTGACCTTTCTCCCAAACTATAACTTTCTCCCCCTCTGACATTATTGAGAAAGGGTCATCTTCTATCTACTATATGATCTTTGGACATATAAAAACACACCTGATCTTGGATAATGATTGGATCCCCTTCTCTCCATGAGATATGCAAGCATTATCAACAATGTGACTTGTTTTTTTTAAGTCATCATACAACCTCTTTTTAAAAAAACTCTTATGATCACACCTGTAGTAGACTCTTGACTGAACCTTGGATTTGAATGTCCACAAAGAACACAAAACTCCCCCTAAGACCAAGCATCCTTCATTATTGTACTCACTATTTGAGTGCCTCCATGAAGCCTACTGGAGTCACCTCTTCTCTCTTGATTACTAAAATAACATAAACTTAGGAGATTCTGAAATCTCTATGTCCTTACCAGACTAAAATTTCTTCATGATCCTTTTAGATTTGAACTTTTCAATCTCCATTTAAACACCATCATGACTTGGCCTATTTGACTTGACTTCTTCGTCCACAATCTAAGATGATAGCTATAATTCTTAACACTCCTTTGCATCTGAACTATGATCCACTATTGCAAATAGTCCACTTAGACCTACAGACTAGTCATTATTCACCTTAGCTACATTTGGTTTCCACTCACTGTCTTGTCCTCTTTCTTGCATTCTAGGAATCTCAACTTTCTTGTTTTAGATTGAGAATCCATGCTTATAGTACTTTGTAATAAAACCAACCTTTTGACAATTTAAACACACTACTCCTCTTGATAGAAACACACCATGATCGATACCTCTTGATTGATGACTCTCACCATAGTTCCATGCATATTCCTTCTTAGAGGGCCTTCTACAATGCCTTGCTCTATGACCAAATTGGTTACATGAATAACAATAACCATTGAAAGGTATAACATACCTTATAGTATTAGGCTACCTAATAATATTAACTTTAATTCTACCAGGACCCTCATTCTTTTATTGATCATTGACCTTCTTGATCACATTAGTGTTGTTATTTTGGTCTACATTGAAACCAAGGCTTATTTTCTCATTAGAAATATTTTGGATCCCAAAATTTTGACTATATCATTAGTACTCTTTTCAAATGTCAAAAAAGACTTACCCTTACTTTATGCTTGATTCAATTCAGCTCTCAAAGAATCCACTTTGGTTACATACCTTACACATTCTTCTTCTTTGGGCTTTAGGCTTGCAATCACAATCTCAAGTTGAATCTCCACATGTTTGACTATTTCATCCTATTCCTTGGTGTTATTTTTTAGATTAGATTCAAACAAGTTGATTTTGTCCTCATAGTATTTAATAAGATACCTCTAGTAGCATATGTTCCTAAAACATCAGAACATTCTAAAGATGAAGATAGTTAGGATATACTTTAGTGCACAGGAAAGTATATTATATTCATAAAAAAGGTTAGAAAATAGAAACATAAAAAGTGTGAATTATCATGAATTAAATAGGAGGTAGAACAACCAGTGATTCATCAATATAAATAGATTATTTAGATAAAATTATACAAAATGTAATCAAACATTATACATGAGAATACATGTAAGGAATAAAGTAAGAAACCATAGAGGTAACCATAATAAGAAAAGTCTCTATTAATCTCTTCAAAAGTGGAACTTTATTCTTTTTACAAACACAAGTATATATATACATTTCTAGTCTATGACTATTCATATTATTCTTGTACTTAGCACCAAAAGTGGAGTCTATTCATATTCTAACCTATTATAAGTTGTGGAGCTGGGAAAAAATAGACTTATATATGACAAAATGAGTATATAACACATGAATATTAGACAAATACCTTACATAACTTTACAATCTAATTATTCTCCCAACACTTTATTAGACTTAAAATGTTATCTCATTCCAAGAAAAAATCTTAGGATTTTTTAAATTACACAAGTGAGCAGGGGCTGAAGAAGAGGTTAGACCAATAAGAGTTGTAGTAATCACTGAAGGCACCATTTTGATTTTCACCTTTTTCATACTAATTCACCACCCTCTCAAGTTTTTAACTAAGTAGCATACCAACCTACCACCCTTTTGGGTTTTAAATAGGATGGCATAAATAGGTGGTTGTGATTTATAGGTTTTCAATCATAATATCCCTACTTGTCTTACTAAGTCATCCCTAATATAAAATTCTATAAAAAAAATTTACAAAATTTGTACTCTATGAAGTACTTAACTTGATGGAGGTGGCATAAACATAGATAATGACTAATCAGAAGAGTCCTTAGACTTATACTATTCAACCTTGTACTAATTAATGATTTCTTAGAGATTTGATGGTGGTTGATACATAGGTGTGTGTTGATAATCTAGGTAATTTCACTAGAAAAATGAGTCAGATCAGTCTTGTAAGCATTCTAGTCTATCATGAATTATTAGATCAATGGTAATAGGGTGAAAAAAAGAGCATGGTAAAAAATGATCTGCATGATATATATGCCATTATTTATGCTTATAGCTACCTTGATGTTGGTGACCTTATTCTAAATCTTGCCACTCAACTACTCCATTTTGTCTACATAATATTGATCCTGGAGACTAGTGAAAGAACTATGAAAAAACTAACTTTTCCATTTGAAAATATTGTTGAACACATTTTCCCTAACATTGAGTGACTACTGAAGTGATCCATCCTTTTCTTCTCTAGTGGTAGTGTGGCTACCCATGGTTGTTTTGGTGGTGTTGGTTATTGCAATGTCTATGATATAACTAGCTAGAGAATTATCTAGTTATTGTTTCTAGTCAAATAAGTTATGTGTGACCTATTGTGATTGTAGTTCAATAATATCCAACATGCCTTGGTAATCCTCTAGTAAATTGATAAGATTCATATCCTCAATTTTGACATCTTGTCCTTGTGTACTGACTGCATAGAGTTTCTAGGTTGTGCACCATTCCATGGTCAACTCAGAGACTAAATTTTTGAGTTTGCATCAGTCAGACATAACTTAGTCCCTAATTATTCAAGTGACCAACTTAGGATAGTCATCCTAGATAATTTTTTAGCTTCATGGAGGTGAGACTTCAACTTGGCATTCTCAGCCTTTAATTGATCCATTTTCTACTCCAAAGAGGTAGCCTTCTATGCAATGGACTTTTGGAATGTTGTTGTACCCTCAATTTTTTTAGTTAATGGGAGTTTGGAGACATTTAATGATACTTTCTTCTTTAGCAAGAGTGTTCCCAATTTTATTGAAGTCATTTAAGGGTTTGGTCATGGCATACTCATAATTGGGAGAGAGAAGGTGGTACACTAAGCATCCATAGTTGCGACATCCCATAACCACACACCTCCCAAAGGCAATTATAGGATCTATGGACCTATTTAAATTGTAGTGTGTTCTTCTTGTTCTAACTACTCTACTTTATCTTGTTATTGCTTAGGTACCTATTATTTCTACACTATGGTCTTTATCGCAAGCTTGAGTTATTTTGCAACATCTTCAACCTATTTGTGTTTGAACTACTCCTCCACTTTTTGACTCAACTCTTCTTGTGTAGCTTTATATTTCACTTTTTTACCTCTATTTGAAGCTTATATTCACATTCTTCTTCTTCTTTATTTTACTCTACTAGGGTAGTAGCCCTGGCTCATTCATCCATAGCTTGTGCTTGTGCTTGTGCCTATGCCTTTACATGTGACTATGCATGTGCCTATTTTTTATGTAGGGCTTCATATTCTTCTTCCTTCTTCTTCTTTGTAGCTTCCTTATCTTGTTATTTTATGCACATGGCATCTTTGTCATCCTTCTTTGCTTAACATTATTGCATCATATTTTTGTTGTTCTTTTTCTACCTTAGCCTTGGTAACAATATCAACTTCTTTCTTGTACTTCCAAGATTACACCTATTATTTTTGGATATATCTGATAGCTTCTTGTGATTTAATAGCCATTTTTATGGCTTTTGTATATCAACCTCTACATATTAGGCCTTTTTTGCATCCTCGGCTTCGTCATCTTGCCAATATTCTTGTTGTTGTTGTCGAGCTTGTTTTTTGTGCTATTTATTATCCTCTTTTTTAAATCATCATTATATTGTATGATCTTATTATTCCCTTGAATCCTATTATTTTTTTTGTTTTTATTTTCTTAGGTATGAGCTCTTTGACTTCTTGGGCTTGTAGTGAAGGTGGAAAATCATTGGGCTAGATCATAGAGTTGGAAAACTATGCTTTCTTATGTCTGAGGGTGACCAACTTGCATTTTGGTTATGGTAAATTAGAATATGGAGTATGATGTTCTTCTTATGTGATTGTTGGTCAACTAAATGTACATTCTTCAAGGGTAGGTGAGACCCTATCCTTGTGCTTGGTTTTGGGTCTATGAACAAGTGACTCTAGTGGAATTTATAGGAGTGGTGCAAAAACATATTTAATTATGAAGGTGGTAGAAGGTTTATATTAAAAGAAGTAAACCCTTCTCTATAGTTCCTCCATTTATTCTTGCATAGTATCGATGTTGATGGATGTAATGTATGGTAGTAGGTCCACCCATAGATTTACAAGAACCTTTTACATAGTTAGACCATACACATAGCCTTCCATAATAAAAATTCCTTCTCCACTTCCCTATCATATAATTCTTTGGCCATATCATCAACCATTACCTAGTATACTTCTTATTCATCTATGACCATCTAGGGTAGGTCACATAATCTTACAATTTGGGGTACCTTAGGATCATCTAAATAGGTCACAATGATCCTTATCTTATACTTCAATGTAGGGGATGCATATTGATGCTTGATGTAAATATTATGCTTTTATTTTTATTGATATAAACAGGTGACTTCCTCTTATTTATATATTGTAGGGATGGTTGTGCTAGGTGGTATATCTTGGAGTGGTATTACATGCCTAGCTACAAAAGCTTTCTAGTTGGTAACTTTATCCTATACCATGGCCATGGTGATAAATGATGGTATAGGTCCAAAGGGTAACTATGACAACTCATGGATATGTATGAATACACCTTTTAGTAATAAGGTGATAGCAACATGTTAGGCCAATTATTGTATTACATCTGGTGGCACCTGAGGATGTGTGGTAATCACCTCCATGCACTCCTATCACCATGCCTTGAAATTTCCCTCATGATATATGGCTCTACTCTTAGGTGTCTAGGTCAAGTTAACTAATTATTACACTAGCCAATACTCAGTGTTGGGGTACACCTCTCACTCTTGAAACTTCTATTATGAGAAACATAATATAAAAATGAAGTATTATTAGAATATATGTTTGTGAGATGTGTGGAACTTATCAATGTTTATGATCAGATATTAAATGAAGTATTTAGGATAATTAAATTTCTCATTTTGATGGATCATGTAGTGGGTGATGTTCATGACCCCTTTTAGAATTTACTTTGTAGACTTAGTTGTCTACCATAACCTTTATGTGATGCTTCTATAAAGATGCACACTAGTTCATCATAAATTTTTGAAATTAGGATCCCTCTAGATCCCCAAACATACAAATATATAACCTCTTAGAGAATAGGTAGTGCTCTCATCTTGTTTAGAGTAATGGATTCCCCCCAAACAAGCATGCCCAAATCTTAGGTAATAGCTTCTATGTTGATGATTGTTGTTCCCAAAATTTGTCACTTGTTTTTGGGGACAACATATACTTTATTTTGGTCCTACAGGCTAAAATTCTCCCTTTTCTTTTTCAAAAATGTCCTGAGCATCCAAGTTCTTCAATTATTCAAGCATTTTCAGTCAAGGGAATCATAGGTTCAATGGGTTCAACAACTTCAATAGGTGGGCTCTCATAAAGGTACAACTTCCAAACACATAGGCAATTTCAAGGTTGGTTCAACATTGAGGTTCAACCAAAAGGTCCATCAGCAGGCTTCAAATAAATGGAATGAACCATTGAACCATTAAACCCCACTTTAGCAAGGTTTAAAGGTTCGACGAGTTCAAAGGTTCAAAAAGAGTTAAGCACTTCAATGAGTTCAAAGACTTTAGAAAGTTCAAAGTTTAACCACTTTGAAAAGTTCAAATGGCTTTAAAGGACTTAAACGAAAGAAGACTTCAAAGAAGAAAGATTGAACCATTGAACCGTTGAACCTTGAACCAAAAGAGTTCAAAGTTCAAAGGTTCAACAAGTTTAATAAAGTTTGAGAGACTTAGAAGAAAAAAGGATTCGAAGAGAAAAAAATGAACCATTGAACTATTGAACCTTGAACCAAAAGGTTCAAAGGTTCAAGGTTCAAAGTGGTTCAAGTGACCAGTAACCAGTGACATCCCCATAGATGTCAAATTTAGGGTAAAAAAATATCTGTTATTTTTCAAATATGGCACAGACCTAAAAAAACTCAACAACTAGCCAAAGAAGAAGCTGAAAGAGCCACCAAAAAGTGAGAAGATAGCCCGAGAGCTCATATCACTAAGGAAGGACAAGACGTGGTGAGGAAAGAGGGAACAATGCAGAAAGACCAAAAATATCTATGTAGGATTTATTTCTAGTAGGTGAAATACTCCACCAGGTGGACATTAGAGAGCACAAGTACTCAATAACATAGCTTATTTTTCTAGATCGAGTAAAGGTGAAGTTGACAACTACACAAATATCAAGAATAGGACCAGGTGGCCCATACTTTGGAGGGGACATTTGAGATGAATTGACATGCCATAGTTAAGATCGATGCCCTATTCCAGCATGGCCCCTTGATAGAATTGAAAATGCATTTAAGGCATTGAATGCAACATAGGCCATTACATGAAACAAAGTGCCCAAGTCTTTCTAGGAGTGTTATATATTGTAATCTCTTATTTTATGCAAAGGTGATCTTTTTGTTATCAAAAACAAAACTCTACCCAAATTGAAAGGCATTACTGAGACTTTGAGCTCAGATTGTTAATCATATTTCGTTATTTGAATGAGAAAGCAAGTGACCTTTCAGACTTTGTGTTGGAATAGCTTATGTTGTTAAGGAAATAGTTCTTATGTCTATTTTTTTAATGCATTCTTGTCCATTTTATTAAATAAGCAGAACTAGTGGAAGTAACTTGGAAGGTGTCCTGAAGCCAACTATGGGAATACTTTGAGCTGCCATAATTGTCTTTAGTGTGTGTGTTTTTAGTTTGTTTCTATGTAAAGGATCTTGGGATGACTTTGTGCCCTACCCATTATTCTTTGCATATTTCACTCTTTGGTAGTTGATGTGGAGACTTTATGCTACACTTCATTCTACTGTGTTATTATGCCTTGTTTCAATGAGGGAAATAATGAAAGATTTTGTGCTTTTATGGGTTTCTCATGGTTACTTATTACTACTAGAAAGAATTCTTGCTATTTGTTGTAGACCACTTCTGAAAGAAGATAAGTACCTTCTATCATTTCACTAGGATTTGTCCTTTGTCTATGAACATCATCTATGAAAAAAGAGAGATGGATGGCGTTATCCTACTCTTGAGTGTTATTTTGAGCCTATATATATATATATATATATATATATATATATATATATATATATATATCACCTCATATTTATAGGGAACCTCCCCATGATGAGAGGAGAGATTTGTCCCCTTTTGATGTGGTAGACCTACACATTTGGCCAATCAATCTCCTTATGTTGTGGTTGAAACAACCTATTTTGCCCATCAGTTAGCTGGTGACAAAATATTCACCCAATAGTTTTTGGTGACTCTATTTTAGGAAGAACGAGCAGTTTCAGTTCTTTTCCTTATCCATTTTCTTCAATATTCTAAGTCCTTTTCCATTACCATTTTCCTCCACCTTCATGCTAACAATTTTTGGTGACTCTGCTAGGGAAGAATGAGTAGTTTTAGCTCTTTTCCTTATCCATTTTCTTCACTATTCCAAGTCCTTTTCCATTATCATTTTCCTCCACCTTCACACCAATAGTTTTTGGTGACTCTGCTAGGGAAGAATGAGTAGTTTGGAACCTCAAGCTCTAAGCTGAAGTAGGGCCAGTTCTTTTCCATTTTTATTCTACAATCTAGTAGCTCCATGCTATACAAAAAGCCAAAAAGCTCAAGGTGTTGTTGACCCTATTTTTGAGTTGGTGCAACAAAGCAATTCTGATTTGTTTCTTCCATAACCTCACCTTCAACGAACTAGGAGTCTTCCTCCTACCAACACCAAGTCACCAATATAAGGTAGAGCTTCTTTTTCCTCTTCTAGTAGAGCTTTGCTGATACATACCCCACCAAGATTTGTTATCCCCCCTACCCATAGTCATAGAATGGCATCTCAAGGCCCCTGGAGTAACTCTTTTGGCCCACACAATTTAACTCCACCTCTACATGAGCTACCACATAGTTCAAGGAAGAATTTCCCCATATTCTTTAGTGATGGGAGTGTTCATCCTGATAAACATATTGTCAGCCTTTAGCATATCTTGTGGTGTGATAGGTGTGGAGTATGGGGACGTAGCAGTCAGGCTATTTATAGAAACATTACAAGGCACTATTTCAGACTAATTCTATCATCTGTAGGCCTAGACTATGATTGACTGGAACACCCTCAAAGCCAAATTCAAAGATAGGTTCAAGCCTACAGAATATGTGCATGCCTTGTTGGCCCAACTAACACAAATGAAGAAAGATCCTCATCAACTTATGAGGGACTTCATTTCCAAATTTGACAAGTTGAGTAATAGGATTCCTACAATTGCTCAGCTGACACCTGAGAATCTCAAATGTTTCTTCATCAACTCTCATCTTCTTGAAGTGATTTTCTTGTTAAGACGGGCTGGCCACATAGACCTTATTGTAGTTTAGGATTTAGCCACTAATGTGGAAGATGATCTCATCTTAGCAGGGAAGATAAGGAGAGATCCTAACAGAGGTAAATCTTCTTCATCCTTTGAATATCTATTTACATGCACCACTGATCTAATGGTATAAAAGCTAGCAAATGAGTTGTTAGCTCTAAAAAACCAAATAGCACAAGGGATGTCTACCCCTCCTTCATACTGAGATATACCAAGGAGGACATTTTCCAACCATTCATACCAAGGTAATGCTACCAGAAATCAAGGGCAACCAAATTGCCTTCATCCCCCATAGGGGAAGCTTGTCATTGAAGTAGCTCCAACTAACTCAATAGTTGGTTATCATGAAGCTGAACATGATTTATCTTTCCAACTTGAGTTTGATCAAGAAAATTGTGTTGATCTCTTTGCAAAAGACAAATAAGAATTAGCTGGAAACTCTAACATTAGTTTCCTAAATTACCAAGATGAACCTAGAAGTAAAGGTGAAGCATTTGATGGATCATACATAGTGTTTACAATGTCCCAAAATGAGTTAGATCAAGAAGAGGATAAAGGAAGAACAGGAGAAGAATCTCAACCAGTAATTTCAATTGCTAAATGAGGAACTTCATTGCCTTTCCAATCGAAGGACCTGATGATCAACAAAAAAGTAAGTACCTCAAATATTCCTTCACCTCTTGTTTCAAATTTGCAAACTAGTACCACCCCTCCTAAAAACTAGAAGGATGAACTACCTTCCCCTATTCCTAATTCATTTTAGACATTTGATTTAATTGACCATGTTAATAAAACCAAAATTCAAATGTCTAAATTTGAATTCCTGTAATCCAACTCTGAGTAGTTGGATAAGTTAGTTCAATGTGTAAAGAATAAAACCATCCCTGTAGGACCAGTTGTTCCAATGGTGACTCCCACATCCACCCAGAATAACCTTGTCATTACTCTTCCTACTACTCTTAGGAAGATATAACCATTTTATGTTTCCCTATTGATAAATGGTCACAAGCTAAGCAACTACATCATAGACTCTGGCACAACTGACAATGTCATGCCCACCAAGGTGGTAGATTCTCTTGGCCTTACATTGACTAAAAATTTTGGGAGATTTTTATCCATGGAAAACAAACAAGTGCCACTTCTAGGATAAATCAAAGATGCCTAGTTTGCATTTGCAGCCTTTCTAGGAAAAAGAATTAAGATGATAGTCCTGGTGGCCGATGTCCCAGCCTCCTACGACATTCTTCTTGGGAAAAATTTCTGTAAGGATGTTGGTGGATAATTAAGCATGGACCTATTTGAGGTGAGGATCCCAGTCAAAGGCATCATGCAGAGGCTGCTTCTTGAGGAGGTAAAATATATTGTCACCCAAACATCAGCCCCTAAAGCTCAAATTTTGTTTGAGTCTTTAGGAAGGGGTAACTTTTTCTTGTCTATAGAGGATGTCCTTGTTTCATCTAATGAAATTCCTATAGGTGATAATCTAAAAAGTTTAGATAGGATAGTATAATAATTAATAAATCACAGCACAGGTGAAAATGACCCTCGCCTCCAAATGAAGGAAAATCTAAGAAAGGAGTAGTTTTTGGTGGCATATGGATTCTAGAATTTGATGGCAGATGCTCTTATACTGGTGTTATATCTATGATTATTCTAATATCTCCTCAAGGAGATATTTTTCCTTCTTCATACAAGTTGTAGTTTAGTAACACCAACAACACTATCGAGTATTAATCTCTGTTACTCAGGTTGAAAACAGCTCAAGACAGAGGTGTTAAACTCCTTCATGCTAAAGGAGATGTTGAACTAATGGTTTGTCAGGTGAGGAACCTATGTCAAACCAAGAACAAAAGATTGTGCCATTACCACAATCTGGTATAGGAATGTATTGAAAGTTTTGATGCTTTCAATATATCTGTAGTGCCCAAAGAGCTTCATAGTCGTGCAGATTCATTACCTATCTCTATGACCCTCTTGGTTCTTCACAAAGAATTTGAAGAGCAAAAGTACACTATCAAGCTGGTCTTTTGACCAAGTGTGCCTAACAATGCCAATCATTGGTAGGTGTTTGATGCTGGCAATCAAATCATGTGCTAGACTGAACTAGAAGAATAGTGAATTATGGTAATGGACCATACTACTGCATGTCAAAATCAAGTAAAGAAACTCTTCTATAAGAGAACAAAGATTCATTATTTTTAGACTGGAAATCAAGTCTTGTTGTGGGGCAAGAGGAGAGAACCAAAAGGAATGCATAAAAAATCTGATTCCTGATGGAGAGGTCCATTTGCCAATCATCACTTCTAGGGATAAAATAGTTTTTGATGATATATCAAGACAAAATGCCATTTTCACTATCTCATAGTGGGTGGCATATAAAGCACTTCAATCCTTGAAGTATCAGATAAGATTAGCTTGTACATATGTATAATTTTTGTAAAGTCTTTAGCTTGTTTTGTGTTGTTCATTTTCATTTGTTTTTGGTGCCTTTATTTTTAGATAGCATGACTCCATATCCCAATGGCATACATGAAGGCACTGAGATTATGGATTCTACTCCCTTCAAATGTTTTTATAATCGATGGAAGTTCCCCAACCGGAGCCAAATATTGTTCCCAAAATTTGTCACTTGTATTTGGGGACAACATATCAACTATTTTGGTCCTGTAGGCCAAAATTCTCCCTTTCCTTTTTTAAAAATGTCCTGAGCATCCAAGTTCTTCAATTATTCAAGCATTTTTAGTCAAGGGACTCACAAGTTCAATGGGTTCAACAACTTCAATAGGTGGGCTCTCATAAAGGAACAACTTCCAAACACTTAGGCAATTTCAAGGTTGGTTCAACATAGAGGTTCAACCAAAAGGTCCATCAACAAGCTTAAAATGAATGGAATGAAGCATTAAACCATTGAACCCCACTTCAACAAGGTTCAAAGGTTCAATGAATTTAAAGGTTCAAAAAGAGTTAAATGCTTCAACAAGTTTGAAGACTTCAGCAAGTTCAAATTTCAACTACTTTGAAAAGTTCAAAAGGCTTTAATGGACTTAAATGAAAGAAGACTTTGAAGATTAATGATTGAACCATTGAACTATTGAACCTTGAACCAAAAGAGTTCAAATTTCAAAGGTTTAACGAGTTCAATAAAGTTTGAGAGACTTAGAAGAACAAAGGATTTGAAGAGCAAAGAATGAACCATTGAACCATTAAACCTTGAACCAAAAGGTTCAAGGTTTAAAGTGGTTCAAGAAACCAGTGACTAGTGACATCCCTGTAGATGTCAAATTCAAGGTAATAAAATATCTATTTTTTTTCAAATATGGTGCAGACCTAAAAAAAAACTCAGTGACCGACCAAAGAAGAAGCTAAAGGAGCCAACATAAAGTGAGAAGATAGCCCAAGAGCTTAGATCACCAAGGAAGGACAAGACATGGCAAGGAAAGAGGGAATGATGCAAAAAGACCAAAAATATATGTGTAGGATTTATTTCTAGTCCACCAGGTGGACATCAAAGAGCACGAGCACTCAATAGCATGGCCTATTTTTCTAGATTGAGTAAAGGTGAAGTGGATATCTACACAAATATTAGGAAGAGGATTAGGTGGTCCATACTTTGGAGGGGACATTTGAGATGAATTGACATGCAACAGTTAAGACTGATGCCCTGTTCTAACATGGCCCCTTGATAGAACTAAAAATGCATTCAAGGCATTAAATGTAGCATAGGCCATTCCATGAAATAAAGCACCCAAGTCTTTTTGGGAGTGCTATATATTTTAATCTCTTATTTTATGCAAATGAGATCTTTTTGTTATCAGAAGCAAATCTCTACCCAAATTGAAAGGCATTACTGAGACTTTGAGCTCAGATTGTTAATCATATTTCATTATTTGAATGAGAAAGCAAGTGACCTTTAAAACTTTGTACTGGAATAGCTTTTGTTGTTGAGGAAATATTTATTATGTCTATTTTTTGAATGCGTTCTTGTCCATTTAATTAAATAAGCAGAACTAGTGGAAGTAACCTGGAAGGTGTCCTGAAGCCAATTATGGGAAGACTTTGAGCTGCCATAATTGTCTTTAGTGTGTGTGTTTTTAGTTTATTTCTATGTAAAGGATCTTGGGATGACTTTGTGCCCCCCATTGTCCTTTGTATAGTTCACTCTTTGGTAGTTGAGGTGGAGACTTTGTGCTACACTTCATTCTGTTATGTTACTATGCCCTGTTTCAGTGAGGGAAGCAATGAAAGACTTTGTGCTTTCATGGGTTTCTCGTGGTTACTTATCACTACTAGAAAGAATTCCTATTGTTTGTTGTAGACCACTTCTGAAAGAAGAGGAGTGCCTTTTATCATTTCACCAGGATTTCTCCTTTATCTGTGAACATCATCTCTAAAAAAAGAGAGATGGATGGCATTATCCTACCCCTGAGTGTTAATTTCAGCTTATATTAATATATATATATATATAGCACCTCATATTTATAGGGAACCTCCCCTTGATGAGAGGAGATATTTGTCCCCTTTTTATTTGGTAGACCTACACATTTGGCTGATCAATCTCCTTATGCTATGGTTGAAATAACCTATTTTACCCATCAGTTAGCTGGTGCCAAAATATTCACCCAACAATGATGATGGTGGTGTTTGAGACAATGTAGATGTTGACATCATTTTATTAGTCATTTAAGACTTGCACAATCTACTCTAAGCTACCAAAATTAGGCATTTAGATAAAGCACTTGACATCTCTATTATGGAAGTGGTGGGGGGTTGTGAGAGCTAGTGGTTGTATAGCATAGATGGGGTCTAGCCAAAATAGCTTCTACTCTGATGCTCAAATGAAATAAAATGGATATAGATCATTGAATTTTATTTGCCTTAGTGTCATATTAATGCCTATTTCTTATTTTTATGCATCTATCAAACCCCTAATGAGTTATGAAGTATCCATGATTATTGAAGTGATAAAATTGAAACTTTATTAGCTCTCTAAGAAATAAAACTAGCTTAGCTCTTTGAAACTATAGGTCATGAAAATATTTTCAAGGATGAAATGTAGACTTGGATCATAAGTTTATGCCTTTATAGATTTAGTGCATGTTGGTTTTTCCATAAATTTCATGCTTAGTTGTCCATTAAACATGAATGTAATTATTGATGTGGCATATCTAATCTAATTTGGCAATTAAGAAAGTTAGTCATTAGCACATGTGTGGAGACACATTGTTATTCTCTTTTCTCTATGTATGGGAGTATGAGTGGATGATGTTGATGGGTTATTGATTTGTTAAATATTAAATCAATCAAACTTTAGATATGGTATTAACTATTTAGGGATGACCATTATACAATGAAGATCTTGGGTGATGTGAATTATTCATACATTTCTTGGACTTAATTGATTTCTTTTATTACTAATAACATCCATGATGGTGCACATGAATTCTCCTGCACATGATTGGTATACACTATACATGGTATCTTGGTTCTCAAATGGTAGTGAAGAGATCATATATAAAGACACACACACACACACACACACACACACACACACACACACACACGTAGAGAGAGAGAGAAAAAAACACAAAAAAAAATTTAGAAATGAGAAATCTTAATCTACTCAGTACTACTTATCACCCACTCACTTTGAAAAATAAGATTTATTAAAACTATTAGCATTAGGGTTTAAGCCTATATCCACTCACCTACCCTACAAAAATGGCTCCTTGGAAATTTCTCAAAACAATGTTTCCTTACTATAATATTTCATGTATAACATAAGGTCCTTTCCATCAAATCTATAATTTTCCTAGAAATGCTCTAAAAATATTATCAAATAATAAAAATGGTTGATCTTTATGAAATTATTTATGGTGTAGATTTTTGTTATGCCATGCTTTCTAAATATAATTATGAACTTATTATGTCCAAGATGCTCTACATCAATATTAATCCATATTATTTAGTTCAATAAGTTTTTTGGTGAGAGACTCATTTTCCCCTAGTCTCATGACCATTACAATGATTAGCTTGGGTACCAAATTTTCTATTAGCATAACTGCTTAAAGCCCGTAGACCAACTAGAATGGAGTAAAACCTATATCTCTTTATAATGAATTTTATAAGCCCATAGAATCATAGGAATATGAACTTCCCAATCATCCCTCTTGACATTGAATATCTTTTTGAACATTTTTTCCAACACTTTTTTAGAATCCTTAGCTTGGCTGTTAGTTTATGGATGGTATGCAATACTTTTATGATGATAAATCATGAATTATTCAGTAAGAGCCTTGATGGTGATTTTTAGGAAGTGTGTCCCTCGATCACTAATAAGTTTGATGGGGCATCCAAACCTTTTAATAATATTATCATAGATAAACTTTATTGCATCCTTCACACCATAACTAGGAATCACAATATCTTCAACCCATTTAGTAAAGTAATATTGTGTGATGATAATATACCCTGCTTTACTATGTTTACTTGGTGGATTAATAGGTATGACAAAATAAATTATCCATTATTCAAAATTTTATTTGGCTTACAAAGGATGCAAGGGAATTTCATCTCCTTATAGTGGTTTATCCATGCATTGACATACATCATAGTTCTATGCTACTCTGTGTGCATCCTAAAAAATGTTTGGCCACCAGAACCCACTCTGTAATAACTTCTTAGTAGTAACTTTGTCAAAAAAATGTCCTCCTACTATTCATTGGTGTGCTTCCTATAATAGATATGGTCGTTCATGTTATATAACTACCCTATACATTAATTCATCCTTCCCCAAATGATACAAAATCACATCAATGATGGTATATGGACAATTTTTGGTGATAAACTACTTCTTGTCTCTTTGTTAGTAGTGTACATGGAATACTCTTTGTTTGAGGAAGTTATAAATTTCTTCAAAATTTTCAAGGATTTTAGAAATGCAAAATAGATGAGCATAAAGAGAATCTTCCTTTAATTCTCTTGGTTCTTCTCCATTGGGAATGTGATTGAGATGATCTGGTTCTACATTTTCTCTAATAGGATTGACATTAATGAGAAATTGAAATTTTTGAAATATCATCACCGTCTATAAATACATCATCTAAGAATTGGATTATTGATAAGGTAGATTTGATGATCTATAAAACTTCAAATGGTGTTGCAATAAGATAGTGTCAAAAATTTTATAGTGCGAACACTATAGCTAGTTATTCTCTTTCAACTTTCATGTAATTCTTTTTTGCATCAAATAAATTTCAACTTGAAAAATGTATAGGGTGATCCAATCCACCATTTCCTAGTTGTGTAAGCAAAATACTGACTATGATACCCAAAGCATCAACATGCACATGAAAGGTCTTGCCCCAATCTAGAAAGATGAGGATAGGCATAGTGACTAATATTTATTTTAGTTTTATAAAGGCTACTTGGTACTCAAAATTACAAACAAACTTCATACCTTTGTGTAGTAAATAATTTAATGGAGATGAAATGGATGCATATCCCTCAATAAACTTTTGATAGTATACTATATGACTAAGAAAAGATCATACTTATGTGGAGCTAACTAGTGGAGGCATACTCAAAATAACTACAATTTTGGCCTAGTCTACCAAAATACATTTAATACACACTACATGACTTAGAAGGACACCAAAAGGTATTAAAAAATTATTTTTTAAATTTAGAGCAATGCACATATCCTAGAAACATTCTAACATGAGACATAGTTTAGATAGATGTTCTTTAAACCCAAAAAAGACTACCCAATCATTGAGATAGACTTCCAAGAAGTCATGAATTAAGTCCTTAAATACAATTACCACTGCATGAGAGAAAATTGTAGGTGCATTGTTGAGGCCAAAAGGCATTACCTTGTATTCAAGGGATCCCCATTCCATGTAAGAATTCAATTTAGCTCTATCTTATTTTATGATGGGTATTTTATGATATCCATTGAAGCCATATATAAAAGAGTAAACTTCATATACTATGATAGATTCCAAAACTTCATCTATGAAGGTAATCAAAAATGGATCATTCATACATGAATCATTCAAAATTCAATAATCACTACATACTCTGATCTCCCTTATTTTCTTAGCTTGCACTACCATCGGACTAACCTAATCTATAATTTCTATGGGATAAATTATACTTGCATCTTGCATTCTATCGAGTTTGGACTTTAATTTCAACTTCATGTTTGGATTTAATATGTATGCCCATTTCTTTGTGGGTCATATGCACTCCTTGAGTTCGATATGCATTTCACCTAGAGATGGATTGAATCCTTTGACATATAAAAAATTAGTGGGAAACACATCTTGATAATCTTGTAGTATTTTCATAACTTTAGAAACTTTATCTTCAATCTAGTAATCACCTATATATGCCAATTTAGGAGTCTTCTCAATTAAGATGTTTGCTACATGCTTTATAATGGGCTATTGGTAAATCTTATGTTTTCACTTAGTAATGGATTATTGTATCATGTGTTTCCCTTCATGTTATATAATTTTTATTTTGTGCAAATTTTTTTATTTAGTAGGTTCTATGATGGGGTCCTTTATTTGTTTTACTAGTCGTTCCGGTTCAAATAAATTAGTTAAATTGATATCACCATCAAGATTTGAATATTCAATATCCTCTTTGTTATCTTGTATTAAATGAAATGGATACATGAGAGATTTTTATTCTATTTTGGTACCTTTATATCATTATAATGTTGTATTTATATCACAAGATGTGTTATTCTATGTAGTGGATTTCATCGAGGTGATTAAATCTTGTATGTACCTATGGCATAAGAAATGTTTAATTTTAAATAGTGCATTATGAACTAGAGAGTTCTCATCTTTAAAAAAAATGTTTTTATGAATTCATGTTGCACCTAATCCCAATTCTTTGTCTCCCTCTTGCCTTCTTGATGCATATACCATGTTGATGGTAAAGGAGCTAGTGTATAATGAAAGATGTGAACCTAATACTTTGGTGCTACATGTTTTTAGTCTAGACTTCAACACATTTGTGAATATGGATTTCAAGACACTCACCTTATTATAAGAAATTCCAATTACTTCTGATGACCTATGGTATTTATAACCTACTAATCATGAGTTCATATGCATCATCCCCATCGAGCTGATCATTTATATGAATTACACACCATGTCATTGTAACTCCCTTCAGAGCATAATTAAAAGAACTGACCCACTAGATAATAGTAGGTACATGAACTTATAGGTGTAGAATGAATTGATTAATATCCTTAGTCACATATTACATAAGGAGTTATCTTTTATGTGCAAAGACCCTTCTCATAAGATCAAGTTCATGATCACCACGATCCCAGTTAAGTAGGTGTGTATATAAGTCTCCACTAATAAATGAGGATATTTCCCAAGGTAATGTTCCTTTTTAGGTTAGATCTATATAATCCTACATATGATCAACTACTTGATAGATAATTTTAATTTTTGAATGAGTATGGGATTTAGAAGACATGGATGCACAATCTTCTAAGATAAAATGGGTTACCAATAGTTGAGTAACTACTAGTTTAGGCTTCCATTGTTTAGATGTATTAAACTGATAAGTGAGTAGATATTATACCCAAGGTTTATTATGCTCATACAAGAAGTTACACTCAACTACATGTAGAGCTTTCAGGTCTCTTTAGAGTTTACCTTCATCTAGCTAGTTTCTTGTACAATGTATGGAGAATTTGGTTCAACCAAACTGATGTAGGGTTTATGCACCCTATTCAGTAGAAAGATGACAACCTTATCTCCCTAATACACCTCTGGTTGATTTTTCATAATATTGATATTCATTTGACCATCATATGCCCATTTATTGCCAATCAATATAGGGTATTATGTTGATTTTATCTTAATATTGATGACTTCAAAGTCACCTCATAGTGTTAATTTTTTTAATTTTATCTCAACATCTTCTAGTATACCAATGGTCTCAACTCTTCCATAGTCAGCTAAGATCAGAGTCACTAGACTATAGCTTAGAATCAATCATCTAATAGCCTCCCATGTAGATATAGGAATCATGATAATTGTGCTACCAAAATCAAAGACAACATTTGGAATTTTATATCCAGCAACTTCAATGTTGATTCATGCATCTACATCCCATGGATTCTTTTTCTAACATACTAAACAATATTTTCTATCTTCTATTGCCCTTTTTACACACACTATAGTAGATTATATAGTAAATTTATCATGTTCTTAGAGATATCTTCATTGCACAATATACTTAAAAGTTTTAGTAAATCTATTAGCATAGTAAAAACTTCATCCTAATGCATAATACACATGATCTAGCCATACATTTGGGCATCTATTATTGTAGCATCTCCTTTAGTAGTGTCTTGATATTAAATGTTTTTCAACATCTATGTATCTTGATATATGATCTCGTTTTCTATAGCTGGGTTTGGGTATTTGTCCTATTTTTATTTTTAGATTACCTAGTCCTAAGGCATTTCAGGAGGAAGAAAACCTCTTTTTTAGGTTGGTGTTGTGTAATAGCATTCAATAACGCATCCTCCTTAGGATTTACATTCACCATATTAACATACCTAATGACCTTTTTTTTCCATTTCTTTTCGAAGATAGGAAAATCTTCTACCTCATATTGGCCATATAATCTATATTATGAGTAGTATAATTATTTCTAAGGATTCAAAGGGTAATTTAATTTCACATGATTATACTCTTAACATAAATATCATTGAAAATGAGGGAAATAATAGTTATTTCCTCTTTCACCTTAGTAACCACCTCTGCATTCACCCCTAGATCCTCTTTTATTCAACTGATAAACTCATTTATACACTCATTATTGCTTTGTATTCCAATGTTGTTGATGATGGATATTATCTCTAATTCCAAATATTTGTTATGTAATTGGTGGGGTCTAACTAGTTTGATGATGCTATGTCATTGATGGACTTTAGTGTGATGCATACTGGTATTATGGTGATGGTAGTGTCCAACTCAATGAAAGAGGGGTCCAACTAGCTAGACCTTGACATTAGTGCTAAGGCAAACTAGGAATCCATTATGGACCTCCTTGGGTCACACACCCTTTATTGACTTTTGGTCTTGGAATCATCTGATTTATCAAGGACACTTGTTGCATAGTGAAAGAAAATACATTTTTGGTGATATCTTCTTTGATCTCCTATAAAACCCTATAATTATTTTCATCATAATTATGTAAGTTAAAAAAATTATAATAAAAATTATGTGGGTTCTTGACATACTATTGCAGGAGATGCTAGTACATTATTGTATTTCTTACCACTCAGCATATTTCACACAACTCTATCTTGATCTTAGGATAATCATTCCTGTGATGTCCTTTTCAACACTCCATGCACCATAGATTTGACTTAGGTTTATCTACCTCATGATATTACTCTATCCTCTTCATAAAGTCTTGCAATGTATTTTTAATGTTAGAATTTATTATGGGAGCTTCACCATAGTCTTCAATTTGCTTCACTCATAGCGTATCAGCTCTAGCATCTACTTTAGTGGCATATTGAGTCTACATAATAATAAATGTGATTATAGAATGAAGTCCTTTGATAAACCATCTACTTTATCCTTGTATGTTAAGGTAAATTCTAGCTTATTCATAACATTAGAGTACTTATGATCATAGTCATAGACTGATTCTCCTAACTTATGCCTTATCTCATTCAAGTCTTGAATAATTTGACTTGTATATTTATTTATTTTAAACTCTAAGACAAGCCATTCCTTAACCTATTATAGAATTGCCTATGTAATAACTCTATGGTATATAAACTCAAATGCTCTTTTGTTCATTGTCCCTACTAATTCACACTTTTTGATATCTTTATTAGTTATGCCCTTAGCTTACCATCTCATTTCATAGGTTGGTAAGTATTGTTTAGGGTTTGTATACCCATCATATGTCACAAGATTTATAAATGATCCTACAACACCCATTGTGTAAACTAGTGTTGAGGGGATCTAGTGTGTAGTTGTTATAAGAGGAGACTACATTCTATGTAGTCTTTCTTGTGTAATACAAATATTTATTTGCATACTAATAGAGTCAACCTATGTACTCTATTTTTTTGTGTTTCCTTCTTTTATCTAATTGGTTTCAACAAACCCTGTGGCATTTAAATCCTTTTAAATTGATTTTGTTTCAATTTTAGCATCCCAATGATGCACTTGTTCAGAAAATGGACCTTCCCAACTACTATTTTCATTTCTATCTGGCTAAAAATTCTACTAAAATATAATAAATTTTGTTGGAGGGATGTGTGCTCTTCCGATGAATGAATCTTTCCTATTACTTCTTATTCTACACTAAAACATGTAATTAATCTATGATTATGTTCTAATTCTTTACCTAATTCTTCATGTAATTATTTTGATAATGCCTATTATTATAGATACACACTACATATATCATCTAACTACTCTATTTATACATTATTTTCATCTTCTTCTTTGAACACCTCATCTTCCTTTTGTTCTTCATCATTTCTTTCTATTTGATAGCATTTATCATATTCTTTCTCCATATTTCATTCTCCATCTCATTCATCATGTCTTCTTACTCGTTTATCATCTATTTTACTAATACTCTTAATGCTAATCATAACTACCTAGGTATTCTTTTGTTTACTCCATATATTCTATTGTTGTAGCTCATATTCTGAATTCAGACTTTTCTTCTAACTCTTCCTCCCTCATGTCTCTATTCTAGATTCAACTTCAAGCCTTATCCACTCATCTAGTCATCATTCAGTATCATGTTGCACACATCCCCATATTCCTGAAGTGATTACTCTATATTGGTTGGAGTAGGCACCATATCCTTATCCACAACCAACATCTTTATAAGGATAGGTATTCATAAAATTTTCCCTTGAATTCCTCTAACAAACTAGTCTTGTGCAAATTCAAAAGATATGTATCCTTGTATTCCAAACTCAATTATATATCCATATATAGTAGTAACAACCCAATAATCTATTTTTATTTTCTAGTCAATTTCTAATTTCTACAACTAATCTATCTTTTCTTTAGTCTAGAGTATTATTTCTTCTATTCTTGGGTTGAAACAATAAAATTTCAGCCATGCTAACCAATTATCTATAAATTCAGGCAACTTGCACAATTTTTTTTTGTAAATTTATCCATAAATATGTTCTCTTATGATTTCTTGTATAGTAAGACCACTCTATTTTGATTCTTCTTCTTTTGCAAAATTACATATTCTTTGGTCTAACCATGTCCTAATATCTCTATGCTCTAGTAACCATCTTAACATAATTTCTTTTAGGAGTGTTGCATGCTCACCACACCATTGTTATTAGAGGTTATTGAAGCATCATAGCATGATAAGTATGAGGATATCTAGGATATACTTTAGCTTGTAGATAGTGTATCATATTCATACAAAAGGTTGGAAAATAGAAACATAACAAGTGTGAATTATCATTCATTAAATAAGAGGTAGAAAAACCAGTGATTCATTAACTTAAATAGATTATTTGGATCAAATTAAATAAAAATTAATCAAACATTATACATGATAATTCATGCAAGGAAAAAAATAAGAAACCACACAAGTAACCATAACCAGATAAGTCTTTATTGATATCTTCAAAAGTGGAACTCTATTCTTATTAAAAACACAAGTATATATAGATTTTTATAGTCTATGATTGCTCACCTTATTCTCATAATTAACACCAAAAGTGGATTCTATTCATATTATAACATATTACGAGTTGTGGAGATAAAATAAAATATAATTATATATGACAAAATGAGTACATAATGAATAAATATTAGACAAATATCTTACACAGCTTTACAATCTAAATTCTTGTCCTAACAACCTCATCACCCTATTCTTATTTTCACCATATTTAGTTATTCTAGATTATTCATCAACTTAGCCTCAAAATATACCTCATATTCTTCTTCATCTGAATCACCAATAACACCTCTAATCTATATGGACTATTTTTAATTTAAATAGTTTTCTTCCTCAACCATGAAGAGTAATTAATTGACACTAGGACCATCACCTTCATGGTCACTCTAAAAATCACTTATCTCACTCTCATCAGATGAGTTTCAATCTCCCTTGGTGTAAAAGCTTCTTTTTTCTTGAAAATTTTCTTCTTATCATCATACCTTATAAAACTTTTCTTGCTTTTATCAGACCTATAGGACTTTTTATTATCATCATTACCTTCATCATGATCTTCATCATCTTTTGCCTTATGTTTATGAGGGAACTTGTTGGAAAAGTGTCCAATCTCTCCAAAATTAAAGCATTTAGAGGGTAGCCTTTCTTTGTATTTACCTAATCTTGTCTTTAATTTTCTTGTAAACATAGCTATCAACTCATCATCATCAATATCAGATTCATCATTGTCTTTAACTTTCTTACTTTGTGTCTTCTTATATTTTGACTTATTTTATAACTTGAAAGAATCTTCCTTATTTTTAGGTCTTCTTTCACTTATCCTATTCTCATAGGTTGTTAAGGTGTCATGAAGTCCATCTATATCTAGCTTGTCTAGACCTTGCATCTCTTCAAAACCAGATACTTTAGAATCAAATTTGGGAGTTAGAAATCTCAAAACATTTTGAACAATATTTGACTCTTTAAATTCTTCACCTAGGCCTCTTATGATGTTTACCACTTTGTCAACCCTCAACAAGTAGGCTACAATAGTCTCATCTTCATTCATCCTTAGGCTTTCAAACTCTCTTATATGGATTTGCGACTTAGCCAACTTGACCTTGGAGTATCCTTCATGGATAGTCTTTAAATTTTCCCACATTTCTTTAGTATACATACAATGCATTACCTTCACAAGTTCTACCTCACATAGGCCACACATAATACCATTCATAGATTTTGAATTATTTTCACTAGATTTTATGCCTACTACATCTATAAGAGGAATAGGGGATGTTTTATATCCATCTAAAACTAATTACCAAACATCATGACCTTGAGAAATCAAATATTTCCTCATCCTAACACTCTACAAATCATAATTGGATCCATTAAACAATAGAGCCTAGATTTTATCAAAACCACCTTATGCATGACCAACCATTCTCACTTGTTTAGGATCTATTTTAGGATATTAGGCCTCCTTAAAAGAACCTAATATGATACCAAATGTTTTTAGTACAACTAATAATATTGGTGGTGAATCATTTTCCTTAAAACAATCCTTCAATTTTATTTATCATCCCTAAATAATCTGTTCATATACATACTTTAACCAATGTATAAACAAACATCTATGAAAGCAAACAACATAAGAACACAAAAAATATGTGGGAAACCCTCTTGGGGAATAAATACCACTTAATCAGATATATTATTATATTATTATAATTAATTAATAAAATTTTAGTGAGGAACCAACCCCACAAGGAGCACCCAACCCCTCACTAGTCAAGCACCAACTTGCAAGGAGGCACCAACCCCATAGGTAAATCAGAACCAACTCATATAATTTTAATCTTAAATCATCTATGGACACTTTTTTCTCAATCAAATAAATATGACCACCTTATTTTTCTCTTCTCACTCTTTTATCTCTCTCAAATAGCCTATTAGGTCTTCTCGCTCAACTAGCCCTTTCCTTAGCAAAATTAGATCATATGACCTTATTCATATTGTATAAAAATATAGTAAAATATTCATGACATATTTATCAAACCTCTCTAATTTTATTGAAACCATTCACTTATTTTTCACAAATCTATATCATTCGCTCATATCTTCATTTTTTAACTAGTTAATTAGGCCTATTAAACCTTCTCTTTATACTTAACTCTTGATCTTATCAATCTTGGTTAGAAAAGAACCTTTCCATAATTATATCACAATTTTAATAGATCAAAAAACATATTTAAAAATTGAAACAAACACTACATATATTGGTCATTACCCTTAAGGGCCAAAACCATTATTTGGCCTAATAGAGACATAATGCAATTAAGCCTTCTCAAAGCACACATTTAACCTTGACCACCTTGTAACAACATGATAATCCAAAAATATATTAAAAAATTAAAAAAATGACTCAATTATACCCATTCTAATATAATATTATCTCCCCAACACCATTTATCTCATTTCACTCCTTGAACCACCCAATTAGGTCTACTTACAATTAGGCCTTTTCACTGCCAAAAAGTTTATCTTATAAATATTATGCATAAAATAAAATTTGACACATAACACAAAAAAAATAACATGGATAAAACCTAAATAAACTTATTATCATCACCAATTCCATTATCTTTCACAATATAGGAAATAACACTACAAACTAATCATCTTTATATGCTCACTCAGAACTGCCTATAAGACTTAAGAACCCAATCAAAAACCTTTGAATTCTCACACCATATGATTTTATAATTCATTAAAATTTGTTAAAATTAAAATATTATACCTATATAATAACTTCATGTGCATTTTATTCCTCAACTCTATAAAAAAAGACTCGTGAACATCATTCTTACTTACACACAAAAAATTGTCTGTAGCTCTAAAAACACAATCATGAAGATCAAACTTTATAACACCTATATGAACACTTTTATGAAATAATAATGGGTTTTAATGATACTTAAAAATAATTATAACATATTTTAATATATATATTATAATTTTAAATATCAATATTCATCTTACAGACCAATCTCATGTCTTCACCCTACACAGACCTCACTATGTTAGACAGGTCAATTTGAGAACAATTTTTTGCTTGTTTATGTACATAAAAAATACTTATATTAAAGTGGTAAAGTTTATATATTTATTTAAAAATGACCCCATTTATTTTTATCTATCCCTAATGCATTGTAACCAATCCCCAAATCTCATTCTCATTTTTGCCTAGTTTTCTCATTGTCTTCCTTATTAGGACTATTTAGCATTAGGTCAACTTAAATTAAAAATTTATAATATTTAAGGTCTAAAATATGATAATAAAATTATTTTAAAACAAAATAAAAGTCTCACACATCATCCTCTAACCATTTGCATTCTTTGACCTAGTCAACCCTACCTACTACATCAAAATTTTGAGAAATAAAGGGTTTCTTGTAGCTTCCACTCACTCTTTTGATATAAAAAACCACTTTTAGAAACTTAAAAGAGTAATATACATGATATAATCATAAAACTATGTCAACCAAACCACTCTGAGCCATATCCAATAATATCTTTCATACTAGGTCATAATGAGGGTTTTAGGAGGGTTTAGACTACCTTCTATTCTTAGTAATCATTCATAAATGATTCTCCTAGAATACAAAATAAATTATAAGAAATTAAATATAATACCCTTACCAAACATACATGAAATACTCAAGATCTGATGGAAAGGTTGTACATGCTAATGATTAAGAAAAACCTTCTCGGGTCTATAACACCTCATTTTAACCACATTGAAAACCTAAACACTAAATTTCATGATTTATCCTTTAGGATTTAACCTAAAACTTAGTAAAAAAAACTTTTCATAACCTATAACACATATTAAAATTCTATTTTTATATTTGGCACCTTGGAAACTGAACTTGACCCCTCATTAGGTCACACTAGATCTCTTTGCACATTAGGTCTTTAACTACCAGTCATACTTAGGCCTTGAACACACCTTGAAACCTATTGTAATATTATAAAAACCTAATCCTAATGTCATAAAACATCATACCATGCTCACACACTTCCAACCTTATTTTCACAAGACTCATACTACTCAGCTCATCATGTTACCAAGCTTGTGCCTTCTTACTAGGTCTCTTCATGCAAGGGTTAAGCCTCAAAAGTAACCTTGAAACTCATATGAGGGATTATTTGTCTCTTTCTAAAGTTTAAATACTTCTATAAATTATCTCATTCTCTCACTCTCTCATTCTTAAGGCACCTAGTACTCAAAAATTTGGACTCAAACAAGCTAGCTCTTAATGATGCCAACCAAGAACATTCTTAAATAATAATTCTATAAAGATAAGGATACTCCCAACATGATTATGACTTTTTAGCATCACAACATTGTTTCATAACCTCATATAGAACTCAAAGACTACTAAACCATATATGCTTACATTATATGCTTCTCAGGACTAGTGCTCATTAATATGCTTCCCTTGTATCTTGAAATTGACCTTGACATGTCATCAACCTCATAATAATTACTAGGTTACCTTCAAATTCTCTCTCAACAAAAATATAAAGGGTTTGTTTCACATTTTCTCTTTTTATAATACTTCTCTATCACATACCATTTCACCATGCATGGCCTCAAATATAAACTTTACATTAAATATATATATCTTGACTTTGACATCATGACAAAAAAAATGCCTCAATAGGAAAATACCTCAACATATTTGGTATCATATGTTACACATGGTAAGAATTACAAGGTTAATGTATTGTATATTTGTCTATTGTAAACTTGTATACTATGTGTACCATGGGTACACTAATATGCACAAGGGGGCATATAAATATATAGATATAGTGGAATGATGTCTATTACATAGTTTTTTACTAGTATATTATTATGTCTTGAGTGATTTATATATATGTGTAATTGATGAAACTATTATGTACTATATAAGATAAATTATTATATTTTCGAATACTCATATGCAACCAAAACACAAAAGACTGTGTTGCCTTGAGAAATTATGTGAAAAGTTAGGTATATTTTGGATAAGTTAGAATGAAAATCTATATAGTCATGGATAGAAACTATGAATCAAAATAACATTTTAAAATAAATTCTTTTATAAAGATTGTTAATATACTTTGAGAATAGGAAAGTTATAATCAAAGGGGCTATTAATTGAGAAATATAAATGAATATTGACATAATATTTACATATCATTTGAGTACTTATATATGGTGCATATTATGATGTACAAGTACTCATATATAGGAGATATACCAATAGAAAGGGATGGTTAAATAAATACATAAAGTTTCTTAGGGATCTAAAACTATAACTATATTAAAATAGTCTCCTAGAAACATAATCAGATGTTTAAATGAAATATTATAATGGGTTTATGAGTTCTCTACAAATATTATGACTAATTGTTAGTTTATATATATTCAACATTGAATACTTGTGTGCATACATATTATGAGAGTGTTAATATGTAAGTAGTGTGTGTGTGTGTGTGTGTGTGTGTGTGTGTGTGTGTGTGTGTGTG
Organism: Torreya grandis; assembly: GCA_037957365.1. Lineage (NCBI taxonomy): Eukaryota > Viridiplantae > Streptophyta > Pinopsida > Cupressales > Taxaceae > Torreya > Torreya grandis. The sequence goes on along the minus strand of JARHVA010000373.1, from coordinate 2,420,609 downwards.
TGTGTGTGTGTGTGTGTGTGTGTAAAATAGTGCATTGTTATGTGTGCCTATAAGTTATAGTAGTATGTAATTTAAACGTAGGGTATACGTGGGTGGTGTAATCCCATACTTGATTATTATTTATGTTTGTGGGTCATTTGATTTTTGAAATCATAAGTTTGGTTATATGTAATTATATATTTGTGTTCATATATAACGAACTATGATATTATGAGATGTCATAGAGTAATACAATATAAATGCATGTCGTACCTAGGTGGTAAAAAACTATAATTGATATACCTATAACTCATTCATATGTTTGATGGAATAAATGTATGTTTTTTTATTACTCATATGTTTAGCATATTATGTGATATGATTGTTATTAGGATGTAAATTGTATGAATCTTTTGGTTATATTATGTTAACCAATCTCACATCATTGTTATTGAGTAAGGAGTGAAATGGACTTCACTAGCTTACTAGTATCACAATGCAAAATGAAGGTAATTTGATCAAGTGATGTGTATGAATTTTGACTAATCTATAGATTTTTATTATTTATTATTATTGAAAACTTTGGCCAAAGTAATATATAATGATATATTATCATTTCATGAGTATGATCTACATGTTTATGAGATATCTTTCAATAGAATGGGTTTTCTATGATACATCACATGTTTAGTTTTAGAAATCATACAACACACTAGTACTATCTTGTCTCTCTAGATTCATGTGTCATCACTATCTACTCATTCATGAAAGGAGGGCTATTCCCTAATGGGATTAGTGTGGAAAAGTGCTCAGGTGATTCTCTCCCTCACCTTAATAGTACTACTTTTAAGACAACTCTTGAGATTGCCATAGATACTAGAAATTTCAAGAAACTCATGCTCTTGAGAGCCGTGTACCTTATTTGTGTACATTGTATTATATTTGATCTATTATTGGAAACATTATCATGAAGATTTTTAATTACCTATTTACTGTGGATTGGCAGTAATGGTTGTATATTGTACCAGTCATGGCTAGATATTTTAAATTACTATGTATATATTATGATGTGTTTCTTATGATGATATTGATCAGTCATGTATGATGTAGTACACTTCATTTACATTTATCAAACTTAAAGTCTCTTATATGATTTTTGACTAGGTTCTCATGGTGTAATATATTTAAAGTATATGTGTTTAAATTAAAAAAATATCATGTTATCTATGTCAAATCATGTAGGGTTGTTACACAAATTAAATCAAACCTAAAATAACAAGAGAGTAAAGGATCAAAAATATGCCAAATATGATTGAGGGTAAGATAAGGGACATTGGAGAAATAGAGTTTATCATATAGCATTTTAATAGAAAACTCTAAAAGAAAGGGCCCATTCAACCATTTGACACTATCCTAGAACTCATCCTCATCATCCATAATTGAGATATTGCTAACACCCTGTAAGGATTTTAGAATTAAAGTATAGGTTCTACATTGAGATTATGGATTTTGAAATCTAGTTTGAATTTACATCCAAGAGGCCCATCCATCCCAAGAATAAAATTCCCTAGTGAACCACTCAAAGTTAGAACAATCTCTGGTGAGTGTTAGAGGATGTCTGTTAACATAAAGATTCCACCATAAAGATATATGTAGACATCTAATTCCTAACACCATTTGTGTTTAAATTTTTAATCTTACTCGAATTGCACTCAAATGCACATTTTAGGTCAAAATCCATAAATACACTAAATGGTTTGAGCTTTTCATTTACAAGTGCCAATTAGGTTAGAGTATCCCTAAATAGGGAAATGCAATTTATGGGCCAACTAACTTTGATCAATTCATTTTGATTCAAAATGACGATTTCACCTTTTGTACTCTAGATCATCTTTTCTCTTAATTTCATTACTACACACCATGTACCTTTGTTATTCTATATTGAAAATATGGTTCTAGTACATCTAACATCACCTTCTAATTCTTCCTAAGTCAAATTTTATCTCAGAATATGATTTTTTGACCATTTTGATTAATTGAGGGTTAATTTTTAAATAATTTCACAAATATTGATTAACCTTGTTAAGGCTAATTAATCCAAATCAAGAGCTTAAGTGGATTTTCCATGAGATTTGTTACATATTTATTTTTGAAAATTGATTGCTATTAACTACATCATCAGGTGACATCATTTTTTGGGAATACATCCCTAAATCATAAATGCCACAAGTATCAAGATTATGGGTCACCCATACCTAGTTAATGCCTCTTATGCTTCTTTAATGCCCCTTCTTCCAAGGTCATGATGAAGATAATTATGGATTTAATTCCAAATATTAGGAATATCCATGGCCACACATCTCAATCTTGAGATGGATGGTCATGGTTGATCCTGACCAATCTTAAAAATATATAAATAGAGAGGCCATGGACATGAATTTTAATCTTGAATATTGAAAAGTTATAATGTTAAATTGTTTCCACAATATTTTGCATTTGATCATTGATTTTGTTTTCAAGCTTCATTTATAGGCTAGTTTAGTGATTTGGAATCATAAGCTAGGTTTTATGGAGTGTTCTTGAGGCATTGGAGGAGCTTACCACCATTGTTGACAAAGACAAGGATGATTGATCAAGGGAGAACATACTTTTGAGCCACATGGATAAGGTGAATCCATTTGTAAAGGTAATATGATGTTGCTTTCATTCATTTTTTTCTTGTTATCCTTTGTAATTCCCATAGGAATAAAATAGGCTTAGTTAGCTAATTCTTTGTACAAGTTTCATTATTTATAGACTAATGCTTGACTAATTTGCTTTGTAATCCTCTCTACATATTGGCACGCTTAATGGGACTAGATGCATCTCACACCTGAATAAGATCATTTTACAACTCTAAAATATTCATTTGGACCCTTAAAACTCATGAAAATTGATTTTCTAACTTTATTTTGGCATTTTTGTTTGCCACAATTATACATAGTAACCAACGTCAGCAAGTAAGATCAACATCGGATGCATAGTTTAATTGATGTTAGTTAGAAAAACTAACATTAGTTATATACCTGTTGAGATAGTCACATTGGTATAATTAATGTCAATTAGATAACCAACATTAGTTAGCTAAAGTAACCGTCATCAGTTGTATATAAATGATATTGATCACTATGTTTTTTTCCTAAAACATACAACCGAGAGCTCTTTTTCCAAAATTTATTGTTTCAAACCCAAAAGAGCTTCAAAGATACATGACATGCTAACATTTTTACTACATGGCCAAGCTTGACATTTGTTAAAAAACATGATTTAGATCACCTTTTGCAAGCTTAAAAATCACTTAGGAACTTTTTTTTGATGTTTAACAAAGAATTTAGATGTTTTTGGTGAGTTTTTTCAAATTTTGCAACTAAGACCAAGGGGTCAAATGAACACCACCAAATCTTTAATTTGGGCTTAAAATTGAACACACTTTTCAATTCTTATTTTAAATAGTTATTTACTTAGATTTTGTTTGGAAAAAAGAGGAATGTTATGTGTATGCTCTTCTATTTGTCCCCTTTAGGTAACCCTTGGAATCAAAATCACCATTCCTATTTTAAATATCCTAGTCCAAGGCTTATAAAAAAATACATCTAAATAACTCCCTAAGAACTTGCCAAAGTTTGAGTGATCTTGAAAATGACCCTAAAGTCTTTGTATTTTATGCTTTCTTTATTTTAATCCAAACTTGGCTTGTAAGGGGATGACATTACCTCCCATGAGTTATTTAGGGAAGCTTTGACCCAGGGTTTCATCTCTTAGAATTTACTTCATTTGACTCCTTTGGAGTTATACATGGGACATATCTACATTTGGACATCGTACTATATTGAGTAAACAATAGGATGTAGTGGTTGTAAAAAAGACTAGACCTTTTTTACAATTAGCTAATGCCGCGGTCACCCAATTTCCATGCTTGTCTTTTGCATCATTTGACATGAAATTCATTATGTAATTGATTCCCCTAGAAACATTCAAAATCTTGCTAGTTTAGTCAACCCCACATTGCCATACACTTGCTAAGATTTGGACGATTATATTTGGTGTATTTTGGTCATTATTTTCTTGGTATGATTTGATGCTAAAACTTGTTTGTTTATTCATAAGCCATGTCAAAATCATGTATTTGAGCTAAGAAGCATGAAATTATGCTACCCAAATCCTGTCAATTTTTTTTTGCCTTTAAGCCTTTGAAACATAACAATTAACCACATCATTGGAGCATGTTTACACGTTTAGGCTACTCAATTTGTTTCAAAAACTTGTTTACCATTGTATCAAAAATAATTTGTTTCAAACCATGTCATGTATACCATTTGGACCTTATTTATGCATTGTTATGTTTTCCACTCTTGTCTATCTTGTTTGATCTAATCCTAGTCTTCAACATTGCATTTTCAATTAAACTTGTCAAGTTTGGATCCAAACATTGATTGATTTTTGTTTAGACCTCAATTCATGGGATTGGTACATTGATCTTTTTCTTTTAAGTTGTATAGCTTCAGTTAATTGATTACCTAATTTTGAACATTATTGATTGGTTGTTTGGTCGAGTGCATATCCTCATCATTTTTTATGACTTTGTTTGAGAAAACATAACCTTTATTCAAAAACCTTTGATGTTAGACATTTGACGTTAGGTTGTTTTCTGATAAATATTAGCATAAAATACTTTTGAGATGCATCTCCACCCCTTCAACCAACTTATACCAAGTTTCAACCATTTGTCCTTTGGATCATTTTTTAAGGTTTGCAAAACTTTAAGCCTTTCTATTTCTGGAGCTTTCTTCATTAAATACAGATATGTCTAGCTACACTTATGGTGAAGTCATGGATAGTCCAACTTATGATAGAATGGCCACACAAAATGACTTTTATGACTTTAGTCAAGATCCCTATGGTGACAATATGGTTTTTGAGATAGATTTCTATCCACCTCACCAAAATCAGTCATGAGAACACAGTCAAGATCTAAATTATGATCCAACTCATGATTGGAATGATTAGGTTTATCAAGAACACTTGGATGCTTTAGCTTGTGTAAGTAATCAAAATCCATAATGTCTAGTCATTACCATTCTTGGCCATCACCATTTTTTGATGAATCTATTGTTGAATAACCTCCATTTGAGGAACGAATTATTTTGATCCCTTTTTCAATAGTCTAATATTTGGAGAGTCCATTATTGAACCATAAACCATTTTTCCCACTAAACCAAATGTTTCCCACTTTATAAATTCTATGTTGATATTTGAGCCTAAACAAGAGCCATTACCTCTTCAAAATCCATCTTATGAGGATCAAAATGTGTTCAAAATTGATCTTTTATAACCAATTGTGAACCAAAACCAAAATTTATTATTGAAACACCCATTTCTGACAAGATAAACTATGATAAGCTACCTATTCATATGTTACCTATTTTTAAAGAGCCTCATCTTCTTGACAACCTAGTCTCGGTAGAGTTGTCTCTTGATATTTTCCCACTCATTGAGGAGTCTCACTTTGATAGACATAATTTTGTTAAGACATCCTTTGAGAATTTCCCTCTTTTTGAGGGGATTCACTTTAGATGAGTCAGTCTATGTTGAACCCTTCCAAGATGAATCAATTTTTATTGAGCCCATTATGACATCACAGGTCATTACTTGTCAAAAATTTAGCATTCAATAGAACATTATCAAAACAATCATATCATATGAAGAATCAATATTAGAGTCAAGTTCCATTTTTTAACCAACATTGGATTTAGCATCAGAATTAGAATCAACATCAGTTGTGACATTGGATTCAGAGTCCCTTGCTTTGGAATCAGAGTTAGAAATAGATTATAGTATTGGTTATTACAACATTGGTTATAATTGCCTTACAGATCACTTTGAATATATTTATGATCCTTCTATAGTTTTTGAGGATGATTACTTCAACATCAACATAAGTTATCTTAGTATCTTCTATGAGGATTGTGTTACCTTTCACCATCCCATTATTACCACCCAACATAACCATATCATTGATATCCCATCTCCCACTAGTGTCGATTGGGATCGACAAAATCACACTTTATTAAACTGCATCCATGGTGACATAGCATTTTTAGAATATCAGGAGGACCAAGACCACATTCATTCAAAATAAGAACAATCTCCTAGTGAAACATTTTTGGAGGTGCTAAGGGATTATTCAAGATCAACCATAGCATCTTGTAGTGACACCTTTTTGAAGGTGCTAAAAGACAATCAAAGTCAAATTTTAACATATCTTTATGAAACCTTATTAGGGGTAATATGGGATGATCAAAACAAATTCATTGTTGAAAACCTCATCAAGGCACCAATAGCTAAGAAAAAAAGTTCTTCATTATTTACTGAAGATAATATCAAAGATCAAATCAAAATAGCTTCCAATCTATACCATAATTAGATGGTAGCTACTCTCAAGATCAAGAAACATAACAATTTGATGGTCCTATCGAGAGCATATTCAAAGGTATTCAACCCTACCGTAACAACATTTATGTTGAATCTAGCATCAACAACATTTGAAAGTCCTAATCTTCTCTATTTTCCCCACCATTATACGTTCCATTATCATCTACCACTCCATTTCATAATCAAACCTTCCATTCATTATTTGTCTTTATTTACCATCCCAAACCACACTTTCCTTTGAAAATTATATAAATATACCTTGTCTCAATTCTTGAAGGAATCAAAATCAATGACCAACAAGGATCACAAAAGTATTCTTGACAACTAGATCTATAAGCCATTTTATCCCAACAATACCAAATCATTAGAAATACTTTTAAAATACCAAAAACATTAGAAAATGATCCACAAAATAACAAAAACATTATCTCATGATTATATACATTTGCACATTCCCATTCCACCATGCTATGCTCTTGCCATTTTTCAAGCATAAAAACACCAATTTATTTCATCTTGTCTCATGCACTTGCCATTTTGTAAGATCATTCTTTTTCATCTCATCATCTTTTTGTTTTCAAGACCATTCTTATTTGTATATTATATCTTTTATTTATTCTATAACATTAATCATGCTGGTCTAATCATCAATTTTCTTCTATCCCATTTTTTGGGAGAACTACATTTGGCTTGAAGTTCATGTTGGAACATGCATCCATGAAACTATGTAGGCAATGTCCACTTATCTTATACATTTGGAGTCAACTCGACCAACCCCCTTATTTTTATTATCTTCCCCCATTTTTTTTATAATTTTTCCTCTTTAATTAGGGAACAATTATCATGTCATTATTCTTTGTTATGATCTAGTGGAAAGTAACACCTTTACTGCACATGCATGAACATTTGTCTTTAAACTGAACTAACTTGGTTTTTGTTTGTGTGTGTTTATTTGAGTTTTTTTTGATGTTTTTTTTAATTTTTCTTGGTGTTTTGTTGTGATTTTTCACTTCTCCTTTTATTTTCCTTTTCTCTTTTTATTACTTCTTTTCTCCATTCTTGGTCTTGTGTTTCCTTGATTGTTTTTTGCTTATCTCTTATGTGTTTCATAACATCTTGATAATTCACATGGCTCTTGATTGTTTATATCTTGATCCTATGTTATTACATTTTTATTGGACCATTTTTGTTTATTTGATTGTTGTTGGTGTCTTGTTTTTTTGTTTGATTTTGCTTTTCCCTTTTGTGTTCAAGAATACCTTGATGGTCCACATGGATCTTGATTATTCATATCTTGGTCTCATGTCATTAACATGTTCTTGCCTTTTGTTTTTAAACATTATTTGTTCTTACTTAAGTTTTGATAGATTATATCTTTATTTCAAGTTAGGTTCATTTATGTTTTTCTTTTTCTTTATTTTTGCTTTTTTGTTTAAATGTAAATCACTGTAACTCTAGTTTTGGTCATTATTTTACCATTATCCTTAGTTATAGATATTCACATTTGAACTAGCTTAGCAAAATTAGAATCTTATGTCATTATAAGTTATTCATACTAATGATTCCTAATTTATTTTGCTATAGCAAGCACTTTGTGCTTAGGTCTCAAAGTCTTAACATCAACATCAGCTCTGATGAATGATTCTCAAAAACACTTTGCAAAACCTAGGCTCATGATATGGAATTAGGATTCTAGGTAGCATGCATTTTAGGATTATTTGTATATGCTTAGATGTGCATCTCTTTTCATACATTCTACTTCTAATCAATTCTTTGTCATTTTTCATCATTCCTCATTCCATTCTCTCCCAAACTTGGGTAAACTACATTGGACTAAAGTTCATGTTGGAACATGAGTCCATGGAACTATGTAGGTAGCACTTAATCTATATTGAGGTCATTTTGAATATCTCCATTCTTATTTTCATCTCTATCATCACTTTGTGCATTCTCATATGCTTGGTTTTTTATGGATTTCTAAGCCATTACACCATCTCATGTACATTTGTGCTCACTCACTTTAACCTATATTTTTGGTTATATCCTTGAGCTATATTGCTTTCCAATTACCCATGTTGGGGCACAACATCTCAACCACATCTAAATAAAATCATATCTACAAGGTCTAAATCATTTTTTATTCTTTATCAATGATTAATATTTGCCCTACTTGTGTAAAACTATTTTATCATGATCACATTTGCTCTACTGGAGTACTTCTTATTATATTCTCTTTGGAAACCCCATTCTAGTGGTGCTTCCCTTCCTGAAGTAGAATGTTCTCTATTTTACTCTAATTCTAATCTCTCCATATTAAATACCATAATTTTAATATTTTAGTGTTTAATTTGTCTTGAGATTGATCAATGCCATAAGTGTGTAGCTTGTATTCTCAAATTGGGTATGTTTATAGTGTGTATCTTACATTTATGGTTTTTTATCTTTCCCATTTCCCCTATCTTTGGGACTTATTATATCTCTCATTATATTTTTATCATTGATAGTAATAACGTGTGCAAACATTAGCTCATCTGGATGTGATTTATCACATGGATTAACCTCTTACTTTTTCTTTTTTTGAGAGTTCATCCTTTTCTTTCATCTTAGTATGTCCTCTCAAGGGGGGATCATGGGTCTTTTCCAATTTCATCTTGACAACTCTTTTCTTTGAAAATACATTACTTCACCTACATGTCTCACTACACCTTCTAAAATAGGGGCAATATTTATACATCCAATTCCTAACACAATTTGTGTTGAAATTATCAATCTTACTCAAATTGTACTCAAATGCACATTTTAGGTCAAAATCAATAAAACACACTAAATGGTTCAAAATTGTCAATTACAAGTGCCAATTTAGGATAGAGTATCCCTAAATAGGGCAATGTAATTTATGGGCCAACTAACTTTGATCAATTCATTTCGAGTCAAAATGATGATTTTGCTTTTGTGCTCTAGATCACTATTTTCTCTTAATTTCATTGGTACACACCACATACTTTTATTATTTTGTGTTGGAAACATCATAAATGGAAATATGGTTCTAGTTCATCTATCGTCACCTTCTAATTCTTCTTGAGTCAAATTACAACTCAGTAATATGATTTTTTGACCATTTTGATTAATTAAGGGCCAATTTACAAATAATTTCACAAATATTGATTAACCTTATATAAGGCTAATTAATCCAAATAAAAAGCTTAAGTGGATTTTTCATGAGATTTGTTGAATATTTATTTTTGAAAATTGATTCCTATTAACTAAATCATCAGGTGACATCATTTCTTGGGAAGACATCCCTATGCCATAAATGCCACAAATATCAAGATTATGGGTCACCCATGCCTAGTTAATGCCTCCCATTCCTCTTCAATTCCCCTTCTTCCAAGGTCATGATTAAGATAATTACATATTTAATTTAAATATTAGGATTATCCATGGCCACACATCTCAATTTTGAGATGGATGGTCATGGTTGATCCTGACCAATCTTGAAAATCTATAAATAGAGAGGCCATGGACATGAATTTTAAGCTTGAATATTTCAAAGTTATAATGTGAATTTTTTTCCAAAATCCTTTGCATTTGATCATTTCTTTTGTTTTCAATCTTCATTAATAGGCTAGTTTAGTGATTTTTAATCATGAGCCTAGGTTTTATGGAGTGTTCTTGAGGCATTGGAGGAGCTTACCACCATTTTTAACAAAGACACAGATGCTTGATTAAGGGAGAACATGATTTTGAACCACATGGGTATGGTGAATCCATTTGGGAAGCTAATATGATGTTTCTTTCTTTCATTTTTTTCTTTATATCCTTTGTAATTCCAATAGGAATAAATAGACTTGGTTAGTTAGTTCTTTATGCATGTTTCATTATTTATGGACTAATGCTTCACTAACTTAATTTGTAATCCTCTCTAAAATATATACCCATAGAGCATGTCCCAAACTAGATAAAACATGTTTATAAATGATAAAAATCTTGATTGAATCCCATGCAGACCAAATAGAACCAAATATGGGGGAACCAACCACTTTAACTAAAAAATTCCCATCAACTAGATCATAAATATTGAGACCTTTCTAGTATGATTTACCTTTGAGGAATCCTCTCAAAATATTTTTTTTGACTAATATTTTTGAATTCTCTTCTCCTTTGAATTATATGATAATATATTTAATAATATTATTAATACCTTGAGTCCTAAGGTCTTTCAAATCAAGGCCACCAATTTTTTAAGGCTTATAATAGAAAGTATAGGAAATAACATGTCTTTTTTTAATTTATTTTTTCATCTAACCAAAGGAAATCTATAATAAATGTATGAATAAAATTAACTTTAGATTTACTAAATATCTAAAAATAATCATAATATATAATATCGGAAGCCAATACTTTTTGATAGACTAGAATCCTACCAAGGAAAGAGAGCAGGTGACCTTGCCATTTCTCAATCTTCTTATTGATTTTAACAAATACCCACTCCCACATAATATTTAAATAAGGTATGATAGCAAAGGTAATACCAATATATCTAAACAACTAATTAAGACCTTTCCACTCCCAACCAAAGGGAGAAAGCCAATCTATAGGAGTATCATTCTAGCCTAGCATAAAGGTCTTATGAAAAGCCACTATAGAACTAGAAGTAGAGCAATAGATATTTAGACTTAAGTCAACCTCAATCATATTATCTCTCTCAAGTTTGACAAATATATTAGTATCATTTACAAAAGAAACATCAACCAACTTGGATTCATTAGGAAAATTAATCCCTTTAACTAGGGGTCCCATCTTCATACTTATTTAAAAGTAGTGTAGTACTTTTTTTTCAACCACAAAAAATGATGGGGCCAATGGTTAGCCTTGTCTGATGGATATTTGAAGCACAAAGGTATCAATAATCTCACCATTAACTTCAATAACTATAGAAGAATATTTAAATAAGACATCAATCATTGTACAAAATCTATCTTGAAACCCAAAGGATCTCAATATTCGTTTAATGAAGGGCCATTCAATTTTATCATAAGCTTTTTCAAAGTCAAGAAAAAACATTCCCACATCTTATTTGGAATCTTTGGACCAATACATCCCCTCTTAGCTAGTAAGAAGGTTATCCAAAATATATCTACCCTCAACAAAACCAGTCTAAGTTTTATAAATAATCAAAGGAAGAAGTCAGAGAGATGTTTAGCTAGTATTTTTTCTAAGATTTTATACAAAACATTTAGGAGAGTGATGGGTCTCCAATTTTTTACTTTATTGGAGTCACCATACTTAGGGATGAGATTAATAAAACTTTTTTTAATCTTGGGGGCCCAAGGAAACAATATATATAGCTTCATTAAAGACCTCAAGATAGTCTTTGGCAATCCAAACCTTATTAGCCTTATAGAATTAAGTAGGGAAGCTATCAATAATTGAATATTTATCATATTTAAAAGAATAAATAGTCTCTCTAAATTCATAAAAAGAAAAAAGCTTATCCAAATATCTATCTTGCTCTCATGAAACCTTCTTTGGGATACAATGATAAAAAAAAATCTTATCCTGTTCAGCTTGAGAATTGGTACCATCAGACAAAAAGAGACTGGATTAAAAAACATAGAAAACATTTTTTATATCAAAAGTATCATGAGATAGATTACCCTCAAATTCAATACAAGTGATTTTTATCTTATGGCTATTTATTTTATAAAAATGGAATAAGAACATGGATCCACTACCACCTAGTTTAAGTCCCTATGATGATTAGTAAAAAATTAAACAACATTTAGCGAAATAAAATTAAGGCCATAGATAGATGGGATCCCATATATTTGACTCTTGAAGTAAGAATAAGTTCAACTTATCTGTAAAGTGTCTAAACTACCTCACAATAGGTTTCCTATCATGGGTTTCTAATCCCCTAACATTCCAACTAATAATCTATATAGATAAGAGAGGGGGGAGAACCACTTACCCTATCCTTGGGGATTACCCCAACTTTTATAAATCCTTATTAAGCACTCAAGAACCTTATTGTCTTTTAGTTTTATATTATTACACACATCACTAATCCCATTGGGGATGTCTCTATAGTTCTTAATGTTTATCTTAGGAGCCAAACCATGAGGAAAAGTAGAATTTTCAATTTTAAGCCTTTTTCCACCTCTTTTAGACTACCAGTTTTTAGGTAAATTATGTTCCATGTGGGATAAATGAGAATCATATCATGGGAAGGATATTAAACTATGATATTCAACAACTTTTTCATAGGTGAAATCAACATATGAGCAACTTCATCTCCATTTTCAATCAGACTGGGTGGTGACAAACTACTAGGGGTACATTTTTTAACATCAGGGGCATCCACTAAGATGACAAAATATTAAATATAGAGATAATATTTAAGATGTGATTCAAAATATTCTATCAAAATTCTCTAATCAAGGAGAACCTATTTTAAATCATTAGGTAGTAAATTATTCATATCAAACATGTAGGTCTCCATATCAATAAGTGGTGAGGAGTTGCAAAGCTAGAGAGAACATATAGGCAACTCATTGCCTTTTTCTTCAAAATTAACTAAAGGAATTTTCCCCAAAATAACCTCAAGGGAGGAAAAAACTTTGAGGGGTTCACCACTAAATATAGGGTTTTCAAACATTTTAAGGTATTTTATTAGAAATGAGCCCATCCCACATTCATTATTCTATGACACTTGGAATTTCTACTTATTAAGACCAACCTCCTTGTTAAATAGTAATGGTTAATTCTTTCTAACATGCCCATATTTTTTATAGAAAAAATACACATTTAAACCTTCTAGACCTTATAAAACACACATATTAGAGGCACCTTTGATTATAAATTAAGAGATTGAGGGAAAACATCAAGAGGTTTTAGGGAGATCAAAACCCTAACATTTATATGGGCTAAGGACCTTCTTGTGTCCTCAATTTGAAGGACTCCCCCAAGAGGACTTAGAGCTTGAGGTAAAAAATTCTATAGATCAATAGGAATATTTTCAATGTATATCCATCTAAGGGCAATTTTGAAGACTAGGTCATTACAATCCATATCAGGGTTCTATAAGACTACCTTAAAAAGAGATTAGCCAACATTCTATAGGGTTAATAATATCCATCCTCTGCATATTAAAGTTTTTGAATAAAATCATAAAGTCTCCCTTTAGAACCATTCTATAGAAACTAATATAAATCCCTATTTCATTCCCCACACTGAATTAAGCCAATTATAAAAAAAATCTTAGATGAAAGATAATTTTTATTCAAATAGACAAAACAAACTCCAACATTTTTTAAATGAATTTCTTCCTACAAAAGTTATTTCCATTGAAACATTTCGAAGTAGAGTAAGGGTTTTCATAGGGATAGGGTGTCTTCTAGTTTGGGATTTGATGAACTCCCTCTAACCATGCTCAGGTTCATTGAACACACTGACAAGAAATTATGCATCATTTGAATGTTTAATAGCCTCTTCTTGTCACAAAATCTCCCTAAAAATTTTCTTCAAATCTCCAACCTTTCCTTCACCTTCCTTATCCAAAAATGTTTCACTACCCTTGAGATTAAAATATTTAGTGTAATCAGGAGGATTGACTAGTTCATTAAAACTACTATCCTCTTCAATATTCACACACTTAGAACCATCTTTAATGTCATTCACCATATTCAAATTCAATTAATACAATACCCTCTCTTATCTCCAAGGGCTATGAACCTAGATAACTAGGTGGATTTTATTTTCCTTACAGTTTTATAAACCCTTGACTTGTCGTGTCATCTTATTGGGGTTACACATTATTTTTTCTTAGTTTTCCCTATGTTGCATTGCATGTTACCTTACCTTATAGGGTTATCTCTTATCATGATTATTATAAATTCTATTTTTATATCATTGACTCTATTTGTTTTTAATTATTGTCCATTTTTACTTGTACAAAATTATAAACCCTTGACTTGTCGTGTCATCTTATTGGGGTTACACATTATTTTTTCTTAGTTTTCCCTATATTGCATTACAGTTACCTTACCTTATAGGGTTATCTCTTATCATGATTATTATAAATTCTATTTTTATATCATTGACTCTATTTGTTTTTAATTATTGTCCATTTTTATTTGTACAAAATTATTATTTTTTGCTTTATTTAAACCCTAGTGTATTGTTGAGGACATACCTTTGGATGTATTGTTTCAATGTGTTGCAAATGGTTTGATTAATTCCATGTCTTTTCATAATGATTTATATGATAATTGTTGTGATTATAATGATAGTGAGAATGAAATTATTGAAATATAAAGGGAACTATGTTTCAACCTAGTTGGACCAAATGAATATTCATGTGATATGTATGTCTTTGGCATTGGTTATCTTTATATATGTCATCATGATTATGGAATTATATATATATATATATATATATATATATATAAAAGAGATAATGTATTAATATATATAAATAAAAACTAGATAAACATGAGTTTGAACTTATATGTATCTAACATGTTTATTCCTTTATCAAATTTAATGAAGATGTAAATGTTTATTTCTATAATCACCTAAAAGTGGTATTTAAGTTCTAAGAGTGTTACTTGAGACTATTTATCCTTAGACCTATCCTAAATCTAATTATCACGCTTATCCAACCTTCATATAGGCCATATGCAACCCTAAATGGCTCAAACATAGTCCTAGACCCTCATTTCCTGATCCTAACCCTACATGCCCAATGTTATGCTATCTAGACATTAGCACCACATTAAGGACATTAGACCCATGTGGAACTAGTTTTCCCAAAATGGTACCTATGTCAGTTACCCCAACTTTCTTGAATGAATAAATTTTCAAAAGTAAGAGCCTTCTAAAGTCAACCTAGACATCTTTTATTATCCACACAAGCAATAGAACACTATAAATACATGAATTGTATCCCTATATCCACTAGATGGAAATTAGATGCAAAATACCTATTCAAACATGAAATAAGCTGATCAAAATCAAGGTTATTAATCACTATTTTTCCTAACTTTCGCATACTACCATCTACAATAGCCCTAAGCTTAAATTTTCTATATTTATAATCTCAATCACACTGAAGTAACTCAAGACACTCAAGGTCATTATCATACTAATATTATTTTCACTTGCACCAACACTTAGGTGGGGAGAAATATATCAAGCTTAATCCCACCTCAAAGTATTGGTATGTAGGTAACTCTCTTCACAGTGAGATGTTGAGGATGTCCAGCCTATCCTAATAAAAAACACACTTTTCATATCATACCATAATTTTAGGGAGTATTAGGTATTGCATCATAAATTAGTCATTAAAATCATAATACATAGTTCTAGAATTTATACACACAAGAATAGACCCTAAAAACCCAAACATAGGTATACTCAAAAGTTTAGGATAGTAATCCATAGAGCATATAGTACCAATATTAGGACATTAGAGCCACATGGTGCTACTACCTAAGAGGGGTTATAACATAAAAATCCAGTTGATGATACTCATACTTGCTTCAATATTAGTTTCCAATACTCAAATCATCTATATTAGGTTTTTTCCAAATAAGTCTTTATTTACACCATTTATTACTATTTTTATAAATTCAAAGCTAGTAAATTATTTAAAAAAATCCATGGCTATTTTATTCATATGTATTTATTTTATTTAGTCTACTCAACCCTTCAATCAAACATAATATTTATATAATCTAAACCCTAAAAGGTTAAAACATTTGGTGAACTCGACTTACTTCGAACATTTCTCCAAACCCTAACCCTAGATAGCCATAGGGTTCACATTTATAACATCTACTTGATTTTAATTTGTAGCCTATTACCATGATTATCATGATGGATACCATTCTATAATTCATGGTACAAATCCTTTTACTTTCCTTAGCATATTTATTACTTTCCATTAATATAAAAATGCACATGTACATCCCTTCTATCTGAATTATGTTAGATCTAAGATTATTTTACACATTGGTCTTCCCTCATGTGAGTCCCATTTTTATGATTACCATTGATACATGTCTCACTTTGAGTTACCTCTGATTACTAATAGATGATATAGGACTCGAGAGGACTCCTTTTTTTTCACCTTCACCTAGACTAATTGATTATCTATGTTTTCATCCCACCTAAACTACTTGCCATTGATAAATAGTAGACCTTATGGTTTGAGATATTACTAGGTAGATCAGGGTGCTTCCTCAGCCTATATGGGATTATTGTAACCCCATCATCCCTCCTCATCCCCAAGACACTATAATGGGACCTAGAGGTCACCAAAGAAAATTTGATATTATGGATCAGTTGAGAAATACATACACCAAGATATCCATATTGAAATTACTTCAAAAATAAAAAAAATTCAAGGATATTCTTCTTTAAAATAATTAATCACAAATCTATGCCTCATGACATAGATCCATATTTTTTTATTATATCATGAAAAATAGTAAGAATGTTGAGGATGTGATATATTTTTCCAATGTGGACTTGCCTTCATAGTTAGTAATTGCTACAAATTTACCACTTTTTATTCAAGCAAAAATAAATGACACTGTTGTTAAATGAGTTCTAATCGACAGTGGTTCAAGATTCAACATATATAACCTCACACTTTTATAGACCATGTGGTTTAATATATAATCTATTCAAAATACATATGATAATATCTAAGGGTTTGATGACATTCCTAGACAGGTATTGGGTTCTATTACATTGGACATTACAGTGGGTCTGAAAACCTTGCCTATACACTTTCAGGTGATGACTAATAATTTGCACTATAATGTAATACTCAGGATACCTTAAATACATGATATGGAGGATACACCCTCTACTTTGCATATATGTATCAAGTTTTTATATGACAGATACCTATACATGTGTTTAGTAGATAATCAACTATTCAAATATTATAGAATCACTGAGAATCCTACCCCGAGTACATATTTAGATGGGACACCACATATTCTCACTAAATATGCACCTCACATGATTATGATTGATAATATTCAATATATGAGGTAGGGGAGCCTATCAAGACTATTCCTACATCTCCTCTGGATCTTTATACAACACAGTTCTCACTGATGATAAAGGAATATCCTCCCATAGTATAGACATCTTGACCTAGGGTAGATGATGAGATACATAAAACATACTTACCACTAATTGTTAATTAAAAAGAGGTTTAAATTCATAAATATTATATATATTATTAATCTACCATATAGGATGATCCAACACCTATTGATATCAATGAATATTTATGTGGATTAATATTCACATCAATGGGCCTAAGAGAGTATAGATATGATTCTAAGGTACTTATACCTCTCCCTACACTAGTAGCACCACTTATTTAGAATATTATTTATTTTTTACCAATACACACAAGTTTTAAAAATCTTAGGACCTTGATATTTTAGCTAAAATTATTTTCACATGCTAATTGATTATACATCGCTAGCTATATATTTATTCTATTTTAATTTAATTCAAATTTAAAAGGAATTATAGTATGATTTTAAACATGTTTTAAGTGAAATAAAATGTCAAATATAGTAAAATAGATGCTCAACAGATCAAAATAATGTTCAGTGTTGAATAGCGATATTGGCTTTGTTTGGAGGAAAAATTGTGCATGTACTATTTTTTAGAAATGTATGATCAACACTTTTTGGTGAACTATTTCAGAGATCAAATCAAACTGGATTGAGCTTAAAATTTTCATGAAGGAATAAAAATGTTATAGGAAAATAATGATTTAATATTTTTAGTCACATGTGTTTCTATTAAAAAATATAAGGCCACATGAAATCATCCTACCAGGTAGATTTGGCAATTTTCATACTTAGCCAATTTTCAGTCATAGTTGTCAAAATAAGCTATCAACACTATTTCATGATGAATGTATTACAGTCAAATAAAATTAAATGAGGATAAAAATTTTCATACATAAATAAATATATATAATAACACATTAGTTCAATATTTATAGTAAAATTATTTCTCAATCAAAAGTTATGGCTCCATAAAATCAACATATTAGGTAGATTTGGCAATTTGTGTATTTAACCAAATAAATTATTCCAACCTAGATAATATTATTTGACCTAAATAATATTATTTAAGGCTATAAATATTTATTTAAAATTATAAAAACTTATCTAAGACTCATGCTAATTTGGAGGAACAAGTCAACTAAAGTTAGTTTTAAGTGGATGTTAATTATAAAAAAATAAAAATAAAGCATGCAATTTGGATGAAAATTCCATGCAAGGTTTTATTTATTTTAGTGGAATAAAATTGGAACTATAGTTCACTCTTCACGTGAACTATGCATTAGCGGTTTTTGTCCACTTAGATTTGTTATTAATAATTTGTTTTGAGCTCATTATTTTGGGAGGATAATATTGACTATTTAGATTAATAGAAAATTCAGAGAAGTTCTACTTGACTTGATCTTTATGTGAGCATCTTGATTCTTCTCTAATTCTGTGTAATGAAAGTTTTATTTTCTTGGTTTTTTTGTATTCAGTAATTTAATATGTGCAATAGCTATGGATAATTAATTTTTGTTATCATTGATAGAAGTTGATTTAAGTTATGTGGCAGCTATTGGATAATTAGCAAGTATTTTTAACTGTCAATTAGGTTGATTGTTTCAATTTTACGAGTGTGTAGAAGTGTTTTCTTTGATATATATATATATATATATATATATATGTATATATATATATATATGTATATATATATATATATATATATATATAATGTGTAACATATACCTTAAATGCCTATCTGATCTGAGTTATAATATTCTGACTAAGGGTGTGTAATAACTATCATAAAAGAAATAACCTTTAGTTGAGATCTTTGAGTTTCTTATATCTTATTCCCTTAGACTGCCCAACTGTGTTTGTTTGTGTGTGTATAAAAGCTACTACCAGCAAGCATTGGTTTCCAAAACACTTGTCCACAAAGAAACTAGACATGGAGTAATCCAGTGAGACCATAGAGCCTCTCTTTTCTACCCTACCATTCCCTCTTTGTTTTGATTTTTTATGAGATCTTATTATTTTAATATATCTCATCACTATAAATATATGTTATTAGATATTAATTTAATCACATGAGTGAATTTTATTTAATGAGATGCAGGCTACATGAAATTATTACACCACTTGGTTATTCTAAAATTGCATACCTTTAATTCATGCCCTAGAGTGGAGTTCATCTCCATTGAAATCCTAAAACATTAGAGGTTACCTCATTGTCTATGGTGTGCATAAAAATTGCATCAACAAATTATTATTTCTATAAGGAGGGCCTCTTCTGATTAGTCTTTATCCAATGCATCAAAAATGGATAAAATAAAATATGTTTATTTATCAGATGATTCAAATATAAAATAATTGGTATTTATTAAAGTTATTTATACAAACATCATATTCACCAAAGTTCAGGTAAATAAATCATTTGTTTATGTTTGACAAGACTTTGAGGTAAATATTTCAAATACCAATGTTTATTTTAATTTTATAATTAATAAAGATAATTATGTAGAATGCATGTATACACATTATTTTGGGTTTGAAAGAGAGAAAATAAAAGAATTGTTGAATAAATACAAAGATTTTTTGTATATTTGAAGACTTTAAATGGAAGAAGCTTGCTTCTACCAAAGAGTGGAATACATTCTACACAAAGTTTCCAAACCCACCCTCTCAATTTTGTTTGAAAATTTTTAGACTAGAATAGATTAGTTTTTATTATTGTTTTAGTTTAGTTTTCTTTTTAGTTTATTAGTTTAGTAAATAAGTTAATCATTACCATTCATCTACTTCACATAATTTTCACAGTTGATCATTTTTCACATTTAAAGATATTTATGGGTTTCTCATGAGGCATTGAAGCTTAAAATTAAGTTATGCATCATATTTAAATTCATATTTTATTTTAATGTAATAATCTTATTAGATTGTTGAAATTTGCTTTGATATTTCCAAATGAATTTTAGAAAGACTTATCATTTTGAAATATCAATTGCATAATAAAATGTTAAAACCTAGATGATAAATAATAAATATTGATATGGATGCACACTTTCAAGGATGTATTAATAAAAATAAGTTTTTTATACCTACACCAAGTCAATGGTGATTCCCAACCTTTTGTATATTTGTGCTTTAAAAAAAAAAGAAAACAAAATAAATAGATAAAAATCATAAACTTATAGAAGACAGGTGATTTAAGTAAACTCGATCGAGGCTATGGACACCTGGATGGAAATAGAACAATGTTTAGAGTGGAATCAGAGGTAATCTCTATCAAGGCTATGGATGATTGGTTGGTAGTAGAGCAATAACCGAACTTCCCTTATTATTGTTATAAAATAAATAAATCAAAATGAAACCTATAGTGTCGATCCAAATCTGTGACAAAACTCTCATAATAAGGGGGAAAACTCTTCATAGAATCACACACAATTTGAAATTTGAGAAGGGTTAGTATGTTGCATGATTATATTTAAACTTATTTCGATCCTCTATTTTGTTAATTTATTTCTTATAAAGATTATATTTTTTTATGATAGTTAAAATAGAAATTCTAAGTTCTCAAATACTAAAGAGTATTTACCCACTAAGTATCCATTTATTGTGTACCAACACACCCAATATTTAAAAATCTTAGGACCTTGAGATTTTAGTTAAAGTTGTTTTCACATGTTAATAGATTATACATTACTAGCTATATATTTATTTTAATTTAATTCAAATTTAAAAGGAATTATAATATGTTTTAAAACATGTTGTAAGTGTAATGGAATGTAAAATAAAACAAAAGAGATTCTCAATATATAAAATGAATGCTTAGTGTTGAATAGAGAGATTGGTTTTGTTTGGAGGAAAAATTATGCATGTACTATTTTTTAGAATTAGTTGATCAACACTTTTTGGTACACTATTTCAGAGACCAAATCAAACTAGATTGAGCTTAAAAAAATCATGAAGGAAGAAAACTATTAGACTAATACAATGGTTTAATATTTTTAGTCACATGAGTTTCTAAAAACATATATGGCCACACAAAATCACCCTACTAGACAAATTTGACAGTTTTCATACTTAGCCAAATTTCAGTCATAGATGTCAAAATAGGTTGTCAACACTATTTCATGATGAATTTAATAAAATCAAATCAAATTATATGATAATAAAATTTTGAATATATAAATACAAATATAAGGATAACATAGTGGTTTAAGATTCATAGTAGAATGATTTTTCAATCAAAAGTTATGGCTCCACAAAATCAACATATCAGGCAGATTTGGCAATTTATGTACTTAGTCAAATAAATTATTATGACCTAGATAATATTATTTGAGATAAATAATATTATTTAAAGCTATAAATATTTATTTAAAATTATAAAAAATTATCTAAAGCTCATTCAATTTTGGAGGAACAAGTCAACTAAAGTTATTTTTAAGTGGATATAAATTATAAAAAAATAAAAATAAAGCATACGATTTGGATAGAAATTCCATGCAAGCTTTTATTTATTTTAGTGGGTCAAAATTAGAACTATAGTTCACTCTTCATGTGAACCATGTATTAGTGGTTATTGTCCACTTAGATTTGTTATTAATAATCTGTAATGAGTTCATTATTTTGGAAGGATAATTTTGGCTATTCAGATTAATAAGAAATTTAGAGAAGTTCTACTTGACTTGATCTTTATGCGAAAATATTGATTCTTCTCTAGTTATGTGTAATTAAGGTTTTATTTTCTTGGTTTTTTTATTTCAACAATTCAAAGTGTGCAATGTCTATGAAGAATTTTGTTTTTATCATTGATATAAGTTGATTTAAGATGTGCAACAACTATTGGATAATTAGCAAGTATTATTGATTATATGTAATTAGGTTGCCTATTTTCATTTTCTAAGTGTGTAGAAGTGTTTTCTCTGATATATTTTTTTATGTATGTGCAATATCTACCTTTTACCTCTATGATCTGAGGTATAATCTTTTGACTAAGGGTGTGCGATAGCTATCCTAAAAGAAGCAACCTTTAGTTGAGATATTTGAGTTTCCTATATCTTATTCCCTCAAACTACATAACTATGTTTATTTACATGTGTACAAAATCTACTAGAAGTAAGAATTGATTTCCAAAACACATGTCCATAAATAAACCATACCTTTAAGTAATCCATTGAGACCATAGAGCTTCCATTATCTACCCTACCATTCCCTCTTTTGTGTGTTTTTTTTTAATGAGATATTATTATTTTAATATAGAATAATTATAAATATATGTTCTTAGATGTTAATTTAATCACTTGAGTGAATTTACCTTGATGAGATACAAGTCACATGTAGTTATTCCACCACTTGGTTAATCTAAAAGCACATACCTACAACTCATGTCTTCGAGTGGAGTTCATCTCCGTTGAGATCCTAAAATGTTAGAGGTTACCTCATTGTTTGTGGTGTGCATAAAAAATACAACAACACTATAGATATAAGTTTTCATACTCAATTATGGTTAGTAGTATATCCTTTAATTCATTCAATACATATGGTTACATCTATGGATATTGACTTAGTCATACAAATTTAGGTAAGGAGTTAATAGGATAGACCACACTAAATCTTATAGATACTACTTGATAAAGGATTGATGATATTACCCAAAGTTTGACATAGATCAATCAATAGATTATCACCATAAGAAGGTTAACCCTTTTGCCACTTTCACATACATGACATTATATTGACATATGCTCAACATTATGACATAAATTAAATAAATTTAAGGCTAAAGGCACTATATAGAGAATAAAAACTCCATCTCCATAGGCATGAACACCTCCACAGATATGAATAACTTCACAAATATGAGTACCATGATAGAGTCATCATCAACATAGATATTCACAAAATGATCCATTAAATATCTATATTTTGTAGTAGATAGATACATTCCTCATGTGGATATAGATGAGAGTTATAATCCTAAACTTTCACTTTAGCATTTCTACATCACATAGGCTATTAAGAAAGTGAGTTATGTAGACACCTAAAACTAGCCACCGATAACTTCCAATCAATCTTTGGGCTAATTTACACCCAAAATGCACAATTTGGCCTAAACACACTAAAACATGATAAATGATGTGAAACTAACATGTTCAAGTGCTGATTTTGGCTAGGGTATCCGTAAATAGGGTAATAAAATTTATGGGCCAGCTAACGTTGATCAAATCAATTTGAGTCAAAATGCCAATTTTACGCTTGGGTGCTCTTGATTGATCTTTCATATCAAATCCTCTACAAAGGACATGTGCCTTTTTTATTTTTTTTGGTAATATCCTATATTTTAATATGATTCCAATGCATCCGACATCACCTTCCAATTTCAATCTAATCAAATTTTTGACCAATAATAAGGCATTCTGATCAATTTGAGTAATTTATGCACAAAGAGCTTAATCATGCTTAAGATATAATTAACCCAAATAAAGTCCTAATTAATAATTCCATGGAAACTTATTAATAACTTATTTTTGGAAATGAATATGGAATATCTACATCATCAATTGACCTCATTTCCTAGGAAGACATTCTTAGGCCATAAATGGCACAAATATCAAGATTCATGCCCTCCATGCCTTTTAATTTCCCCTTCTTCTAATGCCATGTTGAGGATAATTAAAAACTTAATTCCAAAAATTTAACTAATACTCAACCACACATCTCAATCTTGAGATTGATTGTTGAGGTTGATTCTGATCAAATCCAAAAATCTATGAATAGAGAGGCCATGAGCATCATTTCTAAGCTATTTTGATGCAAAGTTATAATGCATAAATATCTTCAAGAATCCATTATAACTAGTGTTATCATGCCAAATTGATTTTAATCTAAGCCAAGCCAAAGTAAAAGGTGCCAAGGAGAGATGGAGGTATCCAAGCTTCCATTGTGAATGACTTCATGAGCACAAACCGAGCAAGCCACCACTACAAAGGTATTTAGAGCATCCAAAGAAGGTGAAGGAATTATTATGTTTTCATTCCTTGATTTTTAGTTGTGTTTGTCATTTTCTTTTGTTAACTAAGCTCTCCCTAGTGTTTAGGCCTAAAGATGTTATGTTATTAGTGTGTTTATTTCATTTTGGAACTAACACCATACTAACCATCCTCTCTTGAGTCAAATTCCTAAATCACATAATGGCATGCTCGGTGGGACTAAATGCATCTCACACTTGAAGGAGATCCTTTTACAACTCTAAAATATTTATTTGGGCCCTTAAAACTCTTACAAATTGATTTTCTAACTTTATTTTGCCATTTTTGCTTGCCACAATTTTACTATAATAATCAACGTCGACAAGTAAGACTGACATAGGTTACATATCTTAATCGATGTCAGTTATTAAAACTAACATTAGTTATATCTCAGTTAGCTAGAGTAATCGATGTAAGTGGTAATAACCAATATTGGTCACTATGTTTTTCCAAAAACATAAACTCAAGAGATACTTTTTCAAAGTTTATTATTTCATGCTAAAAAGAGCATCAAAGCTAAAGGACCTGCTAACATTTTTGCTATAGGACCAAGCTTGATATTTTTTTAAAATTGGACACACTTCTCAATTTTTATTTGCAATAGTTGTTTAATAAAATCATTGTTTAGAAAAAATAGGAATGTTGCATGTATGTTCTTTCATTTGTCCCCTATAGGGAACCCTTGGAATCAAAAGCACCATTCCTATTGCAAGTGGCCTAGTCTAAGGCTTAGAAATAATGTCATATAAAACACTCCCCAAAAACTTCTCAAATTTTGGGTGACCTTGAAAATGACCCTAAAGTCTTTCTATTTCATGTTTTCTTTATTTTTATGCAAACTTAGCTTATGAGGGGGACTTCACCACCTTGTACAAGTTCTTTAGGGAAGCTTTGACCTATATTTTCATCTCCCAACATTGACTTCATTTGGATCCTTTGGAGTTACACATGGGATGTAGTGGCACTTTGGATATCACACTACACTGAGCAAACAACATGATGTAGTAGTTACAAAAAGGACTAGACCTTTTTGTAACAATCCAATGATATGGACCCAAAATCCATGATTTTATTTTACATTATCTAGTGTGAAAGTTATTGTGCAATTGATTCACTTAGACCATTTGGAAACTTGTTAGATCTTAGACAAATATCCACTTATTGTAAAAGTATTGTTGGTGCAAGGTGCACCTCAAGGTCCACGTCATAGTATTATCGTTTGAGAGAAGGGGGGATGTAAAAACCCTACTATATGATATGCATTTAATTTTGGATGAATACTTAAAATACTCTCAAATTATGTATATTGATAGATTCAAAAAATACAAAGTAACCTTGTCAGTTTAGGATCTAAGAATGGTTAATTACTTGATCTTGTCCTATATTAAAGTCTTGTTTGGAGTCAAAACCTAGAGTAAACACAAATTCCAAACCAAATACATATTCTAAATTTTATTTTAAACAAAGAGGTATTATGTTGTCTACGTGAGATCATCAATTTGCCTTGTTCAAAACTTCATCAAAAGATTAAGACTCATATCATCCACTTTGGTGTATTTATGCTACCCAATTGAGTCTAGACCTTTACCAAAGTTGTTTAAGTCCTTCAATTATAATATAAATTTGGAATTACACCTTTACAATTTCATAAGTTTGATGTGTTAAGTGGGTTCACCATTTGCACTAGACTTGAGGGAACTTAGGTTTAATTTCTAATTTAGTTTGAAGGTCATTTAAAGACTCGTAATTATTATCATCACTTAATAGACTTAAGCCATTTTGTGTTAAACACTTTCACTTTGAGTCTATTTATGCTATCAAAATTGGAGGAAAAAGTCTTTGCCTTAGAGAGTTTTTTAAAAAAAAAACTTTTTATCACACCTTTTTGGGTAGTATAGCATCGTTACGCTACCCAAACGCTACCCAAAACATTTCAAATATTGTTTCATAGACCTTCTTACATAGGGTTCAAATTTGTTCCTACATTTCTAGAGTAATCTAAGTGTATTTTTATGATATTTTATCTAAAATGGTTATATTGTTCACTTTTATCTAGCTTGTTTGTCAAAAGAACCCAATTTTATACCATTTTTTGTGAGAAAATAAACTATTGCTAAAGTGCCTTTTGTTTCATACATTATTCCTAGTTGATCAAGTTCATGTCCAAGAATAAAATTCCTAGTGTTTTTTATAAGTATTTCAAACCCATTAGATTATAAACTTTCATCTATTTCAAAGTCTAGCTTTTGATGTTGTTTGGCCAAGAGTCCTAGCACATGCTTTGTTTGAGCCTAGCTTTTGACGCTGCATTTGGCCAAAAGACCTAGCAACTTTTAAATTCCTAGATTAGACTGATTTGAAACACTTAAACCTTAGAGTTTGGCATTTTTTTTAGGTCCATTTACTTGCTTACCTTTATGTGGATAGTGAAATGTTAGATGGTTCATACTAGCTTGTTTCCTCACAAACCTTTTCATAAACCTATTGATCCTTTTAAAAAATCTAGACCAAGTTTGAACATCATTTTTTTAGACATTATCCTTTTAGAGTTTGCAAAATTCTTTGGCATTTTATTTAAAATCACTGACTATGGATCCCAACATGCATTACTACACTCATAGTGGACTCATGTACAATCTAAGGATTAGTAATGTACTTTCATAGGAAGAAATGGTGCAAGACCCCTATACGGATAATATTACTTATGAGATGGATTCTTATCCCTCTTATAATACTCAATTAGGGGCACAGATCTAAGATCCATTGGCTAAATATTTGGTTAACACACCACCTTACATAGAATAAGACCAAGAGTACACTATGTAATACCTAGCTACAATACCCATAGTGGATGAGCTAGTTCCTCAACAATCATATTCTAATAATATGGCTTCCACATATGATCCATTTTTGTTTGAGAAACATTTGTTAGAGAACAAATTTGACATTTTGGTTAGAGCCAAGTTTCCAGTAGACTTCTCCCATGAAAATTTACCAAGTCTAGTAAGAGTGCCCCACAATATCATTTATGATCAACAAGATTCTTATAGAAATCCTATGGCTCTAGTCCAAAAAACGTATCAAGACCCCAATATATCCAATCGGGGAAAAAACGTCATGGAAGATCACTTTAATGAAATATAGACATCATATCAAACATATCTAAATCTAGCAAATGACATGGTAAGTAAGCCTCTCATTGACCTAGATCCTTCAATAGGAGTATTGATAGAGTTAACTGGACAAGAGAATCCAAATTTTGACCCATTCATATAAACCATTTCAATAGATAACTTGATGCATATGTCCATTATTGGAGAAGTGTCTTTAACCTCTACACTAAATAGTGAGACAAACATAGTAGATAATGTACAAACAACATCTAGTCTTGATTAAAGTGGTACTAATGTACAAACAACTAGCCAACAACATGTGATTGTAGTTAACCCTATGAACAGGCCATCATACTAGGGAATAGGAGTTTCTACACCCCAACCTCGATCAAATACTTCCTCAAATGTACAACCTATGGGATTAGGTAATCAAACAATGGCCAATATCATGCCACAATGATAGAATATGACTAATCCTACTCCTCCTCAATAGATAACAAGTAGTATTCCATAATAATAGGCATAATCTAGTGTTTCAATGCAATAAAAGATAAATACATTTCCACCTCAATTAGGGTAATTCAATATTCCACCACACCAGGTAATGGTGAACATACCTCTTTAGTTGTAGACTAATATGCCAATCCAAAACCAGGCAATGCTTAGTCAATAATGTGCAAATATTAGTTAGCAATAGATACCAAATATATAACCTACTTTCACTTCCTCATAGGTATTTGTGTAATAAGGAGGTCCCCATGTTTCTTAGGTACCTATTAGACAACTATTAGTTCAAAATATGCCACAAATCTAGAGATAGAGTCTTGGTGCACAAGTTCTCACTCAATAACAAAGTTTAATTAGTCGACAACATGTCTCTTTTTAACCATAGTAGGCATAGTATAGTTATACTTCTCCATCCGAACCACAAATTCTTCAAGTCAAATATTTATGGCCAACCCAAATTATAATATCACACAACCAAGTGTGTAATTTAAAATACATCCTAATCCATGTATGTGTATTCTTGGTCCATTCCCCAACCAAGCCAATGTACCCTAATAAGTAGCTCCATCATACCTTGGTCAAAGTATTCCACTTGTGACCTCTTAAAAATCTATCTAAACCCAAAATCTCCCTCAAACAAATATTCCTTTTAGTTTCCTATCCCAATAATTATAATAGATGAAGGATGTAATTGCTACCATTCAAGCTAGTAAACAAACTATAAAGTTTAAATTGGATGATGAATGTTCCTATCCATTCAACATGGAGTATTTATAGATACCATTTCTTCCAAGATATGAACCATTGAAATTCAATAAATATAAAGGGAAAGGTGACCCTAAGGCTCATTTGACCAAACTATTCATCTCATGCCAACCAGTGGCATATAACGACATATACTTTTTGTTGTTGTTTCCAAGAAACTTGACTGGACAAGCCTTAGAGTGGTTTTTTAAGTTCCCCAAAACTTTAGTAATAGATTTTAATGATCTTTATGATAAGTTTGTGTAACACTTTTCCTATAATATCAAGCACGATATTTTATCAGTGGATCTAACACAAGCAAAGAAAAAAATTGGTGAGAGTTTTAATAGCTATTTACAATGATGGAGATCCCTTAAAAGCTATTTCCCCCATAGTTCACCAAATAAAAAATTAGCTACTATGTTTACCGAAAATTTACATAGTTAGATAGATTATTAGTTAGAACTACAATGTGCACATACATTCAAGGAGATCATTGATAAAGGTTTGTTGATCGATAGGGCACTCATTAATAAAGGAGTCATCAATATTAATTCAACTAATCAAAATCAAGGTACCAATTAGAGAAATGACCAACATCCCATCTAAGCACAAGCATCACAACTAACACAAGCCAATAACCATGAGAGACCTAATCCCATCATGTGCAAATAGTGCAAACATCATCTGCACCACCTTTTCAACTTAATCCTACCCAACAACCTCTCCAACCAATACCACAAGCATAACAACCAAAACCTGCAGAACAAATATAGTAGTCATTACCATTGGAAACTCCTCCTCTTAGAAGAATTGTGCCTGCACATCATGTCTTTAGTGACCTAGGAGAACCTATTAAGTCTATATTTCACAAGCTTACTACCACTAATCTAATTAGTTGGCCTATACCAAAGTATTATCCACAAGGCATTCCTTATCTTGATTGGTACAATGAAAATGAATTATGTGACTATCATTAGGTCAATGGGCATAATCTATGAAGATGTGTCTAAATCAAGCATTTAATTGAGAATATGTTGGAGAATGGGGAGATAAAATTGGATAATGGTGCTTCCACTTCTAATCAAACTATAAGGATCTATAAAAACTCCTTACCCTAACATAAAAATCAATAGTAGTATAATAATCAACAACAATAAGGGATAGTACAATAGTAAAATCAAAGGCTAACCAAGTAGAATCAAAGAAATTAGTAGTAAAATCCATAATGATAGAATAATAGACAAAACCATAGTCAAAATAGTAAAAACTAGTAAACCTACCATGTAGTTACACATGACTACAACATGGTTTTAGGTCATATTATAGGTGGGTAGCATTAATACCATCTCCATTAATCCTAAAACAAACACTAATCAGTCTAAACCATTGTTAAACAACAACATTCAGCCAAATTCCATAGATAATCCTTTTTTGACCTGGGAGTGAATACAAGAAAACCAACAAACTAGGAATTCCCCTTTTAGACCTTATATCAACAACTTATTCTTTCAACGTGACCACATGCAAGTGCACTGACAACTGAGACTTGTCCTTTCTAGTCCCACACCATTTCCAACATCATTTAGCAATAATGGTCCAATACTTAATCTTGATTTTGCAATCACAACTTAGAGGTCAAAGATTAATATCCTAGGCCCACAACCATCTACCACTTTACCTATCATCTAACCAATTATTCAACCTCCAAATAAACCATTCAC
The DNA here is from genome assembly GCA_037957365.1 of Torreya grandis. NCBI lineage: Eukaryota > Viridiplantae > Streptophyta > Pinopsida > Cupressales > Taxaceae > Torreya > Torreya grandis. Next base: position 2,389,947 of record JARHVA010000373.1, on the reverse strand, counting down.
TATTGACCAAGATAAAAAGTTTGATATTGTGGAACAATTATATAAGACACCAACACAAATATATATCTTAGACTTGATGTGAACATCAATAATCCACAAAAATATCTTAAATGAGTTTTTGACCCAATCCATTATTGTTAGTGACATATCCCCTAATAAATTTTATGCTTTGGTTGGACACCTAGCTCCATCCCAACAAGTCACATTCAATCAAAGTGATATATCTTTTCTTGACCTGCTTCATAATAACCCATTGTACATAGAAGTTTGTATCAGATGTCATAAAATGAAATACGTCCTTATAGATAATGGATTTGGCCTCAACATAGTGTCTCTAAAGCTCATCAAGATTCTTAGGTATACAATGGCAGATCTCCAAATAGAAATAATAACTATTAAAGCATATGAAAATCATGAAAGAGAATCATAAGGCACCATTAATTTACCAGTTATCATTGGGCCTTTAACCCATGATACACCTTTCCATGTGCTTAATCTTGAGTTATCATATAATATGCTTCTAGGTAGGCCTTGGTTACATGAGATTTATGTAGTCCCATCAACATTACACCAATGTATAAAGTTTTCCCACTCAGGGATGGAAGTGAATATTTCGAGAGATTTACACCCATATGAACAGTGTAAGCATCTTGAGACCAAATCTAAAATCTACAATTATCAATATGGCATGAATCCAAGTTCCAAAGAGGAGAAAGGAAAGGCTATACTTATTGGTCCTTCACTAGATAATTACATATATCTTAATACCTTGGATTCCCTTTCCCACATGCCACCTCCTAAAGTTTCTTATAATTTCACCATTTCAAATAATGGACCTAGAAAGTATGTGACCCATGATACATTTCATATTTCCAATATTCCTCAAAATTTAAAAACCTTTGGGTGACCTAAATTCATCCCACATATGCATTGTCAACAAAAAAACAAAGATAAGGGACCTATCACATTTGTACCAACATCTGGCCTAGGACCTAACCCTCTTGAAGGAGATGAATCATGGTTATATAATGATGACCAAACTAATTTTTATAAAAATACAAATAATCCTATTCCTAATAGGATCATGTAGCATCATAGTTATGAAGGAAGAGGCCTTAGACTAAATCAATAGGGAACCATCAAGCTAATTTCCATGAGTAAGTATGAAAGACCTTATGGACTTGGATTTAAACCACTTGGGGGTGACCCCACATATCTTATTCAAAATCCATCACCAGTGACTTGTAATGATGATACCAACAAAAAATTAGAGTCTGATCATAACCTCACTTTTGATGACCTAGCTAAAACCAACCTGTTTGATAATAATGCCATTTTTACCCTTACCTTGGACATTCATCATAATCCATTTACATTATATTATCCCCAACTAATATATTGGGACCAACAAGAATCCAGTCTACCAATTGATGTGTTTTAGAATGATGAGGCATTCTATGACTTTTTAGGCCTTAGAGACATGTTCCATTGGGATATCACAAATCATGATTCTCAATCACATTGGAACCTATAGCCTAGTTGGAAAGTGAGTGAACACCCTTAACCAAAAACATATAAGTAAAACATTGAGGTCCCAAAGTGAAAACCTCTTTGAGGTGCTTTCTGACTAAGGAAAAAGTAAAGATAAAGGCCAGTTTGGTGGTGAAAACTTATTTTACGTGTCATTAGACAGGGGCATTCATTCTTCTTTGAATTTAGACCAGTAGACCACCAATGATGAACTTACCTATGGATCAGAGTTTAGCTTTGAGTAAAAATAAGTATTTGATCAATTTATTGAGTAATTTCCAACTATTTTTATTACATGGCCAAATCTTCCATTAGGGGACTTAGATTCATCATGATTAGGAGAAGTTGAAGAGTAAATCCTAACAAAGGACCCTAACATAATCTAATATTTCAAGTCATTACCTACTATCCTAGAAGATGATTCAACCCCTCTAGTTAAAGATACAATAGAGGTAAATATCAGGACTCCATCAAACTTGAAATGGATAAAATTAGGTACATTCCTCACTAAGGAGGAACATGATGTCTTTATAGATCTATTGAGAGAGAGTTTGGATATTTTTGTATGGGCCTATTCTGACATGCCAAGTTTAGATCCCACCTTGGTTTTGCACCACCTTTTGGTTAATCTTGACACCAAATTGGTAAAATAAAAGTTATGTAAGATGCATCCTCGCATTATTGAATTGGTAAAGAAAGAGTTGGAAAAACTCTTAGAATTAGGATGTATCTGATCCATTGACTACACTAAATGGATCTCTAATGTTATACTTGTTAGTAAAAAGCTTGAAGGGATCATTATTTGTACTAATTTTTGAGACATCAACAAAGCTTCTCCTAAAGATGATTTTCTCTTGCCTAATATTGACATGATCATCGACTCCATGGCTGGTTATGAAATGCTTTCACTCATAAATGGCTTTTTAGGATATAACCAAATTAGAATATCACAAGAAGACCAACATAAAATAACATTCATGACTCCATGGGGAATATTTTATTATTAGATAATGCCATTTGGCCTTAAGAATACTGAATATACATATCCAAGGGACATGATTGCCATATTCCATGATATGATGAATGATATTGTTAAAGACTATGTCAATGACATATTAGGAAAATAAAAAACCAGGGCTAACCATCCAACAGTGTTGCGTAAGATATTTGAAAGATTATGGGAGTACAAAGTTAGATTCAATCCAAATAAATATGTGTTTGGTGTAACTTCAGGTAAACTACTTAGCTTCATCATGTATCATAAAGGTATTTAAGTTGATATGGCTAAATTCCATGCTATAACTGAGATGCCACCATCAACTAATTTGAAGAAACTCCATAGTTTTTAGGGTAAGATATAATCCATTCGATGCTTCATCTCTTAGTTAGCAGATAAGTGCCATCCATTTACACACCTTTTGAAGATAGGATTTGCATTTCACTAGGATGATCACTACCAAATAGCTTTTCAACAACTCAAATATTATCTTATTAATCCACCTATTTTATTATCTCCTATGCTAAGAAATCCATTTTTTTATACCTATCAGCTACTGATCATGCTCTTGGGGCACTCTTGGCTCAACATGATGACAAAGGAGAGGAGCACATTGTATAATACCTAAGTTGCACCTTAGTTGCATATGAACATAACTATGCACCTATTGAAAAAGATTATCTAGCCATGGTTTTTATAGCTCAAAAACTATGCCATTACATGTTGAATAATAAGACCATGGTCATTTCAAAAGTAGATCCATTCAAGCACCTACTATATAAAACAAATTTGCAAGGTAGAATGGTTAAATGGATCATTCTTCTTAGTGATTTTGACATAGAATATGTCAATCAAAAGGCAATAAAGGGACAAGTTCTTATAGATCAACTTGTTGATGTAACTCTCATAGACACAAAACCACTCACATTTCAATTTATTGATGAATCTATCATGACCATCATTGACACACCCCTTGAGGAGCAGCCCTAGAAACTATATTTTGATGGTTCATTCACTACACATGGATTAGGGGCAGGCTTATTATTTATTACACCATAAGGGGATTTAATCCCTAATCATTTAGAATCAACTATCCTTATACAAACAACATGGCTGAGTATGAAGCACTTATTACAAGACTTTAAAAAGTAGTGCATTGGAATATATCTCATCTTTAAGTTTATGGTGATTCTTAGTTAATCATCAATCAATTCATAGATCATTTTCAAACCAAAGATCACAACCTAGTTCCATATAAAGTCATGGTCAACATTCTTAAGCAACAAATTGCCAATATTTAGTTTGAGTGCATACCAAGGGCTAGTAATAGAACTATAGATGTCATGACTACTATTATCTCTTTGATTTAACAAATAGATAAAGCTAGAGAGTATCATTTCCTCATCAAGAATTTGTTAGCACTAGCTCATGAACCTTTAATTATTACCATGATTTGTGATAGTGTTGGTCCTAATTCTATCTGGTACTCAGACCTTTAAAACTACATTCATGACCAAGTTATACCACATAACCTATCTTGAAAATAAACCAAATTCTTCATTCATCATTCCACTCATTGTAATTTACTTGGATCCACCCTTTACCATCATAGTTTTGATGTAAATCTGCTTCATTGTTTAACTTCAATAGAGTCTATGTTAGCATTAAGAGAAGCTCATGAAGGAGTATGTGGCACTCATTCTAATAAAGTAGTCATGTCTAAAAAGATCTTGTGTATTGGTTATTATTGTCCCATAATGGATGTATATGCCACTACATATGTAAAGAAGTGTGATAAATGTCAATGGCATTCTAATCTGATTCATGCCCTAATAAAAACTTTTAAACTAATATTAACACCATGGACATTTTCTATATGGGTGCTTGAACTCATTGGGAAGATTAACCCCACTTCATCTGATGGACATAAACATATCCTTATTGCCATCAATTATTTCACTAAGTGGGTTGAATCTATACTCCCTCACTTACATGACTGGAAAGCAAATTTCCAAATTCATCTTTAACCTTCTCATTTAAAGCTATGGTATACCCTCTGACATTATATTTGATAATGAAAGATCATTTGAGAACAAAGATGTAGACTAATTATGTACTGAATATAACATCACACAACATTTTTCTATAGCATATTACCCTCAAGGTAAAGTTAAGCTAAGGCATCCAATAAAACAATTGTTAACATCTTCAAAAAGATTGTCAATGATGCTAGCTATGATTGGCACCTCTAGATATTCCCTTCCCTTTGTGCATACTATACCAATCATCATACCCCCATGAGATCCACTCCATACTCACTTGTTTATGGTACTAAATCCATCCTTCCCATTGAGGTCAATTTACCTTCACTATGCATCTATTTCAAACATGTCCTAGATGATCATGACTATCGACTAGCTCACCTGCAAGAGCTATATCTAATTGATGAAAAATGCATAGCTACACTCAACAATCTTCAAGCATATTATAACTGACTCAAAGGCCATTATAATCAACATGTTAAGTGTAACATTTAAAATTGGTGATCTTGTTCTTAAAGAAAACTAAAAGAATACCATGGCTAAGAAGAAGCGTAAAGGGAAATTCAAACCAAAGTAGATAAGGCCTTTCATCATCATTATAGATTATGGATCAAGAGCATATAGGTTTGCCACACTAGATAGAGATGAACTTCCAGAGCTGATGAATATTAGTCATCTCAAGTGTAACTATGCTTAAATTCTAAGGTGTATTATCTATAAGGACTATTTTAGTTATGTTATTATATCTCTATTATTCTTTGTACAAATACCATCCTTATATGTCTCTTCATCATATCCACTTTCCACTTCCATTCTATCAACCTAGTGTCTTTTAAAGCCTAGCTCATTTAACCTTGGTTTTTGTCATTCATTACATAATTTTAGCATTTAGGTATCTGATTAGTTCATCAGTTAGTTTACGTACTTCAGATAGAGATCATATTTTGATACTGTGATAGAAGTTTCAACAGTTGCATCCTTCATTTTTTATTCTTTTCTTATCACTGATCTTGCTACTAATTATAACCACCTTTAGGAAAATTAGTACCATTGATCTATGTTGTTATGTCCTGGTTATAACCACCTATGGGAAAACTAGGGGTAAGATTAATCTTTTATGTACTAACTTACCCCTTTATATGTCATATTGTGCCTTTTTACCAACTCTGCCTATTTTATTTAAATTGGTTACTATACTAGTCAAAGTCCTCTAATATAAGGGTGGAACTATAGTGACTTGAGGTCCTAATTTAGGACTATGTAGGCAGTGATCAATACTTGTTGAGGTTAGCTTAGTCACCCTTCTGCACCATGCTCTCACCTTTTTATGAGCAACTTAAGCCACACTCTCATTGTTTTACAAGCAACGTAAGACATGATCTCACCATTTTATGATCAACCTCAGCCATGCTCTCACCATTTTTTGAGCTTGAACCATTTAGTGTCTCATCATTCTCAATATATTATATATAATCCAAAATAATTCCAAAAACATTTCAAAAAATTGTTAGAAAAGAAAAAAAACATTATCCCCTTCTTTGCCTTATGGATTATGGGAACCCTCACTAAGTTACAAGAAAATCACTTGTCATTTATTTTCCCCATCCTTTTTGGCCTTTCTCCCTCACACACTTGTTATTTTTCAATACCATTCCTATTCTTCTATCACATCCATTCTATTTGTTTTCCTCAGTTATCACATTCTTCCCATTCCTTCGGAGAACTAAATTTGGCTTGAAGTTTTTTATTAGATATTACATCCATGGAACTATGTAGGCAATGTCCACTTGCCTAGTGCATATGGAGACAACTCAGCCACCCCCTTATTTTTCTTCTATTCTCCCATTTTGTTCATTTGTTAAGTTGTCACCTATTTTCAAGGGGTAATGTTCATAGGGTTTCTATTGCATTGTTTGTTTGTTTATTTTTGCTTATTTTATTTACTTGTTTATCTATTTATTTTATTTTGACACTATTTCCTTGATTTAGTTTATATGTATTCATTGGGTGATTCCTTGTCCACACATACACTTAAAGCCATCCATATTCATATTTTTACATTGTCATATGTTTTGTATCATTGGTGCATTATTTTATATTAAGTATTGGATTATGGGAGTCAGTCCTCATGCATATTGTAGAAAATTCCCTATGATGTTATACTATGATGCCTACCAACACATGTTATAATAAATCTCAACTTCAAAAATTCTATTAAGCAATGGTGGATTCTCTTTGGAATTGACATCCTAATTTCATCCCAATCATATCCTAAATAGAGTAATTAAATACAAAAAAAAATTAACATTTATTATTTTGAATGAGAACCTCCCTACTAGTAGATTGTTCCAATTCATCATTACCCTCTATGTTAAGTTTTTGTCATCCTCAGCCAAGTTTATCATGGTTTCCATAATCGAGGTCCAATGATTATAACCACCTATGGCCAAATCATTACACACCATCCCACTTGCTTTTCTCAATGATTATAACCACCTTTGGGCAAATCATTTTTTTGTCACCACATTACATTTTCTACCTATATAGGGGCATGTTATCTTATTTTTATATCTTAAATAGGGTAGCTCCATCTTCTCAATGATTATAATTACCTTTGGATAAATCATTGTGTTATCATACCAAATTGCCACTATCGAGGTACAATGTTTATAACCACCTTTGGGAAAACCATTGTGCACCATCCCACATGCATTCTCAATGATTTTGACTAATTTTTAAATATCATTATGTTTTCACCCCATCATCTATCCTTTCTTTGGTCCCCTCATTTTACTTCTTTCTTTTTGAGGGATTGTTTGCTGACATACTTGTGCTAACCATTCCCTCGAGGGGGAATCATATAGCTAGTTTATCATCATTACAATTTTAGGCATACAAGACCTTTTCATTCTTTGAGAATATGTTACTATTTTATATCTTGCAATGCCTTCCCAAAATTTTAGACACCTAAAACTAGGCATTGATAACCTCCAATCAAGCTTTTGGCCAATTTACACCCAAAATGCACAATTTAGCCTAAAAACACTAAAACATGCTAAATAATGTGAAACTAACATATTCAAGTGCTCATTTTGGCTAGGGCATCCCTAAATGGGGAAATACAATTTATAGGCCAACTAACTTTGATCAGATCAGTTTGAGTCAAAATGCCAATTTTACACTTGGGTGCTCTAGATTGCTCTTTCCTATCAAATCTTCTACATAGAACATGTGCCTTTGTTATTTATTATTGGTAACATCCTAAATGGGAATATGGTTCCAATTCATCTAAAATTGCCTTCCAATTCTAATCTAGTTAAATTTTGGGCCAATAATAAGGCATTCTGATCAATTTAAGTAATTAGTGCACAAAGTGCTCAATCATAATTAAGAGCTAATTAACCCAAATCAAGGCCTAATTAAGAATTCTATGGAAACTTATTTTTGGAAATGAATATTAAATATTTGCATCATCAAGTGACCTCATTTTTTAGGAAGACATCCCTAGGCCATAAATGCTATAAATATCAGGATTCATGCCCTCCATACCTCATCAATGCCTTCCATTATGCCCTCCATGCTTCTAAATTGACCCTTCTTCCAATTCCATGATGAGGATAATTACAAAATTAATTCTAAAAATTAAATTAATTCTCAACCACACATCTCAATCTTGAGATGAAATTTGAGGTTGATTCTGATCAAATCCAAAAATTTATAAATAGAGAGGCCATGAACATCATTTCTAACCTATTTTGGTGCAAAGTAATAATTCACAAATATATTCAAGAAGCCATTGCAACTAGTGTTACCATGCCAAATTTATTTCAAGCCAATCCAAGCCAAAGCCAAAGGTGCCAAGGAGAGATGGAGGTAGCCAAGCTTCCATTGTCAAGGACTTCATGAGCACAAGCCAAACAAGCTACCACTACAAAGGCATTTAGAGTATCCAAGGATGGTGAAGGAATTATTATGTTTTCATTCCTTGATTTTTAGTTGTGTTTATAATTTGATTTTGTTAACTAATCTCTCCCTAGTTTATATTCCTATTAATGTTATGCTATTAGTGTGTTTATTTCATTTGGTTTTCATTTTAGAATTAACACCATACTAACCATCCTCTCTTGAGACCAATTCCTAGATCACAAGTTACAACATGATATGCATTGTAAAGATTACATTGGACACATTACACTACCAATTTCATGTGGCCCCAACGTGGCTGATACATTATTCATTATTATGAGTAGAGGCACTCATCTATAGGTTACACTTAGTAGTACATGGTTATAGGTGATGGATGCCATAGTTGATAAATTAGAAAGATGTTTGACATTCACTCATGAGGGACACATGGTTTACATCTTACATGATGACATAGATAAGAACCATAGGTTTCATATAGATAACTTCTAGTCTAATGTGGTTTAACCTAGGACCACATGAGAGGCATATTACATAGTTGTGTAGCATTCCATTTGGATATACAAAATCCAAACTAATGCCAAGGATAAGGCTCCACTGATACATACAAATTGGTATGATGATCATGATGATGATGACTTATTTAAGTTTAGAGAAATTTAATATCTGACACTAGATGATCTCCCACTAGATCCACCATTTGATTATCCACATCCTATGGATGTGTTGTTAGGTATATAGAAATATTTCACTCTATTTGTATACTATCTCATTTACATTTCAAAAATTTACTTAGACCCACTTTCCTTCTCTCTTTATCTTTGTACATAGTTAATCTTCATATTTCTTATACATAGATTATATCTAGAAAATAAAAATAATAATAAATATGTCAAAAAACATAAATCATTTAAAATTTACTTAAAAAACACAAAATTACATATTATATGCATTACTATGTTTATATTTATTATATTTTCTAGATATTACATATGCTATCTATCTTAATATAGTTAGTTTTGTCATATTATATGCTTCAAATGTTCTTGTCGAGTATTTGTAGATTATTTATAGGACTCATGTCCACTACACATCTCTAGACTTGTTATTATCTACCCACTAGGGGCATATAAATTGATTCATGGTTCTTCACTTGACACATTCACCCACTTGGGGGCATAATATACATAGTATCAACCACCATGTTTTATCCTTATATACTCTACATTCCATCTTTAGAATTATTATATCTTGATATTGATCATTGCTACTCATACTTAGATTTTTTTCTATTTATTACTACTTTAAACTCAACATATGTACATCCTATCTCTTACACAAATTTATATTACATATTCATGCATGCTTTCATTTCTATATTTCCTAGTTTATATTTGATTTTATTTATATTCTCCTACTACTTGAGGTCATTTGAATATGTCATTGCTCTTTGTCTCTAGGCCACTTCTATTTATAGTATGTATGCCTTAAACATGTGCCCTTACCTTTATGTGTGCTTTATTGATTATTTATGCAAACATTTAAACATGTTATTCTATGTGGATCTAAGTCAACTTATTGTTTGCATATGTGGACATTTGAACATGTCCTTATATGCCTTATTTTGTTAAATTTAGTGACATGTGCCCATGACCTTTGTATTATAACCCTTGGGCATACTTTACATGTCTCATGTGTATTATATGTATGGTTTATTATATGTGTTATGGACATGACACTTATCTTTGCTTGTTACACACACTAGTTCTTGAATCCATGAGGGAACTCATGCATCTACCTTTCCTACTTATGTGTCAGGAAGGAAATCATGGCTCATCCCCTTAAGTAGCTACTCAACTCTACTCAAATTTTTTATTACATACATTGATCACATATATCTTGACATCCTTGTTGAATGATATACATGACATACACTTATACTACATATGCTTAGATTATCTTAAATTACACTGTTATGTATGCACATTATATTGGATTATCACATAGTTATCATATATGCTCTATCTAACACACAATTTATAGAGCTTTTCAGTTTGAGGATAGTTTTTGCATAGTTTCAATAACTAACCTCAAAATATGGGAATTCATCAGGGTTTTTCATAGATATCAGACTTCTATACTACACTCATAATACATTTTTTATCACACAATCTTAGTTATAAAAAATCAAACATAGGAAAACATAGAGGTAAAATAGTGACTCAAAAAGTAATATTGTGACATAAATTTTAGACCTAAAGGACATTAGTGCTTAAATGGGGACACTATCACCACATGGTGATACTACCAAGATATGGTGTTATTATCTAGTAGCCCTAGTTTTAGAACAACTTAGATTAGCCAAAAAAGTATAGCATGTACAATATAGGTTTACATAGATCCAATTATAGGTTTATAAATTATGTTTAGTTTTTACTCATATTCACATTATTTTAGCTCATATTCATATCAGTTTTCTTAGATTAAGGGAATCATACATGGCATGATAATTCCCATATTCATTTTAAATACTTATATAATATTATTAAAATTTAGTACATAATCAATATATTCAAATACTAGATTGGGAGCATGTACAAAGCACATTGTTTCCATATGCTTAGTTACACACTAATTGATCAGATGGAATGAAAAATTCCATGTCATTCTCTATGATTTATACACTTGAAATAATATTCTAGGTTATCACTAGTTTTATGCCTTACTCCATCTATAGTGGTTAGCATTCTTGAGTGGCCAAGAGCCACCTAATAGACCTGAGTGGCTACAGAACAAATATACATAGTTAGACATTTCCAATACTTCATGTAGTTTAGTTTTAAATGCATCTACTACACATGGGTGGGAAATGTATTCATAGCCTACTCAAGTTATTGATCCACCCACATGAGAGGGTTGGACACACTATCAGTCTAATATAATATATTCACATGTCACGATTGATGAAGCAAGGGTGAGAAATGATAGAGTCAAAATTATATTGAGTTATTAAGCCACCCACACATGAGGATTGAGCAAGATATTAGATCAATCCAATCTATTTCACTAATTGATCACAATACACATGAACACATAATTTTTTGCCAAATTCATGCATTAGTTCATGTACCCAATAAGGTTTATTCATTCCTTAATTCTTTCCCATCTCTTTACTCAATTTTAATTAGTTACTTATTTACTCACTATAGTATTTTGATTTTGATATCTACTAAGGACTGATTTTTGCACATTTCATTTGTAGGACATGCTTTGGATCATGATTCACATATGCAAACTTAGATTCACACACTCATACTTAGATTCATAGGTTTTACTTCTTAGGTAAATCTATGTATGCTTCTTTTTTATTTATACTAGTCATTTCACTTTGATGAATTTTTAGCATAACGTGGGGGGCAAATGTAGACACCTAAAAGTGGTATTTGAGTGATAAGAGTGATACTTGAGACTACATATGCCTATTTTAGACCTAGACTTATCCTAGAGCATTTTATCACACCTATCCAACCTTCATGTGGGCCATAGGCATCTCTAGTTAGCTCAAACATAGTCTTAGACCCTCATTTCCCAATCTTGCCCCTTCATTCCTAGTGTTCTACGAGCTAGACATTAGCACCACATTAAGGACACTAGATCCACATGGTACTAGTGTCCCCAAAATGGTGCCTATGTTGTTTAACCTAGATTTATTGAATGAATACATTTTAACAAGTAAAAGCCTCCTAAGGTTAGCCTAGACATAATTTATTATTTTCACAAGAATCATAACACTATAAATACATGAATTTTATCCCTATATGTAATGGATGTAAATTGGATGAAAAATACCTAGTTAAATAAGAAACAAGTTGAGAAAAATCAAGGTTATTAATATTTATTCTTCCATACTTCTGCATACTACCATTTATAGTATCCCTAAGCTCAAATTTTATATATTTCCATTGTCAAGTACACTCAAAGTATTCAAGGCACTCAAGTTCACTATCATACTAGTAGCACTTTCACTTACACCAGTATTAAGGTAGGGAGAACTACATCGGTCTTGATCCATCCTTAGATTATTTGTATGTAGTTAACTCTCTTCACAATGGGGTGTTAAGGATGTCTAACATATCTTATTAATGAACACACTTTTCAAATCATGCCTTAATTTTAAGGAGGATTAGGTTTTACATCATAAATCATTCATTATAGGCACAATACAGATTTATGGAATTCATGCACACAGGAATTGACCCTAGAAACCTAGACATAGATGCACTCAAAATTTAGGGATAGTCTTGCATAGAGGACATTAGCACCAATATCAATGTACTAGAGCCATATGGTGCTACTATCAAAATGTGGTGTTAGTATCTAGGATGGGTTCTAACATAGGGATCTATTTGACAACACTTTAACTTACATCTCTTTTTTTAGAACTTAAATCATTTGTATCAAGTATTTTCTAGATAAATCTTTATTTACACTATTTATTACTATTTTTTAAATGCAAAGTTATTCAATTATATGATAAATCAATGGCTATTTTATGCATATTATTTCCATAATTTAGTCTACTCATCCATTTAATCATTCATAATATTTACATAAGCTAAATCCTAAAAAGTTAAAATAATTTCCAAGTAAACCATAATGCTTCTGTAACAACTCAATTTTTTTCTAACATTAAGATAAAATAATTATGGTACAAAACATAAAGCTTAAAGATAAACCAATGCATAAAAAACATGATTGAGTCCATAAATATATTTGACCAAACATAGGTACTGACTATGGATATCATTTATAAATGATGTTATTCAAAATTTCTTACCCTTTACCATTTAGTTTGGGGTGTATCAGTGTACTAACATACACTCATATACTATGAATAAGACATTGTATCCATGATCTTCCAAAAATTACCATGTATAAATTTAATCCATACCCTACTGCCTATTCTTGGTAGAAAATAGTTGGCACCTTAAATAGTAAACCAAAATAATATTTCCAAACCAAATAAGAAGAGAAAATAATATTAGAATAAAATAATCATCATACTAATCTTTCTTAAGTAAAATCTATATAATCTCAAATAACAAGTGTATGTTTCAAGACTATTTACAAAATAAATACCATATATACAAACCTTTTTTGAATATTACAAATCTTCTATGTTTTGGTGTGGGAAAATGCTATGCATTTTGGTGTTATCCATTGATGGACCATTTGACCATGATCACTTACATATGAATCATTGCACTATAATTCCTTTGTAATGACATAGTTTAAGAACTCACATATACCCCACATGTTCATCTAATAATCAAAACTCAAACATTTCTTCATGATCCTTTCTAATTATGGATAATAGCACATAAGTATCCATCTAATAATTATCAGAATCAAAAAAAATTATACATGTTACAACTTAACCATTCTATAAGTCCTTGTATAGAGATTTATCTTTTATAGTTATTCCTTCTTGTCCTTTGGTCAATGTGCTAGTAATAATGATGATTCATATGTTTATAAAAAATGTGTAATTTTATCTTAACATTCTAACAACCATGCTTAGATTATGTATAAGAGTAACTTATGTATTCTTAATAGCCTATATTTCCCTTAGCTTAACTATTGATTGAGTCATTACTAACTTAATTAAACACTTAATACATAACCATCCCATAATGTACAAAATGATCTAGTTTATCACCCTTATTAATTACTTTATATGCATCATGCATAACAACTTAATCTATGAATATAAACTGATCATTATTCCATTTATGATTTACATGACAATCTTTGCTATCTTACTATTTACTAACATTTTGACTTAATGAGTTTTCATTATGTAAATCACATAATTGAAATCATTATTATATTTATTAAGTGTTGGAGGTTTATCAATGATGTCTCCAAGGTGACCAAGGATGATGATGAGGTGTCATGTGTGCTAAGATGACAATGATAAAGTATTATTCAATGACCTTTAGTGTTCTTACATTGTTCTTCAGTGTTTGCTTGGATAGGTAATTGATGGTTGCTATTGATAGCTTGGAGAGATATGGCACGTGTGTAGGTTAGTAAGGACAAAAAAGAGGCTATGAGGCATCCATAGATGTCTTGATGAAAATTTATAGTTTCATTTGATAGTTTATAATGAGTAACATGAATCTTCTATCTTAAGAGAAGTTAGACCATCACTGCACATCATGTATATATGAATGAACCAATAAGTTTGTGCATTTAATGTAGGTACTCAAAAACTCAACTAAGGTCAAAGGATTTCATGAAAATATTGTCTATAGTGCCAAAAAGGTACCTTGAAGATTTAAAGTCTTGAAGTGTTTTATATCTCAAGTTATAAACCTTTAAAGTTTCACTTGTAGACTGTGATGGGATAGAAACCATCAAGTTTAACTACATTGAAGTCTGAGGTCAACTAGTTAGTAGATATAATGGTGTACATTAAATAATATATCTTGATCAAATGGTGAGTGTAAAATTCAAATTATCAAATAATTAACACATTAATGATATATGTCACATTCATGAAGCTTGGATAGAATATCAATGGTGAGTGTATGATCTTGCAGTCAGAAGATCAATTACATGCATTAAGTTAATAAGTTAAATGTGCAAAAGGCACACAGAGCTACCAAGTGGCACAATCAAATGAAATTGGGTCTTAGATCAATGGTGAGCATTGTTTGATAAAGACCAAGTTGATCCAATGAAATTAATGATGCATATTTGGTCAAAGTGTTTGAAGTTTAACATTTGCTCAGTGACCATTAGAATTTATATATTTAAATTTGTGAGGGAGAACCAATGTTTAGTATTTAAACTATATCATTTGATACAAGATAAAATTGATTAGTCTAAAAGGAAAAGTTTTAGATTACTTCAAGGCACATCCATAGAACCTAGTTAGAAGGTCTGAATGTTTTCACAGTCAAAGTTATGGAGCTTAAAAGTTGACTATTTGTTCATTCATGATGTCTTTGCATACAAAACATTGTTTGAGCCTTTTATGCATTAGCAAAAGAGTGTTTTGGTGTGATTAATCATTAGCAAATTTCTTAGAGATAATATGGAGTGGACTTAGGTATTTGATAGTGATATTATGTTCTTAATTTTCTTGATGAAGTGCTAAATGGGTTAATAGGTCTCCATAAGACCTACAAAGACTATTAAGGCCTAAATTGAAAGGCATAACTACTTAAGTGTGACCCATAGATGCTATGGATGACCTATGAGGATGGTATTGAGATATGTAATATGTCTTAAGGGCTAAGAAAAGTATTGTGGCTGACCTTAATGGTGATATGCATAAAGTCTCTATAAATAGTGGAGACCAAGACAATGGTTTCTTGACTTGAGAGAGAAGTGTAGAGCAGATGTGACATTAAGTGAAGGAACGTTTGAAAGAGAAGGTAAAATTCAATGATGACCATCAAAGATCAGATATTATTAGTCATGTTTATCTAATCAAGTTGATTAATGTAAACACATATGTCATTAGACTTAATAATCCTAGAAGAAGTAAATTGAGTGAGTAAGCCCTAGAAGCTAATTGAGTGAGTGTGCTTAGTGGATATATTAAAGATTTGATTAGGTTGAGGAGTGTATACATGACTTACAGGTCATTTTTTTATGTTGTGATAGATTTTTTGTAAGTTTTCTAATTGTGTATGTGTTTAGAAGTGAAGAGTGAACCAAAAGGCTATTTTGAATACATAGCTTGAGTATGCAAGTTTATGTGTAAAAGGGAAAGAAAAAGTAAGAGGATTCCATGATTGGGTATGTTTGACATCATATCAGAGCTAGTTGAGTTGGTGTTTGGTTGCCTAGGTGATTGTAGCCTCCTTGCTAGTTATAGCTAGCTAAAGGTCAAGCGGGTGTTTGGCTAAATTAAGGGGTGGGTGTTGGTCTAAATATTAGATCTTGTTTTATAAGACTATAGTCTATCTTGTAAGTTTCAATGGGTTTTATCCCCTAAGAGGGTTTCCCAAATATATGATGTGTTCAAGTGATGTATACTCTTATGTATGATTTGAACGTATGTGCTTTCATGTGTATGTTGCTTTATCAAGTTGATGTATGTTGAATGTTTAAGAGTTAGGAATTGAATTGGATTATCTAACATCATGAATTCATACGCCCCTCCTCAATGATTATACCTATAATGATAGGTATTATATTAGGACCTTATTTACAATTTTAACCACTTGAAGGTGATCTAACATAAAATATGGCTAAGCAATTGAAGAAAGAGAATCAAGAGTTGAAGGCTCAAGTAAAGGTTACTTATGCATGTATAAAATCAAGTGAATAAAAATGCAATCATTTCAAGGAAATTATTGAGAAGTATAGTGGTAATATGAGAGAGTATGATCAATAAGAAGCTCAAAAAAAGAACATGGCCTCAAAATTTAAGGTTATTATGGATGAGTGCATCAAGCTCAAAAAAGAGATTGAATCCTTGAAAGTAAACTCAAGATCAAAAGATGATAAAGATAAGATAAAAATTATTGAGGATTAATTAAGTGTTACAAAGACAAATCTAAGTTCAAAAGAGGAAGAATGTAGACATCTCAAGACTTGGTTAGAAGAGACATATGCCAAGTTGAGTTTAAAGTAAAGTGAGCATGATGAGTTGAAGTCCAATCTTGATTCTATAAATATTATGGAAGATCAAACATGTATATTGAAGGATGACATGGCTAAATAATCTAAGAGGGATAAGGAGACCATCCAATATCTAAGAATTTAGCTAGAGGCTATAAGTTCAAATATTAGAGCTAAAGAGGATGAGAGAGTTCAATTGAAGACCAAGGTAGATTCATTGAAGGATGACCATGAGTAATTTTTTGTCAAGGTAAACAAGACTGAGAAAGATAAAGAGAGGTCAGATCAAGACATGAAATATGCAAGAACCAAGATCAACAAGAAAATATCCATTAGGCATCAAAGTGATATGAGGTATCAAATATATTTTAATGGTCATTGTTATGCTTGTCATAGTTTTGGTCATAAGGCAAGACTCTATAGAAGGAAGAGGAGATGGTCAGCTAGAGGTATGTATAATGTAGTATTCTATAATTATCATGACATGAGACATATTTCTATAATCTACTCCAAAATATATGGGAAAATACTAACCCAGGTATGGATACCTAAGATAGTCAAGCTTGAGCATAATGAACCTAAGAGACAAGATGGTATGTTTGTTAATATTCATAATAATCATCAAGCAAAAGTATGAATGATTTTATTTGTTTATGTTATCATCAAATTTTTCATATTTAACGATATTTTAAAATCAAGCTATCAAGTCATAAGAAGGTGCATGGACATCCTAATGTGATCAAGAAAGGTCAATCCCTGGTATGGAAAAGTAAGTAAGTGAAGATCAAGAAAACTAATTTAGTTGAGCTAAAAGATCAAGGAGGACTACATACTAAAGAAAAAGAGGAATCCAATCTAAAGAAGGTTTAGGAATGTAAAAATAATGTGTCATATATCCAAATAGAAAAGGAGAATCAAAATTTAGTTCAAGTTAATCTCAATTAAAAGACCAAGGTGCTAGTTGAGGCTAGTTTTGAGGTGTGTATGGATATAAGTAAACATCCTACTATTGTTGAGCAAGTTTCATTTAAAGAACATCAATTGTTAATACCTAGTGATGAGGTTATTTCTTTAGATGAAAAGGTATGTCATGAATCTATGTTGTCTCCATATATTATCAATCCAATCATAGAAGGAAAGGTGAAAAATTTAATAAATGAGCAGGTTTCTTCTCCTAAGACTAAAAATAAGAAGATGAGCTATCAGTATCAGATGACCAAGGACGAGAAGGAATATGAATAATTATGGGAAAATCTTGGTTTCACATTATTATAGGACATTTTGGATTAGGGTGTCTCTATCTAGACTTCAAATAGACACTTGAAAATCAAGACGAAGTATGGTGGATACTAATTGAGCTTTGGTTGTTGTTTCAAGACAAGACAAGTGAGTTGTAAGATCAAGTAGTTCAAAGATCTAAAAATGTTGTAGTTATGAGTATTTATTTCTATTGAGAGTTTCATTAATCTTATGGTGACCTCATAAGGTCATGAGAGGATGTATTGGCCTATTATGGAAGGACATGAATAATTTCAGTGTTCTAAAGGTGATTAATTTCAAAGTTGTTCATTTCAAGATCTAGACTACAAGTAAATGTGCTCAAGGTATGTTCAGGGATTTTGGTCCTGAAGGTCTATAGGTAGAGTATGAATATTTCCAAGTGGTATTTGAAGAATTATGATTCATCAAAAAACAAAAAATTTCATAGAAAGGTGTCTTGACTCCATTCAAGTGTGTTATATGTGTTTTTATGTTTGAAGATCTTTTATGTGTAAGTTAAATATTTTTGAGTGTTCTCAAGTTTTCCTAATTTTGGCTTAAGGGCAATAAGGTCAAAATTCAATTGAAGGATATATGGGTTTTCCAAGGTTTGTGACCTCACAAATTGGTCCAAAAGTGTGTTTTATTAACCTCAAAGTTTGAGATAATTTTCAAGTGCTGATATTGACTAGAAGGTGGTGAATTGACTGAGTATCATTTGAAATCTAGTATGTTTGCCCTTATTGATTAATTTATTTCTTAAGGGAGTTGAGGTCTAAGGTTAATTGATATATGTAAATGGACAAATGGGTTTTCAAAAATTATTTCACAATGATATGAAAGTGTGTGGTGTCTTCCATGGGTGAGGTTTTATGCAAATGGTTGGATAATTAGCTAGGAGGTTTGTAATGGAGATATGATGTAGAAGTAAAATTGGAAGATTATTTTTGGTATGAATGAGGGGGAACATTATTTTACTTCATATAATAAATTTAAAGTATTGAAGGTTCATACATAGAAATATATGGGTTTTTCAAGGTTCAAGTAGGGCTACTTGGTCTCTAGGCAAGGCTAGTGAAGAAAAGAGTGGTTTTTGGTCATTTTCTCCAAATAAAAAAGGTATGGTTATTCTTAAATGAGTTTGTTAGATATTTTTGTGCATGTTTCCTATATTAAGATTGGCTCATTCATCTGTTAGTAATCATGGAGGTAGCCTAAAGTGAGAAGGTATGAAGGTAAGTATGTTGATTAATCTTTATTAGAAATGGTCTGAAGATGCTAAACAAGGTCACATAAGATGAGGTGACTTAGGGGGGGGTCCCTCTTAATGTTTTCAAGGTAATTTTATTTATTTTATGATGTTAATGTATGTTTTTAACTTTGTTGGATGAATATTTTGTCACCAGCTGACTGACGGCAAAATGGTTACATCAACCACAACATAAGGAGATTTATGCGGCAAAATGGGTGTGGTGACCACAACCAAAATAAGGTAAATCTCTCCTCTTAGTAAGGGGAGGTTCCTATAATTTATAATATATATATAAGCTAAAAATACACACAGGGGTAAAATCATACCATCCGTCTCTTTTTCTTAGAGATGATGTTCAGAAAATAGAGGATAATTATGGCGTAATTACTGAAGGCACTTCTCTTCTTTTAGAAGTGATATTTAACCAACAATAGGATTCTTCCTAGGTAGTAATAGAAACTACAAAAACCCCACAAAAGCACAAAGTCTTTCATTTTTCCTCCCACTGATTAGGATAAAAAAACATAGTAGTTTGAAGTGTATCTCAAAATCTCCACTTCAACTACAATAGAGTAAAAGGATACGAAGGATAAGGGGAGCTCAAAGTCACTCCAATATCCTTTACACAAAACATAGACAAGGCAATTATGGCAGCATAAAGTCTCCCATAGTTAGCTTCAGGACATCTTTGAGCTTGTTTCTACTTATTCTACTTATTTTATTAAATGGACAAGACTATATTTAGGAAAAAGACATAAGAACAATTTCCTAGATGACACAAGCTATTTCAACACAAAGTCTGAAAGGTCACTTGCTTTCTCATTCATTTAATAAAATATGATTAACTGTTTAAGATCAAAGTCTTAGGAATGCCTTTCAATTTGGGTAGAGCTCTGCTTCTGATAATAGAGATATCCCTTTTATATAAAATGAGAGATTACAATATATAGCATTACAAGAAAGACTTGGGTGCTTATTTTCATGAAATGGCCCATGCTAAATTGAATGCATTGAATATCTATGAAAGGGCCATGCTGGAATAGGCCATCAACCTTAACTTTGGCATTCTGAATCATCTCAAATGTCTCCTCCTAAGCATGGGTTGTCTAGTCTTATTTATGACATTTACACAGTTGTCTATTCAAATTTACTTAATACAGAAAAATAAGCCACACCTTTGAATGTTTGCTCTTTCTGATGTCCACCTAGTAGACTATTTCACTTACTAGAATAAATATTCTATAGATATTTCTAGACTTTCTATAGTCATTCCCTCCTTCCTTGCCATGTTTTATCTTTCCTTGGTGATCTAAGCTCTTGAGGCTATCTTCTCACTTTCTACTACTCTTTCAATGCCTTTCTGGGCTGGTCACTGAGTTTGTTCTCAAGTCTTTTGAAAATCAATAGCTATTCCATTACCCTAAAATTGGTGTTTATGGGGACGTCACTGGTCACCTTGAACCTCTTTGAACTTTTGAACCTTGAACTCTTTTGGTTAAAAGTTCAATGGTTCAATAGTTCAATCATTTGAATATTTTGTAAAAGGCCACGTTTATTCTCTTTTTTTTCTTTATTTGAACCATTTCTTTTAACCATTTGGTTGAACTTCTTTCTGGAATCTTCTGCTTCCTTCATTCGCTCAAAGCTTCCTTTCAAATTTTGAACTCTTTGAACCCTTTGAACCTTTGAACCATTTCAATTCAAGGTTCAACGATTCATTCTCTTTCTTTGAATCCTTTTATTCTCTAAGTCTTTTGAACTCATTAAACTCATTGAACCATTTTGGTTCAAGGTTCAACATTTCAATAGTTCAACCTTCACTCTTCGAAGCCTTCTTTTCTTTAAGTCCACTGAAGTGTTTGAACCTTTGAACCCATTGAACCTTTGAACCTTGCAGAGGTGGGGTTCAATGGTTTAATGGTTCAAAGTGGTTCATTCTATTTGTTTGAAGCCTACCATTAAGTCTTTTTATCAAACCTTTAGGTTGAACCATCCTCTAAACACTAAGGAAAAGCCTTAAGTGTTTTAAATTTCCTTTGAAGAAAGCTTGCCTGTTAAACTTGTGACTTCCTTAGCTGAAAAGGATTGAATATATGAAAAAAATTAATTGCTCAAAACATTTTGAAAGAAAGAAAGAGAGCATTTTGGCCTATAGGACCAAAATGGTCAGCCTGTTGTCCTTAAAAGCAAGTGATGGATTTTGGGAACAATAGCTAGCTCTAGCTGGGGAACCTCAATCAATTGAAAATAGAAGCAATTGAAGGGAGTAGAAACTAGAATCTCGGTGCCTTCATCTATGCCATTGGGCTATGGAGTCATTCTTACCCAAAAATAAAGGTGCCAAAAACAAATGAAAAACACAAAACAAAGAAAAACTATACATATATACAAATAGACTTATCTGATACTTCAAGGATTGAAGTGCTTTAGATGCTGCCCACTGTGAGGTAGAGTAAATGGCATTCCATCTTGATATCTCAACAAGAAACTATTTTTACCATTTAAATGATGAATGTCAAATGGGCCTCTCCATAAAGAATCTAATTTTCCATGCATTCTTTTTCGTTCTCTCATCTTGTCCCACAACAAGACTTGATCTCCAACCTAAAAATCATGGATCCTTGCTTTCTAGTTGAAGAGTCTCTTCACCAGACTTTGTTGTGTAGCAATTCAATCTACCACCATAGTTCATTTTTTATTAAACTCAGTCAAGCACATGATTTTTTTATTCATGGAACTTTCAAAAGTTGAATCTTCCACTACCTTTACTAATTTTAATGCTAGTAATTCTAGGGTGATTAGTATCTCTGCATTCAAACCATACAAAATTTGGAATGGGGATATACCAATTACCCTCTTGGGTGTAATTCTATCTACCCATAAAGCATCAAGCAATGCTTTATGCCAAGTTCTTTGATTGTCATCTACCAGCTTCTTGATAATGGTCACTAGGTTCTTGTTGTTTGATTATGCTTGACTATTTCTTTGCAAATAATAGTCAGAAGAGTGGGAGAGAATAATTCCATAATAGTATCATAACTAGGTGATCTCATGAGAAGAGAAATAGGTTGCATTATCTATTACAATCTTGGTTGGAACCCCAAACATAGAAATGATGTTTTCCTTAAGGAAATTACATACCACCTCTGAAGTGGCATGCTTGACTAGAATGACTTCCACCCATTTGGTAAAGTAGTCTATATTTGTAAGGACATAATCATGTCCAATACTCAAAGATGGATTTATAGTGCCAATGAAATCAATTCCTCCTTGCTGAAATGACTCTTCTATCACCACAGGCTTGAGAGGTAATGCAACCAACTTGGGTTTGCCAACGAACTATTGACATAGCTCACATCTACACACCTAAGTGTATGAATCTTGAAATAGAGTAGGCCAATAGTACCTAGCTCACACAATATTATGGGTAGTCATAAGCACAAAAAAAAGTCCTTCACAAGCCAAATTGTGGAAGAACTCTAAAAGTTTATTCTACTGCACTTTATCCACACAATGAAGGAATACCCCATCATAAATCGTTATCTCATAGGGCAAAATTTCAAGCTTTCAACTTAATAGTCCTTGTTTTTTTATGAGATAGGTGAGTGGGACACTCACCATAGGTTAGGAAATGAGCAATATTTGAATACCACTCATCCATAGTGGTGACAAAAAGAACTATTGGCATGTCTTCAACTTCTAGTATGTTATTAGCAATTAATTGGTAGAGGCCCCTTCCTCGCACAAGTTTCATTAGTTTGATAACAAGATTAAACTCCTAGATTTTAGAAATCTAATTGCCCCTTTTGGTCCCAAACTCTTATTGAGTTAGTATGGACTTGATTGTTGTATTAAGGACTAGAGCAATAGTGTGTGAGTTTAAGATGTAAAATTAGAAGTGTTTTACCACCTTTACCATAGCATAAACATGCTTCTCTATGTTTAAATACTTCAGCTCATGAGCTTTGAGAGGACAACTCATGAAAGATATGGGAGATACCACACCTACTTTATTCTGCTAAACCAAAATGGTTGAAAGCATGTATTCAAAAGCATAACTATACATCATGAATTCTTTGGTGTAGTCAGGACAAACTATAATTGCGGCATGGGTAATAGCTTCCTTGATGTCTTAAAATGTTGACTTGACTTCTTTAGTCCAGCTAAAATCAGCTTTGCCCTTCATCATATTAACAATGTGGTGAATCTTCTCTACAAATTTAGGAATGAACCTTCACAAAAAATTCACCTTTCTAAAGAAAGAGTGAACTATAGTCCTACTGGTAGGAAGAGAAAACTCTTGAATGGATTTGACCCTTTTTGGGTCAATCTTTATGCCTTCTCGAGACACAGTGTGACTGAGAAGTTTCCCTACAGTAACCTCAAAAATCAATTTCTTGGGATTAAGAGAAATACCATTCTACCTACATCGCTCTAGCACTTATTGTAGATGATGCACATGATTAGGATGATGCTTAGAAAATATTATCAAATCATCAAGTTATACCACAATGAACTTCCCCATTTCATTTCTAAAAGCACGATCCATCACTCTTTAGAAATTGGCACCAGCATTGATCAAGCCAAAAGGCATTTTATGATATGCAAAGGTGCCCCAAGGTGTTGTGAATGTAGTCTTATGTTGGTTTGCTTCACCAAATTTTACTTGATTATATCCCAAAAAACCATCTAGCATTGATAACATCTCAGTGCTAGTCACTATCTGTAGCATCTGATCCATGATGGGTAGGGGATAGTTGTCCTTTAAAGATGACTGATTCTAATTTTTGAAATCAACACAAAAGCAAATTTCTCCATTCTTCTTTCTCATAGGGACTATGTTTGCAATCCAAGTGGAATGATGAATTGGAAAAATAATTCTTGCATTCAGCATTTTCTATATCTCAAACAAAATTGTGCCTGATATCTAGGGGTTGTACTGCCTTTGCTTCTGCTTGTGAGGCAATGACCCAATCTTGAGAGGAATTTTATGCTTGATTTCTTCAAGTTTGAGATATTTTAGATCATCATAAGAGTATGCCAAAACATCATTGTAATGGTGAAGCAGTGTGATAAATTTGATTTTTTCATCAGGGGTACACTAATTCCCAATGTTGACCATTTTTAGATTGTCTTTTGTACTCAAATTGATTTGATCAAAATCCTTGGAGGATTTTGAATCAATTTGTTGTTCCTTCATAAACCTATCATGTTTTTTAAAAATCTTCTCAAGAGAAACTAATCCTTTGGAAATTTTATTCCCTTTGAGCTAGAGGAACTCTTCATCAGCTTTTGAAATTATTTCAAGAGCTGATTCCTATGGTGTAGATTCACTACCTTCAAATTAAAGCTTCTCAAAGCTATCTATTTGTTCCAAAAAAGTAATGATTTGGTTGTCATCATTGAACACCTATCAATAGTCAGCATTATCATGTACACCTAGTTGAAAGACAAACTCAATAGTGTACCTATCTTCTTTGAAATCTTGGTGAGGGACCAAGAAAGTTGTAGAGATAGCCAATGCATCTGCACAACTATTGAATTATCTAGGCATGATAAAAATACTAAAAGCATCAAAGCTTTCAATGCAGTCCCACACCAAATTGTGATAATGTCACAATCTCTCATTCTTAGTTTGATATAGGTTCCTCACCTGACAAACCACCAGTTCAGCATCTCCTTTGGCATGAAGAAGTTTAACACCTTATCCTGAATAGCCTTTAATTTAAGTAGTAGTGATTCATACTTAGTAGTGTTGTTAGTGTTGCTAAACTACAACTTTTATGAATATGGAAAATATCTCTTTGAGGATATATTAAAATAACTCCAGCTCTGAAAATAGTAGAACTATTGCCATTAAATTTGAGAATCCAGACATCATTAGAATATGATATTCTTTCAGATTTTTATTCATCAAGAAGAGAAGATCATTTTTCATGTGTATTGTGCCCTACCAATTCTTTTGATATCTTAACTAAATATTTTGGATTGTCACCTATGGAGCTTTCATCTACTAAAATAGAAACATCTTCAGTATATAAAAATTAATTACCCATACCTAAAGACTCAAACAAAATTTGAGCTTCAGGGGCTGATGTTTGAGTGATAATGTACTTTAATTCTTTCTCAAGAAGTAGCCATCGCATGATTCCCTTGATAGGAAACCTTACCTTAGATAGGTTCATGCTTAATTTTACACCAATGTCCTTGTAAAAAAATTTCCCAAGAAGAATGTCATAGGAGGCTAAGACATCAGCCACCAGGACTATCATTTTAATTCTCTTATATGAGAAGGCTGCAAATGTAAATTGAGCATCTTTGATTTTTTAAAGCAAAGGCACTTATTTGTTTTCCATGGAGAGACACCTACCAAAGGTCTTAGTTAATGTGAGACCAAGATATTTTTCCACCTTGGTGGGCATGACATTGTTAGATGTGCCAGAATTAATTATATAATTATTTAGCTAATGACTGTTTATCAGTAGTGAGACATAAAATAGTTTTATTTTATTAGGGGTGGTTGGAGGAGTAATCACAAGATTATTTTACGTAGGTGTGTTCTTTGGGGGAATAGGAGTTACTTTCAAAATTTCTTGTCCTATAGGGATGGTTTTATTCTTGATGCATCGAACTAACCTATCCAACTACTCAGGGTTAGATTGTAATAAATCAAACTCAAACATTTGAATTTTGGTCTTCTTAGCATGGTCAATTATATCAAATGACTAAAATAAATTATAAACAGAGGAAGGCAATCCATCAATCTAGTTTTTTCTGGGTGTAGGATTGACCTACAAATTTGAAGCAAAAGGTGAAGGAATATTTGAGGTACTTACTTTTTTAGTGATCACCAGGTCCTTTGATTGGAAATTTAGAGAAGTTCCTCATTTAGCAATTTAAATTCTTGGTTGAGGTTCTTCCCCTATTTTTCCTTTATTTGCTTGTTGAGATGACTAGTTCTAGGACCTAATAAATACAGTGTATGACCCATAAAATGCTTCACCTTTACTTCTGGGTTCATCCTGGTAATTTAGGAAACTAATGTTGGAGTCACCAGCTAATTATTCTTGGCCTTATACAAAGATATTAGTGTCTTCTTCTTGGTTCAACTTAGGTTGGAAAGAAAAATTAGATTCAGTTTCCTGATAACCAACTCTTGAGTTAGCTGGTGCTACTTCAATGGCAAGTTTCCCTAGTGGGGGAGGAAGGTGATTTGGTTGCCCTTGATTTTTGGAAGCATTGCCTTGATATGACTAGTTGGGAAATGTCCTCCTTGGTATATCTTGATAAGAAGGAGGAGTAGACATCCCTTGTGTCATTTGCTTTTTTAGAGATAGAAATTCATTTGCTAGCTTTTACACCATAGGATTTGTGGTGCCTATGGATGAATATTCAAAAGATGAAGAAGGTTTACCTCTGTTAGGATCTCTTCTTATCTTTCCTGCCAAGATAAGATCATATTCAATCTTAGTGGCCAAAATCTAAGCTACAGCAAGATCTATGTGGTTAGCCTGCCTTAATAGAAAACTCACTTTAAGAAGCTGAAAATTGATGAAAAAGCATTTGAGATTCTCAGGTGTCAGCTAAGCAATTATGGGAATCCTATTCTTCAGCTTGTCAAATTTGGCAATGAAGTCTCTCATGAGTTCATGAAGCTCCTTCTTCATTTGTGTAAGCTAGGCTAGCAAGGTGTGTGCATATTTTATAGGTTTGAATCTAGTATCAAATTTGGCTTTGAGAGTGTCCTAGTCAGTCACTATTTGTGCTTGCAGATGATCAAACTATTGTGCATTAGTGCCTTGCAATGTTTCCATAAATAGTCTAACTACAATGTCTTCATATTCAACACCTATTACACCATAGGCTATGCAAAAGGCTAAAATATGTTCATCAGGATGAACCTTCCCATCACCATAGAACTTGGAGAAATTTTTCCTTGAGCTACAAGGTAGCTCATGTAGAGGTGGGGTTAGATTTAGGGGATCAAAAGTATTACCACATGGGCCTTGAGCTGCCATGATATGGCTATTGAAAGGAGAGATAATAAATCTCTTTGGGATATGTATAGACAAATCTCTACTAGTATAGGAAAGAGCGATTTTGCCTGGTCTTGGGGACTTGAAGATTGTAGGAGGAAAACTCCTAGTTTGCTGAAGGTCAGTTTGTCGAGGGGAAAGATCAAAATTATTTTGCTACACAAGATCAAATACAGGGTCAACAATACCTTGAGGTCTCTATCTTCATGTGTATAGTGGATTTGCCAAAGTGTAAAATGAAAATGGAAAAGAAATGGAACTGCTTCAATTTGAAGCTTGAGGCTTCAACTACTTGTTCTTCCCCAGCAGAGTCGCCAAAAACTGTTGGGTGAATATTTTGTCACCAGCTAACTGACAGCAAAATGGTTACATCAACCACAACATAAGGAGGTTTATGTGTCAAAATGGGTGTGGTGACGACAACCAGAATGAGGTAAATCTCTCCTCTCAGCAAGGGGACACATAGGGGTGAAATCATACCATTTGTCTCTCTTTTTTTAGAGATGATGTTCACAAAATATAGGAGAATTCTAGTGTAATTACTGAAGGCACTTATCTTCTTTTAGAAGTGATATTCAGCCAACAATAGGATTCTTTTTGGGTAGTAACAGAAATCATAAAAACCCCACAAAAGCACAAAGTCTTTCATTATACCTCCCACTGATTAGGACAAAGAAACACAATAGTTTGAAGTGTAGCTCAAAGTCTCCACTTCAACTACAACAAAGTAAAAGGTTACAAAGGATAAGGGGAGCTCAAAGTATCTCTAATATCCTTTACACAAAACATAGACTGAAGGTAATTATGGTAGCACAAAATCTCTCACAGTCAACTTCAGGACATCTTCCAGCTTATTTCCACTTGTTTTGATTATTTGATTAAATGGACAAGACTATATTTAGGAAAAAGGCATAAGAACAATTTCCTAGATGACATAAGCTATTTCAACACAAAGTTTGAAAGGTCACTTGCTTTCTCATTCATTTAACAAAATATGATTAATAGTCTAAACTCAAAGTCTCAAGAATGCCTTTCAATTTGGGTAGAGCGTCACTTCTGATAATAGAGAGATCCCTTTTATACAAAATAAGAGATTACAATATATAGCATCACAAAAAGACTTGGGCACTTGTTTTCATGAAAATAGCCCATGTTGAATTGAATGCATTGAATATCTATGAAAGGGCCATGCTAAAATAGGTCATAGGCCTTGACTTTGGCATTTTGAAACATCTCAAATGTCTCCTCCTAAGCATGGGTAGTCTAGTCTTCTTTATGATGCTTACATGGTTATCTATTCAACTTTACTTAATGCATAAAAATAAGCCGTGCCTTTGAGTGTTTTCTCTTTTTGATGTCCACCTGGTGGACTATTCCATCTACTGGAATAACTATTCTACAGATATTTTTGGACTTTCTATAGTCATTCCCTCTTTGCTTGCCATGTTTTATCTTTTCTTGGTGATTTGAGCTCTCAGGGCTATCTTCTCGCTTTCTACTACTCTTTCAACTCCTTTCTAGGCTGGTCGCTAAGTTTTTTCTTAGGTCTTTTGAAAATCAATGGCTATTCCATAACCCTAAAATTGACATTTGTAGGGATGTCACTAGTCACCTTGAACCTCTTTGAACCTTTGAACCTTGAACTCTTTTGGTTCAAAGTTCAATGGTTCATTAGTTCAATTGTTTGAATGTTTTGTAAAAGGCTATATTCATTCTCTTTTTCTTCTTTGTTTAAACCATTTCTTCAAACCATTTGGTTGAACTTCTTTCTAGAATCTTCCATTTCCTTCATTCACTTGAAGCTTCCTTTCAAATTTTGAACTCTTTGAACCCTTTGAACCTTTAAACTATTTCGGTTCAATGGTTCAATGGTTCATTCTCTTTCTTTGAATCCTTTTATTCTCTAAGTCTTTTGAACTCATTTAACTCATTGAACCATTTTGGTTCAAGGTTCAAGGTTTAATGGTTCAACAGTTCAACCTTCACTCTTTGAAGCCTTCTTTTCTTTAAGTCTGTGAAAGTCTTTGAACCTTTGAACCCTGTAGAAGTGGGGTTCAATGGTTCAACGGTTCAAAGTGGTTCATTCTATTTGTTTGAATCCCACCATTAACTCTTTTGATTAAACCTTTACATTGAACCATCCTCAAAACACTAAGAAAAATCCTTAAGTGTTTTAAACTTCCTTTGAAGAAAGCCTGCCTGTTGAACTTGTGACTTTCTTAGCTAAAAAGGCTTGAATATTTGAAAAAATTTAACTACTAAGAACATTTTGAAAGAAAGAAAGAGAGAATTTTGGCCTACAAGACCAAAATGTTTAGCCTATTGTCCTCAAAATCAAGTGATGGATTTTGGGAACAACAAAATTCATAGAATCTATGTATGATCAAAGAAGAGTATAGTCATGGAGCATGTTTGAGAAGCTCAAGGAAAGAAGAGGTATGCACAATGTTTGATGGAGTTTATATCATCTCTCAGAGGTGGTCCTTTCTTATTATTGGTCCTTGAAGTATTTTCAAGTCTATAGGATCAAGATTTTAGCCTATTTTATCAATGTGTCAAAGGGGGAGAAAGTACTTTGTATTGGTGTTGACATCAATGACGAAGGGGGAGATTATTGGAGGTTTGTCAGTGATGTCTCCAAGGTGACCAAGGATGTTGATGAGGTTCCATGTGTGATAAGATGACAATGACAAAGTATGTTTTAATGAGCTTCAATGGTTTTGCATTATTATTTAGTGTTTGCTTGGATAGGCAATTGATGGTTGTTATTGATAGCTTGGAGAGATATGGCACATGTGCAAGTTTGTAAGGATAAATAAGAGGTTGTGAGGAATCCATAGATGTCTTGATGAAATTTTTATGTGTCATTTGATCTTTTGGAATGATTAATAGGCATATTCTAGCTTAATAGAAGATAGACCATCACTACACATTATACAGATATGAATGAACTTGTAAGTTTGTGAATTTAATGTAGGTACTCAAAAATTAAACCAAGGTCAATGGATTTTATGAAAATGTTGTCAATAGTGCCAAGAAGGTACCTTGAAGATTTGAAGTATTGAATTTTTTTCTAGATAAAGTTATAAACCTTCAAAGTTACACTTGCATACTATGATAGGCCAGAGACTATTAAGTTTAACTATGTTGAAGTTTGAGTTTAACTAGTTAGTAGATCTAGTGGTACACATTAAATCATAGATCTTGATCTAATGGTGTACATAAAAGTTAAATTGTCAAAGAATTAATGCACTAGTGATATGTGTCACATTCACACAGCTTAGATAAAAGATCAATGGTGAGTATATGATCATGTAGTCATAAGATTAATGGCATGCATTAAGTCAATAAGTTAAATGTGTAGAAGGCACACAGAACTGTCAAGTGGCACAATCATAGGATCTTGGATTTTAGATCAACAATGAGCATTGCCTCATAAATAACAAGTTGATCCAAAGAGATTGATGGTGTGTATTTGGTTAAACATTCTAAGGAGTATGAGATGAGGTCAAAGTATTCAAAGTTTAACATTTGTTTAGTGACTGTTGGTATTTAAATATTTTGGGTAAATATTTTGTCATCAGCTAACTGATGGAAAAATGGGTATATCAACCACAGTACAAGGAGATTTATACAACAAAAAGTGTGGGTTTACCACATCCTAATGAGATAAATCTCTCCTCTCATCAAGGGGAGGTTCCCTATAAATCACTTATATGCTATATATGTATATAAATAAGTAGAAAATAATACTCAAGGTAGAATAACATCATCCATCTCTCTCTTTTTAGAGATGATGTTCACAGAGCAAAAGAGATCCTTTTTGATGACTAAAAGCATTCCTCTTCTTTTAGAAATGGTATTTAGCAAATAGCAAAAAATATTCTAAGTAGTAACTTGATTCACAAAAAAACCCATGAAAGCACAAAGTCTTCTATTGTCTCCTTCACTGATCTGAAGTGTACGTAACAGTAGAGTAAATTAAAGCTCAAAGTCTTCACTTAAAACTACAACAGATAAAAAGATCACAAGGATAAAACTAGCTCAAAGTCTTTCTAATATCCTTTAGAATGTCTTTAGATAATTTCCATGCACACACTTTGCTTATTCAATCAAATGGATGAGAGATTATCAAGAAAGAGAACATAAGAACTATTTCCTAAGTAACACAAATTATTTCAACACAAAGTCTAAAATTAACCTACTTCTCATTCATTCGATAAAATATGATTTACAAGCTGAGATCAAAGTCTCAAGAAGTATCTCAATTTTGACAGAGTTTTTGCTCTCAATTATCTAGAGATATCTTTTACAAAAGAGGTTCCCTTTATATATAGGGAAAAACCTTCAAAATTGGAAAAAGACTAAAATATTAAAAACCTAGTCAAAGATGAGTCAGCGTTGACTTTGGGACTTCTCTAGATTTTTACATGTAATTACATATTACAAAAGTGCATGTGAATATGTCCCAAGTCAATTACAAATTACATGAGATGAATGAAGAAGAGAATATGGAAGAATAGTTCAAATCTTGTCATCAGACTTCTTCAGATGAGCATCATATATGGTGATAGATACCTGTATCCCGATATTGTCTAGCATAATAGTATTTCTAAAAATCACCTTAGATATGATTATATCATCTCTCACTGCTATGATTACTTTTGCATGGCTAGTTAACCTAGTTCTTAGATTATCCAAGGTTAACTGATTATCTAAAATACTATCCATAGAAGTCATTGAGAACACTTTGTCCTCAAATTCCCTTTGGATCATATCTTTGAATTCCTAAATCATTTCCTCTATTGAAATAAATTGGTTGTCTCAAGAGGCGAGTCTGCAAGGCAATTTCTCCAATCTATTTAATAGACTAGTGTCACTTTCTTCACTGGCATCCTTAAAAGATTTGATGTCACTGATCAGCTTCTTAAGTACTTGGATCCTGTATATTAGTGATTCTTTGATTTCAATATAAGAATCTCTATTGGCAATGATGCCAATTGATACTAAGGTATGTTTCTTCAGATCTTTCATCTCTATCCACTTGCTAAGATATTTGTTTGTGCTGTAAATATCTTGAGAAATAAGAGATAAGTTCTTTTAACTCTATTTTAATTTTCTTCATTTTACCTATCTTCTCAACCACCTCTATAAATAAGGAAATCCCTTATGCATGCATCTTATCTATGTAATATTCAAGTACTTTTCCTTTCAAGTAGGTATTCTCTACTTTCTGGATAATAGGATCATCTACGAAAAAGGCCTCTGAAGTTGCCACCTCTGGGGAAAAAGTGAATCTCCTGACCACCACGGTCAATTATTCTACCTTTGCTTTGTAATAATCTTTCATCTCTCTCTCTTTGTCAAATTTCTAGACCATGATATCCATTGCAAATTGAAAATTGCTCTTGGCACCCTCGTGAGTTATTTTCCCCAACTCAACTTGAGAAATGGAGTAGCTGGTCATATCAAAATTCTCTAGGGTTGCATCTTATGGGGGTTTAGCTATCTCCACAAAAATTTTCCCCTTATCTCCAATAATTTTTGAAAGGACTCTTGGCTTCTTGGGGGTCTTAGATTTCACTGGCACTATTTTACCTAAATCAAAGTCATCTAGAGAGATGGCTTAGTTTTTCCTTTTAGCTGGTGTCACTAGGGTAACATTTGCACTGTTGGTGGAAACAATGGGTGTAGTGGGCATAGTAGGCATAATATCAGGTAAAACTATACTAGTCACTAACTCATCAAAGGTGGAACTATCTCCAATATTGAAAGGAGATGAAATATTAGGGATGGATCTTGATGATCGAAGGACATCTCCAGAGGTGCCTTGAGGGTCACCAAAAATAACTCTAGAAGGGGAGGCAGCTCCAGAAGAAGGGATACTGATGGGAGAAATGGGTGAAGGAGTTAGAATAGGTGATTGGGGTGGAGAAGAAGAAATTCATAGAACTAGTTGTGTTCCCTCTTGTGGAGATAGAGCTTCTATCCCATGTTGATTTGTAGGTCTGTCATCTATTTCCATTTATTCTGTTGCTGGATCTTGGGCACTTTGTTTCTCAACCCCCATATCTGTTGGCTCTGGTTCCTTCTCAGTAACCTTTAGTTTCTTAGATACAAAGATGATTTTAGGCTTGTGGGGCCTAGAAGGAGAAAGAACATCACTTTTATTCTTTGTCTTATTTTCTACTTTCCTCCTTATTTCTTCTTAGAATTCAACCTCTGATCTTGTGATGAATTATTTTAATGTGACCCCTTTGTTTTCTAACCAATCATTGGTGTTAGCCAATATTGGTTTAAATCTCATTCTCAAAGAGGTCAACTCTTTTTTAGACCATTAAATTGGAGGAAGAGGGGAATTAGTGATTTGTTCAGTAAGATACCTATTATTGACTAGATTTTTGTCATCTACAAGATTTAGAGGGATATTCGTGAGCCCTAGATATTTGATTTGTTTTAGAGATAGTCTGTTGTAGTCCATCTTCCTGATTTCTTTTGCTATTCTTAAATCTATCCATACATCTTCAATCATGAGCTCATGAAACTGAGTCTTACTTTTGATCATGTCTTCGACACCCCTATAGTCAAAATTGGGCCTTCTTTTGAAATGCTTCATGGTGACAAGTTGCATTTCGGTCTCCATTACCCTTGCTTTGGCAGCAGTCAATATTGAGTATTTGCCAATTTCAATTGGGAACCTGGAGCTTAGTTTCTTAAGTGCCATTTGTTTATTGTGCACAACAATAATTTGTCTACACAACTCCATTAGGACCAATTTATCAAAAGGAAATCTGGGGAGCATATAGGGATAGCCTTGAAAAAAGCCAACCTACAAATAGCAAAAAGTAGGGAATTATAAAAAGATGTAGCCAAAATCATTGACGACAGTCCAGGCTTCATCTGATACTCTCTTCTATTCCAATTAAGGGTCAAAAAGACACAAAAATATTGCAAAGAAGGCATCATTTACCCTCCTAAATTGATGGACTGATCCCTTTAACATTAACTGTGGGTAATATTGATATATAGGGATGGTTTTTCTATCTCCCTTTGATGTCAAACTTGGAAAGGTTCTCATCAAAGCTGCAATGTATACCAAGTATGAAGTCACATAGAACTTTAAAGTAATAGACACTTTTGTCAATTTCTCATGAAGAGTATTACTGATCTATTCTCCCTGGAAGATGACTTGTTTCCCTTGGAAAATTATCTTGATGAAAGGATACATCTATTCATGAAATTGAGAATAAGATGGTAGACCTCATACTCTACTAAGAAGAGTAATTAAGTCACCATCTTCCTCTATAAAGTCACTCCTCAAAAAATTTTGTGGCCATCTGGACAAGTTAGCTATGGGAGTCTTGAGCCATTTGTTGTTAATCACCTTCTTTGCCTTCTCAAGATCTTTGTCGTATTCTTTTTATGCCTCGATGAAGTCGATCTTCAATACATCAGTAGTAGGAGGGTACATGAAAACTTTATCAATAAATTTAGGGTCCAGTCCAATTATTACATTTATGCTAGCATCTAACACTGCTTTGGTCTCTTTGTTGTAGAATTGGGCACACTGGAGGATGAACTTAGTGTGATGCACCACCACAAAAAAAGAGGAGACTAGGTGAATATTGATCTCAATTATTCTTTTCATTTCTAATCTTGGATTTTTTGCCTTGGTTCTTTCCATGAACTTGGCCATATCCACATGGCTGATCTCTATGTCCTTAATGTCGTTGACATTAGAAGTGACTGAGGTGATTGGGAAAACACCTTGATACTGATACTTCATTACCTTCAACTTCTTTGGAGAAGCTTCAGTCATCGAGATGAGCCTTTGTCAAAATTACATTGATGAAGAAGGATCTCAAGGAGGAATTATGATAAGAGTCATGATTGCATAATTAGGGGAAATATTGGTAATTTGGGAAAATTGCACATTAGGTGATCATGACTAGGGAAGTGTGCTTGAAAGGGTTGAGGCAAGAATAGGTTGAAAAGATGAAAATTTTCTAGAGTTAGAGAAAAAATGGGGAGAAGGTATGTAGGGGTGGTAAAATTTTCCACCCTTACATGTGGAAAGGATACTACGTGCATAGGTAGCAAAAATTGCCACATGTGCATGCCAAGGTGGAAGGATGCATGTATCAGTGACAAAAATCACCACCGATGCATGTTGAATAATTTGAATGTGTAAGGGTGGCAAAAAATTCTGCCCTTTCATGTTGAGTGGAAGCTGGGTGTAATGGCAGTGAAAATTGCCGCCATTACACCTTGTTTGGGTTGGATTGCATCGGCGGCAAAAAATGCCGCCAGTGCATGAGTCTGAGTAGTTAAGGAATGTGTTAGGGTGGTGAAATTTTCTACCCTTACACTGGGATTTGAAGTAGGTTTCGTAAGGGTAGCAAAATTTTTTGCCCTAACACAAGCTTTGGTGATCAGATGCGAGGGCGAAAAGGCCGAAAAGGAAAGATGGGAGGAGGGTCGAGGTGTGGTGAAGGGGGAAAGAATCATCTCTTTCGATGGGAAAAGAGAGGAAAAAAATAAAACCCAACAAGGAGAGAGAGAACAATAAATATAAGGTAAAGCAAAACTAAAAGCAAAAATAAAGACATACCTAAAGAACAACATGAAATGAGGCTCAAATCTAGCAAAAATGCACTTCCTCTTGCTTGCTTGATCATCTAGAGGCAGAGGGCATGAAGAAGAATGGAAGAAATGAAGTGAAAAGGATGAAAAGGAGATTAAATGGGGGTTAAAATCACCCCCAACCACTTGATTCATGTGGCCATAAATGCCATGCATGAAAATTGAGAAAGTGCAGGGCAGCAAAAATTGACACCCTTGCACGGGAGGTCAGAAACATATGTAGGCGTGACAAAATTCACCACTCCTTCATAGAATGGATCAATAATATGTAGGGGTAGAGATTTTTTTTCTCTTTCATGACCGATGCAAAAGTGGAAAAAAATTCCACCTTTGCATAGAACTCACAAAACAAATGCAGTGGCGGTAAAAATTGCTACTCCTGCATGGAAATGCTAGAAAATGCTAACTCTGGGAAATGAAAAACTTTGTCCTCTAGATACATCAAGATTTTAATTATTTTTATGTTTTTGGTAAAATTTAATAAGGGAATGTCATGAAATTTAGATGATACCAGTTGAGCAAAAGTGAGAAAAAGAAAAACTCACCTCAAAAAACAAACTCAGAGAGAAAAACATGAAATGAACAAGTTTCGTAGGTATTGTTCCAAAAATGAGAGTAGCTGATTTTGGGAACAACAAAATATTCAAATTTATGAGGGAGAACTAGTGCTTAGTATTTGAGCTATATATTTTTATCTAAGACAAATTTGATCATGGTGTAAAAGTAAAATTTATAGAGGACTTCAAGGTACAACTAGAGAACCTAGTTAAAAGGTTTGAATGTTTATACAATCAAATTTATGGAGTTTCAAAGTTGACTATTTATTTTTTCATGATGTTTTCACATATAGAACATTGTTTGAGCCTTTTATGATTTATTAGAAGAGTGTTTTGGTAGGATTAATTATTTAGATATGTCTTAGATATCATATAGAGTGGACCTAGGTATTTTATAGTGATCTTATATTCTTAATTTGCTTGATAAAGTGCTAAATGGGTGAATAGCTCTCCATAAGACCTATAAGGGCTATTAAGGCCTAAATTGAAAGGCATAGATACTTAAGTGTGACCCATAGATGGTATGGCCAACCTATGAGATGATATTAAGCTATGTAAGATGTCTTAAGGGCTAAGGTAAGTATTATGGTTGACCTTGATGGTGATATGCATAAAGACTCTATAAATAGTGGAGACCAAGACAATGGTTTCTTGCCTTGAGAAAGAAATGTAGAGAAGATATGACATTGAGAAAAGTAACCTCTTAAAGAGAAGGTATAAATTAGTGAGGATCATCAAAGAGAAAAAAATATCAGTCATGTTTATCTTATCAAGTTGATGAATGTGAACACATAGGTCATTAGACCTAATAAGCTTAGAAGATGCATATTAATTAAGTAATCCCTAGAGGCTGATTGAGTGAGTGTACTTAGTGGATGGATTGAAGACCTAAGTAAGTTGAGGAGTGTATGCATGAACTATAAGTCATGTTTTCAATATTTTGATAGAGTTGTAGGTATTTTTATTGTGTATGTGCTTGAAGTGAAGAATTATCTAAAAGAGTGTTTTGGATACATATATTGAGTGTGCAAGTTTGTAATTATGTAAAGGGGAAAGAGAGAAAGTAAGAGGAGTCTATCATTAGGTATTTTTGACATTAGATCAGAGGTGGAGATCAGATTAGAGCTATCTAAGTTGGTGATTGGTTTCCTATGGGGTTGTAACCTCCTTAATAGTTGGAGCTATTTAAAGGTCAAGTGGGTACTTGACTAAATTAATGGGTGGGTGCTCCTTGATAATTGAATGTTGGTCTAAATTTTGGATCTTGTTTTATAGGATTATATTCCATCTTGTAAGGTTTAGTGTATTTTACTCCCCAAGAGGGTTTCCCACATATATGATGTGTTCATGTGATGTATGCTCTTATGTATGCTTTGAACGTATCTTCTTTCATGTTTATGTTTCTTGATCAATTCGATGTATGCTAAATGTTTAAGAATTGATAATTGAATTGGATTATCTAACATCACTAATTCAACCACACCTCTTAGTGATTGTACCTCTAACATTAAGAACATATTATAATGTTCAATATAATTGTAGGTTCTAACGTAGTCACAATGTTTACATAGAACTAATATCTAAGTTATAAAACTTAAAGGATGAATTATTCTTCAAATACCAAGTCTACTTAATCTTAATATTTTTAAAATATCATATTTCTAGTTAAGTAAAGCATCTTAATTATGAAAAAATATCTTAACAAATCCTTTTAATATTCCACCATACACCTAAGCTAAAAAAATTGGTAAGCTTTGATTTGTTCTTTTTTACTATGACTTTAAACTATTCTATATCACTACTCAAGACTATCAAACTCTCAAACTTCTATAACTCAATCCAATGAAAAATAAGTGAATACTCAAGCATTTAATTCCATATATTAGAAACAACTAAGACATAACTATTTATCCTTTAATCACCCTTCTAAAATTCATTACAACTATTGTACATTATGAGTTATAAGGGTCAAGTAGTTAATGAAGTTAAAACATCTAGGAGAATATCATGCTATCATTGGACCATACAACAACA
This sequence comes from Torreya grandis, assembly GCA_037957365.1. NCBI lineage: Eukaryota > Viridiplantae > Streptophyta > Pinopsida > Cupressales > Taxaceae > Torreya > Torreya grandis. The sequence goes on along the minus strand of JARHVA010000373.1, from coordinate 2,351,032 downwards.
AAAAAGATTAATACCAAAAATTAATTTCCAATAAAAACTTTCTTAAAAACCCAATACACTTTCATTACTTATCACAAAAGGATATTTTTAATAAATGATGTATAATATTTACTTTGTTAGTCAATATAACATTGTTAAAAATCAATTATCACTTCATAAGTAGCATACAAACCCAATACTAAAATCATGGTATATAACAAAATAAATTAATTAATTACATCAATTTAATGTTTAAATAATACATATCAACATATTATAAATATCTCCATCAACTCATCAAAACAATAAGCAAATTATCAAATAAGTCAAATGTGCATGCCAATCTTCCATAAAGGATAAATAAACACCCATTGTTCTCATCCTAATGATCCATCCATTAGTGTTCCTCAATTACCCCCATCAATCTATTGGATATATATTTAAGCACATGGATAAGTAAGCAATGACAAGTATGACCAAATAAACATTCAACTTAATAGATTCATAAAGATAATTTAATATATTTCTAAGAAAAAATGAATAAAAGATTGGAAAAGAGGAGTGCAACCATCATTATCCAAAATACCATAGTTCACTTAAGAACTTCACAAGTTTAAATTCATGAATTCATCCAACTAATTAGCTTCACAACTCCCAACATGTACTCTTATACTTTTACAAATAATTTTTTGATACATAAAATTTCACATAATTATAATAGTGTTACACTTAAACAATCTTACCATTGAAAACTATATTATCTATTCATTATAGCTATAAATCCTTTACCCTAGTATTTTACTAAGGTTATATATGAAATAGAGTTATTCTCCAACCATCCTTTTAGATGGTTTGGTGAAACTTGTATATCTTAAGATAAAGTGATGCTATAGTTTAAACTAATATATTGCCTATGATGTTGTGTTTTTCCAAGGAGACATCAAAGTGAGAAAAATGGGTGGTTTAAACCTCATACCTATCCACAAATTGTGTCCCCTATATTAAACACATTAGTAATAAACTACACTATGGTCTCAGCCCTTTGGAGCATCCATATTATGTTGGTAAGAGAGATAATTTCCATTCTTTTTAGTGGAGTTGTTAGAACACTCCATTTATGATTGTTGGAAGTCACCACCTATTTAAATAAATTTTGAGTGAATAATTCAAAATTTATGATAAAATAATGAAGGGAATGTAGGTAATGGTCTCAAATATACTAATTCTATAAATAACAACTTTAAAACTAAGCAAAAGTTTGAGATGCATTACTAAATTGAAGTATAACACATAGGCATACCTCCCTTGGTGCATTAAAATGATCATTTATCATTTTTTCCCATGAAATTTTATTTATATAAATATAAATGAGGTATCTCAACTGAATTTATTTGACAAAAAGGTTAACCAAGAATCCATGATGATGCCACATAAATAAAACTCGACAAATCTTGTTTATCTAGGGTACTATTTTTGCATGCTTCTAAAAAATCATCAATGGTGTTAATCTCGTGAGATAACTCATAAGATATCCTTAGTAGCTTCAATATACATAATTGATCATGTCAAAATAAACTGTAATAAGGGGAAGGGATTCTACAATCTAGAAGTTTTTCTCTAAATTGAAAAGTGAATTGGAAGGTTTGTTTGACTTATTCTTTTTGTTGTTATGTTTGTATAATATCTTATTAAAATTTATAATTTTCTCCTTAAAATGTTTTATTATATGTTTTAAATTCCCTTAGTTCCAAACAAACTTGATTTTACCTGTTCATAACATCAGGATAGGATATAAGGATTTGACAACCTTGTTCTATTGTGGATCTACTAGGGACTATTTGAGACACTATAGCTAATTGATCCTTTCGTGATCTATTCTATTGTTTTGACCTAATGAGATGTCTCTTAAGTGACATTTTTTATTCTTATACCTCCTTTGTGTGACTCCATAAATTGATAGTCTCATCTTCACTGCCACTTACTTTCCTAGTTAGTACTATAGTTTATTTATCCTTTTCCAAAGACTGGTCTTTAATATTTTTAATTTTTATGGTAAAAGGGAAATAATAGAATCCTTAAATTTCAATGAAGATATAAGATAGACAATGTATTTTTATTATTTCATGATTGTTAAATCTAACTTGGAGAGGGTAAGAACATTTTGTAACTCTACATCTTCATATACATGAGAAGGTTGGACCTCCTCAATGACTATATGAGATTTACCCTTTTTCAATGAGTGGTTGTGATGGAGAAGGTGGAGACTTTGAATTAAGTGATGTATTATTTTCCTCAAAGTCCTCTTATTATAAATGAGTTTCTTCCTATCTTATATTAGGTACTATACCAAAAGGGGGTTCTTGACAAAAATTTCCAAGAGCTTTTGTAATAGACCTTTATTCATCATCAACTGCCAAGATTAATTTCTATCTTTTCCTTTTATGTTGATGTGGGGAAGTGAGTTATCCCTATGTATTCCTTGCTTTTCTCATTTATTAGCTATTCTTTGGATGCTATTGAACCTATTATGCTAGAGGTTAATCATATTTAATATGGATTGGCATTTGAGATACTAGTAGCTATAGAGAAAGTCCAGATCTAATGTGAGAGGATCTTGACCTTAACATTCTCCTAGTTTATGGTTTCTCAACCAAAATGAGATAAAATTCATATATTAGTATAGAAACCACTGATGTTAACTTTGTACTTCTTGTTAATGCTATAGTGACTGACATAGAGGGGGAAGCCTTCTTTTGAACTAGAGGTTTAGAAGTGAAATCTTCTTCAAGTGATTTTATTTTAATTTAAGGCTGATTTTTTGTAGAAAGGTATCCCATACTTATTTCCCATTCTCTTATTTGAATAAGTGGTGTTTAATAATAAATTTCATGAGCCTAGAGTGATGGATAGAGGCTTAATTACTAACCTAATTGATTTACATAAAATGAATTGATCATACTAAATATAGGGGTAAATTAATTCTATGTTGAGGCCTCTATAACCCATGTCTTAGATGAATTAGCATTTTGATAGTTTCACAACCCAAAACACTACATTACCCATCATAGGTTAAGTATTTAATTATCTAATAGGTTGTATACATACAAGGCTTGGGTAAGGTTCCTATTATCATTCAAAATGTGCACCTATGGATGCTCTAAAGTATGGGGACACTTTACAATGGGGCATTGAGTATGAAGGCCTTGTACAAGGTGAAATAGTCTATGCCACTAGGTATAGAAGTATTATCACTCAACTATGTGTTCAAGCATAGTTTGTCTCATAGTAACAATGGGAACATTCCCAAGGCATGGGACACTTGCACTACTTAAGATGAGCCTCTAGAGTAGGTTGGATTCCTTTTATTCTAAGTGCACTTGGTTTAAGACTAGTGCATAGGCTTAAGGAGTATAAATGTCAATATACCACTAACCTAAACCTAATATGTTAAGGTAAAGGGGATGGAAAAGGTAAGATATGCTAAAAATTAAAGTTGTGATACACCTAAAATAGATCGAGCGCTCCTAATTCCATAAACACACTACAAACTTTTGAGAGCAAGATGTCTCCATATAGATTTTGCTAAGGACAATCAAAATGCATAAGTGTTTCTCATAAAGGCATGGGAACATAGTGTGACACTAAGAGGGCTGAAAAATGGTCCATAGACAATATCAACATGAACCTAAATACACATAGGATATGACCTACAAGTGAGTTTTAAGTTTTATTAGGAGGTACTAGGAATGGAAAATGAGGAGAGGGGTGAGCATTACCCATAAACAAGGATAAACAAATGAAAATAACACATAGATCATTAGAAAATTGGAAGGAGGTGAAATTAACTCTCATTAATCTTCAAGATTTAGCCAATACAACTGATTTTAGAGGGAAAATTCTAGTAGCATGAGGTTTCTAAAAATGTCAACCCTTTTACAAGAGAATAAATAGGATTTTATAGTGAACAATCTTATTTTACAATAAATACACCACTTAGGGTGTCAAGTGAAATATTTAATTCCTTTGTAATGCCATGGCCATGCCTTTTAATTCTATTCGGTAGATTAGATCTAGATTTGGGGGTAGGATTATGCTAGTGTACACATGTGCATAAAAGAATGGAAGATTTCCCTGACAAGGTCAAAGGGTGGTATGTACTCATATCCTAATGTCTGGTGGTTTCTTTCATATTTAATTTTCATGATAATTCCTTAGGTTCTGTTCAACTACCTTCAACTACCTCTTTATATCTTGTTTCCTCTTGTTAATTTTTATGTAGGTTCCCCTTTTGTCTTACCACATCATTACTATATGTAGTGAAGGGCTCTACATATGTCCTCTATTTTGTATGATATGCATGTCAAACTATGCACATGCCCTTGATTTGGAATTGATTTTGTGCCAAGGCATGCACAAAAGTCTATCAAATATTATAGTGTGTGGCCCTTTGGATTGTGTTCTTGCATAGTGATGGGGTACAAATGTAAGATTTTGTATGTTGGTGTAGAAATTTATTAGATAAGTGTTTCTATGCAAAATTGCTTTCTACATTCAAAGAAGAAATAAGAAACTAAAAGAAATGGTCAAGGCTAGAAGATACCTAATAAAGTTGTGCGCACTGAAATCAGACATTGGAAGATTCTCCTCTTTGGCTGTGGAGGAATGACACTTGAGAAGAAAAGAGACTGAAACATGGAAAAACGTTAGTCAAAGATATGGTGGGCTGTCAGGCGAACGCCCGATCCCAGAAGTACGAAGACTTCCTAGAAGGATATCAACCCACTGATAAAAAAGCAAAATATTGGACTAAAGTAGATATAATGAAAGATAAAATGACAAAAATAAAGGACAGAAAATAAAATGCGTACCTGATAATAAAGTAAACTATTCTGTGCAGTCGCCGATGTCGGTCTCTGTGTTGCCGGTGTTAGTCGGACAGGTGCCGACGTCGGTTAAGATACTGGCGTTGGTAGGGGTGGTGACCGGCGTCGATCGGGGCAAGTTCTGGACAGAGTCTGGATGAATTGCAGAAGGTCTGACAGAGTTGGGATAGGATCTGGTCAAGGTCGGGAGAGGGTCTGGACAGGGTCAAAACAGGGTCTGATCAAGGTAATGTCAAGTTTGGACAGGGTCTGGGGGTTTTGGTCGAGTCTAGACAGAATTATAGATTTGGATAGTGGGCGGAGATGTAAAGAAGGGACTCAGGGTTTAGGTCTACGGTCTGAAGATCCGGGGTGATAGAAATAGGAATAAAAAACAAATAATAACCAGAAGGAAATAAAAACAAACAGAGGAAAATACTTACCTGTCAGAAGACATGATAAAGGCCATTATTGAAGTCGTCGAAGCGTTGCCGTAAGTTGATCGAAGCGAATGCAGATTGGTTGAATGCTGGAGTTGGTTGATCATCAGAGCTGATTGGTTGTAAGAGTGTGTGAATGTCAGAGTTCAGGGGTCAATTGATTGATTGATTGATTGATTGATTAGCCTCTAGGGTTGATCGGCGGACGCTGATGAAGGCGAGGAACGGTTTGAGAGATGGTTCAAGAGACGGTTTGATAATCGATCAGGAAACTGATTGGGAACCGAATGATAACTGAAAATGGGTAACGGTAAGGTGACCGACGTCGGTAGAATTGCCGACGTCGGCCGATAAGTGACCGATGTCGGTGACGTCGGCTGGGTAACGACCGTCGTCGGTAGATGCACAATGGGGATAGAGTCTAGCTTTAGCTCTGTGCTCATTTTTACATGCTGCCAGGGTCAAGGCTAGTGAGAAAAGTGGTCGACAAGGGTTAAATAGGCGAAGAGGAATAAGATGGGGGATGACAAGCAGAGTCGACATGATTTTGGTGTCTACATTTTCCCCTTTTTGTCTTGTTGGTTGTTCTAGACGAACTGCAAGACAAAAATAGGAGTGATTGCCCCAGGTGAGGGATAAGGTTGATTTCGTCTTGTTGGTTGTTCGAATGAACTGCAAGACAAAAACAGGAAGTAGATTACCCCGATTATGGATGAGGTATTCCCCCTCAAAGTAGGAGGCGAGGGAAGGGAACCGGGAATCGGGTGCTGATTTGACAAAGAGTGGATGAAAAAGGGGTGAGGGTGAACGCTGCAAAAGTCATGATTGCGTGCATACCACTGCACGAGATGGTTAGGTCAAAGTGTCGCAGGTCAAGGGTCAAGGAGTGCCAAAATTGAAATAACCGGGCCCCAGCATTTAGTCGTCTGTTGATCGGGTTATTCAATCAAAGCTGAAGCTCCAAATGGGTCGTCGCGTTCTAGGTATCCCGGGCTCAGGAAGTGCCCCTAGAAACACGAAAAAGCCAAAAGTAGTGTGGATCAACCGGCTTGTGATCCTATACTTGTGAGGGTCCAAAAATTTTGGCACACAATTCTGCTAACCAGTCATGAGGTAGCATACATGCAAAAACAACCAAGGCAACAGTGTCTTGGAAGTGGTCGAAGTCGGAGGAGATAGGTATGATCTCCAATGGTTGGTGGTCGAGGGGAGGAATGGAAGAAAGGATGTGGCCAAGCTAACCCCAGAAGACCCCATGTCAACTGAGTGCTGCCTACATAGCCCCTGTGATAGGGCCTCAGGCCAATGTAGTTCAGACAAAGGGTCCGAGTAGTAGACAGGTGGTTAAAATGGTTGATAGATTGGTCTTGGTTATGATGAAATGATGAGGAGAAGAGATGTTGCAGCCTTTTCCAAATGGTGTATTCTGCAACATTGGTTGAGAGGTCTTTCATCCCTAGCAATTTTCCATATTCGTGATGGATGTATGATAAAAATGAATTGAGGTTTATTTATGCTTCAGCAAGTATTGGTTTATGCTGAACATAAATTGCGGTGGGTCGATAGTTTCCATGTGTATTGGTGTCCATAGAAACTAGGGGGAATAGGCAATGGGAGTGGTTTGAAAAGAGAGTTGAGGTGAGTTGATTGACAAGTGATGAAGGTGAATGTGACCAAAGTGCAGAAGAAGTGAAAGGCATAGTGCTCTTTCATTGACAAGGACCAAAAAGATAGAATAGATAGGGGTTATGAGAACCAAGAGCCCCATTCATGCGTGACGTCATTGACCATAGTTATGTTAGAGCGGTAATCGAATCACTTTGACATTAAAGTGAGCTCGAAGTCCCTTGAGCAGGTGATAGGAGGAGGAAAAAGGGTAACCTATTTTAAGAGCAGAGATAACTTTGCCCCTTTTTATAGGAGACCTTGAGACAACTACAAGTCAAGTCCATGACTCGTTTTTTTTTTTTTTTTTTTTTTTTGAGGTGCATACTGATCAATGCGGGAAGCCTGCATAGAGATGTCATTTGCTTGGTGGTCAATTGTGAAGCTGATCAATGCGGGAAGCTTCTAAAATAGTGTTATTTATTGCCAAATTAGTCATAGCCATCCTTCGAGGGAGTGGTCTAGATCTTTGTTTAATATAAGGGCTTTTGAATAGCTGTCCTTTGAGGGAGTAGTCTATTAATTACAGCAATGATAGTACAGCTGTCCTTTGAGGGAGCAGTCTGCCTTTTGATTTGATATTGATATAGTGACCATGGATATTATGACATCTTGATTTGTTTTTACAGAAATATGAGTCATGGACAAGATTATAGAAGGTCAAGGGCTCCCTTTTATTAGGACAAAGCATCCATACAGCATAAAAGGGTTATAGGAATTGTTAAGAGGAATAGGGTTGAAAGGAATTAGGACGAAGAGGACAGGGATTGCTCAAGGGACGAGCTCAAGTTAAGTGTCAAGTAGACGAGTACTCGACTAGCAGTAGAACGGTCGCAGATGCAAGGCATAAAAGGGCTCAGGGTCTGATAAGTCCCTGGTGTATGATAGGGTCCAAGTCAATTACAAGCAAACTTGCCCCATTTGCTCTTTCCAGATTGGTCAAGTGTTGATTGATGAGTGGATGTGAAGTTGGTTGATATGGTCACTGATTGATTGAGACTGGTTGAATATTTTGATAAAAATATTGGTTGAATGTTTGGTTGAGATTTGGTCATTTGATAGTTGGTCAATGGTTGGTTGAGGGTTGATTGGTTGGTATTTGGTCTTTGGTGGGGTCGAATGTTTGGTTGAGGTCTAGTTAAATGTTTGGTTGCTAGTCTGGTTGAGGCTAAGTTGAAAGAGTGATTGATATGTGGTCGAGACTGTGTTAAAAAATTGGTCAAAGTTTGGATGAAGGTTGAATTCCCCCAGTGGCTAGGGAGAATGTTTGATAGATTGGTTAAGGTCAGTTGAGGTTTAGTGGTCAGATTGACAGTGTTGATTTCGAATAAGGGGTTAGAGGCAGCGAAGGGACCCTAGTCTGGCGTGGAGATCCCGATTTAGGTGACGAGGTTGGAGAGGCATGGGTTGGTGTTGATGATTTGTCAGAGGGGTGGTCAAGAGGATCCTTGATGAGAAGGGAATCCTTTCTCCGTTGTTGACGAATGACAGTTTTAAGAGTGCAACAACGCTCAATGTCATGTCCCAGAGTGTGATGATAGTAGCAGAATTTAGAGTTGTCAAACCAAGATGGCCTTGATCCGAGAGTTGATGAGTGGGGTGGTGTTGAAAGTTTATTGATGATGTGGTTGAGAAGAAGGGTGTCATTCCCAAGACATTGGCGAATGGAAACCTTGAGGGCACAACACTACTCGGTGTCGTGCCCAGGCATGCGATGGTATGCACAAATGCGAGTGTCGTCGAACCAGGGTGGTTTTGGTCTGAGAGATTGATATGGTCTAAGAGGCAGGAGATAGATACGAGAGGACTGCAACAATTGCCATAACAGCAAGGCATAAGAACCTGCTAATGGGTCTGGATGTTTTGTTGCAGTGAGAGTTGGTGACTTTGGTTTAGGGGGCATAAGAGGCATAGGTCGATGGTTTGGAGGAGATATAAGTCTAACAGGTTGAATGAGTAATGGAGGCGACGTGCCTCTGTGAAGTATGGGAGTGGGAAGCACTCCGAATAAAGTGGACGGATGTGGGCCTAAAATTGAAGGAAATGACGAAGGTGGGGCAGGAGGCCTCTGGTGTGGTTTAGTAGCCTTTGTTGGTTTAGGTTGAGGGCCACCATTGTGCGAGGCGAGATTAGATGTGGGGCAAACACCAAGAGGTTTAATCTCTTTGGGCATGATGGATGCCTGCGCGGGTTTGGACTTAGATGTAGATGGTTCTTCACTCGATGGAGAAGAGATTGAAGGTGTGGGCTCTTTAAGAGGAAAGAGCACCGGAGTAGTCATGGCTTATACGTGTGGTTGAGGAGTCAAAAAGGTATGATCAGCTATAGATGATAATAAGGATGAAGGCGAGGCAGCTGGTATTGATGTGGTCAAAGCATCCTCCAATATGGGAGAAGTTGATGGAGGACAAGTAGGAGAAGAAAGTTTTTCGCCATGTGGAGGAGGTATAGGGGAAGAAGGGTCTTCCACCTGTGAAAGAGGTTGGTCAGGGATAAGAGAAAAGATAGTGTCGATCGTGTGTATATCATGGTCTTGAGGGTCATTGATCATGGTTTGGACATTGTCTTGAGTAGGCGGGTGATTAGGAAAGGGTTTCTTGAAGATTTTGAGGTTTTGGTTGGGCGGTGCATTTGGGTTATCCAAGATAAGATCCCCCTTGTCTAGCATGTCCTGGATGATGTTTTTGAAAGTTTGACAGTGATTTGTGTCATGGCCTTTGACACGGTGATAGTTGCAAAAGTGGTTTTCCCTGTACCATGCAGGGATAGGTGTTGAGGGGTCAAATTGATGTGGTCAGATTGAAGGGAGATTGAGGACCCCCTGCTTGATGAGTTTATCCAAGATAGAGGCATATGACTCCCCAATTGGAGTGAATTGACGCTGTATAGATTGACGTTGAAAATGTTTATTGATGTAGTCTAATGTTGAAGATGATGGTCGGTTGGTTATTGTTGAAGATGATGGTCTAAAGATGACAGTGTTTGCCAACCCCTTGGATTGAGAGTGGGCAGAAGAAGGTCTGGAAGAAGAATGGTCATTGGTTCTTGTGTTAGTGTTACACAATTTGACCTTATCTTCTTCAATAGCGCGGAGTTCAAGCTTTCGGGCCATGGTGAAGGTCTCGTCGAAAGTGTGGAATGTTTGAACCCGCAAGGTGGATGAGATGTGACTGGCACATGCTCGGGAAAAGAGCTCAATGAGCTCGGGTTGAGGCAAGGAGAAGTAGAGCTGGTTAATCAAGCCTTTCCAACGGGCGACAAATTGACTATTGATTCATCGTCAAATTGCCTAATGGAGTAAAGGTCTGTGATCGAGACTTGTTTAGTGATATTGATTGAGAAATGGTCAACAAATAGTTGGGCAAGTTGAATGAATGAAAAGATAGAATGTTTGGCAAGAGAGCTATACCAGTCAAGGGCAGGGCCAGAAAGAGACATAGGAAACGTGCGTAGGAGTAACGCATCGTCATGGGCGATAAGGTAATAGGCATGTCTGAATGCCCATAAGTGTTGTTTTGGGTCCTCCTTACTCTGAAAGTGAGTAAATTTAGGAAGCTCCCAATGGTTGGGGTATGGTCGGATAGGGACAGAAGGATGGATGGGCTCATTGTAAATCTAGTCATATGAAGAGACATTACTTGAATCGAAGATAGAAGCTTCGAGACTGGACATTTTATCCATCAGCATCTTGATGACATCTGCTGACAGATTGGCAGACAGAGCACCCCCTAGATTTTAAGGCACTTGAAAGAGGCTAGAAGAGGCGTACGACGTAGTCGGTTGTACCATTAAGGGGACAACGTACGGATGACTAGTCGTAGTGGCAGAAGTAGAGGCTAAGGGTGGTTGGGTTATGAAGGTAGAAGGCATAGGCTGACTAGATATCACCAAAGGTGGTTGTGTGGTGACATGGGCAAAAGAGGAGGTAGGCACTCCTGCATATATAGGTGCAAGAGTGTGTGGAGTCGAGACAATCAAGTTCTGGTATGATGTAGAACTTGGTTGAATTGCAGGTGGTTGAGGGGGTAATGGAACCCCTATGGAGGTCAGTCTAAAAATAGACGAGGAGGCCAAATTTTGCATATTGGCCATGGTCAGGTTAATGGTTGAGGTGAAAGGCTGAGTCGTAAAAGGTTGGGTGGCGAATGGTGTTGATGTCGTCGCCACGTCACCTGAAAGGTCCCGCGTTGGGTTTTTGACGAGATAGTTTTGGAGGGCTACGGTATTGAGGTCCAAGAATCTTGCAAAATCTTGGTCCCCTTCTGAGATGATAGGCATCTGGGTCGGGGATGATCTAATAGGAATTCTTTCGGTCTCTGAGTTGAACTCCATTATAGGATTAGTTATAGACGGGGTAGGTGAAAGTGGTTGACGTCTAGCATGGTCAAGAAAAGCCTTGGTTTGACTGTGTGTCAAAACCATTCAAGGCAAGGAAGAACATCCTCACAAGCTCAAACAAGCAGATAAGAACTAAAAAAAAGATGAAGACACAATCAGATCCTAAAACCCTAGGAGTAATTTTTTAGGATTATAGTGGCTTATGCCTTATAATGTGTGTAGAGGGAGGTTGGCTTTTGAGTCGGGTCCTAGAAGAAGCAGTCTATGGATGGTTTCAGGTTTTGTTATGGTACTCAAGAAGTCTATGTTAGGTTTGGTACGTGGCTTGGTGCTAAGGAGCAAGCTCCCCTCACTTCACGATTCCAGTGGTTAGCTGGTTTCGCTTAGCCAAAATATACCTCGCCTAGAGATTAGTCTCCGCCAGAGAACAGAGTGGGCTTTCCCCTTGGTGATGAAATCCAAGTAAGATTGCCGAGACGGGTAAGGTATCCACTGGGGGATGAAATCCCAGTCGGGCCTTGTCTCAGGTAAGTTTTATGTTTGTTTTATGCAAGTGGTTTGGTCGTGTAACATCAAGTGATCTAGATTAATTCAATATGCGATTGTTAATTACTATGTGTGGTCTAAGAGATGCAGGCAAATAGAAATGAATGCAAAGTGTTTTAATGCCCAAGTCAAAATGTTTGTTTGTATGAAGACGAATGGAGAAAGAGTCGAAGAATATGAGTTTTAGCTAGTCTAGAAGTGCAAGAAAGAAAGAAATATTCTTTTTATTTCCTGCTTATGATGTCGTTTAAGAAGAGACGAAAGGAGGCGAAAAGGAAGGAACCTAATGTACCTATATGAACGAAAGAAAGAAAGAACCCAAGGAAGGCCTTAGGGTCCCACTGGGCGTGCCAGAATGTTTCTATGCAAAATTGCTTTCTACATTCAAAGAAGAAATAAGAAACTAAAAGAAATGGTCAAGGCTAGAAGATACCTGATAAAGTCATGCGCACCAAAATTAGACGTTGGAAGATTCTCCTCTTTGGATATGGAGGAATGACACCTGAGAAGAAAAGAGACTGAAACACGGAAAAACATTAGTCAAAGATATGGTGGGCTATCAGGCGAATGCCCGATCTCGGAAGTACGAAGACTTCCTAGAAGGATATCAACCCACTGATAAAAAAGCAAAATATTGGACTAAAGTAGATATAATGAAAGATAAAATGATAGAAATAATGGATAGAAAATAAAATGCATACCTGATAATAAAGTAAACTATTATGTGCAGTCGCTGATGTCGGTCTCTGTGTTGCCAGTGTCGGTCAGATAGGTGCCGACGTTGGTTAAGATACCGACGTCGGTAGGGGTGGTGACCAGCGTCGGTCGGGGCAAGTTCTGGACAGAGTCTGGATGAATTGCAGAAGGTCTGACAGAGTTGGGATAGGATCTGGTCAAGGTCAGGACAGGGTCTGGACAGGGTCGGGACAGGGTCTGATCAAGGTAATGTCGAGTCTGGACAGGGTCTGGGGGTTTTGGTCGAGTCTAGACAGAGTTATAGATTTGGATAGTGGGCGGAGATGTAAAGAAGGGACTCAGGGTTCAGGTCTACGGTCTGAAGATCTGGGGTGATAGAAATAGGAATAAAAAACAAATAATAACCAGAAGGAAATAAAAACAAATAGAGGAAAATACTTACCTGTCAGAAGACATGATAAAAGCCATGATTGAAGTCATCGAAGCATTGCCGTAAGTTGATCGAAGTGAATGCAGATTGGTTGAATGCTGGAGTTGGTTGATCATCAGAGCTGATTGGTCGTAAGAGTGTGTGAATGTCAGAGTTCGGGGGTCGATTGATTGATTGATTAGCCTCTGGGGTTGATCGGCGGATGCTGATGAAGGTGAGGAACGGTTCGAGAGACGGTTCGAGAGATGGTTCGATAACTGATCAAGAAACTGATTGGGAACCGAATGATAACTGAAAATGGGTAACGGTAAGGTGATCGACATCAGCAGAATTGCCGACGTCGGCCGATAAGTGACCGGTGTCGGTGACGTCGGCCGAGTAACGACCGTCGTCAGCAGATGCACAATGGGGATAGAGTCTAGCTTTAGCTCTGTGCTCATTTTTACATGCTGCCAGGGTCAAGGCTAGTGAGAAAAGTGGTCGACAAGGGTTAAATAGGCGAAGAAGAATAAGACAAGGGATGACAAGGGGAGTCAACACGATTTCGGTGTCTAGAATAAGCATGGGGATATCTTTGAATAATATTGCATTAAAATATTGAATGTCTTTGACACATTACTCATGACTTATCACCGATCCCTATGATTTTCCTTTAATTAGCCTTCTAAAACTTGGGGAACCACATCTTTGAACTTGTGATCCTTTTAGAATGTGCGATGAAATATTCTGTGTTGGGCATACATCAAGGACCCCTAATGGGCATGAACCTTTACTTGGATTATGCATAGACCTATGCTTGGCTATCTTAGGCATGGACATAGATAGGGGATACTTACACACATATTACTCAAAAAACTTGGAACAATATAGGTGTGTAACTCTTCTATAGGACTTAGTAATCCTTGTACTAATTGGGGATGACTTAAAAATTCAACACTTTTAGAGACCTCTATGGGTTAATTTCCTACTAAGTGGGAATCCATTAACCTTTGAGAAATCTATTAAGCATGGAGTCTTTGGAAATTTTAGTTTCTTCAGTTGTTAATGCTAGTTGTATACCTTCAAATTTTGAATGGATTGAGACTTCATCTAGAAAAACAAGAACTACACCAAAGTCACTTAGAGTAAAATACTTAATGTAAGAGAAACACTATGTGTAAACACTTCAAAGAATTGAAACTACTCTAAAACAAGGTGAAAAAGGTGATTTGGGAAATAGAAACACCTAATCTACTTATTTACAATATACAATGGTCAATGGAGATAGTGCTTGAGATGAATCCCATTGATTGGGATAAACAACTCCTCCCCATTTAGTTTGATAAGTTGAAAGGCATTTGATTGCTTACAATTGGTTATGATATATTGGATGCTCAATATTACATTTATCTTAGTATGCCTTCTAGATTTTTCTCTATCTACATCCCATTTGAGCACTAAATCTCCTTATTAGAAACTCTTATAAGTAGACCTCTTTTCAAAAACCCTCTTGGTTTACACCTATTGGATCTCTATGGTGCATGCATCTTGTACTCTAATTTCTTTGAGCTCTATTAGCTTAGCTAATATTACTACAATGGGATCATTCTAAAGCAGCTCCAAATAATACATGAGTTCCAATGAAGTCAACTCAAGGGATGTGGGTAATCTTCCTTCCCTTCTATATACTAGCATGAATGGAAAATTTCCCAACACTGTCTTGGGTATGGTTTGATCAACCCAAAGGGTGGTTATAATCTTTGTATGCCAAGCTCATTGGTTGTCCTCCAGAGTCCTTATTATGTGGATTATATTATTTTTTGTGGACTTGGCTAGACCATTTCCTTGAGGGTAATAATTTTATTAAGCACTCAGATAGATTTTATGCTTGATGTCCCATTCATTGATCTTGGTTCTAAGGAAGTCCAATTCATTATAAGAGATGATGGTGGTGGGGACACTAAATATCACTATAATGCCTCAGTATAAGTTGAGGATGGATGTATTATTATCCTCTTTAAGTGAAATTGCTTCTATCCACCTTGTGAAATAGTCTATGGCTATGAGAATACATCTATGCCCATCACTTGATGGTGGATTAATCATGCCTATAAAATCTAGGACCCATTATGTGAAGGGTTGATCAGCTTGAATTGGGCATAGTGGTAAGGCTATTAGCCTTTATTTATCTATGAATAAGTTACATTTCTTGAAATTTCACACATAAATATGTGTATCTTTAAATAGAGTTGGCTAATAATAGCCACTCACATGATTTTCATAGTAGTGGTCTTATGCGAATAATGGCCTCCTATAGGGCCGTCATGAAATTCTTGAAGAATTCTACTTGTTTATTTTACTTTTAAACACCTTAGGAGAACTCCATTAAGGTCTTTATATAGAATCCCACCTTCTATGAGCACATAGGGAATGGAATGAAACCTAAAATTCTTGCACTTAGCTTTATTGAGGCCAAAAGGATATACATTATGCTGAAGGTAGACTCTCATATTTTGCACCCAATTGGTTAAAGCTTGTAGGCTTGTGCACTCTCCTCCATGTGACACTAAGACTACACCATCCTGTAATTTTTCCACTTCAGATAATTTCTCACAGAGTCCCTTTCCTCATACTAACCTGGTGACCTAGATGTGCTCATCGTATTCCATCACATTTATGATCCAGTTAGTTCTTTTCTTGTTGATGTCCTTGCTAAGAAAAAAATCTTTGATGCTTGAATGCACTACTAGAAGTTTAATTTTGTTTTTGGATAGCATATGTCTAAATTTATTAATAATTATCACAAAATCAAGGGTATGCTTCTCCATAAAGCTATATTGCAACTCATAATCCTTTAGTACCTAGTTGAAGAAAGCAATTGGTACTCCAAATGATCATTTTTTTATTATTTAAGGATAATTGAGATGCCTGTAATCCCACTAAATGCTTAAATGATGAATTTCTTTCTATAGTTGATATTGATCAAGGTGGGATCCTATGCAATGGTGTACTTGATGGTTTCAAAAATTTCCTTACCTTCATGCATCCAACTGAATGCGACAATCTTTTTTAACATCATGGTGAGGGGATTGACTAAGATGAAAAAACTAGGCATAAACCTTCTCAAAAAGTTTATTCTCCTTAGGAAGCTCTAGAGACTCTTCTTATGGTCTAGGAGGGGAAGAGATGGTATCACCTTAACTCATTCTATATCAATTATGAGTCCCTCCTTGGAAATAATGTGCCCTAAGAGTAAACCTTCATAACCACAAAGATGCATTTATTGGGGTTTAGAGATATTCCAAACTCTCAACACCTTTGAAAGACTTGATCTAGATGCCACAAATGATCTTCTATACACTTAGATAAAATAGTTATATCATTAAGGTATACCAAGATAATTCTGTTGATGAGTTCCTTAAAGGCCATGTTCATATCTCTCTAGAAGGTTGCACTTATGTTTGTTAGACCAAATAGCATGTGATGGTCTACAAAGGTTCCCCACTTAATGGTGAACACAATTTTGAATCTGTCGCATTCTTACATGAGGATTTAGTTATAGCCCAAATAAACATCTATAAGTAAAAATATTTCTATGCATGTGACTATCTATAAGATTTTCTCTATTGGAAGGAGGGGGTAATGGTATTTGAGAAAAGCCTTGTTTAGGTATCTAAAGTATACATAAAGATGTATCTCCCCATTCTTTTTCCATACTAGTACCAAGTTGGTAACCCATGAGGAGTAATTTATTGGAAGTATTATACTAGCCTCATATTAATCACTCTAACTTTGGATTTATATGCCTTTGATTTTGGTGTATGATTTGTGTATCAGGATGAATCTTGATTGTGTGTTATACCAAGCCTCTAAGATCCTTATAGCTCCATGGGAAGATGTCATCATATCTCCTACTGAGTTGAATAAAGCTATCAATTTATATTGGAGAACGTAACCTTATAGATTATAGAGTCTTCCCTTCTAAAATTATTATGAGCACAAATATATCATCCTTTGTAGTCATGCTACATTTCTCTCCTTTGAATTGGTCATCAAAATTGAAGATGAATTATAGGGTGACTAACACTTTTGGTAGCTTATTTCCCTTCAATTAGATACCTTGATTTTCATATTGGGCTTTTAGCTATGCCTAGTTAAAGGTGAAAATTTTTGCATCATATTGTAGAAGCCTAATGATTTGTTCATTACTCACAAATACTTTCCAATTCTTTGCATTGTCAAGAACTATTGGTCTGACCACAAGTTTTATGAACTATTTAGACTCCATTATGTCACATGGGATGTCATACTACATGCCTACAGTCACCAACCTATCTACATTAACTTTTTGAGCTCTTAGTATGGTGATGATGTTGAATGAATTGAATCTTTCAACCATGTCCCACACTCTATGCTTGTAAGATTTCATCATACCATTATTGGTCATACTCAGTGATCTTACCTAGTTGACAACCAGTTCACTATCATGTAATACCTGTAACATGTTAATTCCTTTCTTTTATCCAAGCTAAAGGCCTTACATCAACACCTCATACTCGGTATCATTGTTTATGCAAGTGAACTATAGTATAAAGGCATGGAATTATTTCTCATCATGGGCCAAGACCAACATGACACCAAATCTTGTGCCATTTTTACTTTGGTATGTAAGTACCACATACCTTCAGGATTCTTGTACTCCTTTATGAGTTTAAGAAGCATGGAATCCTCTTCCATGATATAATATGTGGCTATCCCTTCTTTTATGTTATCATATAGATCACACTTGAAATTTTCACATGCCTATTTGTTTATTAGGTCATCTCAGATCCCCTCTAGTGGTGTCACATCCTTATGGAAAATCAAATTCTCCTCTTGGTCAAACATTACACAATTTTTCTCAATTAGATTAGGAGATTCTGGCTCAACATGTCTCTTGAAAATAGGCTCTATGCTTATAGTTAATTTTATCCCATATCTAGTTCTCGATAACATATGTGACCAATCTAAAGATAAATACATACCCATCTTTTTTGTGAAGTAGAGAGGTAAGTGAAAGTGACTATGATATTTTATGTAATGGAGAGGCTTGGACATACATGCAATGTGAGATTCAAATATTTCATTACCCATACCACTTTGGCCATCATGCCATTAATTTGGACTAATACTTTTGAAATATGGGAATACTTAATTCCAAGTGTATCTATGATCTTTTTGGGCTTCACCAAGCTACTTACGCCTAAGTCAATCATGCAGTTATGTATTAGATACTAGTCGATGATTAAGGAGACATATAATAGAGGAGAATTATTACCATTGTGTATATATGTTTCTTCTATCTTTGGTTGGCATAAGCTCATAGAGGTGGTGGGTGATAGCTAGGGTGCCTTATACTCTTGAAGGCCTTTCAATGTATCTTGTAATAAATTTTGTTGAGATGGAATGGTGAGTGCATCCCACATAGTTATGTTGAGATTCATCTTCTTCATCTACTCTATTATCTTAAATGGGAAATAAGATCCTTTTTTTTGTTATTTTGGGATAACATCCTCTTCTAGCACTAGCACATTAGTTTGAGGTGATCCCTCCTTCTACACAACTTTTCTTGAGCATAAAGGTTAGGTTGGTACCTTGGATTATGCACCTACATGAGTGATATGTGGTGTGGAAGGAAAGTGTGTGACAATTAGTATGTCCTCTTCTATAGTACTCCTTTTGAATCATGTATTAAAGGAAATTGGAGTTCTTCCTTAACTAAGCATGTTACCTTGATTTACATAGTTAAAGTCATCTTCTTTCCAATTGATGAAATTAGACCCATCTTATGGTTGAGATAGCACCTAGACTTCTCCCATATGTGAAGTTACATTACTTATTTTGTCTTATGATTGGGGGAAACTTTACACCATGAGTGTTTGGTTCATAACTACATTTTCACATGTAGTGTGATCATGTGGTTGGTTGCATGGGAAGAACCATTCAAAATCATGTGCTAGGTTATTCTATATTGGGACAAGGGCTCTAGAAGTACTGGTAACATCAACCTTTTATGCATAAGGCACTCTATTATATGTGAGTTGATTTTGGGCTTGTGTGATACCTTGTTAGGGAGGTTAATTTATTTGGTATTACTGAGCAAAGGGTTGATGAGATATGGGATACTATATTTTATGCATTTTGAGAGAAACAAATTCATTCCCAAAACTTTGTAGTAGTGATTTTAATTTATGCAATTAATTAAAAGAGAGGGAAAATAAATTAAGATACTTAGTTAGGAAGAGGATACACAAATATAGGAATAGGGGGTCTAGGCATAATCTTTCCTACTTGGATCAAATATTTTCATATGCATACCACAACTTCATAGGCATCTGGGAGGATTGTACCTCCCATAAACTAAATCATTGTTATTATATCACTATTAAGATCTTTTCTAAAATACAAGAATGTAGTGTTTGGAGATGGCTTACAAAATGTAGTGTGGGATTCTATCCAGAACCCTATAAAATTTTAATTTGAAGTTGACCATCATCTCATGTGGGGATCATTTTATAGTTGTGAGCTACTCTATCAAGGACAAGTGATCATTCCAATCTTTGAACTACTTACATAAACCTTTACCAAGCTCATACTAACTATGAATGGAGTTTGGTCTCAAGCCACAATACCATTTGAGGGCTTTCCCCTTGAATTAAGAGGCAATTAACATGAATACAACATTATCCTTAGTGACATGGAGAGACATTATCCTCAATGAGCAAATATTTGGGATATTTTGAATATGCTCCACATGGGAATTTGGATTTTTGCTCATGAAATATGATAAAATTTTAAGATATGCCATTAAAATGTCATCATATTACATAAGAACTAATGGACTACCTCCAATAAAAGTAACAAACACTTGATTCCTTGGTATAGCCATGAATGGGATTGAGAATAGGCCCTTTCTAAGTATGTAGAATGTTCCAAATAGAGGGGTGGATTTCACTCTAGGGGATGAATATATTGCATTGTTACTTATAATAGGGTACAAATATGATATAGCTATCCTTATAGATGATTCTATAAGCTCAATTAAATAGGAATCAATGCCTCTTGTAGATGATCTTGCATCTCTTGGCATGTAGATAGGGGGCTGATCTTTATGGACTATACATGTTTAGAGTTGTCATGTGCTCTTATTGAGTGTCTAATAAACCTTATAGCTAAAGATAGAACCAATTCCTTACCTCTCTCTTCAAATTTTAGTCCTACCAAGCATGCTAGGAACTATTTTCATTTGAAACATGCACCCGAGATGTTCTATGGCATAGGGACACTTTGTGGTAGAGTGTTAAGTGCAAAGGCTTTGCACGAGGTGTAAGAGTCTATGGTACTAGGCATGGAATTATTATTTCTTATTTATATGTGTAAGCATTAATTATCTCATGAAAATTATGGGAATGTCCCAAAGGTGTGGGACCCTTATAATCCTTATGACAAGCCTTTGGAGTAGGCCAGATTCCTTGTATTCTAAGTGAACCTAGTTTAAGACCAGTGAATAGGCCTAAAGAGCATAAAGGTAAATCTATCACTAGGCTAAACCTAATATTTTGAGGGAAAATGGGAAGGAGAAAGTAAGAGATGATAAAAATAAAAGAGGTGATGCACCCAAAATAGAGTGAGCACTCCTACTATTGTAAACACATTATAGACTTTTGAAAACAAGATATCTCCACACAGATTCCACCAAGGACACTCAAAATGCATATTTTTTTTTACATAGAGGCATGGGAACACAATGTGACACTAAGATGGATGACAAATGGTCTAGAGACAATATCAACACAAACCTAAATGCACACAAGATATGACCTATAAGTGAGTTATGAGTTTAATGAGGATGTACTTGTAATGGATAATGGTGAGAGGGGAAAACATTACCTATATAAAATGATCAACAAACTCAAATAACACATAGATAATTAGAAGAAAGGAATGAGGTGAACTTAATTCTCATTAATCTACAAGATTTAGACAATAAAAGTTTACTTGGAGGGCAAATTTTAGTAGCATGAGGTTGTTAAAAATGTCAACCCTTTTATGAGTGAAGAACCAAGATTTTATAGTTAACAATCCTATTTTACAATAAATACACCACTTTGGGTGGTATGTGCAATCTTTAATTCCCTTTTGGTACCACAACCATGCCTTTTAATTCCTTTTTAGTATATCATATCTAGAGTTGGTGGTAAGATTTTGTTAGGGTACATGTGTGCATAAAAGAATGGGAGATTTTTATGACAAGGTTAGAGGGTCGTGTGTACTCATATCCCCTTGTTTAGTGGTCACTTCCAAATTTACTTATCCTGATAATGCCTCAAGCTCTACTCAACTACCTTCAACTACCTTGTTATATCCTGCTACCACTTGTTAATTATTGTGCAGGTTCCCCTTTTGACTTGCCACATCATTACTATTCATAGTGAAGGACTTGACACATGTCCTTTATTTTATATGTTATGTGCATCAAACCATGCACACACTCTTGATTTGGAATTTATATTACACCAAGGTGCATGTGAAAGTATCTCAAAGAATGTAGTGCATGGCCTTTAGATTATGCTCTTATGTAGTGATGGGGCACAAATGTAAGATCATGTGCACTAGTGTGGAAATTTATTAGATAGGCATGGGAAGATATTTGAATAAGATTGCATATAAAGGCTAAAGTTTTTATGTGCATTACTTGTGACTTATAACCACTTCATATGCTTTTCGTTTAATTAGCCTTTTGAAAATTTGGGAGCCACATCTTTGAACTTATGTTTCTTTTAGAGTGTGTGATAAAGGATCCTATGTTGGGGCACACATAAAGGACCCCTAAATGGTAAAAACATTTACTTGCATATTGTACAGACCTTTACTTGGATGTTTCGGGTACAAGTATAGATAGGGGATACCTGTGCATATCTTGCCTAAATAAATTAGAAAAACATAGGTGTGTACCTCTTCTTTAAGACTTAGTAAGCCTTACATTGATTGAGGATGACTTATAAATTCAAAATTTCCTCTATTGATTCCCTTAGCCTTCCTAGTGTCATCCTTAACACATTCCACTATATACTCTCCTTCTTCATGGAAGATTCTGATGAGGTCATTGAAGGAAGACCTTCTTACTATATTATTTCCCTCATTTAGAATGCCTGATAATTCACTAATCACCTAACTAGTGACTCGAATTTGAATGCCTTTGACTATAGTGTAATCCCATTTTAAATGGAGAATAAAATATGTGATGAGTGTTTCATCAAATCCTTGAATTTTTTTCAAGAATTTAATCCATCTAATAGCTTCAAACAATTCCTTAGCTTTATTATCATTCATGAGTTCATCCATATATTTTTGGCTCTAATTTTTCTTCCATCCCATTAAAAACATTTCAACTCTACACAAAACCAAACTCAATCACACCAATTGCAAGGGTTGCACACTAGTCATAGGGTTTTCAAAAGAGAGGAAGCGTTGAAGAATAGTTTTTTTTTTTTTAAATTGGCATTGGCATTGAACAAATCATCAATTCATGAGCTATGGAAAGAGTATGAAACATGAGTAATAAGTGAGATGCTTGGAGTCTCACATGGAATGGACTTGGGAAAGATATATTTTAATATCTCATTATTATTTCAATGATTACACTACCAAAATGTTTTGATGATGACACAAGCATGATGAGATCATAAACCCACCTAATGGTCATACAACCAATTATTTTAGCATGACGTTTATAAAAGATACATTTTTTAGAGATTTTACCATTACCCTATACACCATGTCAATATAGAAACTACATTCAAGGAGAAACATGCACATCATACATTAGGAGCTAATATTGTCCTTGCCTTCTCCTTTTCACCTATTCTTAACATAGTCAAATTGAATGAGTTAGTGAAATACAAAGATAGGTAATTATAATATCAATTTTATTACTTCACTCAAAGAATATCAATCAATATTTATGATTACCACTGATTTTCTAGATTCATGTATTTTTATTTTTTGATCTTGACCAACCATTTATGGTTTTCTAGACAAGGCTCATTTTGCATTACATAACTAACCAACAAGCTAATTTTATGATCATAAATGTCAACAACATCTATAAATATTTTCATTATTGAATGTTATTATTTTTTATTTTATTTTCTTTGTTTACCAAACACATGCCCTAATTCCTTAGGCAAATGGGCCCTTGTTTGCCTTTGGATTAGGAGGAAAAATAAATTAGTACTTCATTAATGCAATTGACTTCATTAATTCATGAAAGGTATAATTATAGATTGACAATATTATTTGTTCATAAAAGTTTTCTTGTATTACTCCTAAAATATACACATTAAACAGATAGGGGTCTACCTTTTATTTAGCTAGAAATCTAACAACTTCCTAGATCTAAGTAACTACTAGTTTGTTCCAATAAAATTATGTATGCTAACATTGTTATTTACTACCAAAATAGGAGATAGGCATTACAACAAATATCCACATGCTTTGATGAAAAGAAATGGATTTTTAAATGCATATCTAAACCAATTTTGTTACCAAATATTTATTTTCCTTAATTTAAAATACCTTGTTTCAAATAAAAATCCATATATAAACACTGATATAAAAGGAAAGTCTATAAATATATGGAAATCTATTTATATAAAAACCATAAATATAAAGTTCTCTTGTCACATATGGAAATGATCTTGGTCATTTCAGAATCTAATTTAAATGGTTTTTAATGGAGTATATATTGGTTTTGTCAATGTCTATAGCAAGCTTGATGATATCAGCTGCAAGTTTGATGAAGTTTGTAGTAAGCATGTAGAAGTCTATAGCTCACCTGTGGAAGTCTATAGCTTGACCAGAATGCTACATCTTTGACTAGAATATTTTCTAAGCCCATGGAACTATGTCAAAACTCTATTATTATTATTATTATTATTATTATTATTATTATTATTATTATTATTATTATTATTATTATTATTATTATTATTATTATTATTATTATTATTATTGCATCTTTATTTGAGACAAGATCTTGTAAATCAATGTAAAGGAAGATTTGGTAATAGAATTGGTATAGATGTGCATTTACAAATCTCATGTATTTTCCTCAAAGCAAGTATATATTTTTTGTAATTATTATCTTATATTTTGGTAGTCAAAACCAATATCAACATACATAATCTTGTTAGAATAAGTTAGTAATTATCAATTATCTAGGAAGTTGTTAGTTTGATAGATGAATAAAAGATAGATCCATGTCAAATGGTGTGTTTAATTTGAATAAAGAGTGTTTTATTTATATTCAATTAGATTATAATTTATATTAAAGGACATAGAATATGCTAATTCACCAAAACCCCCCAAAACACATAACTATTAACTAAACCTCAAAAATACCTTTTGCAAATAGGTATGTACAATAGCCTTGGTAAGTAATGGCAACAACAAAGATTGATTAAATGAAGGGGTAAAAATGACACCCATCAATTTTAGATCATTATGTACATTACAAAATATGTTATTATGTTATTCCATATCAATATGATGTATTATGCCATGCACTTATGCCTTTATCAGTTAATTTAAACTTTTAAAATGTAATAGACATCATGGTCAGATATTAGATATGATAGGGACTGATACAAAGGATGTTACTCTTTCAGGTCCATTAATCACATCAAACATTAATACATCAAGGGGGAATGCATATTCATCCCCCTTGATCTCAACTTCATTAAATATTTTGAATCAAGGTGGGTCTTTTTCATAATACTTATTAGAAATGATTAAATCATTAGAGGGAAAAAATCTATCATTGAGAAGAACACCTAAAAGGCATCCCATATTCTTGATTCAAAATATGTCTTACATAACCCTCTTCCATTATAGGTATCATTTCAACCCTTTCCACCACACTTTGAGGCACTAAAATTTCCAACTTATGAGAAATAAGGGTGACCCTAAGCATGACTATGAAATGAAACTCCATGAACTAAACAAGCTAAAGTATGTGGCCACTACATTGGCCTCATCTAATACAAAATTTAAGATCAGTCCATTTTTAAAAACTAATTCAAATGAACCAAAATGTGATACCAATAAAATAGTGAATGTAGTAGTGCCACAATGAGCTATATTACAAAATTCACCATGCTAAAATATTAGTAGATTCACAGAGCCTCTAGTGTTTTTAATTAAAAAGTTGGATGAGTGTTAACTCATATATCTCCTTACACCTATAGAGGTTGATATGAATAAACCTCTTTCATGGGAATATAATGAGAATGCATATTGTGATTTCTAATAGGTCCATAGGCATTCTACTAATAGATGATTTTCCTTGAGATATAAGTTTTAGGACTTAACAAAGTCCCAATAAATGACACTTTATGGGTCTCCTATCATGGGTTTTGGATCACATCTTAGAGATCATCAGAGTTATAAAATGTTCAATAATGAAAATTACCTAAGTTAAAATATAGAAATAGAAGTAAAATTATCATCATGGAACTTTGGAACTAATGGTAATGATTTAGAAATAATTAAATCTTACCTAATAAGTGAAGTTTCATATACATTTTTTTTTAAGATGTAAAACTAATGATATCTATATGATAAATAATTGGTGGTGGTATACTTGAGAAAGCATCATCACTAGGTATAATAGGCATAAATGAAATAGATGGTGTCTTTGGAACATATATATCCACTTCAATTTTTTATCTAATATATAAACCCAAAATTCCTAATGGTTTATTATTATATTTTTAGAACCATTGTAAAAAAAATTCCATTACAATCATGAAGACAAAACCTGATTAAGCATAGTTGAGCTCCTTATCTAGTAAATATAGATACCCCCTAATCAAAACTAAGGGAGTTAAAGTTTTGACATAGAGATTGTACTAAGAGGATATCTCTTCATGAATAATGAAAGATATAATAGAATAAATTATTGTATGGTGGTTTAGATATTGATAGGTCTGCACCCAAAATTACTTTAGATGAACTTATTTTGACGTTGTCATGGGTTTGGAGTAACTAGGTTTAACTATCAATTTACTCTGATTCACTTTACATAACCCCTCTTACCAATATATACACACATAAATACATGATACATATTTAAATGCATACATGTGTATGTATGTATGTATGTGTATATATAATATTAGTTATTATATATAAATATTTTATAATTTATATGTTTCTATCTAATTTTCTCATTTTATTAAGTATGAAAAGAAGAAACTAATTATGAAGGGTGTGTAGAAGAATACTTGTTGAATACGTGTGTGTTGATTCCAAAATTTGTGAGAACTCTTATTTGGATAGGGAAGAATTACCTACAATAAGAAATAACTACTACAAAACTTTTTATTTAGACAAGTAGTTGGGTGGATTGCCTAGCGTGAGCTAGATCCTAGAAGCAAAAGCTTTCTAAGAGGCCTTTAATCCACTTGATTATAACACTTAAGTTTGTGAATAAAAAATAAAGATACTTACATTTAAAATAGAAAATAACTAAAATTAAAAATAAGTAAATAACATAAAATAACTAAATTAAGATAATAAATTTAAGTGCTTTTAAAATAATGACTAAATAAAGCATCTAATGATGAAAATTAGTCAAAAGAAGGCTATGGTTTTGATTTGGAAATTTAACAAGGGATTAAAGAAAGTTTATATGGTTGGTTAATAAATGGTTAAAGTAATAAAAATTTAAATATTTAAATGGGATAAATGGGTGAATGGTTGATGAGGTAATAAGGTAATTAATTAAGATGGCAAAAAGGGAAGAGGATAAGGAGGGTAAAAGTGGCAAAGGTGTGAATGGATAAAATATGACAAGGGAGAAAATGGATTTAGATAATGAAATTACAATAGGAGAAAATGGATAAGTGGGGATGAAGAGATTAAAAATACAAGGGGATGATAAAATAAAATTGAAGAAACAAAATCAAATGTTACCTTCCAAGCTTGAAGAAGAATGTTGTTGTTGATGATGTTATTCAAGATGTCTTGAGGAAATTTTAGTAGAGCTTTATTGCTTTGAATTATTTTCATCCAAGATGTGGATGAACTCCAAAATGATGACCTTCTTAAAATACCTGCAACAATATGTTAATAACCAAATATTGACTTGCCACTTAACCTTAAGTGAAGGAGAGGGGGGGTATTTATAACATTTATTGTCAAGAATCATGCCAAAAAAGGGAATAGTAGAAGTATGGCACCATTTCCCATGTGTTACATAAATGAGTAAAAATATGATGGTGGTGGCATTCCCACCTTGATCATGGGTCTCCCATTTTGGTTGGTGTGTCTCCCACCTTGCACATGAGTCCAATTTTGAATGGGAATCATGCACATTAGCCTAAATGAGGATAAAAGACTTTTCACCACCCTTTTTTGTCTCCATAAAAAAACTTAAGGAGATTCCCCAAAAAATGTGGTGCCATTTTACATGTGGGTACATGAATGAGTCAAAATATGAGGTGGTGGGATTCCCACCTCGATCATGGGTCTCCCATTGGGGTTGGTGTGTCTCCCACCTTGCATATGAGTCCAATTTCAAATGGGAATCATGCACATGGGCATAAATGAGGATAAAATAATTTTCACCGGCCTTTCTTATCTTCATCCAAGATCTTAAATAGATACCCCACAAAATATGGCACCATTTTCCTTGTGGGTGCATGAATGAGTCAAAAGATGAGGGTGGTGGGATTCCCACATTGATCATGGGTCTCCCATTTGGGTTAAAAATTCAAAAATTGGTAGATATATTTCCATTTATCTTTTACAAAACACTAAAGAGGTGTGTATTCCCTTTTGAAGGCCAATTTTATGTGTGAAGACAAAATGCATCTTGAATGATGGCCCCTTACGGGAAAATTGACCATATTTCAAGGGGGGACCCTTGTGATGATTAAATGAGGTCATTAAGCACCTTGGAAAATGGTCCCAAGTGGGGTATGATGTTCCACATCAATCCACCTCATTTATAATCCATGTCACTAACCATGTCATCATGAATAGTGATAGTGGGTCCCATGGTGAATAGTGATAGTGAATAATATTTTTAAGTAGTACTTTCAAATAGTAATTTTGAATTATAATAGGTGACTATGAGAATAGTGATTTGGTTACGTTAAGAGGGTTTGGTTAAGGTTTAAGAAGGTCTAGGGGGTCTTTAGGGGATCTTGAGGCATTTAGTCATTAAAAATTGTAAGTGTGCAATTTTCTAGTGTCTATATTTTGCCCTTTTTTATTATGAATTTTTAAATTAATAAGCTAAAAATTAAAAATGAATCACTTGGTTTAAGGTTAGGGTGCCTTTAGTATGGGAGGAGGTTTTCCCATTTAAATTGAGAGTCAATGAGGAAAGGTTGAATCGAGTGAAGATGTGATAAGCAGTTGGTGGGGAGGTACTAGGTGGTGCCACAAGGTAGTTAGGCATGTGAAATGCTAATGGGTGCACAAAATGTGAATATGAAAGATATTCAAGATTGTGTGAATAATAAATCTACTAATGTTGATAAAAATAAGGTCAAGTTCTAGATGGACATAAAACAAGGTAACCAATCCACAATATTAGTCATAGTTGGTTAGATTAAGCCTATTGAGTCATCTAGACAAAGTTGGTATTGTTCATAGGTATATAAGGTAAGGAAGTGCTCCCATATAATAACATAAATGGTTTTTTTTCACATGAGGTGGGGCATAATAAGTGCAACATGGCAAGCATAGTCAGTGTAGTCAAAAGGGCCAAGGCAAGGTCATTGTAAAACATGTGAAGAGGTTGGGCCAAAAATGGCTAACATTGAGGTGGACATGGGCAAGTGGGTTGGTTGATTGTAATGGGGTGGCTGAGTGAACTCCATGTGTACTAGGAAAGTGGACACTACCTACATAGTTCCATGGGCATAATGTCCAAAATGAACTTCAAGCCTAATGTAGTTCTTCTGAGGTGGGGAGTGTTGTTAACTTGGTTTCCCTAATTTGATGCATCATGTAGTTAGGTCCAATTGAAGGATGTTGGAGAAAGGGAAGCTCCAAAGGGTGGAAAATATGGCTATCAAATAGTTTGTTGATTGGTTTGGTATAAATAGTGAATGAGATTACCTAGGAGGCAATTAGATGATTGCTTCAACTATGTAAAATAAATCTATAGCCATGGATAAGTAGGATCAAACATGAAATTTTTGTCACCATTTGTTAAAAAAAGGGATAAATATGCTTTATTAGGCTTTATAAAATTTGGCACTACTCAAATTTCCATGGTGACCCAATAGGTTCTATCATCACCATCTAAATAATCTAACATTATGCACACTCCACAATAATGCCATTAATAGGCTATGGAAGGGTATTATTCAATTATTGAAGGAATCAAAGTATTGGAGTGGGTAAAAAAGAAGTGGAAAAGATTCAAACACTTGACTCCAGAGATAGTGGGGCCCCAAAATAAGTAAGTGTTGAGTTTTAAAGGAATTTAGAGAAAGACATTGAGGGGTTTTATAATATGGAGTGAGGAAAATAATAATAATAATATTAATTAAATGAGGGAGTAGGTTGAAATAGGAAGGAAAATAAATATTATAAATGGAAAATCAAGAGGGAAAATAGAAGAAGACTATACAAAAATAGACATATTAGGGAGTTGAAAAGGAAGGTGGGAAAAATAGGTCTAAAATAGACCAAGGAGGAAAATAGTTTGGTGGAAGAGGAGACTCCTATAAAAGGTTACTAGGTGGAATGTAATTAAAGAGTAGGGTTGTTATAGTGCATAGGAAGATGTAGGCCAAGTAGGGAGAATCAAGGGAAATTATTGGTTGGGAGGTAGGTCACATGAGAGGGTATAGCTAGCATCCACATACGAATACCCCAAATATTCCATTTGAAGGTGGTTTTAGTTGTGATTATAACACATTCAAAGGTTGTAGTAAAAGGGGTTTAAAATAGGCAATACCATAGGAGATGGGGAAGGAATCTACATCCTAATAGCTAGTGGTGCTCATGCTTGTTTATGGGTTGTATGAGCTTACAGGCATGGTCGATTGTGTTATAGAGTCATAGTATTGGTATATATCTCATATTAAAACAAAATTGAATGAAAGGCATTCATAGCCATAGCATGATATATGTTGTGATCATATAAGCTCAAAATGGGTATAGGGTTTAAAATGGAAAAAAGTGATAGGTAGGGTGAAGGAAGTAGCTAGAGAGGGGCAAAAAGAGGATCCAAGATCAATATGCAAAGGCATTAAAGGAAGAAGGGATGCACTTGAAGTAACAAACCTAACCAAATTTTTTGGATTAAAGTAAGGCCATGGAAGACACGATGAAGTAGACAAAGATATGCACATAGAATTGGTTCTAATGGTGACCACACTTTGAAGAGGTGAAGGTTAAATGGGAGAAAATAAAGGGGATCCAACAAGGGATGAAGTGAAGGTAGACTAGGAGATGGATGAAGAGATAGGTGAAGAAAACAATGAGGTCACATATAAATATGAAGGTAGAGAAGGATGGAAGAAGCCAGGCATGGACATATAGGAGGGAAAAAATAAGGGTGAGAAGAACAAGTAATGTCCTTAAGATGAGAAAAATGAAATTAAATAGATAATATGGAGAGGATGGTGGAAAATAATGAAAGGGAATGAGATGAAGATAAAGGATGAAGATCAGGGATGATAAGAAAAAAAAGGAAAAATTGAAGTAGGGATATAAATCATAGATACTCACATAGATGCAAAAGATAAGTGAGTACTGAGATGGAAATAAGAAAAGGGTAATGTGAAAGACAAAAGGTAAGAACTGATAAGAAGAAAAGGGGCAACTATGGAAGGCTTCTCAAAGGATAAATACCTAGGTAGAAAATAATTGTGGAGGAAAAAAAGAAGACAAAAGGGATGAAATAATGAAAATAAAACAAACAATAAGAATGGAAAATGGGAAAGGTGGGAATAGTGGAAAAATGACAGAGAATGGTGGTACATGTAAAGAAAAAGTGTAGGAATAAAAGACATAGAAAGCTTGCAAGATGCACAGTATGATGTGGAACTAGTTAGGAAATGAGAGTGATGAAGAGGGTGTGACAAATTGCCAAGGACAAGGGGAAATGAAGAGGATGGAAAAAGAAAACAATGGAGATAGGGGTCAAGGTTGGTAAAAAGTGGAGAGAGAGAGAGAGAGAGAGGCAAAAAATGTAAAAAGTGGGTGGGGAAGTGAGCCATGCATCATGTATAAGGAAATGGGTCAAAGAGGACAATAAAGCAAAGTAGGTGGTGGCTTTATGGGAGATAAGAGGGGAAAATAAGGAAGGATATCAATCCTTGTGTTAAACAAGATCAACAATCTAGAAAAGTGGTTAAAAGATATTAACAATCTAAAGGGAGGGAGGTGGTGAGGATATAAGTACAGAGGTGGAGTAAAATATATTAGGCAAGAAGGAAAAATAAAGTAAAGGATGTGGCTGAGCTGACCTTAGTAAATGAGTGATGACTACATAGTCCAAAAAGACCTCAGGCCAATATAGTTTACCCAGTAATGGGGGAAAAATGAAGAAGAATTATTAGATGATGTCAAAATACAAGGATTATAAGAAGAATCCAAAGCTTCCCTAACATAGGATGCCCTGTGCAAGAGGTAATTATTAGAAATGGAAGTTAATGAGAAGGAAAAGGGGAGGATAATTAGTTGTTAGTGGCTGAATTGCTCTTAGAAGTCAAGCAGTTCACACATAGTCAATGGACACTAGGCCAATGTCGTTCAACTAGGGTTGGAAAATGGTGCTCAAATTGGTTATCCTAATTTGATGGACCACATGGGTTAGTTTGGGCTAATGGAGAAGGTTTTGTAAAATAGAGGTTCTGGGTTTTAGTGAAGGTGACGGTGAAGGTGCATGGTCTAGATTGGTGAATAGTTATCATATTGATCCCACATTTAATAGGATGAGAGACACAAATGGAAAAGGTAGGATAAGTTAGAATGGAACATAATGTTAAGCACCATAAATGACCTTTAATGGAGCTAATCCAAATAAGAGGTTCCTTTGTAAGGAGGTTGTACCTTCTAAAATTATGTGAAGGTATAAGCATATTGATAGTAGTTATCACTACGAGCTAATTTTTAAAAGAGGGTTTTCTATCAAGATGTACATACTCAATTTGGAAAAAAATTATCATTGCTACAAGATAATTTTTATGGGTAGTAATAAAGTGATGACCTGTAAATATTTTCTTTGAAGGTATAGAAGATTCTACATGGTAGAAATGTAGTAGCGTGGTGAGCGATAGATGATAAATTGTGCATATCTCAAGAACTACATAGTAATGTTGGGAAAAATTTGTCCATGTATGTATCCTCTATCCCAATACCCCAAAACCAATGAATTATTAGTTTCACTAGGTTAATCCTAACCAAAAAAAACACCTGTTATGTGGCCCAGGAGATTGGTTATATAATTGGATAAGGTGATTGTTCCCTTGCTATGGATGAACTTTTAGCTGGCATAAAAGAAAAGACTAGCATGTTAACTATCAATGAGCAGGCACTACCAATGGTTCTGGGTCTGACATTAATCTTCTCTCAGATCATGTGGTAATAGTCTGGTAGTAATAGATCTCACCATGAGGGTAGAGGGGACAATAAGGTGATTGTATTATTGTGAATTCATGATGGCCTACTTGATGATGGATTCTACAAGATTTTTTATAGTGGTAAGGATTTAAAATCTGACCATTACTAGCAACAACTGGTAGTTATGGAGGCATGACCATTGTAGCAGCATAAGTTTGGAAGATAATTAACATCAACTAAGGTCAAAACTGTGACAATGATCAAGTCCAAAAGGATCACAAGATGCAAAATAATCAAAGACATTGGATGTGGATTAGAAGATGACAAGGTTGGCAAAGGGAAATCATGACTACATGTATGATGACTTTATCAGAAATGGCTAGGTGGACTGAGGGGTGCATCACAAGTGTCTACACAAAAAGGCAAGCATACATGAATATTTTAAGTGGGAAGATTTTTCAAGGGAACTAATGACATCATAGGACCCTCCCTATCGCCTGTGGAATAGAAAATCATGTCTATGAAGAATAATAGTTAGGTAGTTTATTTAAAGAGTCATGGTAAGAATGAATATCTATTGTGAAGTCATTTGGTTTTTCAAGTTTTAGAGAGTGTAGAAAATATACACAAGGTTGAAGATGGAAAATAATGGGAATAATGTTCCCTTGCTATGGAGATAATTAGCAAACCCCATGACCCAAAATAATTAATATGGTGAATGTGTAGATCTACCATATAGCAACAGTATAACAT
Source organism: Torreya grandis (assembly GCA_037957365.1). NCBI lineage: Eukaryota > Viridiplantae > Streptophyta > Pinopsida > Cupressales > Taxaceae > Torreya > Torreya grandis. Next base: position 2,317,712 of record JARHVA010000373.1, on the reverse strand, counting down.
GTAATGGTGATAATGGAAGTACTATTAGATCAACAAAAAGAGGAAAGGCACAAAGGGAAATCATGACTGACTCAAGCTTGAGAGGGGTGTGTGTCCTAAACAAGGGAACTAATGACTTACCTCTATAGAATAGTAAATTTAAGGCAATGAATTTCACTACTACACAAGGTAAGATGTAATGGGATAGAGATAATTAGCATGACCATTGGCCTATTTATAGAGGGAACCCTCACTATGACTCAAGGGATCCTAAACGCTTACCTCTATAGCAGTAAAGAAGGCAAGAATTTCACTACGTAAGATGTAGGGATAGAGAACAACTTGGCATCACTATGGTAACAACTATGCAAGTAGAATAACTAGAGAAAAGGGATGAAATGGTTGTGATAGGTGAGAAGGGTGAAATATCTAGAGTGTAATATGATTCTCATCTTATGGGGATGAATGCAGAAGAGGAGAACAGAGTACACCCTTTAGCAATTATTGAGATAGGAAATGTTATAGATGTTAGCTTAGGGAGAAATCAAGTAGAAGGATGGTTAAACACAAATCTAGAGTCACTATATAGTCATCTTAGTGCTCAAGTAGGAAAATAATATATGTAGGCAACTTAGGTGAAGTGTAAATAGTCTAATATCTTTGTATGTGTCATACAAATCCTTTCATCCTAAATAAAATACTTCATAGTTTGATATAAATATGTATAAAATGTGTTAGATGCAGTTAGTCTAATATTATCATGCTTAAGGTTGTGTGGATACTTATGAATGTTATGGTTATGGTAATGATTGGTATGGTTATGGTTTTCGTAATCTCACTTAATATAAAAAAATGATTATTTTTGTTGCAACACTTGATGGTAAAATTCATGATGAAAACATCAACCAAGCACATTAAGATAAGAATAAGGCATGAAGCTTTTTTTTTTATAAATATTAAAAATAGACCCAAAGTGGGATTGGATTAAAGAATATAATCCCTTCAAACATTGTGTATGAGTGGTCATGAGTTGATAAAAAGAGGTTTCTTGATCATAAGGTGTTAAGTAAGCTCTAAATCCCCTGATTTATAAATAGTATAAAGGGAAAATGGGTGATAGGTGGTGTGAAGGGTAACTATATGATAACCTCATGTGAATTAGTTTATCCCTTCTATATGTGGCTTAAGAATGGTAATAGACAAGTCCATGTCATATGTTAGATATAGACTGATCAATGTGAGAAGTCTACATGCGAAAGTTGATTGTGGCTTCCTACTTATTATGTTTCTTGAGAGCTAATTGTGGCTTTAGATTTTATTGTGATAGTGGGTCTTTTGCTTTATTTTTATATGTGGTAAGATGATCAATGTGGGAATATTTCAAGAAATTGCTCTGCTTTTGATAAAGTTAACTTAGACATCCTTCAAGGGAGTGGTCTAAGCTTATTAGCTTTGTTTAATGCTCTTGATATCTATCCTTCAAGGGAGTAGTCTACCTTATATTTAGTCATTTTTATTTTATTTTTGCCCAACTGTGCTTTGAGGGAATAGTCTATAATGTTTAATATATTGACCCAAGTAGTATTTTGGTATCTAAATTATTTCTAGATGCAATTTTTTTAGACATAGACATGTCTAATTAGGTTCAGAGGTTTACATTTATGAGGACAAAATTTTAACATAATAAAGTTAATGATATGAAAAGGTATAGGTTTTGAGAGAAAATGACCATGGGATTCCATCTTGTTAGAGATGAAAAGTATCCATGAGAATTATGCTATGGGTAGAACTATGGTACCCATATTTAGGATTAGGTTATGAGTATGATGGTTAATCACATTGTTATATGTTATAATCAATTGTCCTCAAAAGGAGAGGAGAAAGATGGGTGAAGGTTAAAATCTCATAATTAAGGTATGAGCTTAAGTTAGAAAAAAGGAGTGACATTAATCCTTCTTTAATATAAAAATGGATGCAAATGTGAAGCATTAAGGGTCTCAAGCTATAGTTTGCCTTCAAGAGATGAAAAACAATAATCTCCTAATCCATACTTATGGGTAATGATGGAGGTTCCAAGCCAATTGAAATCAAACTTGCCTCATTTTCTCTTCTCCATGTTGGTTTTCCTTTAGGACGAGGTCTCTGATATTGAATCCCATTGTTTGAGGTGCTTTTTATAATAAAGTTTGATATTCTCTTCATAGATATGGAGGTGGGCGATGGTTTCTAAATGATGCTCATCAAGTAGCTCAAGTTGAGCTAAATGGTGTTGACAAAAATCTTCCTCAGAAATAAGCTCTTGTAAAGTTATGCAAAGAGAGGGAATTTGGACTTCAAGAGGCAAGACTGCCTCTACTATGAAGACTAGAGAGAAATGGGTGGCACCTATAGAGGTTCAAATTCTAGTATGATATTCCCATAAAGTGAATAGGATGTGAAAATGCCAATCTTGACTTGAAGCACTGATAATTTTGGTTAGTATTTTGTTGAGGGTTTTGTTGGAAACTTCTACCTATACATTTACTTGTGGATGGTAAGGTGAAGAAAAGATTAAATTTATTCCAAATTCATCACATAAGCTGTATAATTTCTTATTTTTGAAGGATTTTCCATTATCAGTGATGATCTTATGAGGAACACCAAAACTACAAATGCTATGATGGTTGATAAAGTCGACAATCATTTTTTCTTTGGTCAAGATAAGAGGAATAACTTTCACTAATTTGGTGAATTATTCAATGGCTATGATGATGGAGCTATGCCACTACAAATAATGGGGGTTAATTTCCCCAATGAGATTAATCCCCATTTAAGAGAAAGGCCAAAAGTTTTTAGATACTTGGAGGATAATAGCTAGTGCGTGATTTAAATTAGCATGATATTGACATTTAACACACTTTTTACATAATAAAAATATTCTTAGTTGAGGGTGGGCCAATAGTATCCAAAGTGAAGGATAAATTTAGAGACTCTTAAGCTATTAAAGTGTCCCCCACAGATTCCATCATGTATTTCCTTGATTCCATGGGAAGCTTCATGGTTGCATAGGCAATGAAGAAGGAGTCCATAAAAACCACATTTATAAAGGATTCGCCCTAGTATGGTGTAATGATAGTTAATATAAACAAAGTCTCTTTGATTATTCTTATAGAGTTTGGGACGAACAATACCTAGGTTAAGGTAGTTAAGATTTTGGTCATACCAAATGTCAGGTGGGGATTCCTTCACACTGCAAACAATAAAGAGATTAGATTGGTTATATGAGGAAGTGGTAAATAATGAATGGTGACAAGGATTTTGGAATTGGAAGGTTGAGAAGGAATCTAAGAAGTAAGTTAGGCCATTATATCTATGAATTTATTGGTATATTAGGAAATGGATTGGACCATGTAATGTTTGAATGATGTTAAGAGTTTGTCAAATAAAAAATTATAGTTTTTAAAGACATAATTATTACATTAAAAAGATCCATTTACATGGTTGACCACAAGCTGGGAATCACCAAATACATTGATTATCTTAATTCCCATTGTTAAAGTAATTCAGAGACCTATCACTAGGGCTTTGTACTCAGCCATATTATCAGTGCATTCAAAGTCAAGTTTGAAGGAGAGAGGAAGGGGTTCACCATTGAGAGGAATGAGAATAACTCTAGCACCCCATCCTTGTTGGTACTTTTAACCATCTAAGAACATGGTCATTTATTAGGTTATGACATCTTCTCGAAAAAGAGTCATGATATGCTCATCTAGAAAGACAAGAGGAGGTGGTTGGTTATTTGGTGAAGGAGCTTCAACCAATTGGTTAAAAATGACCTGACCTTTAATCAACTTATAATAAAGTAATTTAAGGTAGAATTTAGCTATGAACATGAGTCACTGAGCCATATGCTAATTTTGGTATGGTTTAGATTGCATGTACTTGAGCAGGTCAGTATTAGTGATGACATAGGTTTTATGGTTAAGAAGGTAGTGGTGGAGTTTGGTGGCTATGAAGGTAAATAATAAGTAGAGTTTCTCAATATGAATATACTAATTATCTTAAATTTATAATCAAAACAAGGATCCAAACTAGTAGGGCTTCACCATACTAGGTGTGTATTAGATACAAATGCCAAAAAGGCTTGCATAAATAGAGCATAGGAGAAGATAGAAGAGAAGGGAAATTTAAGGGTCATAATTCCAAGCGTTAAGGCATTAAATATATTTAAATATGATATAATTATGTGTAAAACAATTCAATAATATGTCATGGACAAGTTTCCATCATAAATTCATCATTCTCCCTCAAGGTGGTGTAAAGGCACTTCATTGTCTTGCTTGAAATTCTCTTGATGATGAGGACTCCAGTTGACTATATAAAAATACCATAGGTATCTTCAACACATTTTAAATATCATGAGAAGGTTTTAAAAATATTTTAACATCCATAATATTCTTCCCTAATTGATATTTTTCCTCTTGACACTTGTGTTCACTCTTTAACAACCACTCACTAGCCTTTCTAAGCTTGTATTCACACTTGTCAATAGAATGGCTTGAATTTTTTCAAGGAAATACACGAAATATTTTTTATACAACTATTAAATACATTTTTTTCATATATTATATCAAATAGACCACCAAATATTTAGTATTACACTTCTCACTCTCAAACTTGGATAGTCACCTTCATTCTCACAATCTTGTTTAGGACTACCTACAGTGAATTGTGTAGCAGAGGTAATTTCATGTATCACTATGATTATAAACTAGTATGGATAGTGGTAATAATTATATACATACCTCCATCAATTTTTTGCATCCATCAATCCCCTTCTGCACTTGTGTAACTAATCAAATTATGTAAAAAACACCATATTAGGTTTGTTTATACAAAATATAGTAGATGAAAGATATATGTTAAGAATATTGGCAAAGTTATAAACATTTAAAAATCATGTAAATGATAATTTTACCACCTTTTAATCCATATACCACCATAGCTTTCCCATTGGGTTCACATAAAGGATTTAGGAGGGTTTTGGGTTATGGATATTGTTAATAATGGTTCATAAAAACTAAACACCAAAATTACAAAAAAATTTAATTTATGGAAATATAAGGACTCCATAAAACTATTCCCAACTCTTTAGATAATCATGCATAACATCTATTTAGATGTGAGCCAAATAAAATGGCCTTCAAGCTCATTCTATGCATTTTAAGTAGGCTTGATATGCTTTTAGGTCAAACTAACCAAAATTCAATGGTTCCATAAAAAATGGATAATAAAATCCTTTTACTATCTCATAAGGCTTATAAAATGGTTTTTAGAGCTCATGTATTTATCTTATTGAAGTTTGAAGTTATTAAGGTATAGGCCTAGTTTTGGGCCTATAGGCCTAGTTTTGGGCCTAATAGGCCTAACTATGTTTGACTATGTAGTTGATCACTTGTAGGTTTAAAATGGATGTAGAGGCCTATAAATTATTTTTTTACATGTAAATAAAACATATTCATCATCATATAATGCATTTAATACTCTTCACTAGCCTTTCCATCATGGATGCATAAGTCTGAAGGTTGTGTCTTGAGTGGGAGTGTCTCTTGTCTATGATAGAATAGAAAACATCTCCTCTATTTATTTACCTCATATGAAATCATGGAGGAATTTTTTAAGTCTTTTCCATCCTCTATGAAAATTTATAATACTTTATTACATCTCAAGTAGCTTTAATCCCTCAAATCCCTCAAGACTGGCTTTTGTGATAGTGACTGTGTACAAGTCTTAGTTACCTGGGTATGACACTTGAAAACCTAAATTAGTCTCTATTTATATCAATTTATAATCACATTGAAATTTTGTCACTAGTATATTAAATTATAATTTGTCCCCTTCAATTTATACCTCTACCAACTCACCAAGTCTACATTCCTATATGGGCTTAGGCTAGTCTATGTTATGTATGACTATGTCACTTGTAGGTGACTATTTGGGAGGAAGTATAAAAGTTTCATGTAGGTGATCATTATATCTAATAATTGTATTTAATACATAATATCTTCCTTAGGTTAATCATAATCATTCCACACTTAGTGAGCCCATCTCATTCGTTAAAAACAATCTCATTCCTTAAAAACATGCTCACATGAATGTACTATAAGTTTGTAGTCAAATTGTAGATTGTTGTTGAGGAAACCTAAGACCTTCCTGTAGGTGAATATGTGCTTTAAAATTCTTGTTTCATTCCCTATGTTCCCCTTTAGTTCACTAATACCATTTCATATTTGGTTGAAATCACTCCATGTCTTCAAGCTATACACCCTTCTCTACCATCAACACACTAGGTGTTCTTTTGAAAATTGCAATGTTTCAGGTTCAAATGCATTACAGTTTTACTGAACATATTTAGTATAAGTTTGTATAATTTTTAGATCACAATTAACCACTATCCTTATTTATAAACAACATATTCTCATGTTTAAGTGTGACAATAGGCCCATGTTACTAGATAGGAACTACAGATCTTATTCAGACCTCATCAATTCTTACCCATAGGTGACACATTGTAAGAGCAAAACCTTATTTATAAAAGTTAAGTTAACTTAGCCCTTTAGGTAAAATATCAATTTCTACACCTCTGAATGTTGTTTTAACTAGCTTAGTATCAACACAATGAACCTAAATGACATAAGAAACTCATTCAAGTCATGAAATTAAATACAACCTATTTAGTGGCTTTGCATGATCTTCCCTACTCCATACATGCTTACATATGATTGTAGATGACTTTTACCTTGTATCTATATTAAATATTTTCTCATGGTCTTGGAATCCCATATATATCAACCTTGAAGTTATTTTAATGCAAATCATCCATGGAGAAACTAGATTATATGGTTTTAGAGGAGAACTCAGGTGTATTATCCTTGATTTGAAGCTATTAGTAGGGAATAAAACATTAAAACTATGGAAACATACTCTGCAGACCATTGTAGTAATGTATTACTATCACAATGAAGTAATCTAGCTTATATATCCATGTTCACATGAACTAAATAAGATGAAAATTATATACACATAATATTTTCAAACTTTTATCAAGTACCGATGCTTTATATCTTGTAGAAACCTATCAAGTCTCAATATCTTTGAGTGCATGCCCTAAGGGGTGTACCAAGGAAAGGGTTATAAACCATTGGTACTTCAAAAGATTTTTTCCCCTTTTGCCACTTTCTATCTACACACTTGTCTCCTAAAAACCATTCCCCTAACCTTTACCTCATATTTTACACACTCCTATAGTCATTTTCCACCTTCATTAGCCATTTACCTAATCTAAAATTCCTTTTGGAAGTTTACATGACTATGTCAACCACATCAACATATATTTTTATTTAGAAAAGCTTACTAAGAACTAAGTCAGCCATGGTCGACATAGTTCATTATCTAGTTAGTTTTTTGTCAATTTTAATACTAGGTCAACCAGGTAGACCTTGTCAACTAAAAATTTTAGAAGGGTTTGGAGTTAGATCCACCTATATAAACATAATCATTTCACCATTTCTAAAATAATATAATATTATGTAATATATATTGTGCATCTACTTATCCACCGTTCTAATTTAGGAACAGGCATAGGGTTTCATACTTTGTTTGGAGATATGGATCTTGTCTTGTGAAAAAGTACTTGGGATGAATTGGGAGGTTTTGTATCCTAGATCTGATTTATCCTTATCATCCTTACATACCACAAAACCCTCTTGTGAAGCACCTTCACCAAGGGAGAGATTGAGCTCAGTGGGTTTATCTTCGAAGGTAAGTATTCCTAACTTTGTTCCTCCTTTGTAAGAGTAGATAGATATATATTTATAGTTCTTGATAGATATGCATTTACACTTGTCTTATATGCATTAAGATAATGTATACATTGATGTGTGTATATGTATTTTATGCTTGTTTAATTTTAGTGTTTATTACCCCTAATTTTTGCCATAAGAATTAGTGAGCACTAGATTAGATTTTTTATTTACTTATTATTAGTTTAGTGAATATAAAAATATAGGACCTAGTTAGGGTTATTACTTAATTTTTCTTGACTGGAAGCTTTGGAGCCCTCCCTAGTGATATTATTGTTGTAAGAGATCCCGTAATTAAGTCTATCAAATCCATATTAGTCATGACCTTGATTATCTAATGTATCCCTAATCGAACGTGTAAGTAGGATCCATCTTCTTTGAGATAGGATTTATTTGTATAATATGTTGTATTTCCCATTTCATAAATTATGGTGAACCTAAGGTGAATCTAACCATTACAGGTTTTCTTTCACATTTTTCATTTCTATAATTCTATTATTTTTCTATATTTACGATACTAGTTTGACTAGGCTAGTATATTTCTTACTTATATGTACATTTTTAACACAATTATATCAAAACAAATCTATTCTTTCTATGTGGTTATTTATCAAAGATAGGTTACTAGATTAGAAAGGTTAACATAGTATTCTTCTTCAATTCTAGATAACAAACTAAGTTAATTAGGTTGACTTAATCTTCTAATCAACATCTATAATAACAAATTAAGTCGTACAAGTTAACTTAGTCTTTCAATCAACATATAGATAAAAAATAAGTTGAATAGTTTGACTTAGTCATATTATCAGGCTTTAACAAATAGGGTTTCACAAAACTAGGTCAAACCAGTCAACTTAGTTTGTATAAATTGTAAGTATCATTCAAGGCACTACAATAGAAAATTTGAAATCCTAATCATCTTCCATCCTACCATGGTTCCTCTCTTTATCTATATTTCAATTTAGTAATTCATTATATTCATATCTTGTACAAGTTTGTAGTCTTCAAAACTACAATCCTACAGCAAAATAAGTTGACCTGACAACTTAGTTATATAGCCTATCTTTTATCTAAAAGACTAAGTAAACCTAGTCAACTTAGTTATTAGATAGTTTTCATTCTATAGAATAATAGTGACCCATTCAACTCTATTCTCTACTATTTACATAAAATGTTATCTCAACCAACTCTGTACCATTCTTAATTTGGGAATTAACAACTATTTTGTTAGTAATTAATTTACACTTTTATTTTTAGTTGTTTACATTCTTATAATAACTTACATAGTCTAATTAGGTGTTTTTTCAAATTGCCTATTAGTTGTACTATTTTTATAGTTTTGCACATAATACCAAATCACACAATATTTAAAACACATTTAACATTTGTCTTCCCAAGGCCACCTAATTAGATTTCATCACCAAGGGGGAGGCTAACTTAGTTTTTTGGTCAAGTATAAACATGTGGTTAATTTTATATGTGTAAAATCCCATAACACCCTTATCTCTATGGGATTATGAAGTGAGGGGCTAGGCCCCAATACCAAGCTAGTACCAGTGCCAACATAAATCCCTTTCAGCCTAAATGTCCTAAGACCATCCATAGATTGTTTTCTAGTTCCCTATTTTTAACCAACTTCCCTATCACACTTAAAATAACACTTTTCAATAACCTAACAAAACTCAAGATGACCACTTAGTTAGAATTTATTTTTTAATTGACTACTTACTCTCTACTCATTATGTGTTGTATTAAAAAGACTTGTATTGACCAACATTAGTGTAAGGTTTTGTCTTGTGTGCCCCAATTGGATCCTTCCCATTGATCCAATTTTTTGTGTGTTTCCTTCCATTTCTTTCTTTGATTGAAGTACAAAAACTTTCCTTATTTTATCACACTATCATTCTATTCGACATAGTCTCTTATAGACTATCTTTTTCCCTAATTATTGTACTAAGTCCACCTGGTTGACCTAGTACTCATTTCTACTAATTAGGTTACAATACTAAGTTTACCTAATCAACTCTATATCCTTAGTAGACTATCTTTTCCCTTGTTTATAGTACTAAGTTAACTTGATCGACCCAGTACTCCTTTCTATCAATTAGTTTACATTACTAAGTTGACCTATTTGACTTTGTATCCTTATTCAAACTATCTTTTTCCTTGTCTATAGTTTTAATTCAACTTGGTTAACCCATTTTTCCTTTAAACAAATCAATCTATAGTACTAAGTTGACCCGGTCAACTTTGTATCGTTATTAGATTATATTTTTTCCTATCTATAGTACTATGTTGACCTGTTTGACCTAGTACTCTTTTTCGCTAGTCAGGTTATAGTACCAATTCAACTCGATGAACCTTGTATCATTATTGGCTTAGTCTCATACTGTATTTATAGTACTAAGTTTACCTATTTGATTATGTACTCTTATCTATCTTTTGCATCTCTTTGATTTTGCATCATATTTATCTTCCCTAATCTTTCTCCTTCATCATGAACTTCCTATTTGAAGACAATATTGAGATGAATTCAATAGATATGATGAGTTTTAATAACCCTAATATATTCTCCCATAATAATCTTGTGGCTCTTTCCCTTGATAAAATTAATATGCATATTTCCACTTGCACTATAAACTATGGAAACCCTCCTCATTCCTCATTACTTTGCAATCATCTCTTTTCATTTGAAGATAAACTTGAATTAGAGTATACCCTAAAAATTCTCTTAATCATCAATGAGTTTCCTCAAAATTAATAAAAATGTACTTCTAATATTTCCCATCTCATGATAAGTGGTCAAGTTATGGAACCCCATTCACCTTATCCCATATTCTCACATAGATTTAGGGATACTAGCATCTTTTCTTCTCAACATCCTCCCTCTATTTTGACCCCTTATCATACCATGAAATCTTCCTCTTTGATTTACTCTACCTCCATTCATAGTATCTCTACTAACATGGGAGGTTCTACATTTAGTGGGTCTCTTCCAAGACCAACTCTTCCAAATTCTTCCACTAGTGCATCATTTGCTACCCATGATAATCATGCCTCTAGTGTCACTTCTTGTCATCCCTTTATTAGTAAATATTTTTACACACAATAAAATCATGCTACTAGTGCCTCAATCACTAACAATTCCTCTCAAGCTATTACTAATAGCCATAGTGGTACCCAAGTCACTACTAACAATTCTAATACTTCACATAATTCTAATAATACCACTCAAACCCATCAACTTATATTAAAAACTCTTAATCAAATGAATGATTTCCAAACTAATAATGTAAATCAAATGATTCAAATGAAAAAACATCTTATCCATCTTCAAACTCACCCTCAACATGTTCCATGGGGAACACGTAACCAAAATGTTCCCCCACCTCCCCTTCAGGATTCTTATGGTACTCTTATCCTTAAACTTCCCCATGTTAATAAAATAATTAAGCACCTTAAAAACTATCCTCTTACACCTCAAATTTTTAATATCGATATAGGAGGAATCACCCCTACCATTGCCTCCAATTGGTCAATCGATCCTACTCATCACTTAAAAACATATGAATCTATATAAAGACTAGGTCAAGTTAAATACTTTTGTTGCTACCAAATTATTAGCAAAAAATCTCATAGGTGATGTTTTATATTAGTAAAACCAAAGAAAATATAATTCCATTACTATTTTGGAATATTTTGTCGATGCTCTAGCCCAAGAGTTAAAAACTAGTGATCTCCCTAAAAATATCTTGGCTTATTTTATCAATTATAAACAACTTGAGACTGAAACTACATAATATTTCATCAAATGATGGAAGACCTTGTCTAATAAATGTGAACATAATATGGTAGATGACAACCTATTTCATATATTTTCCAATGCTCTTTTTTCCAAGTTGTAATATCATGTTTGGATTCTCTCTCCATGCACTTTGGAAGAGGTCATTGATGAAGAAAATCATCAAGATTTCCTCATGCATCAATTTTATCCATCCAAACCTTCTATGTGTACTTACATATTAATAAATAATAAGAATCATCATGCTAAAAATTATGGTACCATTAATTCCTATGATACCATTCATATTATTCAAGCTATTGTTCCCAAACAGACTCTGAAATAATTTCCCCTCTTAACCACATCACTAATCCTCATTTATCTTCAACAAATAACATCAATGTTCATAAACATTTATACTTAGCATAATTATGATAAATTATAACAAACCCTCTTACATGATAACTTGATCCCACTCATCCCATGAAATCTTGGTAAGATCCCAATAAACATTTTTGGTTTCATTCTAGTTGGGGTCATTCTCATGAGACTTGTAGGCAAATTCATAATTTGGATATAGATTTACTTCTCAGTCCCAATTTTGACCATGATTATATCATTCATAAATGTCGATATTCCTATGACACTACTTTTAAATCTCATGAAAAATCAAACTAAATCTAAAGCTTTGAACCAAGCTAATGTTCATTTGGCCATCTATAAAGATCATCTTCTAAATCACCAAGACAACTTAGACAAACCTACCCCTTCTACCAATAATGTTGATAGTCTTCATGACCCAAATCCTATGGAGAATGTGGTCAATATTAATAATATTCAAAGGGTGGCTACCTTCATTGATTCTCATCCCATCCACACTCCTTAATTATCTCACACATTTCATGTTATCCAAGACTCTTCTCTAATTTACTTAATAGAGTTGGGGCAAGAAGACCTTATATCTTTTGATGAACCAATTCCAACACCTCTCTTGGATAACACTTATCATAGCATTTATACCATTACAAAAACCTATTTACCTATCACCAATGATACTCAAACTTTTACCATCACTTCTTCTAATCTCCCTCAAACCAAACCTACATCTATTACCCTATCTTCTCAAGACAATCAACAAACTTGTCCTCTAATTAAACCATCCACATCTTATCAACATAAATTCACATTCACTTTAGATCCTCCTTCCAAGGACCTATTTTAGCATTATGTACCTATTTCCAATACTCCCCTTATGGGTTACAATTAATGGGATCCTATCACAAAGCTTACTAATCTCCTATATAAAATCCCATTTCTTGAATTTATGTAGACCTCTCCACATCATCATTATTCTCTTATACATGTTTTATTTAAAATTAACATCCCTTGTCCTTCCATATCAAGATGTGAAACCACCTTATCTAGATTAAAAGATAGAATTTTAAAATAGTGTGAAGAGATGTCAATGCATGTTGATGAAATAGTGAACACTTCTCTTTCCCTAAAATTCCCTATTGATTCTATGATCCCTGATGAGATTATGCATCATGTGGATGATCCTCCTCTATTTATAAATGTACAAATTGGTGAAATCCTTGTCAAAAATGCCTTTATTGATGAGGGTTACAACTCTTGTTTTTCCTATTTTTATTTCATTAGAACCCTTAGATATTCTAAATATAATCTTAAGTCTACATGCAGCACGTGTCAATGCTATAACCAAAGGCAAATGCCTTCCTTAGGTTGTGTGTGCCTCCCTATCAACATCCCACCTATCACCATTCATGTGAAGGTGATGATCTTAAACTTTCCTCTATCTTATAACATTTTATTGGCATTTCATTGAATCATCATGTGAGATCAATTACCTCTTCTACTTGCCAATGTGTCAAATTCCCTCATAATAGAGCCATATATAGGATACAAGGTGACACTAACCCTTGGAATTTTGAAAAATTCTAAGACTATGATGTATTCAATATTCCCACACTTGAACCCTTGCCAAGCATTCTATTTCATGAATCTCAATGGTTTAACTTTCCTATATATTCCCCTCGAGGTTACAATGGTCACCTTAAACTCATTGGGAATATACCCCTTAACCTCCTAGATTATAATGATGATGAGACTAACAAGATTAATCTCAAGATTAAAACCTTCAATCTCTCACCTCATCTCATTTCTCAACTTCCCCCTTCTTTGTAACACCATTCCCATCAAATACCAAGTGATGACATACCTATTGTCTTAACTAAGACTCAACATTCTATTTATCACACCACATCAGATGACGAGGTCATCCACACCTACGTGATCAATATGAATACACCTAATTATGATGATGGATATACCTTAGATGATACAATCTTAAAAGGTCTTGTTTAGGATCAAGATGTTGAAATCATTCATTATCATTCTTATTTACTTTAGTATTTTAGTATTTCTCCTAGCATTCCATCCTATATTGTTCCTAATTTTAGAAATTTTCCTCTTAATCATAGGGTAGAGATGGTGCACACACCTTTAGTTTTTTTAATATCCTCATAGGATTATGCTTATGTATCATGCTATGAATAGTCCCTATCACTTTTCTAGATACTATAACACCTCTAGCTGACATATCCTTGAGATGCTTACAAATATCCTTTAGCCTTCTATGTATCCTTCCCCTCCCCCAACAAAGCCCAATTCGGATCCTATTTCCATTTCCTCTCTAGTGAGTATCTTATTATTTTACATCATATTGTTCCTTCAGTCGATCCTTTCTTAGTCTCTCCACCATACCCACCTTCCCTTGGTGATGGTTTTCTCCCTTTACCATAGTTTGCTCATTTGACTACAAAATGGGCCAATCTGACATATTATGATATTCATAAACTTGTTGATGATAGTTAACCTATAACAATCTTATCAATATCTCCTTATAAATTACTGATGATGGATAGGAAGTTTGGAAGTTAAATTTTAAATTTGAGTGATGGGTGTGAAGAGGTAAAATTGTAGTCTAGAGATGATCCCATAAAGGAGGCACCTGATGACACATTTTCTTCAAGACAATGTCTACCTACCACTCCAAAGGAGGCACCAAATCACATAATTATTTTAGGATAGGGTCCACCTACCACTTGTATAGGTATAAGATCCGACCAGATTGGTAGAAATAAATCAATCTCATGGGTAAATATGGTGTCTAAAGAGTAGCTAAAATTCAAAATCACTGAATATTCCCTAATGGTCCCCACCTATGAAATAAATGAGGTATACCTTGATGTCCCTGATTCAATCATCGATAAATTTGACTCTTTAATGTCAAATTCTCTCTTGGCCAAACTTAGTGATTTTAGACCCAATATTGATTCCTTCAGAAAGTGGGCTAGTCTTAAATTGCATCCTAAGGGACATGTTGACATCATTGCCATGCCAAATAATTTTTCTTGATAAATTTTCCAAATTTTGAGGATTACATTATGATCCTTATAGGATCCCATGGTTTATGGGTAAATCAAATGTCTGCCTCCATAAGTGGAAAGTAGGTTTAAACCTTGATAGTGTGGTAATAAAGGATATCCATGTCTAGGTAAACTTATTAGAATTTCCTTTGGAATTATAGGCCACAAAGGTTATTTTTGAGATTTTTATAGCTCTTGATCAACCTATTTTCATTGACCCCATTACTAGGTCTAGAAGAAGGCTTTTGGATACTATATTTTATGTCTTATGTGATCAAGGAATATAAGGAGGGTGGTTATATCATATGTTAACTTCACATTGAAATCAACTAAAAATGAAAGCAATAACACACTAACATGCATCACACTACCTTTTATATATCAAAGGGAGGAGCATGGTGAAGAAACATAAATGAATAAAGCACAACTAAAGTGCAAGAAAACATACCTTTCTTACCTTCCTTGAATGTTCCAAGAGGATTCTTCATTTGGCTTGCTTAGATTATCCTCAAAAGGTCTTCATCAATGGGGATTGGATATCTCCATCTCCTCTTTGGCATCATGTTCATGGTTTTGTCTTTGATATGGATTGAAAGTGGCTTGTTTTGGCTCAATTTTGGCATTATACCACTATGCATTTGCTTCATGAATCAAATCATGCATTATAACATTACTCTATCTAAGCTCTCTAAATGAAGATCTCTATGATTGATTTTATATGCTTTGAAATTAACTTGGAATGAGTTAAATCCTATCATTGGTTGGCTTAGTTAACCCCATTAGGGTTAAAAGGTTTCAAATGGTCATGATTAGTATGGGTGGGATATTTTTCAAAATGATAACTCATAAAAGCTAATGATGAAAACCTAGGATATTTATTGATTTTTGAATTTCCCTTTTTGATAATTCATTTAATTGATCATGAATGAATTTAGTTATTATTTGATTAGGATTTTCATGTTAATTGATCTCTTTTAGGCATTTGAAAATTTGTGTAAGATTTTATTTTAATTGATTTGGGAATTTCGTCCATTTAATTGATTTATGGGCCAAATTGATTTAATTTCATATGATGAATCCAAATTTGAGATGTTTATAAATTCTTAGGGTAGATTTTCAATGATTGGTAATAAATGGTCTAAACTCAGGTAAAAATCCATTAGTGGCCAATTTTAGATTCTATAGTTTTCCCCTGTTTAGGAATGCATTACAATTTGTAAGTAAAGTAACATATTTTCAAAGAATAAAATGGTCTTTTTATACTTATGAATTCAATAGTGATGAATGAACTATAGCTTCCCTCTCGAGGGAGTGATTAGTAAAGGGGCTGATAAATGGTCCCTTAAAAAAAGGAAATGAGTGACCAAACAAATGAAATTGATGTGGTGACAACACAATGATTTGCCCAAATGTGGTCAAAATCATTGAGAATGCAAGTGGGATGGCATACAATGGTTTTCCCAAAGGTGGTTATAAGCATTGTACCTCAATAGTGGAAAATATGGTATGACAACACAATGATTCACCCAAAGGTGATTATAATCATTGAGAATATGTAACTACACTAATTAGGGAAGATAAACAAGATAAAAACATGCCCCAATTAGGTAGAAGAAAGTGAATTATTTGCCTAAAGGTAGTTATAATCATTAACCCTCAAATTGGTGATACCACAATGATTTGCCCAAAGGTGGTTAGAATAATTGAGAATGCAAGTGGGATGGTGTACAATGGTTTTCTCAAAGGTGGTGATAAGCATTGGACCCTGATTATGGAAAATAAGATGGATGGATAATGATTGAAAATATGATGATGCTAACTTGATAAAGAGGATAAATATGAATTGGGCACCCTACTAGTAGGGAGATGCTCATCTAAACTAAAAAATGTTTAAATTATATTTTTTCTTGAATTACTCTATTTGGGATATGATTTGGATTTGATCAGGAATGTTATCAATGCTAGTGTTAAGGATATATTGATGTTACATTGATGGTGTAGAATTCTTGAAGTTGATTTTTCACTATAGCACTTAATGGTAGGCATCATGATATAACACCATGAGGAATTTTCTAAAATATACATAAAGACTGAATCCCATGATCTAATACTCAAAGGAAAATAATGCAACAATGATAAAAACCATGATGATAATGTTGACATATGAATATGTATTGATTCAATAATAGTATGTAAGGAATCACCCAATGAACACACATAAACTAAATCAAGGCAACGATATCGAAAGCAAACGAATAGGCACATAAAAAAAAAGAAACAAACAATAGTTATTCCCAATGTTAGTATAAAAAATGTTATAAACATTTCCCTTATAAAATAGGTGACAACTTAACAAACAAACATGATGGGAAAATAGAAGAAAAGGAAATGGCAGGCTAAGTTGTCTCCATATGCACTAGGCAAGTGGACGCTACCTACATAGTTCCATGGATGATATATCCTACAAAACTTTAGGCCAAATTTAGTTCTCCCATGAAATGGGAAGAAAATGATAATAATTGAAAAACAAATATAATGGATGTGATAGAATAATAAGAATGAACTCACAAAATGGTGAGAGCATGGGATAAAAGGCCAAAAAGTATGGGAAACTAAGTGACAAGTTATTTATTTTGACTTAGTGAGGGTTCCTAGAATTCTTAAGGCAAAGAAGTGGTCAATGTTTTTGGTATTTTTAAATGGTTTTACAAATGTTTTTGAAATTTTGGAGCATCTCAACTCAATTGAGAATGACAAGACTCTAAACAATCCAAGCTCATAAAATGGAAAGAATATGGTCAACTAAAATTTTGCTTAAAAAATGGTGAGAGAATGATAGAAAAGGGAGACTAAGCTGACCTTAACATGAATTTAACATGACCCACATAATCAAAAATAGCCCTAGGTCATAGTAGTTCCACTTGATATTCAAGGAATCAGACTAGTGTAGCAGATAATTCAAACAAAATAGGCACAGTGGCATAGTACGGTATAGGAATGGCAAGTTGGTATGTCAAATCACAACAAACAAATGTTGCCCCTAGTTTTCCCATAGGTAGTTGTAACTAAGATAGAATTTATTATATCAATGATATTAATTTTTCCATAGGTGGTTATAATTAGTAGCAAGACTGGTGAGACATTGATTTGCCCCTATAGGTAGATATAATCAAACTCATATAAACAAACATGATTTGAAGGGAATAATAAATGAAGGATGAAACCACCAAATTTATTTTATACTGCTCCAAAACATTACCTCTATTTGGAATTCTTGAAACAACTACTAAAAATAATCTAATTATTCATGATAAAAATGTGAAACCAATGGATGAACCAAGGTCAAATGGGATAGGATAGGATGGATCAAAACATGCTTTGGTTGATAGAATGGAATTGTAGGATGGACTGGTTTAAATGTCAAAGTGATAGGCTGGTATAATGGCAGGATGGTAGTGTTATGACATTAATATTCACCCTTGGAGAGATTTATTTATGATCCCTACAAGTAAGATATAATATTGGGACAACCCTAGGTTGTGTGTCACTTATGATGAGGCTGAACCTGTAGAGATTGTTGGATTCCTCTTGATGGATCACCTATACTAATATTGTCATAGGGAAAAGGGTTATAAAGGGGAAAAGGGATCCTAATAAATATAAAAGGTGATACACCAAATAAAAATGGTAAACTCTCATAAGTTTGAACCCACACTAGATCTACAGAAGATAATGCTAGCTCACACAACCTCACAATCTAGTTTCTTGAATAAGTATTTTATAGACTAGGTTCATTAAGAAATGAATGAAAACAAAGAGGATTTATAAGGCTCATTGAGAACATACATAAATGTTATAAATAACACTAATTTAGACCTATAAATATGTTGAAAACACTGTAAAGGAGGTTAGAAAGGAGGACAATAGACAAGGAAGATTCTCCTTCACTATGACATCATGCACAACTCACTCAACACAAATCTAAGGTGAGAGATGGGTAAAGATAGTCTTTTATTACATCAATAGGTAGTTATTACAAATTCTTGATAGAGTTTAGCCTAATCAAGATAAGCATATTTTTCAAAGAGTCCCTTGCTCTTCAAAATCAAAGTGTCCTTGTGAGAATCAAAGAGAGAGAGAGAGAGTTTACAAATGGGAAATAATAGGTAATATAGAGAAAGGGATAAAAGAGAAGAAGTGGAGCATATGTACATAAAAAAATAAATGAACTACCACCACATTTCTTGAATTTTGAACCATCCTTACTCCAATTAGGACTAATCCTTCATCAGAAAGATAAGCTTCATTTTCTCCAATATTCTTCAAGCTCTTCTCATTGGTTGAGAAATACACTAGAGGATAAGAGTGTCGTTTGTATATGATGAGTCATGATCCTTTCAAGGAATAAAAACCCTTAATATCTAAACAACATTGAATGCTCCAAATACTTCTCTCCAAACCTCAAATCCCTTTACTTTGATCTTCCATGCCACCTTCCACTTACTTCATTATGAGGGAAAGATATTCATACCTATGAACCTAATAGAGCCATGATCATGTCTATTTTCTAGTGGTTTATGGTACCTATTTGTCGAGGTTATGACCATATTAGAAGATGAGACACTCTTCCATATCTTATTTATACCTGCACATATTCCAACTTGAATATAGATTTATTATAGATTGAAAACCAAACTCATTTATTGGTTTTTATATAATCATTATATCGATGCAAATCCTATAGATCACATAGCTTCTTGTTAAAAGATAAATAAACACACTAATGGAATAACCTTGCAACTTTTAGATAATAGGGTTGATTGTTTATAAATGATCAATTAGAGGTTCTATCTGAGCTTTAATGATGATAGAGCTCCATCATTAACCATCTTAATTATATGACTACATCTCATGCTTAGTAGTTCTTGATTAAATTCTAATGGTAGCGTAGCCCTTTCAAAACATTACTTAGGTTTGACCTTAGGTTATATTTTCTCTCCATTGAAGTCTCTTATCTCTTGAATTTTAATATTCGCCATTGATCTTGATATAGGCTCTTTAAAATGTGCCACCTAGTATCTCTTCATTCATTTTTAGGATCCTATTATCAGCTCCATGATTTCATGTGCTTATGCCATGTGGTAGCCTTACATTCAATCTAATCATGTTGAATTCTTGACCTCAAGAATACCATAGATCTCTTTAGAGTGATTGAACACATGCCATTGATCTCCTTCTTCTTAATCTAAATTCCACCATTGATATGCTTGGTCACTATGATCATGACACTTTTTATCCCTTCACTTGATCTCAAGATCCTCTGACTTGTTAACCTTATGCTCATCATTAGATCTTAGGTGCATGATCAAATGTGCACCATTAGATATTGGGACCCACTGACATCACCAATCACTACATGTCATAGATATTTTACTCAATCTCCCAATATCTTGACACTTGTCAAATCTACATTCAACTTGGGAATATTTGAATCCAAATGGCTATTTGTCATAGTTTTATCTTGACGTCTCTGCATATATCTTGAACTACTAATTTAGCTTTTAAGATATATATCTTGAGATAGCAAGCTCATCCAGATAAAAAAATTGTAGAACATAATTTAGGCATGAATAAATTCATGTTCATGTGATCTTTTGGCATGAGAGGCTTTCCAAGTGAATCTATTAAATGTGTAATCAAGCTGAACCATTTATTTCTTTGTGACATGCGATGATGGTCTAGTTATCTAAGATCACCAAAGTCACATTTTAAGCCTACTTAAAGTTTTTAAAAATATTATAAATAGATAGTAATATTATTTTAAAGTTTGTCTACTCTTTATACTATTGGATCATTCTTCAACCAGGACTCTACTCAGTTGTTTAAACCATATCCAGTCAAGACTTCTTATGTGGGCCAAATTTGGACAAAAAATAAGATGATAGGATGGTAGAATGGTATGGTACAAATAATAATATTAATAATATGGTATAATTTGAAATGGTCCTCATAGATAATGTATCATGTCACTAATACTTCTTATACTTCTCTTTATCATGTATCATAGTTTTATATAGAGAGAAAATATGTATTAGTGACTTGCCTTTATACTTGTTTTCAGACATAGTATTATTTTAGTTTTATTTGAGTACAAGATCACCAAATTTAAATTATCTATGTTTCACTTGTTTATTGTAGTGGCCATGGAGTCAACTCTAGTATGCTTGAAGGTTATTTACTATTTTCATGATTTTTTCAAAAAGTAACTCCAGCTCTTACATGTGAGATACTCAATAATATTTGTCATCCAGGGCATGCTTCAAAGAGATGCATAATGAAGGAAATTCAACCTCAATGGGGAGAATGGATTCAATACCATAAATAAGTGAGTATAGAGTGGCTCATGTTGGGGTATAGTGATTGGTACAGTATGCCCAAAGGGCATGGAATATCTAAAGGTGACAATTGTAACAGAAATCATTAACAATATTTTTAAAGATGTTAATAATGGTCTTGTTGGATACTTCATCCTAGCTATTACCTTGAGGGTAATATGCCATGGAAAAGTGTTGTTTGATTTTGTATTCATCACATATATTTTTGACATCCTTGTTCTTGAATGATCCACCATTTTCATATGTAATGTTAGAATGGATACCATAACAACAAATGAGATGGTTAAAGATGAATTTGGAAATTTTATTTCTAGTCACATAAGTGAGGGGTATAACTTCTACCTACTTAGTGAAATATTCTATAGTGGTAAGGATATGACTATGTCCATCTGATGAGGTTGGGTTTATCTTCCTAATGAGATCAATTCCAAATTTAATAAATGTCCATGGTATCAATATTGGTTTCAATGTCTTCTTTGGGGCATGAATCAAATTGGTATATCGTTAACATTTATCTCATGTTTTTACATATGCAACACATTTGCATCCATCATAGGCCAATAATAACCAATATGAAAGAGATTTTTTTATAGGACTGCCCCACTGGTGTGGGCTCTACATACCCCTTCATCAACTTATCATAATGTTAGTATAGATTTTACCAAATGTAAATAATGAAGTAGAGTTCCATCAAAATTATTGTGGTATAGGGTTGGTATGAGTAAGGTATAATATTGGCCATTATAGATGAAGGCCTTTGTTTATTTGTAAGATAATTCTGGTAGTGGGATTTGATCATGAAGATAGGCATATAGGTCTGAATACCAAGTAGAGTTAGGACCATCAAATCATAGATCATTGTGATGGTTTATGGTTCATGAGCTAGTGCTAGTAAATTTTCAATGAGAAATTGGTATTCCTTGGTTATATTTGTTTATTAAATAGAAGATCCAATGGTAGCCATGGTATCTATTTTTCTATTACTCACCCTTGGTTTATGCTCAAAATTGATGTCATCAATATTTCACTTGAGAGTGTCAACCATGGATTTATAGACAACTAACTTATCATCTTTGGTCTAAAATTGGTTTATAACCTAATTGATGATTAAATATGAATCACCAAAAACCTTTAGATTATGTATATTCCATTGTATTGCTTGTCAAATCCCTACAATAAGTGATTCATATTTATCCATGTTATTGGTACAAGGTATGATAATTATAAATGACTTAGGGATTAGATCCCCCTATGGTGTTATAAAAAAAAAGGATTTTCCCTAATCCACATGTTGTGAATGAACCATCAAAAAACAACTTCTATTGCTACTCCTAAAGAGGTTATTCAATAATGGTCATGATGGATTCATCAAGAAATTGAAATGTGAATGGATTTGTATGTGCAAGGGGTGCTTCAACAATTTGATCTACAATAACTCACCACTTGATGGCTTTTCGGTTCACATATTCTATCTCAAGCTCATTGAGAAGCATGATCCAGTTGGACATGTGGCCTTGTAAAGATATTTTAGATAATAGATACTTGAGCGGATCAACTTTTGAAATGGCCATGGTCTTATTTTTCAACATGTAATATTTTAGTTTTCGAGTTACAAAAACCATAGCCAGACAAGTTTCTTGATGGGTCTATAATTGCATTCATATGCAACCAATGTATAGCTTAGATAGTACACTACACACTCTTTTACCTTGTCATTGTGTTGAGCTAGAAGTGCCCCTACGGCATTGTAGGTAGCTAATAGATATAACAAGAATGGCTTTCCTTAAATGGGAGATAATAAAAATGGTGAATTTTTAAGATAGTATTTTATCTTTTGAAAAGCTTTTTGATAATCACCATCCCAAATAAAAATTTACATCCTTATTCAATAGGTGTGTAAATGGGTAGTAATTATCATCCAATTGAGATATGAATCATCCAATGGATTGGATTTTGCCCTATAAACTACAAAGTTTCTTCAAATTGGTTGGTGGTGACATCTCTATTATGGCTTGTACTTTGGTTGGATCAACTTTTATGCCCATACGATCATAATGAATCCAAGTAATTTGTGTGATGTGTGCCAAAAACACACTTCTTAGGGTTGAGCCTAACTTTGTATTCACATAGTCACTCAAATATCCTCCTCAATACTAATGGATGATTTACCCTAGTCTTTGATTTACCTAGTATGTCATTAACATAGTCTTTAATAATGTCATGCATCATATCATAAAAAATGACAATCATGGCTCTTTGATAAGTGACACTTGCATTCTTAATACCAAATGACATAACTTGATAATACAATGTTCCCCATGAAGTGGTGAATGCTATTTTATGTTGGTCTTCTAGCACGATTATAATTTTATTGTAACCTAAGAATCCATCCATCAGTGAAAGTGTCTCATAACCCATTGTAGCATCGATAATCATGTCAATGTTTGGCAGTGAAAATTCATCCTTAGGGAAAGCCTTATTAATGTCCATGAAATCAATATATATTATGATTCCTTATGGATTTTTATTGACTGGTATTACATTATAAATCCATTGAGACTAGTCGATTATCCTAATACATATCACTTCTAAAAGCTTTTCTAACTCTTTTTTTACTAAGACAACAATGCGAGGATGTATTTTTCTTAACTTTTGTTTCACTCATTTTGGCCTCTAGATGTTTGAAATGCTCATATGGATGTGAATATCCTAGAATAATAACCTCCATCCATGAATGGGATAATTTGACACACTAGTATAAGATTGATGCGATCACACAAATATCGTGTAAACAAGGTTTACCAAAAAACATATTGTATGACAAATTGACATCTAACACATGGAAAAGTGTATCATGGGTCAAGGGCCCAATGATAATTGGTAAGATAATAGTGCCTTGTGATTCTCATTCTTCATTGTCATAGTCTTTGATGGTGATTATTTCTACTTGGAGATCTACTAAGGTGTACCCAAGCAGCTTGATGAGCTTTAGAGACATAATATTTAGACTAGATTTGTTGTCTATGAGGATATTTGTCACTTTGTGCCTCTTTATGTAAACTTTGATATATAATGGATTATTGTGCAGTGGGACAAGGGATGACATATCACTTTATTTGAAGGTTACTAGTTGGTATAGATCTAGATGTCTAGCCAAAGCTTGAAATTTTTTAAGGGATATGTCATTTGGAACTATGGATTGACCAAGGAACTATGTCATAATGTTTTTGTGGATAGTAAACATACAAAATAAATATAAAATGGATATTTATGTTAGCATATTTCAAAATTGTTCCACAATGTCAAATGTATTTTCTAGGATAGTGGTAAATGGCTTGTTCTAAGGTAGAATAGTTGGTTAGATGATGGGTGAAGTGGTAGATGGTTGTGGGATTAGTACGGTAATCTTTGACTATCAAGTTTTGATTGCACAATTGGGATTAGATATAATACTATTGTTTCTATCAAATTATGGTGGAGGGTAACCAAATAGGATAAGTCTCAGTTACCAATGCACTTCTGCATTTTCATAGGCTAATCAAGAGTTATCAGTATAAGGTCATAACATGGGAATCCCTACTTACCAGTTTTCCTATGTGTAGTCCCAGGTCAAGGAAGGATTGCCACAATGGTTTGGTTGATTTGGTATGATTAGAAATGGTCTTATCTAATTGATAATTTATCTTGGATTAATTTAAATGGTTATAATGTGACCACTTGTAATATGGCCTACAACTGAGTTATAGTCATGTATGACTACATGGTAATTTTGTTGGTTATTGCCATCATTCTAACCTTGGTTTTGTCCATTTTTTTGACAGTTTTGGTTTTATTGATTCTATTGGATTGGCCTTGGTTTTTGATATTTTTGTTATTGATGTTAAACTAGATGATATTATTATTTTTGTTTTTTATTGTTATGTTGGGGAAAAGGATTCTGATAAATGCCAAGGCTCTGATTGGAGGTAGAAGCTCCATGATCTAATGTGATCTCTCCATTTTCTAGAATATTTTGAATTACATGTCTAATTTACATACAACACTAAAAATTATGGCCATTAACCCTATGAAAATCATAGATTTGTTTTGGCTTGTACGAGTCTATCATGTCAGCACCCTCATGAATTTGCTCTTTCTAAATAGGCAATTTAATCAAGTTAGTTGTTGTGAGCTTGTGAAATACTAATTCAATGGGATCTCTAAGGTAATTAAAATCATGATTAGTTGGAACGTTTATCCTTAGAGGAGGAGGGTTTTTCAAAGTAATAGGTTGTTGTATTTGTTGCATCAGTTGCACTAGTCTAAGTTATTTCACCTGTTGTGCATGCTATGGCTACTTAAAAGGTTATTAGTTAGGGGTAAGATGGAAAGGAAATGTAGGATAAGCAAATAGTGTTTATACCATTGGGAAATGTCATGAATTTGTTACTCCATTTCATACAACTTTTTTATTATCCTATGCTAGTTGAAATGCTTGCATTTAGATTACATGTTGATTTTGGCCACTATTCTAGTTTTGGTTGTGACCATTGTTCTAATTTGATGAGGTTAGCTTAATGATGCCTTTGTTAATAAGTGATTTTTCAATCACCAAACCTTTTCTAATGATTTATTTAAATGTATGTGCACACTAAAACTCTAGATAATAATATATCTTTTTGTGTAGGTTTTTGGTAAACACAATGGCTAGTTTCTTATTTGGCAAACTATGGGTAAATTGAATTGTAAGGGATCTCCATCATTGTAGATAGCTTTTGAAGCTTTCTCCTAGTTTTTATTTTGATTTTTTCAAGTATACTAATGAAATATCATGATTGAGATTGTATGATAAGTGTTACATAAACTTGTCTAAAAGATCATCAAAATTAGACACTAAATTCTTTGGTAACTTGAGGAACCATTCCATGGATTTTTTGGTTAGACTTCTTGGAAACAACAAGTATATGGCATTTTAGGACATTCGTTATCACATGATAAATAATTCTATCAGATGGGCCTTAGGGTCACCTTTCCCCTTATATTTTTTAAACTTTGGTGTTTCATACCCTATAGGAAATGACATATATAAGTACTCTATTTTGAAAGGGTAAGAACACACATCATCCAACTTGAAATTTTTGACTTGTTTACCAGCTTGGATGATGGCAATTTCATCCTTCATTTGTTATAGCTCTTGTTCAAGGAAACTTTTGGGTACATTGGCCTAAGGTAATGGTTGAGTGGTCACAACTAGATTACTTTGGTTGATGTATGATGGAGGCATTTATTGGGGTAGGTTATATTGGCTAGGAAATGGACTAAGAATATGCATGCATAGGTTAGGGCGGGATTGTTGAAATTACTCATGTTGTGGTGTAATATCTTAGTTTGGATTGGGTATGCAAGCCTGATGTTGGGAATATTGAGGTTGGGATGGTGATATATGACCATACTATGCCTATTGAGGTTGAATAGGGACATGTTGTCAACTAATCAAACTTTATTATTGAGGGGGTACTTTTGAACCAAGACCTTATCTCTGAACTTGTGGTATGTTTTGTATGAATGGCAAATGTTACCTTTAGGTACTTGAGGAACACTAGAACTTCTTGATTATGTGAATCTTGGTTGAGAAGTGGATGCATGTTAGAGATTTTTCATGTATCATTGACCAATATTTAAACATTGTTATCTAGACATCATTTGGTTTTGGATTAGGATGTTAGTTTGTGATTGAAGAGGTATGTTTATTGCTAACTAGAGAGGTAGAACATTGTTTATCCCCTATTAAGGTGGTAGTATGTTTTTCCTCTACTATGTTTGTTAATTGAATGGTACCTATGATTATGTAATATTACTAATCACCTATTACGGAGGAGTAATATTCATCACATTTTTTGTGTCACAGTACCGATTGATGGTTGACTACTTAATCCTTGTTGTTGGGTACTAGAAGAAGCAACTAGTTGAAGATTAGAGGTATTTGGTGGAGGTTAGAATGTAGAAAATCCTACTACCTAAGTTTTAGAACCACCAATGGTTCTATTTAAAGGCATATTTTGTTGTTGACTATGTGTTTGTACATGAACAACACTTCTATCTAAATTAGATGTTTCTTGCGCGTTGTCCACTAAGTTTTGCTCATTATTTTGTATAAAATAAAAATACACTTCCTTGATAGTTGGGGTATTGAATATGTTTTTTAATAAAGTGTTTTTCATAAGTGGGTCTAAACCCTTATTTTCTTGACCTATCAACTCAAATAAAACTCCTATTGAAGGGAGTAATTGAATAAGAGGTGTATTTGACATGGTCGGGTTGCTAAAATTATGTGCTATATTTTGATATTCTTGGTATGTTATCTATATTTGCATGAATTTGTCATCCATAAGGCCTATTTATGTGACAAGCATACACAGATCTAGATATGGAATTAGTACTATGGTATTAGGGACGCTATAAGAGGCATGATCATTATTTGGATTGTAAAATATGTTATAAGTCCCTCTTGGTAGATTTGTAAAATTATCATGCCCTACTTTTATGGATCTATTATGATCATAGGTTGATGGCATCGTCACATAATAGGGTTGTTATTGGAAATTTTAGACAACCATAGGTATACTAGACAAATATTGGGATGTTTATTCTTGATCTTGATCTGTGTAAGGAGGTGTGTTAACCAAATAATTAGCCAAAGTATCTTGACTTTGTTCCCCTATTTGAGTGTTTTATGGTGGATAGGAATCCATCTTTTAAATAATGTCATCTCTATAAGGGTCTTGAACAAATTCATCTTATGTAATAACATTTCCATATCCTAGATTGTACATAGTTTCATTACGTGTATAGTGAGCCATGATTAAATCTATAAAAAATGTTTCATAATAAGAGAGTATTAGAGTTCTAAAAAATTTGAAAATCTATGTCTAAAAATATAAAGGGTTCAAATTTTTCTAACTTGGTCAAGGGTGGAGCTGAATGTCCAAAAATTAAATGCAAAGACTTGGTAAAAATATTATAACATCAAATTTATAATGTCAAAAGTTTTACACAAATAAGGTCAATTAAAATGACCTAAAAATAATATTCCAAAATCTAACATCCAAACGTGTTCCAAATAGGTCTAAACTAGGAAATGGAAATGTTGTTAGGCCTTTTATCCAAATGTGGAGTCAAAAGCTAGGCTCAAATAGGATGTGATAGGACTTTTAGCCAAATGTGGCATTAAAATATAGGCTTGAAACAAAGGATGATGATGATTAATATAACAAACTTGGAATAGTTTTGAAAAGACTAGGCACTTGATTCTAGACATAAACATGATCTGGTTAGTATAAAACACAAAACAAAAGGCACTTTGAAGATGGATTGTTTCTATCAAAAAAATCATAAACAATAAAGTTTATAAATTTGAGTAATAAATTAACCTAAGTTGCGTAATCCAAAATATAAATATCTATGTATCAGCCCCTACATGTCAAGGCTTAAACAAAAATCAATCAATGTTTAGATTTGAACTTATAAAATTTAGTCAAAGACTCAACTAGGGTTTGATGATAATAATATAGGAATTTTTGAATAACATGACTAGTCTTAAATAAAGATCAAACAAATCTCAAATGATTTGTTTCATAAAATGATAATTGAGACATAAGACAAGACAAGTGTTTGAAATAATTTGGGTAGTGTAATGGTGTTATCGCTCCTAAAAAATGTGACAAGGGTTTGTTTTTTCAAGACTTGTTAAGGCATGAAACTTGAATTGATTTGGGTAGAATAACATCACACATTTAAATTAAGTGATACACACAAAATTTTGACACAAATTTTCTAAGCTAAATCAAAGTGTCAAATGGATTGCATAATTCCCCCTCAAATAATGGAGTAATGTTGGGCACAAGACTCATTCATGACATGGTTTAAACAAAACAATTTTTAGATCTAACACACCAAGAAATAAAGAATAAATGACAAAAATACAACTATGTATATCATCCTAAATCCTATCAAGGTGTGGAAAAGTTGGGTTGACTAAAACCTACAAGTTATGACTATCTAGATTGATTCCATGTGTACAAACTTTCATGTTTGTACATAAGAAAAGTAGCATGTCAATTGGATCCAATCAATCAGCTTGTGAAAAGTTATTTTATTTTTCAAAACCAATACATCTATCAATTTCTTAATTTAGTATGATGTCCTGATGGATCATACATTTTAGGTTGGCTTGGCACTAATAGAGATGGCTTAACTACTCAAACCACCATCCCAGTGGGGCAATCCTAATTTGTATACCCCGCCTCCCTCCCCACACCCCCTCATGGAGAGGGGTTGAAACACTACTAAGAAATGAAGCCCCTAATCAATTCTTCTCTAAATAACTCATGAGAGGTAATGACACCCCCTTCACCATCCAAAATTCATGAAAACAAAAGATGAGTAGAAAGACTTTAGGGTTTCTTTTAGATCACCCAATGCAATGCAAGTTTGGGGAGATCTTAGGTGAATTTATTTAAATGCCTTGGACTAGGCACTAAAATGAAATATAAAGGTACTTTTGATCCCACAAGTTTCCTATAGGGGATGGGGGGAGAGCATACATGTGTTATCTTTTTTATGAGATAAATAAACAATAAATAGTTTGCAAATAATTGCATGTGAAGTTTGATTTTTAAGCAACAAGTTGAATGTGATATTTTTCATTACTAGGCCCCTTGGCTTAAGTGTAAAAATAGAAAAAATGCACAAAACCAAACGAAGCAAAAACATCTAGGGTAATTTTAAGCCATAAAGTAGAAGGTTCAAGACTTAGCCTAGGTTCATGTTTAAACACCAATTTTAAATGTTCAAGATTTTAATTATTTGTTTTAAACACCAAAAAATGAAGTGTTTGTAAACATTAGCAATCCTAGTCCATTTTAAACACCAACATCTAAATGTGCAATATATAACATGTTAATTTTAGGACCCAAATTAAAATGTGTAAGATTCAATGAGATACTTTTTAGATGCCTAAAATGAAGTGTTATTTAGTCAAAAAAAGAAACATGGTATTCTAATCAATCCTTGAACCTATAATTACTAAATACTAATGCTTTTATTTGAATAATTTTTAGTTATGATCAAATGATCTTTGAAAAATGTTCTCTTAGGTTCACTCTATGTTTTACATAGTATAGTGGTGTTGCTTCATGGAGGGATTTACATCAATCTATTTAAATTAGTGATGATTTGATCCTATCTGTAAAAACACATAAAACAAAAAATATTTTTTTCTTCACAAGGAAAATGGTTAGCAATATAAGCCTAAATCTAAGAAATAATACCAAATTTTATAGTGAAATGGTCATCATAACAACATCTATCCCCTTACAAAAATAACAACTATAGTAAATAGAAGAGAAATTAAAAAATACCATTTCTTACCATGTCTTATTTCTACACAAAAAGAATTGACATTGATCTATGAGAATCAATGCTGATCAATGAAATAATAAACATTGATTCACTATCAAAATTGAGTGTAATTAAAAAATAGAGTATGGAAAATCAAATAAAAAACTCTAATTCTTAAGGAATTCAAGCATTCTTATGAAAATTTAGAAGTTATATTCTAATCTTCTTGGTACGTGGGATGTTTTGGGTCCCATTGGGCATGCCATTTGTGATCAAATAATCCAATCTAGGTAGTTAGATCATATGTTAGCTTCAAAATGAAATCAATGAAATCAACTCAAAATGAAAGAAATAACACACTAACAGGCATAACACTAACTTGCCTAGATCAAAGGGAGGAGCATGGTGAAGAAACGCAAATGACCAAAGCACAACTAAAATTCAAGAAAACATACCTTTCTTACCTTCCTTGAATGCTCTAAGAGACTTTGTCATTTGGCTTGCTTAGATTGTGCTCAAAAGGTCTTTATCAATGGGGATTTTCTATCTCCATCTCTTCTTAGCATGATGTTCATGGTTTTCGATTTGATATGAATTGAAAGTGGCTTGTCTTGGCTCAATTTTGGCATTATAACACTATGCATTTGCTTCATGAATCAAATCCTTTGTTATAACATTACTCTATCCAAGATCTCTAACTGAAGAGCACTAGGCTTGCTTTTATATTATTTGAAATCAAATTGGAATGAGTTAAATCCTAACCTTGGTTGGCTTTGTTAACCTTATTAGGGTTAAAAGGTGTCAAATGGTCATGATTAGCATGGGATAAGAATGGGTGATATATTTTCCAAAATGAAAACTCATAAAAGCTAATGATGAAAACCTAGGATATTTATTAATTTTTGAATTTCCCTTTTTGACAATTCATGTAATTACTCATGAATGAATTCATTAGAATTTTCATGTTAATTAATCTCTTTTAGTCATTTGAAAATTTATTCAAGATTTGATTGATTTCAGCATTTGGTCTATTTAATTGATTTAATTACATGTAATGAAGCCAAATTTGAGATGTTTAAAAATTATCTAGGCTAGATGTTCAATGATTGGTAAGAATTGGTATAAATCCAGGTAAAAATCCATTGGTGGCTAATTTTAAATGTCTACATCTTGATCCTTACTAATAAAACCCTGATTCATTCCATCAAGATCAGATCTAAATATAGGGTTTGGAATCAAAGGAGTATTTTCAAAAGAGACTCAAAGATCTGTAAAACCTGTAATGTCCTAAATCACTCCTTGAAAGAATTTCCTCTCTTAAAGAGGCCTTACCATTCCCCCAATCCCCATTGGGTGAAAAAATCTCGTTCTTTCAACCTTTCCCCTTGCCCTACCCAAGCTCCCCTTCCTTCTCTTGTTCCTTTGAGCCTAGTTGAGAGGTTTTATGTTGTAGCCTTTATTATGGACTCACTTCCCCTAAATATTTATATCCATATATGGACTACCCCTTATAATCTTTCTCATTATTTGATCCATTATGTTGTTATTATTTCTAAGGTGATTTTCCCCTCTTATCCATTCATGGAGATGGTTCCACCAACCTTCCCCCCTTTAAAAGTTATTTTGGTTGAAGAAAATTTTGTTTCCCTCATTAAAAATCCAATTTCTTCTTAGTTTCAAAAGGAAGCCTACATAGATATTCGTGAAGCTTTGAATTCACTCATATATTTTAAATATTTAATTTCTAGTGAGGATCCAATTTTACAAGAAGTTTTGCCTAAAAAATATCTGATAACTCTAGCTAGTAATGAAGGGATGCATAAGTCCTTTTCACTTATCCCTGGTCAATGTTATTCATTAGGAAAGAAAGATAATAGTGATAAAAATAAGGAAAAGGTAGAGGAGTAATGGATGAAGGTACAACCAAAAAAGGGTAGGAAAAAAGCAAAAGTAGGAGAAAAATCAAAATCTACTAGTAGACTGACTAATCAGAATGCCATAAAATCTAAAACATACAAACAAGTTGAAAATGGTACCTAGATGACCCTCCAAAAAATCTTGAGCACTAAGAAATGAAGATTATATCTTAGAATATAATGGTTTTAAATAACCCTATGAGATAGAGATTGGTAAGAAACAATGTCTTTAAGCACAAACCTAATATTTTAATCCTCCAAGAAACCAAGATATTTAAGGATAAAATTTTGAAGAATAAATATAATAGTTGGGATAAAGATTTAAGTTGTACTAGAATCTCTATAAGTACTTCTGGTGGAATGATATTTTTCTAGGAACCCTTAGTCCTAGAGGGGATGATTCTATTAAAAGATGACTTGCATATAACTATTTTTTTCAAATTTACTCAAAATAAAGTGGAGTGGGTCCTTAAAAACATATATGCACCTAACACTAAAAATGACAAGAAAAAACTTTGGATGGGCCTAATTGAGATTAGGAAATGTTTTAAAGACATGAACTAGATGGTGGCAAGTGATTTTAATTCTCCTTTATCCCCAATGGAAAAAAGGGGGAATCTATTCATTCAATGACATCATGATGAATTTTAGTGACTTTATTGTATAGGTTAGTCTCATCAATGTGGACTTGAAAGTCCCTTTACCTAGTCAAATAGGATAATGGGATAAAAAAAATTAAGTTCACTTGGATAGGTTATTGGTCTCAATGACTTGGGATATACAATTTAGTATTTCTTTATCGTCCCTTCCCATGGTTGGCTCTGACCACAACCCCCTGATTTTCACTGAAGATAATATGAATAAAACTAAGAGCATTATGTTCAAATTTGAAAAAAAGTGGTTATCCAATTTGACCTTGCTTGAATCATTGAAGGAGTGGTGGAAGTTTATAGTGTAAGGATTAGCTATGTTCATCTTAGCTATTAAACATAAATATATAAATTAAAAACTTAATATCTAGAACAAAAGAGTTTTTAGGAATATTTTCACCCAAAAGATTAAAATAGAGGAAGAGTTATGTAGAATTGAGGAGGAAATTAATGCTTTTAGTGCCACTCTTTCCTCTCAAGCTAAAGAAAGGGAACTCTTAAGTTTATTTCACAATCTGGAAGCCAATGAAGAAATAATCTGGCATCAAAAATATAGAAAAAAATTGGTTTAAGGAAGGTGATAAGAACATAAAGTACTTCCATCTCTTAGCTTCAATAAATCATCATCACAAATTAATATCATAAATCAAGGGAGAAGATGGGGTTCTATATAAATATGAAAAATACATAAAAACTAAAAATTGTTAATTTCTATAGGAATTTTTTGGCTCTGACCCCCTACTAGTATTTCCAACTTGAAGAATAGTTCTAAATATTATGCAGGGGGTTATATTCAAAGAATACAATGCTTAAATTATTTCCCTACCCTCTAATGAAGACATTAAATCCATATTTTTATCTTTGGAAGGAAACAAAGCCCCGAGCCTGAATAGATTCCCCCCTTTTTCTTCCATGTTTTTGGGATATCATACAGAATAAAGTTTGTCTAATGGTCACTAAATTCTTCAAATCTGGTAATAATGCTTAAGGAATTTTAAAATACTTTTTTTTTCTTAATTATAGCAAATTAGTTGAAGGATATCAGACCTAACAACCTTTATTTCACTTTTTATACAATATGCACAAAAGGTCTAGCTTTAAGACTCCAAATGCTTCTTAAAAATTTGATAGTAGAAAAACAAGGGGCATTTATTTTTGGTAGATATATATTAGATGGTATTATCATTTCTCATGAAAATATACATTTAGTTTCCAAATATTTTAAACAAGGAATGTGCTTAAACTTGACATGAACAAAGATTATGATAGGGTTTCATGGCTTTTCCTTGATAAAGTCCTACAAAATTTTAGGTTTAATTAGGTAGTTAGGAATCTGATCACTTCCTTTATCTCCCCCCCCCCCATGTTTGCAATCATCATTAATTGGGTTCCCAAAGTTTTTTTCCTATGAGTAGAGGTCTACACCAAGGAGATCCCCTATCTCTAGATCTATTCATTTTGATGGCCAAAAATTTAAGTAGAATCATCAAAACATCCTATTATTATAGAATGTGTAAGGGAATTAAAACAACTCCCAAGAATATACTAGTAACCCATAAATAATTTTTAGATGATACTCTGATGATGGGAGAATCCTTAGTGTCAAAATCAAAATGTTTTAGGAAAATCCTTGAAATCTATGAGGTAGTGTCGAATCAATGTGTTAATTTCCTTAAAAGTTCTTTGTTTTTCATCAATACTCCAAAAACTTTATAGGGTAAGATATCTAGGATCCTCAAGTGTGTAATAAATAATCTTCCTTATTCCTATCTAGGCATCTCTCTTTTTGAAGGCAATATGAAATCAAAATTTAGGAACCTTATTATTGATAGGATTCAAAAGAAATTGGCTAGATAGAAAGGGAATCTACTCTCCCAGAATGGAGAATTAGAATTACTTATGATTTACTTGCATATTATACCAATTTATTTTATGTCCCTATTTTCTATTCCAAGAAAAGTGGTGGACCAACTAGAGTAATTACAAAATAAATTCTTCTAGAGGGGGATAAAAGACATATTTATATTTCCACTTATCTCTTAGAAAAAAGCTTGTTTACCTATAGGAAATGAGGGCTTGGGCCTTAGGAGGGTGATTAATATGAATCAATCTCTGCTATCTAAACAAAGATAGAGGGTGATAAAGGAAGATAATCAATGGATGAGGATTATTAAATACAAGTATTTGACTTCTAGGGAAGGTTTCTATTTTCTTGCTGAAGAAGGACCTATCAATGGCTCAACCTTTTGGAAAGCTTTGAGTAAAGGAAAGGATATTATTAAGGGAGGTATAAAATGGAAAATAGGTAGATCTAATAGAGATGATTTTCTAGATGATCTATAGATCAACCATTTCTTGCTTGGAACCTCTCAAGCTACAATGGGATTCGGTGGTCACTTTAAGGAGGTAATAGGTCACAAAGTGTGCGATTACTGGTGGGATGTTGAAGGTAGTAAAAGGTGGAATTTATTTTATAAGAAAGACTTAAACTAAAAAGAAACACTTTTTTTAAAGAGTTAATAACCAAATTTAGAATATTCACATCAATAAATTTCCCAAAGATGATGACCTTATATGGATGGTCAATCTTAGTAGTCTGTTCTTAGTTAAATATAGTTATCTATCTTTATGGGATGAAGAATATTTAGAGGAAAATTGGAATTTATTATGGATAAAAAAATTGATCCCCAAAATTAATATTTTTTGTTGGTTGGTTGCCCAAAATAAAATCTAACAGTGGACAACTTAATGAAAAGGGGGCTTTCAATTCCTAACAGGTGTGTTCTTTTCAAAAATGAGGTTGAATCTTCTGAACATATTTATCCCTTCATCACTTCTAGTTTTTAATCATTTTTCAATACGTATAATTCCTCTTGGGCTTTTCTAGAATCCATATGGGATTTGATATATCAATGGGAAGCAACTTGGGACTATCCCCCTTTGAAAATTTGGTGGAACTTAGCTCTCCCTCATATTTTTTGGGGAATCTAGAAATCCATAAATTTTTCCATCTTTTATAATGTGAATCTCATCCCCATTACCAATTTCAAGAAAATAATGGATTATATCAAGGAGAATTGGTTAACTTATGCTTTTTATTTTGGTGAATCCCCTACCCTTCACTTTTTTCAAATATTACTTTTATTGAATATTTTGATTTGTTCTCAATCCCAAAAGTAGAGCATTAATTGAATGAATATAAAGTGGATTCACCCTTCAATTCTATGGTACAAGCTAAATTTTGATAGAGTGGTGAAATGGAATCCTAGACCCAAAGGGAGTGGAGGAGATATCTAAGATTCTAATGGTAACCTTTTAGTGGCATATGAAGGCCCTTTAGGGATTTAAACTAACCATTTGGTATAAGTTGTGGTTTTTTGGTGGGGGGTTGAGCTTGCAGCTAAGATGGGGTTGGAAAACCTATAGGTGGAAGGAGATTCATTGAATATTATTAACTATCTAAAAGGCACCTCCCAATATTCCTAGATGATTTTCATCATAATGGAGGATGTAAAATATCTTATAACATCATTCATATGTCTGACAAGATGGTGAAATAAGAGTGTTGACAAGATGATGAACTTAGGGGTCACATGTGGCTCTCTCATATATTGAAAAGGTGATGCGGACTTCCCCACTGATGTCATGACTATAATTCATTACAATAAAGGTCATTCTAATGTGTGATATCATGATTATCATCATCGATAAATATAATTAGCATGGGAGTAGTAGTTTTAGCACGTGTATCAAAATCATGATGTGATCACACTTTAAGGCCATATATAAGTAGAGATATTTGATTTTAATTGAAATTATTATAACAAAAAAGGCCAATTAAGGGATTTTTAGATTTGATAGCTAGTTATTTTTCTCAAAAACATTATAGAGAACACAAAAATATTAACATGGGTGGTGGTCATGATATGGTTGCACCCATTTCCTACATAGAGGTCAAAGAAGATCCCTATGTATAGAGAAAAATGGTGAAGGGAGGCCTAGAAAACTTCATGGAAAGGATAGTCATCCATGACATGGTAATTTCTCATGACATTGTCAGAAGATGGATGGAAAGGTAAGTTAGAACATATGGTTTAAAAATCACTATAACTTGAAGAAATAATCAAAGAAATCATAAGTATGGAATGAAATGATGTTAAATATTTTAAAGCCAAGAAAATGAAAGAGGAACATTTTAGCATTTTCTATAGTTATAAAATGAAAAAACCTAAGTCTTCAAATTAGAAAGGGTTCCTCAAGGTTAACCTACCAAGAAACTGGTTAGATGTCTATTTATAGGTCATGAAATATATAACCCATGAGGGGAAGCATATTATTATTTTTTACCATCATTTCCTCCTCAATCACTTCAGAGGCCATCACAGCTAGCATTCCCTTCTTCCTATTGAAGTCCCTTGAAGTCCATATTACTAATTTCAAGAGTAACTCTTCAACATACATAATACATTAGGGTCTCATTTTATAAATCATCAAAAGCGGGGAACCTCTCTAGAGAAAAGTAGTCCTAGAGGTGATACAAATTCATAGTGATCAAAAGGATTCTGATAGGGCTAGTGAGGATTTTTTGGAACTTGAAGAAGGGAAGAATGAAAGGTTTGGTGAAAAAAATTCCTTGAGGGACTTCCATCTTGGAGATAGCCAGCAGGGTGTTCTTTTCTATGTTAAACCTATTTATAGAATGGGTTGTTTTTATTTCAACTTTAATCTAACTGATGAAAATAGAATAATCCATGCAAAATTTGGAGATTAAGGTAGATTTTCAAAGGATTCTAATCTTGGAAATTTATGATGAGTTTGACAAGCTAAAGGCTTTGTTGTCACCAAATGATTTTTATATGGGGAAGGGTGACAATTAAAAGGAGGAAGAAGAGAATGTTGGTCAGTCACCACATCATAAAAAGAATAGTCAGAGTAGAGGAGGAGAAGAAGAAAGGAGGTATATAGGCTAGGGAAAGGTAAAAACTAGATTCATGATGTATAAGAGGAAAAGGGAAGACATATAACCCTTACAATGTATCAATAATCACACCAGAGGAAGGGATAAGCACAATGAAAATATTAGGACCAAAAAATTGATTCTCTACTTAGATTCTAAGGACTTAGATCAGTAATTCCATGGTATCTATTTTATTATTGTATTTTAGTAGGTTTTTTGGCATCGGTTTGATAATGGATTGTGGTTATTGCTAGTTTTGAGTCTTAGTACTCTATTTTAGATTCTATTATATTGTTCTTATTTGTCTATCTTTTATGATCTCTTTTCCACTAGGCATGAGATCCTTAACCCATGTATTAATCCTATCTAATAAAAAATATTCATAAAGTTGTTGGTTATTGGACTAGAGACTGTTCATTATGCCAACCTTCCTTGCCTTCCGCTTCCACTCCTCCTATGAGTACACCTATCAAGTCTACTCATAAGCATATCTATTTCTTCCATGGCAAAGCTAATAATTCATATGCAAATTATCATAAGCTATGAAAATATATCAACACCTTGTGTCCCACCACTCCTCAGCCCACAAATAAGGCTATACCTCCCCTAAAAGTATTACTTGAATATATTCCCAAATATAGAGAGGTATGTTTTCTCTGGTACCAATGTGTTATAAAACACATTGATCATTTTCACATCCTTTAGTATTATCTCAAGGATCACATCATAACCATTCATATGCATTCTACCCTTCCTCCCATAGATCACTCTTGAAAGAAGGCTCCCCCTTATTTCCCCATGGCTCCACCACCTGTGTTAATCTCTCCTACCATTTTTCCACCCATGATTCCCTTACCCATTGATCCTCATTCACATGTAGCCCATTCTCCATCAGTTTCCCCTTCATCCCCCATATAATCCACTCCTATTCACTTTATTAAACATACCTTACATGATATCCCTCATCATCATGATCCTTTAAGTGTTCCTACATTTTATGTCAAAGAGATTTGATGCAAAGTATTTTCTCAACTTTCCCTGAACATTGATGAGACTTTGGTTGTAGTTCACATTCAACTTCATAAAGACTTATAAGATGTTATGTATAATGTGTGTGGACAAATATATTATTCTTATGAACACAAGCATGTTTTTTATTTCATTTGTTTCTTCATTTTTATTGGACATGTGCTCCAACTTTACATTTATCTATTTTACATCATTTGACATTATGTCAAATTATTATCTATCTTACATGGTAACTTTAGTTTTGCATGACATATTGCTTATTATGATTACATAATTTTTCTTCATGAATTCCTTTTTCCATGGTTATCTTGTTCTTTATTATGTGTGTTTGCTATCTTATCTATATAAACATAGATAATTATCATTGTGGCTTAGTTATACACACCTTATTCCCTTTAGTCATTTCTCATTTACCATGTGATCGATTTGAAAACAATTCATCTCATTACAATATCCTTTTACCATTCCACCTAAGATATCCCCTTATTCCCATTTATTACCTATCACAAACTAAGCATACATATGTTTGAGACTTGAGATAACATCCTGGCTCATAGTTAAGCCTAATGTCCTAGTCTATCATATCTTTAGATACTTATATTCATATAGCCTAAGCCTAAAGCTCATTCGTTTGTATCACTTCATCCCTCATGATTGGTAATTCCAAGTATATATAGAGGAGGAATATTAAAATCCATAAACATTCAAAAGATAAATCTTTTAACAAAAGGAAATGATCTAAAAGGCAACATTCAAAATTTTCAAAATTCAAATCACACTAAAAGACATGATTTTAAGCACATCTCATTTTTCTAATAGAATATCAAACTCCATAGTTGGCCTCATGATAAATTTGATGTCAAATGGGGTGTAGTAAGTTAGTAGATTAAAAAAGAAAAATAAATAAATAAAAATACTTTTAGTGCTACTTACTTTCTCATGCAATTACCCAATCTTCACAATAGATTGATGGCTTTGTAAGGGGTCTTGAAGAATGGGGAACACATCATTGGAAGGTAGGTCCATTTTAATTTTCTTCTCTAAAACTACCAACATGAGTTGATCATAATACCACACTTATTTTCCTACATAACTCTATGCCTATAGTGAACGGGTATCCTTTGTATATTGATGGCCACTAATCACTTAGTGTTTTATCATGTCTTTAGTGTGCCTCATGTCTCCTAAGGTCTTATCATAAGACACTTATTTTTTGATTCATACATTACCTACTTTACTCCCTACAATCCTAATATTTACCCTTTAAAAATATTGTTTTCTTCACTGATCACTCCCCCTAGGGATTCCATTTATGAGTTGCAATGTAAGACCTTGGAAAGGACTAGGCCTTCGTTGAAAATTACCAAATTTTCAAATTACCATTCCAAACATCCCATTTTACCATATTTTCACATTTTTTCCACCTCATTGGTGTTCCCTTTATGAGTTGCAGTGTAAGACCATGGATAGGACCTGGCCTTCTTCACAAAAATTTACAATACCCAAGTCACAATGAAATTACATGTGTCAAATATGAGATAAGATATGATTGATTATGAGTTACACTATATTTACATGATTCCCATATTTATTTAGTATGTCTTATGATTACTTAATTAATATTTTACTTTTATCTTCTTATTTTTTGATTGCATGTAAGAATTCAACCATTTTTCTGAAGTCTTTCATACTTCCCAACTTGAATTAGTGTGAATAACTTAAGACCATTTTACCAATTTTGTTTCTATTTTATACTTCCCAACATGATTTAGTATGATTGATTGACTTAATTGATTTTTTATTATACCATTGGTCTATCATGTGCTTTCCATATTATTACATTATTTTAATACTTTTGAACA
This sequence comes from Torreya grandis, assembly GCA_037957365.1. Taxonomy (NCBI): domain Eukaryota; kingdom Viridiplantae; phylum Streptophyta; class Pinopsida; order Cupressales; family Taxaceae; genus Torreya; species Torreya grandis. Next base: position 2,276,475 of record JARHVA010000373.1, on the reverse strand, counting down.
TGATTTAGTGTGATTTTACCTATTTTAATTTGGTGCCAATATTTTTCATGGTTTAAAACATTTCTCCCTCTTGTTTACCACTTTTTAGTTTATTATAATTAGTCATATTTTGTTATTACACATTTATCATTATGACATAGTGTACAATGCATTTGTTTTTGATTAATTATACTTTTCCAAGTCTTTTTTATTTATTTCTTTTTAACCATGCATGTGTACTACATAATGTTAGAAAAGAAAACACTCCACATATATTTATTATAGCATATACAAAAAAATAAAAATACATTTTCTAGAAAGAAACATATCCATGCATCAACAACCAAAACCAAAATATAATTCATAAGATCAACATCCAACTATTAAAATAATTTACCTCTATATATCATGTGTTTTTCTATAAAATATAAAAGCAAATCACTCTAGCTCTATGTTTAGGCTCCATCATGCCTATCTCATGGCCTAGCGATGCTACCCATAGATGCACTAGACTATCCCATCTAAATGGTGCACTATAATGAGGCTATCCATGGTCTTGACCTTGCTACCTATCCTTGTAAATTGGCCACATGGGCCTATACTTGTCCCAGTTAGATCATGATAGCCATGTGTGCATCTCTCTCTTGAGCTAAGGTCTTCCAATCATATACCTCTCCTATTCCTACCTATTTCAATGATTTTAATCCTTTTATTTATGTCTATATCTACCTCATGACCTCTCCCACCAGTCTAAACTAGCTTTCTTAAGTTAGGGAAGATAGTACCATAGGATCATCTAGTGTGGTGAGGTTATATGGTACCATTACTCCATCCAAAATTTCATGGTATGCTACCATGACTAGGGATCCTCATTTAATCTCCTCAGCCATAGGATATAAAAATTTCAAAAAAAAAGATATTATATCACATATACATCTCAAAAAATATCTATCTACCATTATATACAACTAGTATTCAATTTCAAAGACTAACAAATCCAACATTTCTTACCTATCCTAGTGTTACCAACCATGGTATTTCCATTAGCCTGACCCCTGAGTACCTCATATATGGAATATCTCCCAATCAAAGTAAATCTTGGAGTCACCATCTATGCATATTTCATGCCTCTTATTAGTAGTGCCACTATCAACCAACTCTAACCTAGGTTGACTGCTAGGTCATCCTATATTAATACCCTTTATGCTTGATCCTACCATTGGCATATTCATTAGTGGTGTGCTTGAGGTGATCAATACCATTACTATTATGGTACCTGCTATAGTACCTATTACATCCATGTAGGCACATCCATTCCCTCTCCTTATTTGACTATCAACTATCATGATTGGCCAATTCTTGGTCTCACATGCCATAGTCTGATCTTTGGTCTCTCAACTAGCATTCCTCCCCCTCCTAACTCCCTCATCTCTCTCACATGTCATGCCCAAAATGTGGGAACTATTATAATAGCCATTAGGTTTGGGAGTCTAAACTAACCTAGTAATCATGCTACTAGCTACATCTCTACCCAATAGGTATAGTGGAATGTGATCTTCTCTAGTGTCAACCCTACTGCCATAATCACCTAACTCAGCCAAATCATAACAATATGTGCATACAGATACCACATGATCTCTCATTGTATGAATATATATAGTGATGGAACATGGATCACAACCTACTATACCTAGTCCTATCTCCATCTAGTAGCTTGAGGTAACCTATCATCGACCACATGGGGAAACCCAAATGGTTAATACATTAAGAACCTCTCATATATCCATGTGCTCAATAATACCATTGGTCCCATCATCTTTTACCCTCTATATAACATCCCATAGATATCATGCATGAGATGGACCCATATGGTAGACTCAAAATTATAAATCACTCCTTGATACAACATGGCCTAAAATAAGGCTATCACATACAATGGTACCCTACCATCTAACTTGTGACATAGTATTCATATTATCACAAGTCCTACTATAGCCTTCTAGATAACCATAATATGTGTAATATAAACATAAAATAAGCTCACCCTCAGCCCTGAATAGACCCTCTCTGATCTTGTCACCCACTTGGCTAGTGCTTATCTCTCCTCTAAATCATTCAGTGACCTTGTCATCACTATTTTCCCTCTTATAGGTAGTCCAAAAAATACATGGACAACCTTTAGTGTGATAATTACCTCTATGGTATTCCCATCCACCACCCATCAAAAAGTGTTGATCAATTATTCCCATGATCTAAAGAACATGATAACAAGATTATTACTTATTGGGATGTGTCTCATATCCATGATGCCTCCCAAACCCACTACTACCAATCTCACTCTATCTTCATCTCTTAATCACTCCAACAAACTAGGTAACCATAAGGCATCAATTAATAACCATAATTTATGGATACTCTACACAATATAAAATAACAAAGGATGTATTAGATCACCATGTCATTTATAACCATAAACATTCTTATAAAATTCACAAAAATAAGCTAGTTTGCTTCAAATTTTAACCATATTTGGCTTAACAGTACAAAGTCAACCACTTAATACTAAGTCAACCCCCTTTCAATTCCCAACCATCTAACTTAGCCACTTAATACTAAGTCTGCCAACTAATTTTACCTTTTCTTCTACCAACTGGGTCAACTTGTTCGTCTTTGTTCTTTCACAAACACAACCTTTAATCCTAAATTGCCATCAATACCTTGGGAATTTATTGGCCTGATTCTTTTCAAACTCAACCCCATTTCATCTTTAGTGCCCTAAAAAATTTCCTAGGGTTCATTATAGTATTTATAATTTACCTAATCATCCAATTTCTATAAATCATTCAATTCTAAATAAAAATAATCAAAACTTTGAAATTTTTAGTTGCTAAAGTGCGTTACACCTATTGTGTCCATTATGCATCCTTCCATCTTAGTTGTCATCTCCCTACCATCCTCACTCTCTATATATCTTAATCTATCTATCAAAGATCTTTATTATTCTCAAAATAGTAGATAATGATAATATTATTTTTCACTCTATTTATATTCATTATTTTAAAAATTATTTACCTTTCAAATATTTACCATCAGATTTCTTATTTTGCTCATATCCTTGTCTCTAGTAACTCTTCTTCCAAACCATAAATTTTTTTGGAATCATAACATTGAAAATATTCTTTTCCACTATTATATGCCTATATTACAAAAAAATTGATTATACGTTCTTTTTTTCTAATCTCTATAGGTTTGCCTATTGTTTTTCATATTGGACACCTTTAAATTTTTCACATCTCCTTATTTATCTACAACACTAAGGTAAGTAAAGGTATGTGTTTTTTAATTCTATCTTTTCATTTATCTTATTTTCTCCTTAATGCACTTTATTTAGATTTAGCATTATGTGTCTCTATGTTCTTTTCTTGAGTCACCATCCCATGTTACACCTGTGTGACACGTGATGAGATTTGAGTGGGACATATGTATACACATAATATTTTCAAAATTTTATCATATATTGATGCTTTATATCTTATAAGAACCCATCAAGCCTTAATCTCTTTGAGTGCACACCTTAAGGGGTGCACCAGGAAAGGCGTGGTCATGTTGGTGTAGGCCTTTTTCCCACTAGGTTTTGGCTACATAGTTTTATTATCCTACTTAGGGATCTAGAGGTCACTTGGGTAACTTGAGAAGATTAGTACCATATTCACTAGAATGTGTGGTATCTTTCTCTCTCTAACCTATATATACATCTCTCTCCTTTATATTCTTCATTTAGCATGATATAAAGTATTTTACTGGTTCTTATTCCTTTTTCAATATTCCTCTATGCATTAGTAGCTTCATTATGATTTTCACTTGCTTGACTCATGAGATCACTTCATCATATGCAATATGTTGATCTGATGATCCTACATGCAACTCTTTTATTCTATTAGAGTGTCAATCCATGTTCATGATTGTCTGGTTGGATGGTTATTTTCTATTATTTTATGAAATTATAAGATTTGTTAATATCTCATAGAAATTATTGAGATATTTTAGATTTGAAAGTTTTTTTGAGGAGAACTTATCTTATTGGATCTATTGATTCTTTCTAAGTTAAACATATTAGATTTATACAAATCTGATTGGAAAAAAAAGAGAAGATGCATCATTCTTTTTATTTTTATACCTTATAATATTATTAAAGGCACTTCAGATCTATCCATTTTTATTTGGAGCTTTGTGTTGGTAGGTGTTGGAGTTTTCTATTTTTGCTTGTCTTAGATTTGTAGTGGTTGGGCATTGGAAGAGTAGATTCGTGCCTTGCAAACTAAGAATAATTAATATCTAGCTTTGGCATCATCTATTTCTTTAGATATATTATTTTTAGCTTGATAGATAAATGTTTTTTCTATAAAATGAGGTGTTGGATCTACTACAAGAGAAGTGTTAATGAGTTGCAGAGGTGAAGTGTAGAAGTGAGGTGTTAAAGGAGGAGAGATCTGCATTAAACCAACTTTCCCTTTACATTAGAATCATTTCCCTTTACATTGGTACTTCATATTTTCTGCTAAGAGGATCATCCTATGTGATCTTTATTTTTTTAATTGAATCTTGGCATCATATATCTACACGTGATGCTAACTTACTATTGTTACTTGTGGCATTAAACTTCTAAGCTGGCATTCCTTTTGAAAGCCTAAAGATCTGACTTTGGATTTGGAAATTGTTTGTTTTACTTATGTGCTATCAATACTCATCTTCTAAAGGTATACCAATCACTTTGGGCCTACATTCAATAAATTGGCACTAGACATTACTTTTTTTGTCTTTTCACTAGTGAGAGAGGGTGTTAGAAGTAGATAAAATAGTGTTAAAATCCATTAGAATGTATTAATCTAATTTTGGTGCTAGAGTTTTAGTGCGTAAGGCTCTTATCAACACCTTATATGTTGAATTCTACTCCCCAATACTTTTTATACTTGGTTTTTAGATCTTAGAGCCTAGTGGCATTGATTTTTACCTTGGTGTTGGACAAGAGGATGTTAGCATTGTCTTTTTGCTTGTTGCTCCTACATGGAAGGATTGAGGCATTGAAGGAGGTTAGATTTGCATTAGAAAAAACTCCTAGAACCCCTCTCTACCAAAGAAAATTGTAACGCACTAATTTACTTCTTTTTTCATAGTTGTAAATTCATTTTTTCCCTTACTATCTATAATTTTTGCTTAAAGAGGAAGTCAAACTTATTTACACACATGTCGAGGTAACCAAGAAAACTTTTTCCATTTCCATTAAATTTTTTTAAGTCCATAGAGAAATTATAGTTCCAATGAGTGGTTTTAATATATATTTTACCTTGCCCAAGGGTACATTTTTTAAGTTTCAAGTGCAAGTTTTTGTCAATAGGCATATTTACAAGAAATTGTATTGTTAATATCTTGCAAATGATAACTATAAATTGAGTGGTCTTTTAAAAAAGTATTTATTTTATTATTTATCATGCATTGGGAAAATTTTCCTTGTAAAATTCACTACTTTATAAAGTGTCAAAATTTAGGGGGCTCTCTACTTATTATCTCAAGGGTTTGTTATGGGCCCTACATTCTCTCTTACACACATTCAATTTTTTATAACTATTACTTGTGCCCATTTAGTGACTACTTGCACAAATTTTTATTGTATTGTTGGATGCATTATCAATAGATCCTATTGTCTATTTTAGAGTTGATTGTCACTTCTGTATTAATTTCTCTCACTTGATTGGACTCATTTCTTGCATAGTTCAAAGTCCATCTCTAGATCATGCAATATTACTCCAAATGAGGAGAGTTGTTTCATCTCCAGTGATCCTTCTTTGGAATGATAACTATGATTTATAGTGTGCTTATATGGAACACTTATTCACTCATAAGAATCATATTACATTCCTATATGGACAAATTCTTATACCCACTAATCCTATTCGGTTTAATAAGTGGGATAATACTTGTCACAAGGTTTTTGACACTATATTACTACATGTTTCCATGAATCTATATTTCCATGTGGAACATTCATAGTGTTCATACACTATTTGGATCATCATGCAGTCTCTTTTCAGATATCCAGCTAAGACTTACCTCACACTTCCTCCACTTCATATCATCTCTTCAGATATAATTATACCCTTTCCTCTTGTTTTTGTTTCCTATGATGACATATCCATGGTGGATAATGCTCTTCCTTCTATCAAGCCTCCACTATAGGATGAGATTATGCCAGACCTTAGTTATCTTATTGTAAATTCTACTTCTATTCTTATGTTGATTATTTCTCTTCTAGAGCCTTCATAGTCTTACAATTTAGAGGAGTCCACTATTTATTGTATGAGTACACCTATTATGAGTATCGACAACTCATCTCTTTTTTTGGACTTTATTTATTTATTTAGTGAGTCATTCTCCATTATTCACATAGACATTCTTTTAGTGAATGTTCCATGCCATTCTTCTGATTGGTTCACTTTAGTGGTATTCCTTTCAAATTATACACACATTCTTGTAAGAACTATGCCTCATATATGATTTGGACCACATTTAGAGATCTTCATACTACTTCATTCATCTTCCATTATGGAATGGGTAGATTTTTAGTACACACATCAAGTTCTTCCTTTGTCAAAGGAAAGAAATGTTGTTTGATGTGTATGGATCTTCTACAGTCTTTAGGTAGATGATCTCATCAACTACTTTAGTCATCTTGAACGTTTTACTTGGAGTATTGATTGCTTTAGCATTATCATTTAGGGGGTCTTTTAGTCTCCTCTTCTTCATTTCTCTCTTTTGGGGGGAGTTTTTCCCATTGGGTTTTCTCTTCTCTATGTATGAGGAATTGTATTGCACTTGGGTAGCTCATCAGGGCTCATTATTAGGACCCATTTTTTATATCATCACCTACCTAAGTTGCACTTATGGGAGGGTGTTGGTGTAGGCTTTTTTCCTACTAGGTTTTGGCTACATAGTTGTATTAGTTTGCTTAGGGCTCTAGAGGTCACTTGGCTTACTTGACAAGATTAGTACCACATTCATTAGAATGTGTGGTATATTTCTCTCTCCAACCTATATATACACCTCTCTCCCTTTTTATTATTCATTCAACATGATATAGAGTATTTTATTTGATCTTATTCCTTTTTCAATATTCCTCTATGCATTAACAACTTCATTATGATTTGGACTTGCTTAACTCATGAGATCAGTCCATCATATTCAATTCATTGATATAGTGATCCTGGTTATAACTCTTTTAGGGTAGACCATTAGTGCTTCATAGGATTTTTGTCCCCTTTTCCACTTGATATCTACATACTTATCTTTTAAAAATCATTTCCCTAAGCTTTACCTCCTACTTTTCATACTCTTCTAGACATTTTCCACCTTTATTAGTGATTTCCCTAACCTAAAACCCCTTTTGGAAGTTTACATGATTATGTTAACCACATCGACCATGTATTTTTATTTACAAAATCTTACCAAGAATTAAGTTAGCCATCCCTAACATAGTTCATTATCTAATTAGTTTTTTTATCAATTTCAATACTAGGTTGATCAGGTCAACCTCATCGATTGAAACTTTTGGGAGGTTTTAGGGTTATATCCACCTATATAAACATAATAATTTTTCCATTTATAAAATAAGATAATAATAAGTAAGATATATTATGCATCTGCTTATCCACCATTCTACTTGAGGAGCAAGCTTAAGGTTTCATACTTTCTTTAAAGATATGGATCTTATCTTATGGATAAGTCTTTCAGATGCATTGATATATTATGTAGCCTAGATCTAATTTATCCTTGTCATCCTTACATACCACAACAACCTCTTTCAAATTACCTTGGCCAAGGGAGAGATTGAGGCTCGATGGGTTTGTCTTTGAAGGTAAGTATTCTTAACTTTGTTCCTCCTTTGTAAGAGTAGATAAATATGCATTTGTACATATCTTACATACATTAGAATTGTGTATACATTAACTTGAGTATATATCTTATATACATGATTAATTTTAGTGTTTATTACCCCCACTTTATGCCACAAGGTATGGTGAGCACTAGATTAGATTTTTCCTTTACTTATTATTAGTTTAGTGAATATGAAAACAAAGGAACTAGTTAGGGTTATTACATAGTTTTAAATGAATTGAGGATTAAAAATCCTCCCTAGTGATATTATTTTTGTAACCAATCCCTTTATTATGTGTAAGGGATCCATATTCGTCATGACCCTAATTATCTAATATATCCCCAATCGGAAGTGTAAGTAGGATCTATATTCTCTGAGCTAGTACTAATTTGCAGAATCTATTGTATTTTCCATTACATATAAAAATAACATGGAAATGAAGATAAAACTCTAAAATCACACCTACACCATTTGGAATCATCATATTATGCAAATAGTTGAAAAAACCTAAAGGTGTTGGGAATATTATGCAAATAGTCTTAAGAATGATTCATGAAGCACACAACACCAAACTAAAAACTATTTACATGGAATGATATATCATTTGGATTATTAACATCCATCAAAATAACTCACCTTGACTCTACCTCTCTTGTCTATACCAGCTATAAACTAGTTGGCATGTTTGACCTACCAAAGGGACAAAAGAGAAAGACAAACTAGTTTTCATCATTTTTATAACTATAAAATAAATATAAACATGGAGATGACTTGTGGGGAGTTTAATTTACACTACTTAATCTTTCACAAATGCCAAACCTGTCTTGTAGTCTATAAAACTTTAGAAACTCTCCTTTTTATAGGTGGTCTTCTTGTTTTAGTATTGAAATTGTAAGTTTTCAATTATATAATAATTCTCTGACATTCACTTGATACATGGGACATTGGATAACAGTCCCATTAAGGAAACTATACAATTCATTCAAAGTGACCAAAAAGGACATAAAATGACATAAGATGGACTTAGTAAAATGTGACTAAGATTAAGACACATTTTATGACCTGAGTTATGACCATGATTAAAATTTATGACCTAGGAGACCTCATTGAAATAATTTAACTTGTTAGAGGTTTGAATTATTTGACCAGGTGGTCAAATTAGTCAACATTTTGGTGATTTCCTAGGGTTTGTAAGCCTAATATGATAAAGACCAGTTACCTTCTCTTATCCATTGGGTAATGGATTCACCTATACACCACTTTTGACACTAACAGGCCTTTGATCAGACACCAAACACACACCAAATAGAAGATAGGAAGCAAACACAAGATAATAAAAAGACATATACTCATGTTTTCAAGAATGCTTTATGAAAACACACACAACACTTAAACAAACTAAGTTATGTACACACTAACCTGAAGTAATTTTCTCCTCCTAAATGAAAGAGGAAATTCTCACCCTATATTTCTCCATGGGATGAATTAATACATAAGGAAAGTTTTTATTTGAGCATTAGCTTTGATATCTTTATATTTTTTATGTTTGGCAACATATTTGGCATGGTTTTCAATGCAGCCAAAAAAACCACGAATAGATGACCTATGAATTTGAATTCTCCTTACATTCCAACAACCTCAATCTTCTCAAGAGACTCTTTAGTTGCATCTTATAATGTTTTTTGAATCAATAATGATTCCTTGACCTCCATGGTACTTTGAATGGGGTCATATTTCATATCATCTATAATCTTTTCAAGTTTATCATGGAGCTTTATAAATTCCATCCAATCTTGGTCATTATCCTCCATGAGTACATTTTGCTCTATCTTCTTGTTCACTTGACTTTAAACATTATAAATCTATTCAAGTTCTTTAATAAGTTCAATCTACTATAACCAATCATCTTGGCTCTTTTTTTCCTAAAAAAACACAACTTCTTCAACCTAATCTTCTTGACCATTTTCATAAATGCCATAGTCATTATAGATTATTTCATGATTTTATTCAAGACATGGTTATTCAATAGGAACATTGAATTTTTTCACCACAACCTCATTTTTCTGTCCTTAAAGGACTAGACACTCAAGACTTTCATTCTCATTGAACATTTATTATTAGGTCTGCCACATACCTTGATCAAACTCCTTGTGAACAACTACAACTTCATCTATATCTTCTTTTAATTTACTCAAGAAGAGTGACTTGTTCTTGTCTTCACCAAGTGGAGTCCCTATGATGATCTATTCTTCACAGTCACTTAAAACATCTTCTTGATTAGTTGCACATTGAGGTTGATCTTATTTACTTTCATCCCATAAGATGGGTTCTCCTTCAAGAGTGGATAAGATGGGAGGGTTTTAAATTGGTTCATGGTTTGGAAAGAGTGTAGGAGGAGTGATGGAGGTCTCATGAATGGGCATAGGGATGGAAGGAGACACCTTAAAGAAATATTATAGAGAGAGAAGGTTCTATTGGGATATAGACATGTCACTTTCTTCAAGAAGTACCTCTTAATTTTCATTATCTTCTTAAAACCCTTACATAGCTTCAACTTCTACTTCCTCAACCAAGGCCTCTTTTTCATGTTAAAAATATTCTTGGATGGACTTCTAAGATGGACAAGATATATGTTTTTGAAGAAAGGACAATTTGGTTTGACCATACACCAAATTTTCATTCTTATCATCAACTTCTTGGTTTTAAGTTGGAACTTTGATGATACTAGGATATTTTAAGGATTGTATCAGATATTAATGATGATAAGGAATATAAGAGGACTAATATGGAACATAATAAGACTCTTGAGGATGTGAACTAGAGACATTGTCTTTGAAAAGATTTTCATCTTCTCCATTATCTTTTAGAGGCCTTTTAGTAGCTGCAAGTTACCTCTCAACTTCTCGGTTTTACCACCTTGTAATCCTATCAACCCACCATTAGATGTAACATCTCATTTCATGCAAGTCCTCAATAATGATGTAGTTGGTTTCCTCCTTAGAAAAGCTCAATTTTTTCATAAGGGAATGAATAGCCTTTCTCATCCTCTTTATGAAATGAGTAGGGATCACAACAAGCTATTTATCCCATCTCTTCATCAACTTTTCTAAATTTATAAAATCTAGTATGAGTTCTAATAAGGAATTATCTTGAGGTGGAATTGGAGGAGGAGGAGTAGATGAGTTTGGGTTTTGATATTGACTTTGAGAAGATTGTGTAGGAGTTTGACAAGGTAGACAAGGTTGTTAGGGAAGAATGCTTTCATGAATCTTCTTCTTAAGATATTTGACTTCTTTAAGAACCTAGATCTTAAGATATTGGATCCCTTATTAAATTTCCTTAAACTTATCTTCCTTCTTCATATTTTATTCACAAGACTCTTCAATAACTTCATGCCTATATGGAGGATGAATGGGTTGACCATATGGTGGATAACAACTTTGATAAGATTGTGTGTAGTAATAACTCTCAGCATATCCATCCATATCAGATTCATTAGTCAAATGAAACATAATAATTGATCAAAATCTTTTACAATAGGTATCTAGGTTTCTCACAACCAAATGATTGTATTCAGAATTTCCATTAGAGTTTGTTTGAATACTCTTGAAAGCTGATGTAGGAAGAACACCCCAACAATTATTCTAATCTTTTAGACCTTAGTTCCATCAAGTGTGTTAAAACTATTTTAGCCAAATATTTTACACTAATATCTTTTTTCAATCCTCTCCCATATTTGGATAACATGGGATTACCTCTAGGCCTATGGGTTGACTATAGTAGAGGTAAACCTCTAGGTTAAAGCGTTAGCTCCCTTGATTTATCTCTTACACTCACACACTAAACTAGGCTAATCACTTGGGGGTAAAAATGGAATAAGTAAATATAAATTGACCTGTGATAATGAGGTGATATAGTAAGGATAATTCCATGCAACATGCTTGCATCTACACTAAGAAGGAAAACTACAAAAATTGACCTCAACTCTATGACCTTCTAGCATAAGTGTTTCTCATAGAGGTAGATTTCTATGCATATCTATAGGTGGGTGGAAAGAAGGTATAATACTAGAAAACACTATTCCTTCTCACACTTAAATTACACATTAACAAAAAATACACTTTATGAGGCCTATCATAAGAGATGCCACTTACACAATGCATAACAAGATTAGAATGGAAACACAGAGAAATAATCTTCATCATTTATCATCCAAATACACTACTTGAAATACTTATGCAAGATGATCAAAGAATAAATCAACTTCAAAATCTTTATTCCATGGCAGAACAAGGTGCCAAACTAGTAATTCTTCACCATAATAGGTGTGTACTATATATAAATGCCAAAAAGGCTTGTATAAATAGAGCATAAGAGAAGATATAGGAAAAGGAAGTTCAAGGATCATAATGCTAAGTTTCAAGGCATGAAATATAGTTATAAAATGAGATAATTAGTTTTTAAAAAAGTCAAAAATATGTCATGGACAATTTTCCATCATAAATTCATCATTCTCCCTCATGGTGGTATAAAGGCTTTTTATTATCTTGCTTGAAACTATCTTAATGAGGAAGACTCCATTTAACTATCTAAAAGTACCATAAATATCTTTGAAATATTTTCACTATCATGAGAAGTTTTAAATAATATTTTAACATCCCTCATATGGCTCCTTAGTGGATAAATTTCCTCTTGACACTTGTGTTCACTCTCTAGAATCCGTTCACTAGCCTTTCTAAGCTTGTCTTCACACTTGTCATTAGAAGGACTTGTAGTTTTTCAAGGAAATATGTGGAAGAGGGGTTTTTTTTAAAAAAATTAAAGATATTTTTTTCATCTAGTCTATTAAATAGAACACCAAATATTTAGTATCCCACTTCTCACTCTCAAACTTAGATAGACACCTTCATTCTCATTATCTTATTTAGAACTACCTATAATGAATTGTGTAGTGTAGGTACTTTCATGTATCACTATGATTATAAAGATTATGGAGAGTGTGAATAAGTATATATAGACCTCCATCAATGTTTTTCATCCATCAATCCCCTTTTTTACCTATAGAACCTGTCAAATTATGTAATATACACCATATTATGCATGTTTATATAGAAGACAATACAGAAAAGCTATATGCTAAAAATCCTAGGAGAGTTATAAAGATGTCCAAATAACTTCCATGAAAATTTTACCAACTTTTAATTCATATCCCACAATATATTTCCCATCAAGTTCACATAAGGGTTTTAAGAGGTTTTTCGGTCATTTGGACTGTTAACAATGGTTCATAAAAACTAGACGCTAAAACTCAAAACCAATTCCACTAAGGGAAAGATAAGGATCCTATAAACCTATTAAAAACTCCTTATGGCACCATACATAGTGCTTTTACATATGTGAGCCAAATAAAATGGTGTTTGAGCTAATTTTATGCATTCTAAGTAGGCTTGATAAGGTTTTAGGTTAAATTGACCAACTTTGAATGGTTTCCTATAAATAAATAGCTCCTAACATCTTTTTACTCTCTCATAATAATTTTTAAATGGTTTTTTATATTTCATGTATTTATTTTAGTGAAGTTGTAATTCTTTAGGGTATATGCCTAGTTCTAGGCCTAATAGGCCTAACTATTTTTGATTATGTAGTTGACCACCTATAGGTTTCCAATAGTTGTAGTGGCATCTCACTAATTTTTTTACATGTAACTCAATTGTATTCATCATCATATATTTCATTTAAGGCTCTTCACTCACCTTTCCATCATGGATCCATAGGTTTGTAGGTTATGTCTTGACTAGGAGTGCCTATTGTCTATGATAGAATAGAGACCATATCCTCTATTTTTTTGCCTTAGATGAGATCATGGATGGATTATTTGAGTTATTGGGACCATATATGAAAATTTTCAAGACTTTATCACATCTCAATAAACTTCAACCCCTCAAATCCCTTGAGACTAGATTTTATGACAATGATTGTGTACAAGATCTTAGTTACCTGGGTATGACATTTGAAAACCTAAGTTAGTATCTATCTATATAAATTGAGAATAACATTTAAATGGTG